>JANJGN010000010.1:95346610-96546610 GCA_026770705.1 Isurus oxyrinchus
GTTCCCCACACCAAAAGCAAAAAGTGAAGCATGCTCAGGCCATCACAACAAAAGCAAATTTAATATTATTGTCACATTGAAATCACATTGACATGACCATTACTGGTGTTGATGTCCACACCAACAGACATATAAAACTAACCTGACTAAACAAAAGATCTCCTGTGACCTATCCCTCTTGCACACACGGTGCCTTAAACTTATGTTTGCGGGTGCTACATCTTGGTGCTCCCCCCTCACTGGCACCGGCATTGGAGACAGCCTGCTGTCCTGTTGGCCTTGATGACATTGGCGGGTGTCCTCTGGCCATTGGAGTCTGTGCTGGCCCCACCTGGGAGGGAGCAGCCAGTCCTACGGCTGGCAACTCCCCAGTCACCACAGCCTCATCAGATGCCACGGTCACTGGCAGAGGGGTGGAGGAGCTGCTGCCATCATCCAGAGTGCCCTGAGAGGAGCCCACAGAGACAACAAGCAGCTCGTGCGCCAACGTGAGGGCACTTCAGACCTCCCTGCTCGCCATTGATGGATGGGCACTGAGCTGGGATACTGGGTACCACAACCATCTCACACACAGAGGACATTGCCTGTTTGAGGGCTTGTAAGTCCGAGCACAACCCTAGGAACCCCTGATTCTGTCTCTGGAGCTGCCTCTTCATGAGAGTCGACATCCTCTCAATGGATGAGGCAATGCACTCTCCCATGAGGGTCAACGCAGTGCTCACACTCTGCATGGACTCCCCATCACAAGGACCATGGCACGCAAACCCTCATGGATCTCTACCAGATCCTCCCGCACGTCACGCTGGACATCAGCATCTGCTGCCTAATGGACGACTCCACAGGCTCATCATCAGCCTTTGACTGAGCATCGTCCTGGTCTCCAGCAGCCCTCCGACTGTCGGTGCCCTAGGCACTCTCTGCCTCCACTTGCTCCTCAAGCGATTATGAAGAGCGCTCACCGCTGTGCTCCGACATTATAGCCAAAGATCTAACGCCCACCCGAGGTGCTGGTATCTGCGCTGGTGCCTGGTTCAGAGAGTGGGTGTGACGTAGGTGCAAGTGAAGCTTGACGGCCCTCTGGCGTCAGGGGTGCCGCTTCAGGGTCCTGCGATTGAGTGTGTGCTGGTGAAGCTAAGGGAGAACAGGACATGTTATTTGTTTAAGTCATCACACTCTCACTGTGCATACCAGGCACCCTGGTGAGACAATGGAGATCTGCATCATGGTGCTACCTTTCAATAATCAATGAGGACTCCAGTTTTGAGGCTCCCACCAATGATCAGACTACACAATGTTTGCACAGTCCAACACTCTTACCTCTGTGCACTCTTGCCTTCATCTGACACCCCAGCCTCTCCGCGGCTGGTTGACCGAGGTGCGTGGTGGCTCTCCAGCTCCAAGGCACCTTGCTTGAATCTGGTTAGGATTTAGGAGGCTTGGGGGTGCCTCTGTCTGTCCGTGAACTTTCAATGTTATGGGTCGTCTTCTCCTGAAAGGACAGAGGAGCATTGATTAGCCCACTCTCAACCTGCGGTGCCATTGCAGCCTGGCCAAGCCCAGCTGAGGAACAGCCAGGCATACCCGAGTTGTGGCCCTCGAGTTGCAAGGCACTCAGTCCAACCAAACATGACTCACCCCTTTGGCCAGCTCCAGTGCCATTGACAGATGGCACTCAGACTCCAACACCCCTGAGCTCCATGAGGGTGTGGACAGAGCTTAACACTTCACCACACTGACCCCATTCCAACATGACACTCATTCTTCCTGGGTACAGCAGGTCATTGAAGTGATTCTGGCACTGTACCCATGTGCACTGCACCACATCATGGCTGCTTACCCAGGCTGCCACCTCCTCCTGTGCCCACTCGGTAAGGTGCAGTGGCCTCCTCCACCCATCCTTGTGGACAAGGGTGTCCTTCCTGGCAGCCATCCCCTGCAGCAGGACCATGAGACACTCATCCGAAAAGCAGGGGACCAAGTGCCCACCGGAGCTGCCCTCGTGCCTGGTGTCTCCAGCCACTACCAAGGCTGAAAGTACCGTCTCTGCAACGCAGACTGTATGCTTCTTCACCAGCAGCATTCACCCGTATCATTTTTAAACTTGCTGCCGGCTCACCATTTGTCCTGGCGGCCGAGGGGCCTACCCCGGCACAGACTTGCCTGACCAATTTAAGCTACGTTTCATGCCGGGCCGGCATTAGTTGGCCAGCCAGCATGAAACCGTGGTTGTGGGTGATCACTGTCAGAGGCATGTTTCACGGCCGTTCCAGGACATGCCAATCACACAGGTCTGGCAAGCTGAAATTTCAGCTCAACGACTGAAACACACACTAACTGAAACACACACACTGAATGAAACACATACACAGATTGACACACACACACTGGCTGACACACACACTGGCTGACACACACACTGGCTGACACACACATGGACTGACACACACACTGGCTGACACACACACTGGCTGACACACACACGGACTGACACACACACGTTGAATAACACACATGTTGACTGAAAAACACACTGACTGACACACAAACACTGACTGAAACACACACAATGGCTGAAATAAACACTGGCTGACACACCCATTGACTGACACAAACTACACAATGACTGAAAAACTGACTGACATACACACTGACTAAAACAGACCAGCGAATGACACACACACTGACTGAAACACACACTGACTGAAACACACACTGACTGAAACACACTGAGTCTCACGCACACTGACTGACACACACACTGACAGAAACATAAACTGACAGACACACACACTGACGGACACACGCACTGACTGAAACAGACACTGACTGACACACGAACTGACTGACACACACACTGACTGACACACGCACTGACTGACACTCGCATTGGCTGACACTCGCACTGACTGACACACGCACCGACTGACACAGGCACCGACTGACACATGCTCAGACTGACACACGCACTGACTGACACACACACCGACAGACACACGCACCGACTGACACACGCGCCGACTGACACACGCACCGAATGACACACGCACCGACTGACACACGCACCAACAGACACACGCACTAACAGATACACGCACTAACAGACACATACACTGACAGAAAAATGCACACACACACACAAAGGCTGACACACACAGCCACTGACATACCCACTGACTGACGCACACAACGACTGACACATGCACTGACTGACACACGCACTGACTGACACATGCACTGACTGACACATGCACTGCCTGAAACACACACTGACTGACACACACAAACTGACTGACACACACAAACTGACAGCCACACACACTGACTGACACACGCACACTGGCTGAAACAAACACTGGCTGACACACGCACTGGCTGACACACGCATTGACTGAAACACAGACTAACTGACACAAAAGTTGACTGAAACACACACTGACTGAAACACACACTGACTGAAACATTCACTGACTGAAACACACACTGACTGAAACATACACTGACTGAAACACACACTGACTGAAACACACACTGACTGAAAAACACACTGAATGACACACTGACTGACACACACACACTGACTGACACACACACTGACTGACATAGACACACTGACACACATTCAATGACTAACACACATAAACCGACAGGCACACACACAGGCAGACACACACAGTGGCAGAAGACACAGTGGCTGACACTCACACTGGCAGACACAAACAACGACTGACACACACAGTGACTGACACAAAGAGTGACTGACACATGCACTGACTGACAAACGCACTGACTGACAAAAGCACTGACTGACAAACGCACTAACTGACAAACGCACTGACTGACACATGCACTGACTGACACACGCACTGACTGACACACGCACTGACTGACACACGCACTGACTGACACATGCACTGACTGACATCGCATGAATGACACACGCACTGACTGACACACGCACTGACTGACACACGCACTGACCGACACATGCACTGAATGACACACGCATTGAATGAAACATGCACTGACCGAAACACACATACATCGAAAGACACACAAACCGATAGACACACACGCTGACTGACAGACACATAAACTAACAGAAACATAAACTGACAGACACACACACTGACGGACACATGCACTGACTGAAACAGACACTGACTGACACACGCACTGACTGAAACACGCACTGACTGACACACACACTGACAGTCACAAACAATGAGTGACACACACATTGACTGACACACACAAACTGACAGAGACACATACACTGGCTGAAACAAACACTGGCTGACCCACAAACTGGCTGACACACAAACTGGCTGACACACACCCTGACTGACACACACATTGGCCAAAACAAAAGCTGGTTGACACATACACTGATACACACATTGACTGAGACACACACACTCACTGACACACACTGCTTGAAACACACAAACTGGCTGACACACAAACAGGCTGACACTCACACTGACTGACACACACACACTGGCTGAAACAAACACTGCCTGAAACACACAAACCGGTTGACAAACACACTGGCTGACACACACCCTAACTGACACAAATGTTGATTGAAAGACACACTGACTGACAAACATACACTGCCTGACACACACACCGACAGATACACACACCAAGTGAAACACACACCAAGTGAAACACACAAGTGAAACACGCACGGACTGACACACGCAGTGACTGACACTCACTCTGAATGACACTCACACTGACTGGCACACACAACGACTGACACATGCACTGACTGACACACGCACTGACTAACACATGCACTGACTGACACACGCACTGACTGACACATGCACTGACTGAAAAACACACTGACACACACAAACTGACTGACACACACAAACTGACAGCCACTCACACTGACTGACACACAGACAATTGCTGAAACAAACACTGGCTGACACACGCACCGACTGAGACACACACCGACTGGCACACACAACGACTGACACATGCACTGACTGACACACGCACTGACTAACACATGCACTGACTGACACACGCACTGACTGACACATGCACTGACTGAAAAACACACTGACACACACAAACTGACTGACACACACAAACTGACAGCCACTCACACTGACTGACACACACACAATTGCTGAAACAAACACTGGCTGACACACACACTGGCTGACACACACACTGACTGAAACACAGACTAACTGACACAAATGTTGACTGAAACACACACTGACTGAAGCACACACTGACTGAAGCACACACTGACTGAAACACACACTGACTGAAACTTACACTGAACGAAAATCACACTGACTGAAACACACACTGACTGAAAAACTCACTGAATGAAAAACACACTGAATGACACACACACTGACTGATACACACACACTGGCTGACACACACACTGACTGAAACACAGACTAACTGACACAAATGTTGACTGACACACGCACTGACTGACACACGCACCGACTGACACACGCACCGACTGACACATGCACCGACTGACACATGCACTAACAGACACATACGCTGACAGAAAAATACACAGACACACACAAAGTCTGGCACACGCACCGACTGAGACACACACCGACTGGCACACACAACGACTGGCACACGCACTGACTGACACATGCACTGACTGACACACACACTGACTGACACATGCACTGACTGAAAAACACACTGACTGACACACACACTGACTGAAACTTACACTGAACGAAAATCACACTGACTGAAACACACACTGACTGAAAAACTCACTGAATGAAAAACACACTGAATGACACACACACTGACTGATACACACACACTGGCTGACACACACACTGACTGAAACACAGACTAACTGACACAAATGTTGACTGACACACGCACTGACTGACACACGCACCGACTGACACACGCACCGACTGACACATGCACCGACTGACACATGCACTAACAGACACATACGCTGACAGAAAAATACACAGACACACACAAAGTCTGGCACACGCACCGACTGAGACACACACCGACTGGCACACACAACGACTGGCACACGCACTGACTGACACATGCACTGACTGACACACACACTGACTGACACATGCACTGACTGAAAAACACACTGACTGACACACACACACTGACTGACACACACAAACTGACAGCCACTCACACTGACTGACACACACATACTTGCTGAAACAAACACTGGCTGACACACACACTGGCTGACACACACACTGACTGAAACACAGACTAACTGACACAAATGTTGACTAAAACACACACTGACTGAAGCACACACTGACTGAAACACACACTGACTGAAACTTTCACTGAACGAAACACACACTGACTGAAACACACACTGACTGAAAAACTCACTGAATGAAAAACACACTGAATGACACACACACTGACTGATACACACACACTGGCTGACACACACACTGACTGAAACACAGACTAATTGACACAAATGTTGACTGACACACGCACTGACTGACACTCGCACTGACTGACACACGCACCGACTGACACACGCACTGACTGACACATGCACCGACTGACACATGCACTAACAGACACATACGCTGACAGAAAAATACACAGACACACACAAAGTCTGGCACACGCATCGACTGAGACACACACAGACTGACACACACAACGACTGACACACGCACTGACTGACATATGCACTGACTGACACACGCACTGACTGACACATGCACTCACTGAAAAACACACTGACTGACACACACAAACTGACAGCCACTCACACTGACTGACACACACACACTTGCTGAAACAAACACTGGCTGACACACACACTGGCTGACACACACACTGACTGAAACACAGACTAACTGACACAAATGTTGACTGAAACACACACTGACTGAAACACACACTGACTTAAACACACACTGACTGAAACACAGACTAACTGACACAAATGTTGACTGAAACACACACTGACTGAAGCACACACTGACTGAAACACACACTGACTGAAACTTTCACTGAACGAAACACACACTGACTGAAACACACACTGACTGAAAAACTCACTGAATGAAAAACACACTGAATGACACACACACTGACTGATACACACACACTGGCTGACACACACACTGACTGAAACACAGACTAATTGACACAAATGTTGACTGACACACGCACTGACTGACACTCGCACTGACTGACACACGCACCGACTGACACACGCACTGACTGACACATGCACCGACTGACACATGCACTAACAGACACATACGCTGACAGAAAAATACACAGACACACACAAAGTCTGGCACACGCATCGACTGAGACACACACAGACTGACACACACAACGACTGACACACGCACTGACTGACATATGCACTGACTGACACACGCACTGACTGACACATGCACTCACTGAAAAACACACTGACTGACACACACAAACTGACAGCCACTCACACTGACTGACACACACACACTTGCTGAAACAAACACTGGCTGACACACACACTGGCTGACACACACACTGACTGAAACACAGACTAACTGACACAAATGTTGACTGAAACACACACTGACTGAAACACACACTGACTTAAACACACACTGACTGAAACACAGACTAACTGACACAAATGTTGACTGAAACACACACTGACTGAAACACACACTGACTGACACATGCACTGACTGAAACTTACACTGAACGAAACACACACTGACTGAAACACACACTGACTGAAAAACTCACTGAATGAAAAACACACTGAATGACACACACACTGACTGATACACACACACTGGCTGACACACACACTGACTGACACACAGACTAACTGACACAAATGTTGACTGACACACGCACTGACTGACACCCGCACTGACTGTCACATGCGCCGACTGATGCACGCAGTAACAAACACACACACTAACAGACACATACACTGACAGAAAATTAGATGGACACACACGAAGACTGGCACATGCACTGACTGACATATGCACTGACTGACACACACAACGACTGACACATGCATTGACTGACGCATGCACTGACTGACACACGCACCACCTGACACACGCACCAACTGGCACATGAACCGACTGACACACGCACTGGCAGACACAAACAACAACTGACACACACAGTGACTGACACATGCACTTACTGACACACGCACTAACAGACACATGCATTAACAGACACACACACTAACAAGACACATACACTGACAGAACAATACACAGACGCACACAAAGACTGACACACACAACGACTGACACGTTCACTGACTGACACACGCACTGACACTCGCACTGACTGACACACGCACTGACTGACACACGCACCGACTGACACACGCACCGACTGACACATGCACCGACTGACACGTGCACTAACAGACACATACGCTGACAGAAAAATACACAGACACACACAAAGTCTGACACACGCGCCGACTGACACACGCACCGAATGACACACGCACCGACTGACACACGCACCAACAGACACACGCACTAACAGATACACGCACTAACAGACACATACACTGACAGAAAAATGCACACACACACACAAAGGCTGACACACACAGCCACTGACATACCCACTGACTGACGCACACAACGACTGACACATGCACTGACTGACACACGCACTGACTGACACATGCACTGACTGACACATGCACTGCCTGAAACACACACTGACTGACACACACAAACTGACTGACACACACAAACTGACAGCCACACACACTGACTGACACACGCACACTGGCTGAAACAAACACTGGCTGACACACGCACTGGCTGACACACGCATTGACTGAAACACAGACTAACTGACACAAAAGTTGACTGAAACACACACTGACTGAAACACACACTGACTGAAACATTCACTGACTGAAACACACACTGACTGAAACATACACTGACTGAAACACACACTGACTGAAACACACACTGACTGAAAAACACACTGAATGACACACTGACTGACACACACACACTGACTGACACACACACTGACTGACATAGACACACTGACACACATTCAATGACTAACACACATAAACCGACAGGCACACACACAGGCAGACACACACAGTGGCAGAAGACACAGTGGCTGACACTCACACTGGCAGACACAAACAACGACTGACACACACAGTGACTGACACAAAGAGTGACTGACACATGCACTGACTGACAAACGCACTGACTGACAAAAGCACTGACTGACAAACGCACTAACTGACAAACGCACTGACTGACACATGCACTGACTGACACACGCACTGACTGACACACGCACTGACTGACACACGCACTGACTGACACATGCACTGACTGACATCGCATGAATGACACACGCACTGACTGACACACGCACTGACTGACACACGCACTGACCGACACATGCACTGAATGACACACGCATTGAATGAAACATGCACTGACCGAAACACACATACATCGAAAGACACACAAACCGATAGACACACACGCTGACTGACAGACACATAAACTAACAGAAACATAAACTGACAGACACACACACTGACGGACACATGCACTGACTGAAACAGACACTGACTGACACACGCACTGACTGAAACACGCACTGACTGACACACACACTGACAGTCACAAACAATGAGTGACACACACATTGACTGACACACACAAACTGACAGAGACACATACACTGGCTGAAACAAACACTGGCTGACCCACAAACTGGCTGACACACAAACTGGCTGACACACACCCTGACTGACACACACATTGGCCAAAACAAAAGCTGGTTGACACATACACTGATACACACATTGACTGAGACACACACACTCACTGACACACACTGCTTGAAACACACAAACTGGCTGACACACAAACAGGCTGACACTCACACTGACTGACACACACACACTGGCTGAAACAAACACTGCCTGAAACACACAAACCGGTTGACAAACACACTGGCTGACACACACCCTAACTGACACAAATGTTGATTGAAAGACACACTGACTGACAAACATACACTGCCTGACACACACACCGACAGATACACACACCAAGTGAAACACACACCAAGTGAAACACACAAGTGAAACACGCACGGACTGACACACGCAGTGACTGACACTCACTCTGAATGACACTCACACTGACTGACACACGCACTTACTGACACATGCACTGTAAGACACACGCACTGACTGGCACACACACCAACTGACACACACACCCACTGACACACAGACCGACTGACACACGCACCGACCGACACACGCACTGACTGACACACGCACGAACAGACACATGCACTAAAAGACACACGCACTAACAGACACACACACTGACAGAACAACACACAGACACACGCACTAACTGACACACGCACTGACTGACACATGCACTGACTGACACAAACACTGACTCACACACGCAGTGACTGACACACGCACTGACTGACACACGCACTGACTGACACATGCACCGACTGACACACGCAATGACTGACACACGCACCGACTGACACATGCACCGACTGACACACGCACCGACTGACACACGCACCGACTGACACACGCACCGACTGACACACGCACAGACAGACACACGCACCGACTGACACACGCACCGACTGACACACGCACCGACTGACACACGCACCGACTGACACACACACCGACTGACACATGCACCGACTGACAACGCACCAACTGACACACGCACCGACTGACACACGCACCGACTGACACACGCACTAACAGACACATACACTGACAGAAAAATACACAGACACACACAAAGACCGGCACACACACCGACTGACACACGCACCGACTGACACACACAACGACTGACACAGGCAGTGACTGACACATGCACTGACTGACACACGCACTGACTGACACACGCACTGACTGACACACGCACTGACTGACACACGCACTGACTGAAACACACTACGACTGACACACGCAAACTGACTGACACACACAAACTGACAGCCACACACACTGACTGACACATGCACACTGGCTGAAACAAACACTTGCTGACACACACACTGGCTGACACACACACTGACTGAAACACAGACTAATTGATACAAATGTTGACTTAAACTCACACTGAAAGAAACACACACTGGCTGAAACACACTCTGAGTGAAACATACACTGACTGAAACTCAAACTGGCTGAAACACACACTGACTGAAACATACACTGACTGAAACTCAAACTGACTGAAACACACACTGACTGAAAAACACACTGAATGAAAAACACACTGAATGACACACACACTGACTCATAAACACACACTGACTGACACACACACTGACATAGAAACACTGACACACATTCAATGACTAAAAAGCATAAACCGACAGGCACACACAGAGGCAGACACACACACTGGCAGAAGAAACAATGGCTGACACTCACACTGGCAGGCACAAACAACGACTGACACACACAGTGACTGACACACACAGTGACTGACACACACAGTGACTGACACATGCACTGACTGACACACGCACTGACTGAAACAGACACTGACTAACACATGCACTGACTCACAAACGCACTGACTGACAAACACACTGACTGACAAACGCAGCAACTGACACCCGCACTGCCTGACAAATGCACTGACTGACACAAGCACTGAAAGACACATGAACTGACTGACACACGCACTGTCTGACACACGCACCGACTGAAAAACGCCCTGACTGACACTCGCTCTGACTGACACTCGCACGGACTGACACACACACTGACTGACACTCGCACTGACAGACACACGCACTGACTGACGCACGCACTGACTGACACACGCACTGACTGACACACGCACTGACTGACACACGCACTGACTGACACACGCGCCGACTGATACACGCAGTAACAGACACACGCACTAACAGACACATACAATGACAGAAAAATACACAAACACACACAAAAACTGGCACACGCAGCGACTGACACATGCACCGACTGAGACACACACCAAATGACACACGCACCGACTGACACACACACCGACTGACACACGCAGTGGCAGACACAAACAACAACTGACACACACAGTGATTGATACACGCACTGACTGACACACGCACTAACAGACACATGCAATAACAGACACACACATGTACAGACACATACACTGACGGAAGAATACACAGACACACACAAAGACTGACACACACAACGACTGACACATGCACTGACTGACACACGCACTGACACTCGCACTGACTGACACACGCACCGACAAACACTCGCACCGACTGACACACGCACTAACAGACACATACACTGACAGAAAAATACACAGACACACACAAAGACTGGCATACGCACTGACTGACACACGCACCAACTAACACACACAATGACTGACACACGCTCTGACTGACACACGCATCGACTGACACACGCACTGACTGACACACGCACTGACTGAAAAACACACTGACTGACACATGCAAACTGACTGACACACACAAACTGACAGCCACTCACACTAACTGACACACACACACTTGCTGAAACAAACACTGGCTGACACACACACTGGCTGACACACGCACTGACTGAAACACAGACTAACTGACACAAATGTTGACTGATACACGCACTGACTGACACATGCACTGACTGACACATGCACTGACTGATACACACACTGACTGAGACTTACACTGAACGAAACACACACTGACAAACACACACTGACTGAAAAACTCACTGAATGAAAAACACACTGAATGACACACACACTGACTGATACACACACACTGGCTGACACACACACTGACTGAAACACAGACTAACTGACACAAATGTTGACTGACAAATGCACTGACTGACACACGCACTGACTGACACATGCGCCGACTGATACACGCAGTAACAGACACACACAGTAACAGACACATACACTGACAGAAAATTAGACGGACACACACGAAGACTGGCACATGCACCGACTGACATATGCACTGACTGACACACACAACGACTGACACATGCATTGACTGACGCATGCACTGACTGACACACGCACCACCTGACACATGCACCAACTGGCACACGCACCGACTGAAACACGCATTGGCAGACACAAACAACAACTGACACACACAGTGACTGAAACATGCACTTACTGACACACGCACTAACAGACACATGCACTAACAGACACACACACTAACAAGACACATACATTGACAGAACAATACACAGACAGACACAAAGATTGACACACACAACGACTGACACGTGCACTGACTGACACACGCACTGACACTCGCACTGACTGACACACGCACTGACTGACACACGCACTGACTGACACACGCACCGACTGACACACGCACCGACTGACACATGCACCGACTGACACATGCACTAACAGACACATACGCTGACAGAAAAATACACAGACACACACAAAGTCTGGCACACGCACCGACTGAGACACACACCGACTGGCACACACAACGACTGACACATGCACTGACTGACACACGCACTGACTAACACATGCACTGACTGACACACGCACTGACTGACACATGCACTGACTGAAAAACACACTGACACACACAAACTGACTGACACACACAAACTGACAGCCACTCACACTGACTGACACACACACAATTGCTGAAACAAACACTGGCTGACACACACACTGGCTGACACACACACTGACTGAAACACAGACTAACTGACACAAATGTTGACTGAAACACACACTGACTGAAGCACACACTGACTGAAGCACACACTGACTGAAACACACACTGACTGAAACTTACACTGAACGAAAATCACACTGACTGAAACACACACTGACTGAAAAACTCACTGAATGAAAAACACACTGAATGACACACACACTGACTGATACACACACACTGGCTGACACACACACTGACTGAAACACAGACTAACTGACACAAATGTTGACTGACACACGCACTGACTGACACACGCACCGACTGACACACGCACCGACTGACACATGCACCGACTGACACATGCACTAACAGACACATACGCTGACAGAAAAATACACAGACACACACAAAGTCTGGCACACGCACCGACTGAGACACACACCGACTGGCACACACAACGACTGGCACACGCACTGACTGACACATGCACTGACTGACACACACACTGACTGACACATGCACTGACTGAAAAACACACTGACTGACACACACACTGACTGAAACTTACACTGAACGAAAATCACACTGACTGAAACACACACTGACTGAAAAACTCACTGAATGAAAAACACACTGAATGACACACACACTGACTGATACACACACACTGGCTGACACACACACTGACTGAAACACAGACTAACTGACACAAATGTTGACTGACACACGCACTGACTGACACACGCACCGACTGACACACGCACCGACTGACACATGCACCGACTGACACATGCACTAACAGACACATACGCTGACAGAAAAATACACAGACACACACAAAGTCTGGCACACGCACCGACTGAGACACACACCGACTGGCACACACAACGACTGGCACACGCACTGACTGACACATGCACTGACTGACACACACACTGACTGACACATGCACTGACTGAAAAACACACTGACTGACACACACACACTGACTGACACACACAAACTGACAGCCACTCACACTGACTGACACACACATACTTGCTGAAACAAACACTGGCTGACACACACACTGGCTGACACACACACTGACTGAAACACAGACTAACTGACACAAATGTTGACTAAAACACACACTGACTGAAGCACACACTGACTGAAACACACACTGACTGAAACTTTCACTGAACGAAACACACACTGACTGAAACACACACTGACTGAAAAACTCACTGAATGAAAAACACACTGAATGACACACACACTGACTGATACACACACACTGGCTGACACACACACTGACTGAAACACAGACTAATTGACACAAATGTTGACTGACACACGCACTGACTGACACTCGCACTGACTGACACACGCACCGACTGACACACGCACTGACTGACACATGCACCGACTGACACATGCACTAACAGACACATACGCTGACAGAAAAATACACAGACACACACAAAGTCTGGCACACGCATCGACTGAGACACACACAGACTGACACACACAACGACTGACACACGCACTGACTGACATATGCACTGACTGACACACGCACTGACTGACACATGCACTCACTGAAAAACACACTGACTGACACACACAAACTGACAGCCACTCACACTGACTGACACACACACACTTGCTGAAACAAACACTGGCTGACACACACACTGGCTGACACACACACTGACTGAAACACAGACTAACTGACACAAATGTTGACTGAAACACACACTGACTGAAACACACACTGACTTAAACACACACTGACTGAAACACAGACTAACTGACACAAATGTTGACTGAAACACACACTGACTGAAGCACACACTGACTGAAACACACACTGACTGAAACTTTCACTGAACGAAACACACACTGACTGAAACACACACTGACTGAAAAACTCACTGAATGAAAAACACACTGAATGACACACACACTGACTGATACACACACACTGGCTGACACACACACTGACTGAAACACAGACTAATTGACACAAATGTTGACTGACACACGCACTGACTGACACTCGCACTGACTGACACACGCACCGACTGACACACGCACTGACTGACACATGCACCGACTGACACATGCACTAACAGACACATACGCTGACAGAAAAATACACAGACACACACAAAGTCTGGCACACGCATCGACTGAGACACACACAGACTGACACACACAACGACTGACACACGCACTGACTGACATATGCACTGACTGACACACGCACTGACTGACACATGCACTCACTGAAAAACACACTGACTGACACACACAAACTGACAGCCACTCACACTGACTGACACACACACACTTGCTGAAACAAACACTGGCTGACACACACACTGGCTGACACACACACTGACTGAAACACAGACTAACTGACACAAATGTTGACTGAAACACACACTGACTGAAACACACACTGACTTAAACACACACTGACTGAAACACAGACTAACTGACACAAATGTTGACTGAAACACACACTGACTGAAACACACACTGACTGACACATGCACTGACTGAAACTTACACTGAACGAAACACACACTGACTGAAACACACACTGACTGAAAAACTCACTGAATGAAAAACACACTGAATGACACACACACTGACTGATACACACACACTGGCTGACACACACACTGACTGACACACAGACTAACTGACACAAATGTTGACTGACACACGCACTGACTGACACCCGCACTGACTGTCACATGCGCCGACTGATGCACGCAGTAACAAACACACACACTAACAGACACATACACTGACAGAAAATTAGATGGACACACACGAAGACTGGCACATGCACCGACTGACATATGCACTGACTGACACACACAACGACTGACACATGCATTGACTGACGCATGCACTGACTGACACACGCACCACCTGACACACGCACCAACTGGCACATGAACCGACTGACACACGCACTGGCAGACACAAACAACAACTGACACACACAGTGACTGACACATGCACTTACTGACACACGCACTAACAGACACATGCATTAACAGACACACACACTAACAAGACACATACACTGACAGAACAATACACAGACACACACAAAGACTGACACACACAACGACTGACACGTTCACTGACTGACACACGCACTGACACTCGCACTGACTGACACACGCACTGACTGACACATGCACCGACTGACACACGCACCGACTGACACATGCACCGACTGACACGTGCACTAACAGACACATACGCTGACAGAAAAATACACAGACACACACAAAGTCTGACACACGCGCCGACTGACACACGCACCGAATGACACACGCACCGACTGACACACGCACCAACAGACACACGCACTAACAGATACACGCACTAACAGACACATACACTGACAGAAAAATGCACACACACACACAAAGGCTGACACACACAGCCACTGACATACCCACTGACTGACGCACACAACGACTGACACATGCACTGACTGACACACGCACTGACTGAAACACGCACTGACTGACACACACACTGACAGTCACAAACAATGAGTGACACACACATTGACTGACACACACAAACTGACAGAGACACATACACTGGCTGAAACAAACACTGGCTGACCCACAAACTGGCTGACACACAAACTGGCTGACACACACCCTGACTGACACACACATTGGCCAAAACAAAAGCTGGTTGACACATACACTGATACACACATTGACTGAGACACACACACTCACTGACACACACTGCTTGAAACACACAAACTGGCTGACACACAAACAGGCTGACACTCACACTGACTGACACACACACACTGGCTGAAACAAACACTGCCTGAAACACACAAACCGGTTGACAAACACACTGGCTGACACACACCCTAACTGACACAAATGTTGATTGAAAGACACACTGACTGACAAACATACACTGCCTGACACACACACCGACAGATACACACACCAAGTGAAACACACACCAAGTGAAACACACAAGTGAAACACGCACGGACTGACACACGCAGTGACTGACACTCACTCTGAATGACACTCACACTGACTGGCACACACAACGACTGACACATGCACTGACTGACACACGCACTGACTAACACATGCACTGACTGACACACGCACTGACTGACACATGCACTGACTGAAAAACACACTGACACACACAAACTGACTGACACACACAAACTGACAGCCACTCACACTGACTGACACACACACAATTGCTGAAACAAACACTGGCTGACACACGCACCGACTGAGACACACACCGACTGGCACACACAACGACTGACACATGCACTGACTGACACACGCACTGACTAACACATGCACTGACTGACACACGCACTGACTGACACATGCACTGACTGAAAAACACACTGACACACACAAACTGACTGACACACACAAACTGACAGCCACTCACACTGACTGACACACACACAATTGCTGAAACAAACACTGGCTGACACACACACTGGCTGACACACACACTGACTGAAACACAGACTAACTGACACAAATGTTGACTGAAACACACACTGACTGAAGCACACACTGACTGAAGCACACACTGACTGAAACACACACTGACTGAAACTTACACTGAACGAAAATCACACTGACTGAAACACACACTGACTGAAAAACTCACTGAATGAAAAACACACTGAATGACACACACACTGACTGATACACACACACTGGCTGACACACACACTGACTGAAACACAGACTAACTGACACAAATGTTGACTGACACACGCACTGACTGACACACGCACCGACTGACACACGCACCGACTGACACATGCACCGACTGACACATGCACTAACAGACACATACGCTGACAGAAAAATACACAGACACACACAAAGTCTGGCACACGCACCGACTGAGACACACACCGACTGGCACACACAACGACTGGCACACGCACTGACTGACACATGCACTGACTGACACACACACTGACTGACACATGCACTGACTGAAAAACACACTGACTGACACACACACTGACTGAAACTTACACTGAACGAAAATCACACTGACTGAAACACACACTGACTGAAAAACTCACTGAATGAAAAACACACTGAATGACACACACACTGACTGATACACACACACTGGCTGACACACACACTGACTGAAACACAGACTAACTGACACAAATGTTGACTGACACACGCACTGACTGACACACGCACCGACTGACACACGCACCGACTGACACATGCACCGACTGACACATGCACTAACAGACACATACGCTGACAGAAAAATACACAGACACACACAAAGTCTGGCACACGCACCGACTGAGACACACACCGACTGGCACACACAACGACTGGCACACGCACTGACTGACACATGCACTGACTGACACACACACTGACTGACACATGCACTGACTGAAAAACACACTGACTGACACACACACACTGACTGACACACACAAACTGACAGCCACTCACACTGACTGACACACACATACTTGCTGAAACAAACACTGGCTGACACACACACTGGCTGACACACACACTGACTGAAACACAGACTAACTGACACAAATGTTGACTAAAACACACACTGACTGAAGCACACACTGACTGAAACACACACTGACTGAAACTTTCACTGAACGAAACACACACTGACTGAAACACACACTGACTGAAAAACTCACTGAATGAAAAACACACTGAATGACACACACACTGACTGATACACACACACTGGCTGACACACACACTGACTGAAACACAGACTAATTGACACAAATGTTGACTGACACACGCACTGACTGACACTCGCACTGACTGACACACGCACCGACTGACACACGCACTGACTGACACATGCACCGACTGACACATGCACTAACAGACACATACGCTGACAGAAAAATACACAGACACACACAAAGTCTGGCACACGCATCGACTGAGACACACACAGACTGACACACACAACGACTGACACACGCACTGACTGACATATGCACTGACTGACACACGCACTGACTGACACATGCACTCACTGAAAAACACACTGACTGACACACACAAACTGACAGCCACTCACACTGACTGACACACACACACTTGCTGAAACAAACACTGGCTGACACACACACTGGCTGACACACACACTGACTGAAACACAGACTAACTGACACAAATGTTGACTGAAACACACACTGACTGAAACACACACTGACTTAAACACACACTGACTGAAACACAGACTAACTGACACAAATGTTGACTGAAACACACACTGACTGAAGCACACACTGACTGAAACACACACTGACTGAAACTTTCACTGAACGAAACACACACTGACTGAAACACACACTGACTGAAAAACTCACTGAATGAAAAACACACTGAATGACACACACACTGACTGATACACACACACTGGCTGACACACACACTGACTGAAACACAGACTAATTGACACAAATGTTGACTGACACACGCACTGACTGACACTCGCACTGACTGACACACGCACCGACTGACACACGCACTGACTGACACATGCACCGACTGACACATGCACTAACAGACACATACGCTGACAGAAAAATACACAGACACACACAAAGTCTGGCACACGCATCGACTGAGACACACACAGACTGACACACACAACGACTGACACACGCACTGACTGACATATGCACTGACTGACACACGCACTGACTGACACATGCACTCACTGAAAAACACACTGACTGACACACACAAACTGACAGCCACTCACACTGACTGACACACACACACTTGCTGAAACAAACACTGGCTGACACACACACTGGCTGACACACACACTGACTGAAACACAGACTAACTGACACAAATGTTGACTGAAACACACACTGACTGAAACACACACTGACTTAAACACACACTGACTGAAACACAGACTAACTGACACAAATGTTGACTGAAACACACACTGACTGAAACACACACTGACTGACACATGCACTGACTGAAACTTACACTGAACGAAACACACACTGACTGAAACACACACTGACTGAAAAACTCACTGAATGAAAAACACACTGAATGACACACACACTGACTGATACACACACACTGGCTGACACACACACTGACTGACACACAGACTAACTGACACAAATGTTGACTGACACACGCACTGACTGACACCCGCACTGACTGTCACATGCGCCGACTGATGCACGCAGTAACAACACACACACTAACAGACACATACACTGACAGAAAATTAGATGGACACACACGAAGACTGGCACATGCACCGACTGACATATGCACTGACTGACACACACAACGACTGACACATGCATTGACTGACGCATGCACTGACTGACACACGCACCACCTGACACACGCACCAACTGGCACATGAACCGACTGACACACGCACTGGCAGACACAAACAACAACTGACACACACAGTGACTGACACATGCACTTACTGACACACGCACTAACAGACACATGCATTAACAGACACACACACTAACAAGACACATACACTGACAGAACAATACACAGACGCACACAAAGACTGACACACACAACGACTGACACGTTCACTGACTGACACACGCACTGACACTCGCACTGACTGACACACGCACTGACTGACACACGCACCGACTGACACACGCACCGACTGACACATGCACCGACTGACACGTGCACTAACAGACACATACGCTGACAGAAAAATAACACAGACACACACAAAGTCTGACACACGCGCCGACTGACACACGCACCGAATGACACACGCACCGACTGACACACGCACCAACAGACACACGCACTAACAGATACACGCACTAACAGACACATACACTGACAGAAAAATGCACACACACACACAAAGGCTGACACACACAGCCACTGACATACCCACTGACTGACGCACACAACGACTGACACATGCACTGACTGACACACGCACTGACTGACACATGCACTGACTGACACATGCACTGCCTGAAACACACACTGACTGACACACACAAACTGACTGACACACACAAACTGACAGCCACACACACTGACTGACACACGCACACTGGCTGAAACAAACACTGGCTGACACACGCACTGGCTGACACACGCATTGACTGAAACACAGACTAACTGACACAAAAGTTGACTGAAACACACACTGACTGAAACACACACTGACTGAAACATTCACTGACTGAAACACACACTGACTGAAACATACACTGACTGAAACACACACTGACTGAAACACACACTGACTGAAAAACACACTGAATGACACACTGACTGACACACACACACTGACTGACACACACACTGACTGACATAGACACACTGACACACATTCAATGACTAACACACATAAACCGACAGGCACACACACAGGCAGACACACACAGTGGCAGAAGACACAGTGGCTGACACTCACACTGGCAGACACAAACAACGACTGACACACACAGTGACTGACACAAAGAGTGACTGACACATGCACTGACTGACAAACGCACTGACTGACAAAAGCACTGACTGACAAACGCACTAACTGACAAACGCACTGACTGACACATGCACTGACTGACACACGCACTGACTGACACACGCACTGACTGACACACGCACTGACTGACACATGCACTGACTGACATCGCATGAATGACACACGCACTGACTGACACACGCACTGACTGACACACGCACTGACCGACACATGCACTGAATGACACACGCATTGAATGAAACATGCACTGATCGAAACACACATACATCGAAAGACACACAAACCGATAGACACACACGCTGACTGACAGACACATAAACTAACAGAAACATAAACTGACAGACACACACACTGACGGACACATGCACTGACTGAAACAGACACTGACTGACACACGCACTGACTGAAACACGCACTGACTGACACACACACTGACAGTCACAAACAATGAGTGACACACACATTGACTGACACACACAAACTGACAGAGACACATACACTGGCTGAAACAAACACTGGCTGACCCACAAACTGGCTGACACACAAACTGGCTGACACACACCCTGACTGACACACACATTGGCCAAAACAAAAGCTGGTTGACACATACACTGATACACACATTGACTGAGACACACACACTCACTGACACACACTGCTTGAAACACACAAACTGGCTGACACACAAACAGGCTGACACTCACACTGACTGACACACACACACTGGCTGAAACAAACACTGCCTGAAACACACAAACCGGTTGACAAACACACTGGCTGACACACACCCTAACTGACACAAATGTTGATTGAAAGACACACTGACTGACAAACATACACTGCCTGACACACACACCGACAGATACACACACCAAGTGAAACACACACCAAGTGAAACACACAAGTGAAACACGCACGGACTGACACACGCAGTGACTGACACTCACTCTGAATGACACTCACACTGACTGACACACGCACTTACTGACACATGCACTGTAAGACACACGCACTGACTGGCACACACACCAACTGACACACACACCCACTGACACACAGACCGACTGACACACGCACCGACCGACACACGCACTGACTGACACACGCACGAACAGACACATGCACTAAAAGACACACGCACTAACAGACACACACACTGACAGAACAACACACAGACACACGCACTAACTGACACACGCACTGACTGACACATGCACTGACTGACACAAACACTGACTCACACACGCAGTGACTGACACACGCACTGACTGACACACGCACTGACTGACACATGCACCGACTGACACACGCAATGACTGACACACGCACCGACTGACACATGCACCGACTGACACACGCACCGACTGACACACGCACCGACTGACACACGCACCGACTGACACACGCACAGACAGACACACGCACCGACTGACACACGCACCGACTGACACACGCACCGACTGACACACGCACCGACTGACACACACACCGACTGACACATGCACCGACTGACAACGCACCAACTGACACACGCACCGACTGACACACGCACCGACTGACACACGCACTAACAGACACATACACTGACAGAAAAATACACAGACACACACAAAGACCGGCACACACACCGACTGACACACGCACCGACTGACACACACAACGACTGACACAGGCAGTGACTGACACATGCACTGACTGACACACGCACTGACTGACACACGCACTGACTGACACACGCACTGACTGACACACGCACTGACTGAAACACACTACGACTGACACACGCAAACTGACTGACACACACAAACTGACAGCCACACACACTGACTGACACATGCACACTGGCTGAAACAAACACTTGCTGACACACACACTGGCTGACACACACACTGACTGAAACACAGACTAATTGATACAAATGTTGACTTAAACTCACACTGAAAGAAACACACACTGGCTGAAACACACTCTGAGTGAAACATACACTGACTGAAACTCAAACTGGCTGAAACACACACTGACTGAAACATACACTGACTGAAACTCAAACTGACTGAAACACACACTGACTGAAAAACACACTGAATGAAAAACACACTGAATGACACACACACTGACTCATAAACACACACTGACTGACACACACACTGACATAGAAACACTGACACACATTCAATGACTAAAAAGCATAAACCGACAGGCACACACAGAGGCAGACACACACACTGGCAGAAGAAACAATGGCTGACACTCACACTGGCAGGCACAAACAACGACTGACACACACAGTGACTGACACACACAGTGACTGACACACACAGTGACTGACACATGCACTGACTGACACACGCACTGACTGAAACAGACACTGACTAACACATGCACTGACTCACAAACGCACTGACTGACAAACACACTGACTGACAAACGCAGCAACTGACACCCGCACTGCCTGACAAATGCACTGACTGACACAAGCACTGAAAGACACATGAACTGACTGACACACGCACTGTCTGACACACGCACCGACTGAAAAACGCCCTGACTGACACTCGCTCTGACTGACACTCGCACGGACTGACACACACACTGACTGACACTCGCACTGACAGACACACGCACTGACTGACGCACGCACTGACTGACACACGCACTGACTGACACACGCACTGACTGACACACGCACTGACTGACACACGCGCCGACTGATACACGCAGTAACAGACACACGCACTAACAGACACATACAATGACAGAAAAATACACAAACACACACAAAAACTGGCACACGCAGCGACTGACACATGCACCGACTGAGACACACACCAAATGACACACGCACCGACTGACACACACACCGACTGACACACGCAGTGGCAGACACAAACAACAACTGACACACACAGTGATTGATACACGCACTGACTGACACACGCACTAACAGACACATGCAATAACAGACACACACATGTACAGACACATACACTGACGGAAGAATACACAGACACACACAAAGACTGACACACACAACGACTGACACATGCACTGACTGACACACGCACTGACACTCGCACTGACTGACACACGCACCGACAAACACTCGCACCGACTGACACACGCACTAACAGACACATACACTGACAGAAAAATACACAGACACACACAAAGACTGGCATACGCACTGACTGACACACGCACCAACTAACACACACAATGACTGACACACGCTCTGACTGACACACGCATCGACTGACACACGCACTGACTGACACACGCACTGACTGAAAAACACACTGACTGACACATGCAAACTGACTGACACACACAAACTGACAGCCACTCACACTAACTGACACACACACACTTGCTGAAACAAACACTGGCTGACACACACACTGGCTGACACACGCACTGACTGAAACACAGACTAACTGACACAAATGTTGACTGATACACGCACTGACTGACACATGCACTGACTGACACATGCACTGACTGATACACACACTGACTGAGACTTACACTGAACGAAACACACACTGACAAACACACACTGACTGAAAAACTCACTGAATGAAAAACACACTGAATGACACACACACTGACTGATACACACACACTGGCTGACACACACACTGACTGAAACACAGACTAACTGACACAAATGTTGACTGACAAATGCACTGACTGACACACGCACTGACTGACACATGCGCCGACTGATACACGCAGTAACAGACACACACAGTAACAGACACATACACTGACAGAAAATTAGACGGACACACACGAAGACTGGCACATGCACCGACTGACATATGCACTGACTGACACACACAACGACTGACACATGCATTGACTGACGCATGCACTGACTGACACACGCACCACCTGACACATGCACCAACTGGCACACGCACCGACTGACACACGCACTGGCAGACACAAACAACAACTGACACACACAGTGACTGAAACATGCACTTACTGACACACGCACTAACAGACACATGCACTAACAGACACACACACTAACAAGACACATACATTGACAGAACAATACACAGACAGACACAAAGATTGACACACACAACGACTGACACGTGCACTGACTGACACACGCACTGACACTCGCACTGACTGACACACGCACTGACTGACACACGCACTGACTGACACACGCACCGACTGACACACGCACCGACTGACACATGCACCGACTGACACATGCACTAACAGACACATACGCTGACAGAAAAATACACAGACACACACAAAGTCTGGCACACGCACCGACTGAGACACACACCGACTGGCACACACAACGACTGACACATGCACTGACTGACACACGCACTGACTAACACATGCACTGACTGACACACGCACTGACTGACACATGCACTGACTGAAAAACACACTGACACACACAAACTGACTGACACACACAAACTGACAGCCACTCACACTGACTGACACACACACAATTGCTGAAACAAACACTGGCTGACACACACACTGGCTGACACACACACTGACTGAAACACAGACTAACTGACACAAATGTTGACTGAAACACACACTGACTGAAGCACACACTGACTGAAGCACACACTGACTGAAACTTACACTGAACGAAAATCACACTGACTGAAACACACACTGACTGAAAAACTCACTGAATGAAAAACACACTGAATGACACACACACTGACTGATACACACACACTGGCTGACACACACACTGACTGAAACACAGACTAACTGACACAAATGTTGACTGACACACGCACTGACTGACACACGCACCGACTGACACACGCACCGACTGACACATGCACCGACTGACACATGCACTAACAGACACATACGCTGACAGAAAAATACACAGACACACACAAAGTCTGGCACACGCACCGACTGAGACACACACCGACTGGCACACACAACGACTGGCACACGCACTGACTGACACATGCACTGACTGACACACACACTGACTGACACATGCACTGACTGAAAAACACACTGACTGACACACACACTGACTGAAACTTACACTGAACGAAAATCACACTGACTGAAACACACACTGACTGAAAAACTCACTGAATGAAAAACACACTGAATGACACACACACTGACTGATACACACACACTGGCTGACACACACACTGACTGAAACACAGACTAACTGACACAAATGTTGACTGACACACGCACTGACTGACACACGCACCGACTGACACACGCACCGACTGACACATGCACCGACTGACACATGCACTAACAGACACATACGCTGACAGAAAAATACACAGACACACACAAAGTCTGGCACACGCACCGACTGAGACACACACCGACTGGCACACACAACGACTGGCACACGCACTGACTGACACATGCACTGACTGACACACACACTGACTGACACATGCACTGACTGAAAAACACACTGACTGACACACACACACTGACTGACACACACAAACTGACAGCCACTCACACTGACTGACACACACATACTTGCTGAAACAAACACTGGCTGACACACACACTGGCTGACACACACACTGACTGAAACACAGACTAACTGACACAAATGTTGACTAAAACACACACTGACTGAAGCACACACTGACTGAAACACACACTGACTGAAACTTTCACTGAACGAAACACACACTGACTGAAACACACACTGACTGAAAAACTCACTGAATGAAAAACACACTGAATGACACACACACTGACTGATACACACACACTGGCTGACACACACACTGACTGAAACACAGACTAATTGACACAAATGTTGACTGACACACGCACTGACTGACACTCGCACTGACTGACACACGCACCGACTGACACACGCACTGACTGACACATGCACCGACTGACACATGCACTAACAGACACATACGCTGACAGAAAAATACACAGACACACACAAAGTCTGGCACACGCATCGACTGAGACACACACAGACTGACACACACAACGACTGACACACGCACTGACTGACATATGCACTGACTGACACACGCACTGACTGACACATGCACTCACTGAAAAACACACTGACTGACACACACAAACTGACAGCCACTCACACTGACTGACACACACACACTTGCTGAAACAAACACTGGCTGACACACACACTGGCTGACACACACACTGACTGAAACACAGACTAACTGACACAAATGTTGACTGAAACACACACTGACTGAAACACACACTGACTTAAACACACACTGACTGAAACACAGACTAACTGACACAAATGTTGACTGAAACACACACTGACTGAAGCACACACTGACTGAAACACACACTGACTGAAACTTTCACTGAACGAAACACACACTGACTGAAACACACACTGACTGAAAAACTCACTGAATGAAAAACACACTGAATGACACACACACTGACTGATACACACACACTGGCTGACACACACACTGACTGAAACACAGACTAATTGACACAAATGTTGACTGACACACGCACTGACTGACACTCGCACTGACTGACACACGCACCGACTGACACACGCACTGACTGACACATGCACCGACTGACACATGCACTAACAGACACATACGCTGACAGAAAAATACACAGACACACACAAAGTCTGGCACACGCATCGACTGAGACACACACAGACTGACACACACAACGACTGACACACGCACTGACTGACATATGCACTGACTGACACACGCACTGACTGACACATGCACTCACTGAAAAACACACTGACTGACACACACAAACTGACAGCCACTCACACTGACTGACACACACACACTTGCTGAAACAAACACTGGCTGACACACACACTGGCTGACACACACACTGACTGAAACACAGACTAACTGACACAAATGTTGACTGAAACACACACTGACTGAAACACACACTGACTTAAACACACACTGACTGAAACACAGACTAACTGACACAAATGTTGACTGAAACACACACTGACTGAAACACACACTGACTGACACATGCACTGACTGAAACTTACACTGAACGAAACACACACTGACTGAAACACACACTGACTGAAAAACTCACTGAATGAAAAACACACTGAATGACACACACACTGACTGATACACACACACTGGCTGACACACACACTGACTGACACACAGACTAACTGACACAAATGTTGACTGACACACGCACTGACTGACACCCGCACTGACTGTCACATGCGCCGACTGATGCACGCAGTAACAAACACACACACTAACAGACACATACACTGACAGAAAATTAGATGGACACACACGAAGACTGGCACATGCACCGACTGACATATGCACTGACTGACACACACAACGACTGACACATGCATTGACTGACGCATGCACTGACTGACACACGCACCACCTGACACACGCACCAACTGGCACATGAACCGACTGACACACGCACTGGCAGACACAAACAACAACTGACACACACAGTGACTGACACATGCACTTACTGACACACGCACTAACAGACACATGCATTAACAGACACACACACTAACAAGACACATACACTGACAGAACAATATACAGACACACACAAAGACTGACACACACAACGACTGACACGTTCACTGACTGACACACGCACTGACACTCGCACTGACTGACACACGCACTGACTGACACACGCACCGACTGACACACGCACCGACTGACACATGCACCGACTGACACGTGCACTAACAGACACATACGCTGACAGAAAAATACACAGACACACACAAAGTCTGGCACACGCACCGACTGAGACACACACCGACTGACACACACAACGACTGACACACGCACTGACTGACACATGCACTGACTGACACACGCACTGACTGACACATGCACTGACTGAAAAACACACTGACTGACACACACAAACTGACTGACACACACAAACTGACAGCCACACACACTGACTGACACACGCACACTGGCTGAAACAAACACTGGCTGACACACACACTGGATAACACACACACTGACTGAAACACAGACTAACTGACACAAATGTTGACTGACACACACACTGACTGAAAGACACACTGACTGAAAGACACACGGACTGAAACATACACTGACTGAAACACACACTGACTGAAACACACACTGACTGAAAAACACACTGAATGACACAAACACTGACTGACACACACACACTGACTGACACACACACTGACTGACATAGACACACTGACACACATTCAATGACTAACTCACATAAACCGATAGGCACACACACAGGCAGACACACACACTGGCAGAAGACACAGTGGCTGACACTCACACTGGCAGACACAAACAACGACTGACACACACAGTGACTGACACACAGAGTGACTGACACATGCACTGACTGACAAACGCACTGACTGACAAAAGCACTGACTGACAAACGCACTAACTGACACACGCACTGACTGACACATGCACCGACTGACATCGCAATGAATGACACACGCAATGACTGACACACGCACTGACTGACACACGCACTGACTGACACATGCACTGAATGACACGCGCATTGAATGAAACATGCACTGACCGAAACACACATACATCGAAGGACACACAAACCGATAGACACACATGCTGACTGACAGAAACATAAACTAACAGAAACATAAACTGACAGACACACACACTGACGGACACATGCACTGACTGAAACAGACACTAACTGACACACGCACTGACTGAAACACGCACTGACTGACACACACACTGACAGTCACAAACAATGACTGACACAAACAATGACTGACACACACATTGACTGACACACACAAACTGACAGAGACACATACACTGGCTGAAACAAACACTGGCTGACCCACAAACTGGCTGACACACAAACTGGCTGACAAACACATACTGACTGACACAAACAATGACTGACACACACATTGACTGAGACACACACACTCACTGACACACACACACTGGCTGAAACAAACACTGCCTGAAACACTGGCTGACACACAAACTGGCTGACACACACATTGACTGACACACACACACTGGCTGAAACAAATAATGGCTGAAACACACAAACTGGCTGACACACCCCCTGACTGACACACACATTGGCCAAAACAAAAGCTGGTTGACACACACACTGATACACACATTGACTGAGACACACACACTCACTGGCACACACTGTTTGAAACACACAAACTGGCTGACACACAAACAGGCTGACACTCACACTGACTGACACACACACACTGGCTGAAACAAACACTGCCTGAAACACACAAACCGGTTGACAAACACACTGGCTGACACACACCCTAACTGACACAAATGTTGATTGAAAGACACACTGACTGACAAACATACACTGCCTGACACACACACCGACAGATACACACACCAAGTGAAACACACATCAAGAGAAACACACAAGTGAAACACGCATGGACTGACACACGCACTGACTGACACATGCACTGACTGACACAGGCACTGACTGACACACGCACTGACTGTTACACGCACCGACTGAAAAACGCACTGACTGACACTCGCTCTGACTGACACTCACACTGACTGACACACGCACTGACTGACACATGCACTGTAAGACACACGCACTGACTGGCACACACACCAACTGACACACACACCGACTGACACACACACCGACTGACACACGCTCCGACCGACACACGCACTGACTGACACACGCACGAACAGACACATGCACTAAACAACACACGCACTAACAGACACACACACTGACAGAACAACACACAGACACACGCACTAACTGACACACGCACTGACTGACACATGCATGGCTGACACAAGCACTGACTGACACACGCACTGACTGACACACGCACCGACTGACACATGCACTGACTAACACACGCACCGACTGACACACGCACCGACTGACAAACGCACCGACTGACACAGGCACAGACAGACACACGCATCGACTGACACACGCACCGACTGACACAAGCACCGACTGACACACGCACCGACTGACACATGCACCGACTGACACATGCACCGACTGACACACGCACTGACTGACACACGCACTAACAGACACATGCACTAACAGACACATACACTGACAGAAAAATACACAGACACACAGAAAGACCGGCACACACACCGACTGACACATGCACCGACTGACACACACAACGACTGACACAGGCAGTGACTGACACATGCACTGACTGACACACGCACTGACTGACACATGCACTGACTGACACACGCACTGACTGACACACACACTGACTGAAACACAGACTAATTGACACAAATGTTGACTTAAACTCACACTGACTGAAACACACACTGGCTGAAACACACACTGAGTGAAACATACACTGACTGAAACTTAAAACTGGCTGAAACACACACTGACTGAAACATACACTGACTGAAACTCAAACTGACTGAAACACACACTGACTGAAAAACACACTGAATGATAAACACACTGAATGACACACACACTGACATAGAAACACTGACACACATTCAATGACTAACAAACATAAACCGACAGGCACACACAGAGGCAGACACACACTCTGGCAGAAGAAACAATGGCTGACACTCACACTGGCAGACAAAAACAACGACTGAAATACACAGTGACTGACACACACAGTGACTGACACACACAGTGACTGACACACACAGTGACTGACACATGCACTGACTGACACACGCACTGACTGAAACAGACACTGACTAACACACGCACTGACTCACAAACGCACTGACTGACAAACACACTGACTCACAAACGCAGCAACTGACACCCGCACTGCCTGACACCCGCACTGCCTGACACCCGCACTGCCTGACACATGCACTGACTGACACAAGCACTGAAAAACACATGAACTGACTGACACACGCACTGTCTGACACATGCACCGACTGAAACACGCACTGACTGACACTCGCTCTGACTGACACTCGCACGGACTGACACACGCACTGACTGACACTCACACTGACTGACACACGCACTGACTGACACACGCACTGACTGACACATGCACTGACTGACACACGCACTGACTGACACACGCGCCGACTGATACACGCAGTAACAGACACATGCACTAACAGACACATACAATGACAGAAAAATACACAGACACACACAAAGACTGGCACACGCAGCGACTGACACATGCACCGACTGAGACACACAACGACTGACACACGCACCGACTGATGCACACAACGACTGACACACGCACCGACTGACGCATGCACCGACTGACACTCGCTCTGACTGACACTCGCACGGACTGACACACGCACTGACTGACACACGCACTAACAGACACATGCAATAACAGACACACACACTAACAGACACATACACTGACAGAACAATACACAGACACACACAAAGACTGACACATACAACGACTGACACGTGCACTGACTGACACACGCACTGACTGACACTCGCACTGACTGACACACGCACTAACAGACACATACACTGACAGAAAAATACACACACAAAGACTGGCACACGCACCGACTGACACACGAACCGACTGACACACACAATGACTGACACACGCACTGAATGAAAAACACACTGAATAACACACACACTGACTGATACACACACACTGACTGACACATGCACTGACATAGAAACACTGACACACATTCAATGACTAACAAACATAAACCGACAGGCACACACAGAGGCAGACACAAACACAGGCAGAAGAAACAATGGCTGACACTCACACTGGCGGACACAAACAACGAATGACACACACAGTGACTGACACACACAGTGACTGACACACACAGTGACTGACACACACAGTGAATGACACACACAGTGACTGACACATGCACTGACTGAAACAGACACTGACTGACACACGCACTGACTGAAACACGCACTGACTGACACAAACACTGACAGTCACAAACACTGACAGTCACAAACAATGACTGACACAAACAATGACTGACACACACATTGACTGACACACACAAACTGACAGAGACACATACACTGGCTGAAACAAACACTGGCTGACCCACAAACTGACTGACACACAAACTGGCTGACAAATACATACTGACTGACACAAACAATGACTGACACACACATTGACTGAGACACACACACTCACTGACACACACACACTGGCTGAAACAAACACTGCCTGAAACACTGGCTGACACACAAACTGGCTGACACACACATTGACTGACACACACACACTGGCTGAAACAAATAATGGCTGAAACACACAAACTGGCTGACACACACCCTGACTGACACACACATTGGCCAAAACAAAAGCTGGTTGACACACACACTGATACACACATTGACTGAGACACACACACTCACTGGCACACACTGTTTGAAACACACAAACTGGCTGACACACAAACAGGCTGACACTCACACTGACTGACACACACACACTGGCTGAAACAAACACTGCCTGAAACACACAAACCGGTTGACAAACACACTGGCTGACACACACCCTAACTGACACAAATGTTGATTGAAAGACACACTGACTGACAAACATACACTGCCTGACACACACACCGACAGATACACACACCAAGTGAAACACACATCAAGTGAAACACACAAGTGAAACACACACGGACTGACACACGCACTGACTGACACATGCACTGACTGACACAGGCACTGACTGACACACGCACTGACTGATACACGCACCGACTGAAAAACGCACTGACTGACACTCGCTCTGACTGACACTCACACTGACTGACACACGCACTGACTGACACATGCACTGTAAGACACACACACTGACTGGCACACACACCAACTGACACACACACCGACTGACACACACACAGACTGACACACGCTCCAACCGACACACGCACTGACTGACACACGCACGAACAGACACATGCACTAAAAGACACACGCACTAACAGACACACACACTGACAGAACAACACACAGACACACGCACTAACTGACTCACGCACCGACTGACACATGCATGGCTGACACAAGCACTGACTGACACACGCACCGACTGACACACGCACCGACTGACACATGCACCGACTGACACACGCACCGACTGACACACGCACCGACTGACACACGCACCGACTGACACACGCACTGACTGACACACGCACTAACAGACACATGCACTAACAGACACATACACTGACAGAAAAATACACAGACACACAGAAAGACCGGCACACACACCGACTGACACACGCACCGACTGACACACACAACGACTGACACAGGCAGTGACTGACACATGCACTGACTGACACACGCACTGACTGACACATGCACTGACTGACACACGCACCGACTGACACATGCACCGACTGACACACGCACCGACTGACACACGCACCGACTGACACACGCACCGACTGACACACGCACTGACTGACACACGCACTAACAGACACATGCACTAACAGACACATACACTGACAGAAAAATACACAGACACACAGAAAGACCGGCACACACACCGACTGACACACGCACCGACTGACACACACAACGACTGACACAGGCAGTGACTGACACATGCACTGACTGACACACGCACTGACTGACACATGCACTGACTGACACACGCATTGACTGACACACGCACTGACTGAAACACGCTACGACTGACACATGCAAACTGACTGACACACACAAACTGACAGCCACACACACTGACTGACACATGCACACTGGCTGAAACAAACACTTGCTGACACACACGCTGGCTGACACACACACTGACTGAAACACAGACTAATTGACACAAATGTTGACTTAAACTCACACTGACTGAAACACACACTGGCTGAAACACACAATGAGTGAAACATACACTGACTGAAACTTAAAACCGGCTGAAACACACACTGACTGAAACATACACTGACTGAAACTCAAACTGACTGAAACACACACTGACTGAAAAACACACTGAATGATAAACACACTGAATGACACACACACTGACTGATACACACACACTGACTGACACACACACTGACATAGAAACACTGACACACATTCAATGACTAACAAACATAAACCGACAGGCACACACAGAGGCAGACACACACTCTGGCAGAAGAAACAATGGCTGACACTCACACTGGCAGACAAAAACAACGACTGAAATACACAGTGACTGACACACACAGTGACTGACACACACAGTGACTGACACATGCACTGACTGACACACGCACTGACTGAAACAGACACTGACTAACACACGCACTGACTCACAAACGCACTGACTGACAAACACACTGACTGACAAACGCAGCAACTGACACCTGCACTGCCTGACACCCGCACTGCCTGACACCCGCACTGCCTGACACATGCACTGACTGACACAAGCACTGAAAAACACATGAACTGACTGACACATGCACTGTCTGACACACGCACCGACTGAAACACGCACTGACTGACACTCGCTCTGACTGACACTCGCACGGACTGACACACGCACTGACTGACACTTGCACTGACTGACACACGCACTGACTGACACACACACTGACTGACACACGCACTGACTGACACACGCACTGACTGACACACGCGCTGACTGATACACGCAGTAACAGACACAGGCACTAACAGACACATACAATGACAGAAAAATACACAGACACACACAAAGACTGGCACACGCAGCGACTGACACATGCACCGACTGAGACACACAACGACTGACACACGCACCGACTGACGCACACAACGACTGACACACGCACCGACTGATGCATGCACTGACTGACACACACAATGAATGACACATGCATTGACTGACACATGCACCGACTGACACTCGCTCTGACTGACACTCGCACGGACTGACACACGCACTGACTGACACACGCACTAACAGACACATGCAGTAACAGACACACACACTAACAGACACATACACTGACAGAACAATACACAGACACACACAAAGACTGACACACACAACGACTGACACACGCACTGACTGACACTCGCACTGACTGACACACGCACCGACAAACACACGCACCGACTGACACACGCACTAACAGACACATACACTGACAGAAAAATACACAGACACACACAAAGACTGGCACACGCACCGACTGACACACGCACCGACAGACACACACAATGACTGACACACGCACTGAATGAAAAACACACTGAATGACACACACACTGACTGATACACACACACTGACTGACACACACACTGACATAGAAACACTGACACACATTCAATGACTAACAAACATAAACCGACAGGCACTCACAGAGGCAGACACAAACACTGGCAGAAGAAACAATGGCTGACACTCACACTGGCAGACACAAACAACGACTGACACACAGTGACTGACACACACAGTGACTGACACACACAGTGACTGACACATGCACTGACTGACACACGCACTGACTGAAACAGACACTGACTAACACACGCACTGACTCACAAACGCACTGACTGAGAAACACACTGACTGACAAACGCAGCAACTGACACCCGCACTGCCTGACACATGCACTGACTGACACAAGCACTGGAAGACACATGAACTGACTGACACACGCACTGTCTGACACACGCACCGACTGAAACACACACTGACTGACACTCGCTCTGACTGACACTCGCACGGACTGACACACGCACTGACTGACACTCGCACTGACACACGCACTGACTGACACACGCATTGACTGACACACACACTGACTGACACATGCACTGACTGACACATGCGCCGACTGATACACGCAGTAACAGACACACACACTAACAGACACATACACTGACAGAAAATTAGACGGACACACAGGAAGCCTGGCACATGCACCGACTGACATATGCACTGACTGACACACACAACGACTGACACATGCATTGACTGACGCATGCACCGACTGACACACGCACCACCTGACACACGCACCAACTGGCACACACACCGGCAGACACAAACAACAACCGGCACACACAGTGACTGACACATGCACTTACTGACACACGCACTAACAGACACATGCACTAACAGACACACACACTAACAAGACACATACACTGACAGAACAATACACAGACACACACAAAGACTGACACACACAACGACTGACATGTGCACTGACTGATACACGCACTGACTGACACTCGCACTGACTGACACACGCACTGACTGAAAAACACACTGACTGACAAATGCAAACTGAGTGACACACACAAACTGACAGCCACACACACTGACTGACACACACACACTGGCTGAAACAAACACTGGCTGACACACACACTGGCTGACGCACACACTGACTGAAACACAGACTAACTGACACAAATGTTGACTGAAACACACACTGACTGAAACACACACTTACTGAAACACACACTGACTGAAACTTACACTGAATGAAACACACACTGACTGAAACACACACTGACTGAAAAACATACTGAAGGAAAAACACACTGAATGACACACACACTGACTGCTACACACACTGACTGACACACACACTGACATAGACACACTGACACACATTCAATGACTAACAAAAATAAACCGACAGGCGCACACAGGGGCAGACACACACACTGGCAGAAGCAACAGTGGCTGATACTAACATTGGCAGACACAAACAACGACTGACACACACAGTGACTGACACACACAGTGACTGACACACACAGTGACTGACACACGCACCGACTGACACACGCACTAACAGACACATGCACTAACAGACACATACACTGACAGAAAAATACACAGACACACAGAAAGACCGGCACACACACCGACTGACACATGCACCGACTGACACACACAACGACTGACACAGGCAGTGACTGACACATGCACTGACTGACACACGCACTGACTGACACATGCACTGACTGACACACGCACTGACTGACACATGCACTGACTGAAACATGCACACTGGCTGAAACAAACACTTGCTGACACACGCTGGCTGACACACACACTGACTGAAACACAGACTAATTGACACAAATGTTGACTTAAACTCACACTGACTGAAACACACACTGGCTGAAACACACACTGAGTGAAACATACACTGACTGAAACTTAAAACTGGCTGAAACACACACTGACTGAAACATACACTGACTGAAACTCAAACTGACTGAAACACACACTGACTGAAAAACACACTGAATGATAAACACACTGAATGACACACACACTGACATAGAAACACTGACACACATTCAATGACTAACAAACATAAACCGACAGGCACACACAGAGGCAGACACACACTCTGGCAGAAGAAACAATGGCTGACACTCACACTGGCAGACAAAAACAACGACTGAAATACACAGTGACTGACACATACAGTGACTGACACACACAGTGACTGACACACACAGTGACTGACACATGCACTGACTGACACACGCACTGACTGAAACAGATATTGACTAACACACGCACTGACTCACAAACGCACTGACTGACAAACACACTGACTGACAAATGCAGCAACTGACACCCGCACTGCCTGACACCCGCACTGCCTGACACCCGCACTGCCTGACACCCGCACTGCCTGACACCCGCACTGCCTGACACATGCACTGACTGACACAAGCACTGAAAAACACATGAATTGACTGACACACGCACTGTCTGACACACGCACCGACTGAAACACGCACTGACTGACACTCGCTCTGACTGACACTCGCACGGACTGACACACGCACTGACTGACACTCACACTGACTGACACACTCACTGACTGACACACGCACTGACTGACACATGCACTGACTGACACATGCACTGACTGAGAAACACACTGACTGACACACACAAACTGACAGCCACACACACTGACTGACACACACACACTGGCTGAAACAAACACTGGCTGACACACACACTGGCTGACAGACACACTGACTGAAACACTGACTAACTGACACAAATGTTGACTGACACACGCACTGACTGACACACGCACTGACTGACACACGCACTGACTGATACACGCAGTAACAGACACGCGCACTAACAGACACATACACTGACAGAAAAATTGATGGACACACACAAAGACTGGCACATGCACCGACTGACACATGCACCGACTGACACATGCTCCGACTGACACATGCACTACCTGACACACGCACCGACTGACACATACACCGACAGACACATGCACCGGCAGACACACACACTAAAAGACACATACACTGACAGAACAATACACAGACACAGATAAAGACTGACACACACAATGACTGACACACGCACTGACAGACTCACACACTGACTGACACTCACACTGACTGACACACGCACCAACTGACACACACACCGACTGACTCACGCACTAACAGACACACACACTAACAGACACATACACTGACTGAAAAATACACACACACACACACACACAAAGACTGGCACATGCACCGACTGACACATGCACCGACTGACACACACAACGACTGACACATGCACTGACTGACACACGCACTGACTGACATATGCACTTACTGAAAAACACACTGACTGACACACGCAAACAGACTGACATGCACAAAATGACAGCCACACACACTGACTGACAAACGCACCGACTGACACATGCACTAACAGACACACGCGCTAACATACACATACACTGACGGAAAAATACACAGACACACACAAAGACTGGCACACACATCAACTGACACACGCACCAACTGACACAGACAACAACTGACACATGCATTGACTGACACACGCACTGACTGACACACGCACTGACTGACACATGCACTGACTGAAAAACACACTGACTGACACAAACAAACTGACAGCCACACACACTGACTGACACACACACACTGGCTGAAACAAACACTGGCTGACACACACACTGACTGACACACGCACTGACTGATACACGCACTGACTGACACATGCACTGACTGATACACGCAGTAACAGACACACGCACTAACACATAGAGTGACAGAAAAATTGACGGACACACACAAAGACTGGCACACGCAGCGACTGACACACACAGCGACTGACACACACAACGACTGACACACGCACTGACAGACACACGCACTGACTGACACACGCACTGACTGACATATGCACTGACTGAAAAACACACTGACACACGCAAACAGACTGACACGCACAAAATGACAGCCACACACACTGACTGACACACGCACCGACTGACTCATGCACTAACAGACACACGTGCTAACATACACATACACTGACAGAAAAATACGGACACACACAACGACTGACAATGCAGTGAATGACACACGCACTGACTGACACACGCACTGACTGACACACGCACTGACTGAAAAACACACTGACTGACACATGCAAATTGACTCACACACACAAACTGACAGCCGCACACACTGACTTACACACACACACTGACTGAAACACACACCGACTGACACACACACCGACTGACACACGCTCCGACCGACACACGCACTGACTGACACACGCACGAACAGACACATGCACTAAACGACACACGCACTAACAGACACACACACTGACAGAACAACACACAGACACACGCACTAACTGACACACGCACTGCCTGACACATGCATGGCTGACACAAGCACTGACTGACACACGCACTGACTGACACACGCACCGACTGACACATGCACCGACTAACACACGCACCGACTGACACACGCACCGACTGACAAACGCACCGACTGACACAGGCACAGACAGACACACGCATCGACTGACACACGCACCGACTGACACAAGCACCGACTGACACACGCACCGACTGACACATGCACTGACTGACACATGCACCGACTGACACACGCACCGACTGACACACGCACTAACAGACACATGCACTAACAGACACATACACTGACAGAAAAATACACAGACACACAGAAAGACCGGCACACACACCGACTGACACATGCACCGACTGACACACACAACGACTGACACAGGCAGTGACTGACACATGCACTGACTGACACACGCACTGACTGACACATGCACTGACTGACACACGCACTGACTGACACACACACTGACTGAAACACAGACTAATTGACACAAATGTTGACTTAAACTCACACTGACTGAAACACACACTGGCTGAAACACACACTGAGTGAAACATACACTGACTGAAACTTAAAACTGGCTGAAACACACACTGACTGAAACATACACTGACTGAAACTCAAACTGACTGAAACACACACTGACTGAAAAACACACTGAATGATAAACACACTGAATGACACACACACTGACATAGAAACACTGACACACATTCAATGACTAACAAACATAAACCGACAGGCACACACAGAGGCAGACACACACTCTGGCAGAAGAAACAATGGCTGACACTCACACTGGCAGACAAAAACAACGACTGAAATACACAGTGACTGACACACACAGTGACTGACACACACAGTGACTGACACACACAGTGACTGACACATGCACTGACTGACACACGCACTGACTGAAACAGACACTGACTAACACACGCACTGACTCACAAACGCACTGACTGACAAACACACTGACTCACAAACGCAGCAACTGACACCCGCACTGCCTGACACCCGCACTGCCTGACACCCGCACTGCCTGACACATGCACTGACTGACACAAGCACTGAAAAACACATGAACTGACTGACACACGCACTGTCTGACACACGCACCGACTGAAACACGCACTGACTGACACTCGCTCTGACTGACACTCGCACGGACTGACACACGCACTGACTGACACTCACACTGACTGACACACGCACTGACTGACACACGCACTGACTGACACATGCACTGACTGACACACGCACTGACTGACACACGCGCCGACTGATACACGCAGTAACAGACACATGCACTAACAGACACATACAATGACAGAAAAATACACAGACACACACAAAGACTGGCACACGCAGCGACTGACACATGCACCGACTGAGACACACAACGACTGACACACGCACCGACTGATGCACACAACGACTGACACACGCACCGACTGACGCATGCACCGACTGACACTCGCTCTGACTGACACTCGCACGGACTGACACACGCACTGACTGACACACGCACTAACAGACACATGCAATAACAGACACACACACTAACAGACACATACACTGACAGAACAATACACAGACACACACAAAGACTGACACATACAACGACTGACACGTGCACTGACTGACACACGCACTGACTGACACTCGCACTGACTGACACACGCACTAACAGACACATACACTGACAGAAAAATACACACACAAAGACTGGCACACGCACCGACTGACACACGAACCGACTGACACACACAATGACTGACACACGCACTGAATGAAAAACACACTGAATAACACACACACTGACTGATACACACACACTGACTGACACATGCACTGACATAGAAACACTGACACACATTCAATGACTAACAAACATAAACCGACAGGCACACACAGAGGCAGACACAAACACAGGCAGAAGAAACAATGGCTGACACTCACACTGGCGGACACAAACAACGAATGACACACACAGTGACTGACACACACAGTGACTGACACACACAGTGACTGACACACACAGTGAATGACACACACAGTGACTGACACATGCACTGACTGAAACAGACACTGACTGACACACGCACTGACTGAAACACGCACTGACTGACACAAACACTGACAGTCACAAACACTGACAGTCACAAACAATGACTGACACAAACAATGACTGACACACACATTGACTGACACACACAAACTGACAGAGACACATACACTGGCTGAAACAAACACTGGCTGACCCACAAACTGACTGACACACAAACTGGCTGACAAATACATACTGACTGACACAAACAATGACTGACACACACATTGACTGAGACACACACACTCACTGACACACACACACTGGCTGAAACAAACACTGCCTGAAACACTGGCTGACACACAAACTGGCTGACACACACATTGACTGACACACACACACTGGCTGAAACAAATAATGGCTGAAACACACAAACTGGCTGACACACACCCTGACTGACACACACATTGGCCAAAACAAAAGCTGGTTGACACACACACTGATACACACATTGACTGAGACACACACACTCACTGGCACACACTGTTTGAAACACACAAACTGGCTGACACACAAACAGGCTGACACTCACACTGACTGACACACACACACTGGCTGAAACAAACACTGCCTGAAACACACAAACCGGTTGACAAACACACTGGCTGACACACACCCTAACTGACACAAATGTTGATTGAAAGACACACTGACTGACAAACATACACTGCCTGACACACACACCGACAGATACACACACCAAGTGAAACACACATCAAGTGAAACACACAAGTGAAACACACACGGACTGACACACGCACTGACTGACACATGCACTGACTGACACAGGCACTGACTGACACACGCACTGACTGATACACGCACCGACTGAAAAACGCACTGACTGACACTCGCTCTGACTGACACTCACACTGACTGACACACGCACTGACTGACACATGCACTGTAAGACACACACACTGACTGGCACACACACCAACTGACACACACACCGACTGACACACACACAGACTGACACACGCTCCAACCGACACACGCACTGACTGACACACGCACGAACAGACACATGCACTAAAAGACACACGCACTAACAGACACACACACTGACAGAACAACACACAGACACACGCACTAACTGACTCACGCACCGACTGACACATGCATGGCTGACACAAGCACTGACTGACACACGCACCGACTGACACACGCACCGACTGACACATGCACCGACTGACACACGCACCGACTGACACACGCACCGACTGACACACGCACCGACTGACACACGCACTGACTGACACACGCACTAACAGACACATGCACTAACAGACACATACACTGACAGAAAAATACACAGACACACAGAAAGACCGGCACACACACCGACTGACACACGCACCGACTGACACACACAACGACTGACACAGGCAGTGACTGACACATGCACTGACTGACACACGCACTGACTGACACATGCACTGACTGACACACGCACCGACTGACACATGCACCGACTGACACACGCACCGACTGACACACGCACCGACTGACACACGCACCGACTGACACACGCACTGACTGACACACGCACTAACAGACACATGCACTAACAGACACATACACTGACAGAAAAATACACAGACACACAGAAAGACCGGCACACACACCGACTGACACACGCACCGACTGACACACACAACGACTGACACAGGCAGTGACTGACACATGCACTGACTGACACACGCACTGACTGACACATGCACTGACTGACACACGCATTGACTGACACACGCACTGACTGAAACACGCTACGACTGACACATGCAAACTGACTGACACACACAAACTGACAGCCACACACACTGACTGACACATGCACACTGGCTGAAACAAACACTTGCTGACACACACGCTGGCTGACACACACACTGACTGAAACACAGACTAATTGACACAAATGTTGACTTAAACTCACACTGACTGAAACACACACTGGCTGAAACACACAATGAGTGAAACATACACTGACTGAAACTTAAAACCGGCTGAAACACACACTGACTGAAACATACACTGACTGAAACTCAAACTGACTGAAACACACACTGACTGAAAAACACACTGAATGATAAACACACTGAATGACACACACACTGACTGATACACACACACTGACTGACACACACACTGACATAGAAACACTGACACACATTCAATGACTAACAAACATAAACCGACAGGCACACACAGAGGCAGACACACACTCTGGCAGAAGAAACAATGGCTGACACTCACACTGGCAGACAAAAACAACGACTGAAATACACAGTGACTGACACACACAGTGACTGACACACACAGTGACTGACACATGCACTGACTGACACACGCACTGACTGAAACAGACACTGACTAACACACGCACTGACTCACAAACGCACTGACTGACAAACACACTGACTGACAAACGCAGCAACTGACACCTGCACTGCCTGACACCCGCACTGCCTGACACCCGCACTGCCTGACACATGCACTGACCGACACAAGCACTGAAAAACACATGAACTGACTGACACACGCACTGTCTGACACACGCACCGACTGAAACACGCACTGACTGACACTCGCTCTGACTGACACTCGCACGGACTGACACACGCACTGACTGACACACGCACTGACTGACACACGCACTGACTGACACACACACTGACTGACACGCGCACTGACTGACACACGCACTGACTGACACACGCGCTGACTGATACATGCAGTAACAGACACAGGCACTAACAGACACATACAATGACAGAAAAATACACAGACACACACAAAGACTGGCACACGCAGCGACTGACACATGCACCGACTGAGACACACAACGACTGACACACGCACCGACTGACGCACACAACGACTGACACACGCACCGACTGATGCATGCACTGACTGACACACACAATGAATGACACATGCATTGACTGACACATGCACCGACTGACACTCGCTCTGACTGACACTCGCACGGACTGACACACGCACTGACTGACACACGCACTAACAGACACATGCAGTAACAGACACACACACTAACAGACACATACACTGACAGAACAATACACAGACACACACAAAGACTGACACACACAACGACTGACACACGCACTGACTGACACTCGCACTGACTGACACACGCACCGACAAACACACGCACCGACTGACACACGCACTAACAGACACATACACTGACAGAAAAATACACAGACACACACAAAGACTGGCACACGCACCGACTGACACACGCACCGACAGACACACACAATGACTGACACACGCACTGAATGAAAAACACACTGAATGACACACACACTGACTGATACACACACACTGACTGACACACACACTGACATAGAAACACTGACACACATTCAATGACTAACAAACATAAACCGACAGGCACTCACAGAGGCAGACACAAACACTGGCAGAAGAAACAATGGCTGACACTCACACTGGCAGACACAAACAACGACTGACACACAGTGACTGACACACACAGTGACTGACACACACAGTGACTGACACATGCACTGACTGACACACGCACTGACTGAAACAGACACTGACTAACACACGCACTGACTCACAAACGCACTGACTGAGAAACACACTGACTGACAAACGCAACAACTGACACCCGCACTGCCTGACACATGCACTGACTGACACAAGCACTGGAAGACACATGAACTGACTGACACACGCACTGTCTGACACACGCACCGACTGAAACACACACTGACTGACACTCGCTCTGACTGACACTCGCACGGACTGACACACGCACTGACTGACACTCGCACTGACACACGCACTGACTGACACACGCATTGACTGACACACACACTGACTGACACATGCACTGACTGACACATGCGCCGACTGATACACGCAGTAACAGACACACACACTAACAGACACATACACTGACAGAAAATTAGACGGACACACAGGAAGCCTGGCACATGCACCGACTGACATATGCACTGACTGACACACACAACGACTGACACATGCATTGACTGACGCATGCACCGACTGACACACGCACCACCTGACACACGCACCAACTGGCACACACACCGGCAGACACAAACAACAACCGGCACACACAGTGACTGACACATGCACTTACTGACACACGCACTAACAGACACATGCACTAACAGACACACACACTAACAAGACACATACACTGACAGAACAATACACAGACACACACAAAGACTGACACACACAACGACTGACATGTGCACTGACTGATACACGCACTGACTGACACTCGCACTGACTGACACACGCACTGACTGAAAAACACACTGACTGACAAATGCAAACTGAGTGACACACACAAACTGACAGCCACACACACTGACTGACACACACACACTGGCTGAAACAAACACTGGCTGACACACACACTGGCTGACGCACACACTGACTGAAACACAGACTAACTGACACAAATGTTGACTGAAACACACACTGACTGAAACACACACTTACTGAAACACACACTGACTGAAACTTACACTGAATGAAACACACACTGACTGAAACACACACTGACTGAAAAACATACTGAAGGAAAAACACACTGAATGACACACACACTGACTGCTACACACACTGACTGACACACACACTGACATAGACACACTGACACACATTCAATGACTAACAAAAATAAACCGACAGGCGCACACAGGGGCAGACACACACACTGGCAGAAGCAACAGTGGCTGATACTAACATTGGCAGACACAAACAACGACTGACACACACAGTGACTGACACACACAGTGACTGACACACACAGTGACTGACACACGCACCGACTGACACACGCACTAACAGACACATGCACTAACAGACACATACACTGACAGAAAAATACACAGACACACAGAAAGACCGGCACACACACCGACTGACACATGCACCGACTGACACACACAACGACTGACACAGGCAGTGACTGACACATGCACTGACTGACACACGCACTGACTGACACATGCACTGACTGACACACGCACTGACTGACACATGCACTGACTGAAACATGCACACTGGCTGAAACAAACACTTGCTGACACACGCTGGCTGACACACACACTGACTGAAACACAGACTAATTGACACAAATGTTGACTTAAACTCACACTGACTGAAACACACACTGGCTGAAACACACACTGAGTGAAACATACACTGACTGAAACTTAAAACTGGCTGAAACACACACTGACTGAAACATACACTGACTGAAACTCAAACTGACTGAAACACACACTGACTGAAAAACACACTGAATGATAAACACACTGAATGACACACACACTGACATAGAAACACTGACACACATTCAATGACTAACAAACATAAACCGACAGGCACACACAGAGGCAGACACACACTCTGGCAGAAGAAACAATGGCTGACACTCACACTGGCAGACAAAAACAACGACTGAAATACACAGTGACTGACACATACAGTGACTGACACACACAGTGACTGACACACACAGTGACTGACACATGCACTGACTGACACACGCACTGACTGAAACAGATATTGACTAACACACGCACTGACTCACAAACGCACTGACTGACAAACACACTGACTGACAAATGCAGCAACTGACACCCGCACTGCCTGACACCCGCACTGCCTGACACCCGCACTGCCTGACACCCGCACTGCCTGACACCCGCACTGCCTGACACATGCACTGACTGACACAAGCACTGAAAAACACATGAATTGACTGACACACGCACTGTCTGACACACGCACCGACTGAAACACGCACTGACTGACACTCGCTCTGACTGACACTCGCACGGACTGACACACGCACTGACTGACACTCACACTGACTGACACACTCACTGACTGACACACGCACTGACTGACACATGCACTGACTGACACATGCACTGACTGAGAAACACACTGACTGACACACACAAACTGACAGCCACACACACTGACTGACACACACACACTGGCTGAAACAAACACTGGCTGACACACACACTGGCTGACAGACACACTGACTGAAACACTGACTAACTGACACAAATGTTGACTGACACACGCACTGACTGACACACGCACTGACTGACACACGCACTGACTGATACACGCAGTAACAGACACGCGCACTAACAGACACATACACTGACAGAAAAATTGATGGACACACACAAAGACTGGCACATGCACCGACTGACACATGCACCGACTGACACATGCTCCGACTGACACATGCACTACCTGACACACGCACCGACTGACACATACACCGACAGACACATGCACCGGCAGACACACACACTAAAAGACACATACACTGACAGAACAATACACAGACACAGATAAAGACTGACACACACAATGACTGACACACGCACTGACAGACACACACACTGACTGACACTCACACTGACTGACACACGCACCAACTGACACACACACCGACTGACTCACGCACTAACAGACACACACACTAACAGACACATACACTGACTGAAAAATACACACACACACACACACACAAAGACTGGCACATGCACCGACTGACACATGCACCGACTGACACACACAACGACTGACACATGCACTGACTGACACACGCACTGACTGACATATGCACTTACTGAAAAACACACTGACTGACACACGCAAACAGACTGACATGCACAAAATGACAGCCACACACACTGACTGACAAACGCACCGACTGACACATGCACTAACAGACACACGCGCTAACATACACATACACTGACGGAAAAATACACAGACACACACAAAGACTGGCACACACATCAACTGACACACGCACCAACTGACACAGACAACAACTGACACATGCATTGACTGACACACGCACTGACTGACACACGCACTGACTGACACATGCACTGACTGAAAAACACACTGACTGACACACACAAACTGACAGCCACACACACTGACTGACACACACACACTGGCTGAAACAAACACTGGCTGACACACACACTGACTGACACACGCACTGACTGATACACGCACTGACTGACACATGCACTGACTGATACACGCAGTAACAGACACACGCACTAACACATAGAGTGACAGAAAAATTGACGGACACACACAAAGACTGGCACACGCAGCGACTGACACACACAGCGACTGACACACACAACGACTGACACACGCACTGACAGACACACGCACTGACTGACACACGCACTGACTGACATATGCACTGACTGAAAAACACACTGACACACGCAAACAGACTGACACGCACAAAATGACAGCCACACACACTGACTGACACACGCACCGACTGACTCATGCACTAACAGACACACGTGCTAACATACACATACACTGACAGAAAAATACGGACACACACAACGACTGACAATGCAGTGAATGACACACGCACTGACTGACACACGCACTGACTGACACACGCACTGACTGAAAAACACACTGACTGACACATGCAAATTGACTCACACACACAAACTGACAGCCGCACACACTGACTTACACACACACACTGACTGAAACACACACCGACTGACACACACACCGACTGACACACGCTCCGACCGACACACGCACTGACTGACACACGCACGAACAGACACATGCACTAAACGACACACGCACTAACAGACACACACACTGACAGAACAACACACAGACACACGCACTAACTGACACACGCACTGCCTGACACATGCATGGCTGACACAAGCACTGACTGACACACGCACTGACTGACACACGCACCGACTGACACATGCACCGACTAACACACGCACCGACTGACACACGCACCGACTGACAAACGCACCGACTGACACAGGCACAGACAGACACACGCATCGACTGACACACGCACCGACTGACACAAGCACCGACTGACACACGCACCGACTGACACATGCACTGACTGACACATGCACCGACTGACACACGCACCGACTGACACACGCACTAACAGACACATGCACTAACAGACACATACACTGACAGAAAAATACACAGACACACAGAAAGACCGGCACACACACCGACTGACACATGCACCGACTGACACACACAACGACTGACACAGGCAGTGACTGACACATGCACTGACTGACACACGCACTGACTGACACATGCACTGACTGACACACGCACTGACTGACACACACACTGACGGAAACACAGACTAATTGACACAAATGTTGACTTAAACTCACACTGACTGAAACACACACTGGCTGAAACACACACTGAGTGAAACATACACTGACTGAAACTTAAAACTGGCTGAAACACACACTGACTGAAACATACACTGACTGAAACTCAAACTGACTGAAACACACACTGACTGAAAAACACACTGAATGATAAACACACTGAATGACACACACACTGACATAGAAACACTGACACACATTCAATGACTAACAAACATAAACCGACAGGCACACACAGAGGCAGACACACACTCTGGCAGAAGAAACAATGGCTGACACTCACACTGGCAGACAAAAACAACGACTGAAATACACAGTGACTGACACACACAGTGACTGACACACACAGTGACTGACACACACAGTGACTGACACATGCACTGACTGACACACGCACTGACTGAAACAGACACTGACTAACACACGCACTGACTCACAAACGCACTGACTGACAAACACACTGACTCACAAACGCAGCAACTGACACCCGCACTGCCTGACACCCGCACTGCCTGACACCCGCACTGCCTGACACATGCACTGACTGACACAAGCACTGAAAAACACATGAACTGACTGACACACGCACTGTCTGACACACGCACCGACTGAAACACGCACTGACTGACACTCGCTCTGACTGACACTCGCACGGACTGACACTTGCACTGACTGACACTCACACTGACTGACACACGCACTGACTGACACACGCACTGACTGACACATGCACTGACTGACACACGCACTGACTGACACACGCGCCGACTGATACACGCAGTAACAGACACATGCACTAACAGACACATACAATGACAGAAAAATACACAGACACACACAAAGACTGGCACACGCAGCGACTGACACATGCACCGACTGAGACACACAACGACTGACACACGCACCGACTGATGCACACAACGACTGACACACGCACCGACTGACGCATGCACCGACTGACACTCGCTCTGACTGACACTCGCACGGACTGACACACGCACTGACTGACACACGCACTAACAGACACATGCAATAACAGACACACACACTAACAGACACATACACTGACAGAACAATACACAGACACACACAAAGACTGACACATACAACGACTGACACGTGCACTGACTGACACACGCACTGACTGACACTCGCACTGACTGACACACGCACTAACAGACACATACACTGACAGAAAAATACACACACAAAGACTGGCACACGCACCGACTGACACACGAACCGACTGACACACACAATGACTGACACACGCACTGAATGAAAAACACACTGAATAACACACACACTGACTGATACACACACACTGACTGACACATGCACTGACATAGAAACACTGACACACATTCAATGACTAACAAACATAAACCGACAGGCACACACAGAGGCAGACACAAACACAGGCAGAAGAAACAATGGCTGACACTCACACTGGCAGACACAAACAACGAATGACACACACAGTGACTGACACACACAGTGACTGACACACACAGTGACTGACACACACAGTGAATGACACACACAGTGACTGACACATGCACTGACTGAAACAGACACTGACTGACACACGCACTGACTGAAACACGCACTGACTGACACAAACACTGACAGTCACAAACACTGACAGTCACAAACAATGACTGACACAAACAATGACTGACACACACATTGACTGACACACACAAACTGACAGAGACACATACACTGGCTGAAACAAACACTGGCTGACCCACAAACTGGCTGACACACAAACTGGCTGACAAATACATACTGACTGACACAAACAATGACTGACACACACATTGACTGAGACACACACACTCACTGACACACACACACTGGCTGAAACAAACACTGCCTGAAACACTGGCTGACACACAAACTGGCTGACACACACATTGACTGACACACACACACTGGCTGAAACAAATAATGGCTGAAACACACAAACTGGCTGACACACACCCTGACTGACACACACATTGGCCAAAACAAAAGCTGGTTGACACACACACTGATACACACATTGACTGAGACACACACACTCACTGGCACACACTGTTTGAAACACACAAACTGGCTGACACACAAACAGGCTGACACTCACACTGACTGACACACACACACTGGCTGAAACAAACACTGCCTGAAACACACAAACCGGTTGACAAACACACTGGCTGACACACACCCTAACTGACACAAATGTTGATTGAAAGACACACTGACTGACAAACATACACTGCCTGACACACACACCGACAGATACACACACCAAGTGAAACACACATCAAGTGAAACACACAAGTGAAACACACACGGACTGATACACGCACTGACTGACACATGCACTGACTGACACAGGCACTGACTGACACACGCACTGACTGATACACGCACCGACTGAAAAACGCACTGACTGACACTCGCTCTGACTGACACTCACACTGACTGACACACGCACTGACTGACACATGCACTGTAAGACACACACACTGACCGGCACACACACCAACTGACACACACACCGACTGACACACACACAGACTGACACACGCTCCAACCGACACACGCACTGACTGACACACGCACGAACAGACACATGCACTAAAAGACACACGCACTAACAGACACACACACTGACAGAACAACACACAGACACACGCACTAACTGACTCACGCACTGACTGACACATGCATGGCTGACACAAGCACTGACTGACACACGCACTGACTGACACACGCACCGACTGACACATGCACCGACTAACACACACACCGACTGACACACGCACCGACTGACAAACGCACCAACTGACACAGGCACAGACAGACACACGCATCGACTGACACACGCACTGACTGACACAAGCACCGACTGACACACGCACCGACTGACACATGCACCGACTGACACACGCACCGACTGACACACGCACCGACTGACACACGCACCGACTGACACACGCACTGACTGACACACGCACTAACAGACACATGCACTAACAGACACATACACTGACAGAAAAATACACAGACACACAGAAAGACCGGCACACACACCGACTGACACACGCACCGACTGACACACACAACGACTGACACAGGCAGTGACTGACACATGCACTGACTGACACACGCACTGACTGACACATGCACTGACTGACACACGCATTGACTGACACACGCACTGACTGAAACACGCTATGACTGACACATGCAAACTGACTGACACACACAAACTGACAGCCACACACACTGACTGACACATGCACACTGGCTGAAACAAACACTTGCTGACACACACGCTGGCTGACACACACACTGACTGAAACACAGACTAATTGACACAAATGTTGACTTAAACTCACACTGACTGAAACACACACTGGCTGAAACACACAATGAGTGAAACATACACTGACTGAAACTTAAAACCGGCTGAAACACACACTGACTGAAACATACACTGACTGAAACTCAAACTGACTGAAACACACACTGACTGAAAAACACACTGAATGATAAACACACTGAATGACACACACACTGACTGATACACACACACTGACTGACACACACACTGACATAGAAACACTGACACACATTCAATGACTAACAAACATAAACCGACAGGCACACACAGAGGCAGACACACACTCTGGCAGAAGAAACAATGGCTGACACTCACACTGGCAGACAAAAACAACGACTGAAATACACAGTGACTGACACACACAGTGACTGACACACACAGTGACTGACACATGCACTGACTGACACACGCACTGACTGAAACAGACACTGACTAACACACGCACTGACTCACAAACGCACTGACTGACAAACACACTGACTGACAAACGCAGCAACTGACACCTGCACTGCCTGACACCCGCACTGCCTGACACCCGCACTGCCTGACACATGCACTGACTGACACAAGCACTGAAAAACACATGAACTGACTGACACACGCACTGTCTGACACACGCACCGACTGAAACACGCACTGACTGACACTCGCTCTGACTGACACTCGCACGGACTGACACACGCACTGACTGACACTTGCACTGACTGACACACGCACTGACTGACACACACACTGACTGACACACGCACTGACTGACACACGCACTGACTGACACACGCGCTGACTGATACACGCAGTAACAGACACAGGCACTAACAGACACATACAATGACAGAAAAATACACAGACACACACAAAGACTGGCACACGCAGCGACTGACACATGCACCGACTGAGACACACAACGACTGACACATGCACCGACTGACGCACACAACGACTGACACACGCACCGACTGATGCATGCACTGACTGACACACACAATGAATGACACATGCATTGACTGACACATGCACCGACTGACACTCGCTCTGACTGACACTCGCACGGACTGACACACGCACTGACTGACACACGCACTAACAGACACATGCAGTAACAGACACACACACTAACAGACACATACACTGACAGAACAATACACAGACACACACAAAGACTGACACACACAACGACTGACACACGCACTGACTGACACTCGCACTGACTGACACACGCACCGACAAACACACGCACCGACTGACACACGCACTAACAGACACATACACTGACAGAAAAATACACAGACACACACAAAGACTGGCACACGCACCGACTGACACACGCACCGACAGACACACACAATGACTGACACACGCACTGAATGAAAAACACACTGAATGACACACACACTGACTGATACACACACACTGACTGACACACACACTGACATAGAAACACTGACACACATTCAATGACTAACAAACATAAACCGACAGGCACTCACAGAGGCAGACACAAACACTGGCAGAAGAAACAATGGCTGACACTCACACTGGCAGACACAAACAACGACTGACACACAGTGACTGACACACACAGTGACTGACACACACAGTGACTGACACATGCACTGACTGACACACGCACTGACTGAAACAGACACTGACTAACACACGCACTGACTCACAAACGCACTGACTGAGAAACACACTGACTGACAAACGCAGCAACTGACACCCGCACTGCCTGACACATGCACTGACTGACACAAGCACTGGAAGACACATGAACTGACTGACACACGCACTGTCTGACACACGCACCGACTGAAACACACACTGACTGACACTCGCTCTGACTGACACTCGCACGGACTGACACACGCACTGACTGACACTCGCACTGACACACGCACTGACTGACACACGCATTGACTGACACACACACTGACTGACACATGCACTGACTGACACATGCGCCGACTGATACACGCAGTAACAGACACACACACTAACAGACACATACACTGACAGAAAATTAGACGGACACACAGGAAGCCTGGCACATGCACCGACTGACATATGCACTGACTGACACACACAACGACTGACACATGCATTGACTGACACACGCACTGACTGACACATGCACTGACTGACACACGCACTGACTGACACACGCGCCGACTGATACACGCAGTAACAGACACATGCACTAACAGACACATACAATGACAGAAAAATACACAGACACACACAAAGACTGGCACACGCAGCGACTGACACATGCACCGACTGAGACACACAACGACTGACACACGCACCGACTGATGCACACAACGACTGACACACGCACCGACTGACGCATGCACCGACTGACACTCGCTCTGACTGACACTCGCACGGACTGACACACGCACTGACTGACACACGCACTAACAGACACATGCAATAACAGACACACACACTAACAGACACATACACTGACAGAACAATACACAGACACACACAAAGACTGACACATACAACGACTGACACGTGCACTGACTGACACACGCACTGACTGACACTCGCACTGACTGACACACGCACTAACAGACACATACACTGACAGAAAAATACACACACAAAGACTGGCACACGCACCGACTGACACACGAACCGACTGACACACACAATGACTGACACACGCACTGAATGAAAAACACACTGAATAACACACACACTGACTGATACACACACACTGACTGACACATGCACTGACATAGAAACACTGACACACATTCAATGACTAACAAACATAAACCGACAGGCACACACAGAGGCAGACACAAACACAGGCAGAAGAAACAATGGCTGACACTCACACTGGCGGACACAAACAACGAATGACACACACAGTGACTGACACACACAGTGACTGACACACACAGTGACTGACACACACAGTGAATGACACACACAGTGACTGACACATGCACTGACTGAAACAGACACTGACTGACACACGCACTGACTGAAACACGCACTGACTGACACAAACACTGACAGTCACAAACACTGACAGTCACAAACAATGACTGACACAAACAATGACTGACACACACATTGACTGACACACACAAACTGACAGAGACACATACACTGGCTGAAACAAACACTGGCTGACCCACAAACTGGCTGACACACAAACTGGCTGACAAATACATACTGACTGACACAAACAATGACTGACACACACATTGACTGAGACACACACACTCACTGACACACACACACTGGCTGAAACAAACACTGCCTGAAACACTGGCTGACACACAAACTGGCTGACACACACATTGACTGACACACACACACTGGCTGAAACAAATAATGGCTGAAACACACAAACTGGCTGACACACACCCTGACTGACACACACATTGGCCAAAACAAAAGCTGGTTGACACACACACTGATACACACATTGACTGAGACACACACACTCACTGGCACACACTGTTTGAAACACACAAACTGGCTGACACACAAACAGGCTGACACTCACACTGACTGACACACACACACTGGCTGAAACAAACACTGCCTGAAACACACAAACCGGTTGACAAACACACTGGCTGACACACACCCTAACTGACACAAATGTTGATTGAAAGACACACTGACTGACAAACATACACTGCCTGACACACACACCGACAGATACACACACCAAGTGAAACACACATCAAGTGAAACACACAAGTGAAACACACACGGACTGATACACGCACTGACTGACACATGCACTGACTGACACAGGCACTGACTGACACACGCACTGACTGATACACGCACCGACTGAAAAACGCACTGACTGACACTCGCTCTGACTGACACTCACACTGACTGACACACGCACTGACTGACACATGCACTGTAAGACACACACACTGACCGGCACACACACCAACTGACACACACACCGACTGACACACACACAGACTGACACACGCTCCAACCGACACACGCACTGACTGACACACGCACGAACAGACACATGCACTAAAAGACACACGCACTAACAGACACACACACTGACAGAACAACACACAGACACACGCACTAACTGACTCACGCACTGACTGACACATGCATGGCTGACACAAGCACTGACTGACACACGCACTGACTGACACACGCACCGACTGACACATGCACCGACTAACACACACACCGACTGACACACGCACCGACTGACAAACGCACCAACTGACACAGGCACAGACAGACACACGCATCGACTGACACACGCACTGACTGACACAAGCACCGACTGACACACGCACCGACTGACACATGCACCGACTGACACACGCACCGACTGACACACGCACCGACTGACACACACACCGACTGACACACGCACTGACTGACACACGCACTAACAGACACATGCACTAACAGACACATACACTGACAGAAAAATACACAGACACACAGAAAGACCGGCACACACACCGACTGACACACGCACCGACTGACACACACAACGACTGACACAGGCAGTGACTGACACATGCACTGACTGACACACGCACTGACTGACACATGCACTGACTGACACACGCATTGACTGACACACGCACTGACTGAAACACGCTACGACTGACACATGCAAACTGACTGACACACACAAACTGACAGCCACACACACTGACTGACACATGCGCACTGGCTGAAACAAACACTTGCTGACACACACGCTGGCTGACACACACACTGACTGAAACACAGACTAATTGACACAAATGTTGACTTAAACTCACACTGACTGAAACACACACTGGCTGAAACACACAATGAGTGAAACATACACTGACTGAAACTTAAAACCGGCTGAAACACACACTGACTGAAACATACACTGACTGAAACTCAAACTGACTGAAACACACACTGACTGAAAAACACACTGAATGATAAACACACTGAATGACACACACACTGACTGATACACACACACTGACTGACACACACACTGACATAGAAACACTGACACACATTCAATGACTAACAAACATAAACCGACAGGCACACACAGAGGCAGACACACACTCTGGCAGAAGAAACAATGGCTGACACTCACACTGGCAGACAAAAACAACGACTGAAATACACAGTGACTGACACACACAGTGACTGACACACACAGTGACTGACACATGCACTGACTGACACACGCACTGACTGAAACAGACACTGACTAACACACGCACTGACTCACAAACGCACTGACTGACAAACACACTGACTGACAAACGCAGCAACTGACACCTGCACTGCCTGACACCCGCACTGCCTGACACCCGCACTGCCTGACACATGCACTGACTGACACAAGCACTGAAAAACACATGAACTGACTGACACATGCACTGTCTGACACACGCACCGACTGAAACACGCACTGACTGACACTCGCTCTGACTGACACTCGCACGGACTGACACACGCACTGACTGACACTTGCACTGACTGACACACGCACTGACTGACACACACACTGACTGACACACGCACTGACTGACACACGCACTGACTGACACACGCGCTGACTGATACACGCAGTAACAGACACAGGCACTAACAGACACATACAATGACAGAAAAATACACAGACACACACAAAGACTGGCACACGCAGCGACTGACACATGCACCGACTGAGACACACAACGACTGACACACGCACCGACTGACGCACACAACGACTGACACACGCACCGACTGATGCATGCACTGACTGACACACACAATGAATGACACATGCATTGACTGACACATGCACCGACTGACACTCGCTCTGACTGACACTCGCACGGACTGACACACGCACTGACTGACACACGCACTAACAGACACATGCAGTAACAGACACACACACTAACAGACACATACACTGACAGAACAATACACAGACACACACAAAGACTGACACACACAACGACTGACACACGCACTGACTGACACTCGCACTGACTGACACACGCACCGACAAACACACGCACCGACTGACACACGCACTAACAGACACATACACTGACAGAAAAATACACAGACACACACAAAGACTGGCACACGCACCGACTGACACACGCACCGACAGACACACACAATGACTGACACACGCACTGAATGAAAAACACACTGAATGACACACACACTGACTGATACACACACACTGACTGACACACACACTGACATAGAAACACTGACACACATTCAATGACTAACAAACATAAACCGACAGGCACTCACAGAGGCAGACACAAACACTGGCAGAAGAAACAATGGCTGACACTCACACTGGCAGACACAAACAACGACTGACACACAGTGACTGACACACACAGTGACTGACACACACAGTGACTGACACATGCACTGACTGACACACGCACTGACTGAAACAGACACTGACTAACACACGCACTGACTCACAAACGCACTGACTGAGAAACACACTGACTGACAAACGCAGCAACTGACACCCGCACTGCCTGACACATGCACTGACTGACACAAGCACTGGAAGACACATGAACTGACTGACACACGCACTGTCTGACACACGCACCGACTGAAACACACACTGACTGACACTCGCTCTGACTGACACTCGCACGGACTGACACACGCACTGACTGACACTCGCACTGACACACGCACTGACTGACACACGCATTGACTGACACACACACTGACTGACACATGCACTGACTGACACATGCGCCGACTGATACACGCAGTAACAGACACACACACTAACAGACACATACACTGACAGAAAATTAGACGGACACACAGGAAGCCTGGCACATGCACCGACTGACATATGCACTGACTGACACACACAACGACTGACACATGCATTGACTGACACACGCACTGACTGACACATGCACTGACTGACACACGCACTGACTGACACACGCGCCGACTGATACACGCAGTAACAGACACATGCACTAACAGACACATACAATGACAGAAAAATACACAGACACACACAAAGACTGGCACACACAACGACTGACACACGCACCGACTGATGCACACAACGACTGACACACGCACCGACTGACGCATGCACCGACTGACACTCGCTCTGACTGACACTCGCACGGACTGACACACGCACTGACTGACACACGCACTAACAGACACATGCAATAACAGACACACACACTAACAGACACATACACTGACAGAACAATACACAGACACACACAAAGACTGACACATACAACGACTGACACGTGCACTGACTGACACACGCACTGACTGACACTCGCACTGACTGACACACGCACTAACAGACACATACACTGACAGAAAAATACACACACAAAGACTGGCACACGCACCGACTGACACACGAACCGACTGACACACACAATGACTGACACACGCACTGAATGAAAAACACACTGAATAACACACACACTGACTGATACACACACACTGACTGACACATGCACTGACATAGAAACACTGACACACATTCAATGACTAACAAACATAAACCGACAGGCACACACAGAGGCAGACACAAACACAGGCAGAAGAAACAATGGCTGACACTCACACTGGCGGACACAAACAACGAATGACACACACAGTGACTGACACACACAGTGACTGACACACACAGTGACTGACACACACAGTGAATGACACACACAGTGACTGACACATGCACTGACTGAAACAGACACTGACTGACACACGCACTGACTGAAACACGCACTGACTGACACAAACACTGACAGTCACAAACACTGACAGTCACAAACAATGACTGACACAAACAATGACTGACACACACATTGACTGACACACACAAACTGACAGAGACACATACACTGGCTGAAACAAACACTGGCTGACCCACAAACTGGCTGACACACAAACTGGCTGACAAATACATACTGACTGACACAAACAATGACTGACACACACATTGACTGAGACACACACACTCACTGACACACACACACTGGCTGAAACAAACACTGCCTGAAACACTGGCTGACACACAAACTGGCTGACACACACATTGACTGACACACACACACTGGCTGAAACAAATAATGGCTGAAACACACAAACTGGCTGACACACACCCTGACTGACACACACATTGGCCAAAACAAAAGCTGGTTGACACACACACTGATACACACATTGACTGAGACACACACACTCACTGGCACACACTGTTTGAAACACACAAACTGGCTGACACACAAACAGGCTGACACTCACACTGACTGACACACACACACTGGCTGAAACAAACACTGCCTGAAACACACAAACCGGTTGACAAACACACTGGCTGACACACACCCTAACTGACACAAATGTTGATTGAAAGACACACTGACTGACAAACATACACTGCCTGACACACACACCGACAGATACACACACCAAGTGAAACACACATCAAGTGAAACACACAAGTGAAACACACACGGACTGATACACGCACTGACTGACACATGCACTGACTGACACAGGCACTGACTGACACACGCACTGACTGATACACGCACCGACTGAAAAATGCACTGACTGACACTCGCTCTGACTGACACTCACACTGACTGACACACGCACTGACTGACACATGCACTGTAAGACACACACACTGACCGGCACACACACCAACTGACACACACACCGACTGACACACACACAGACTGACACACGCTCCAACCGACACACGCACTGACTGACACACGCACGAACAGACACATGCACTAAAAGACACACGCACTAACAGACACACACACTGACAGAACAACACACAGACACACGCACTAACTGACTCACGCACTGACTGACACATGCATGGCTGACACAAGCACTGACTGACACACGCACTGACTGACACACGCACCGACTGACACATGCACCGACTAACACACACACCGACTGACACACGCACCGACTGACAAACGCACCAACTGACACAGGCACAGACAGACACACGCATCGACTGACACACGCACTGACTGACACAAGCACCGACTGACACACGCACCGACTGACACATGCACCGACTGACACACGCACCGACTGACACACGCACCGACTGACACACACACCGACTGACACACGCACTGACTGACACACGCACTAACAGACACATGCACTAACAGACACATACACTGACAGAAAAATACACAGACACACAGAAAGACCGGCACACACACCGACTGACACACGCACCGACTGACACACACAACGACTGACACAGGCAGTGACTGACACATGCACTGACTGACACACGCACTGACTGACACATGCACTGACTGACACACGCATTGACTGACACACGCACTGACTGAAACACGCTACGACTGACACATGCAAACTGACTGACACACACAAACTGACAGCCACACACACTGACTGACACATGCACACTGGCTGAAACAAACACTTGCTGACACACACGCTGGCTGACACACACACTGACTGAAACACAGACTAATTGACACAAATGTTGACTTAAACTCACACTGACTGAAACACACACTGGCTGAAACACACAATGAGTGAAACATACACTGACTGAAACTTAAAACCGGCTGAAACACACACTGACTGAAACATACACTGACTGAAACTCAAACTGACTGAAACACACACTGACTGAAAAACACACTGAATGATAAACACACTGAATGACACACACACTGACTGATACACACACACTGACTGACACACACACTGACATAGAAACACTGACACACATTCAATGACTAACAAACATAAACCGACAGGCACACACAGAGGCAGACACACACTCTGGCAGAAGAAACAATGGCTGACACTCACACTGGCAGACAAAAACAACGACTGAAATACACAGTGACTGACACACACAGTGACTGACACACACAGTGACTGACACATGCACTGACTGACACACGCACTGACTGAAACAGACACTGACTAACACACGCACTGACTCACAAACGCACTGACTGACAAACACACTGACTGACAAACGCAGCAACTGACACCTGCACTGCCTGACACCCGCACTGCCTGACACCCGCACTGCCTGACACATGCACTGACTGACACAAGCACTGAAAAACACATGAACTGACTGACACACGCACTGTCTGACACACGCACCGACTGAAACACGCACTGACTGACACTCGCTCTGACTGACACTCGCACGGACTGACACACGCACTGACTGACACTTGCACTGACTGACACACGCACTGACTGACACACACACTGACTGACACACGCACTGACTGACACACGCACTGACTGACACACGCGCTGACTGATACACGCAGTAACAGACACAGGCACTAACAGACACATACAATGACAGAAAAATACACAGACACACACAAAGACTGGCACACGCAGCGACTGACACATGCACCGACTGAGACACACAACGACTGACACACGCACCGACTGACGCACACAACGACTGACACACGCACCGACTGATGCATGCACTGACTGACACACACAATGAATGACACATGCATTGACTGACACATGCACCGACTGACACTCGCTCTGACTGACACTCGCACGGACTGACACACGCACTGACTGACACACGCACTAACAGACACATGCAGTAACAGACACACACACTAACAGACACATACACTGACAGAACAATACACAGACACACACAAAGACTGACACACACAACGACTGACACACGCACTGACTGACACTCGCACTGACTGACACACGCACCGACAAACACACGCACCGACTGACACACGCACTAACAGACACATACACTGACAGAAAAATACACAGACACACACAAAGACTGGCACACGCACCGACTGACACACGCACCGACAGACACACACAATGACTGACACACGCACTGAATGAAAAACACACTGAATGACACACACACTGACTGATACACACACACTGACTGACACACACACTGACATAGAAACACTGACACACATTCAATGACTAACAAACATAAACCGACAGGCACTCACAGAGGCAGACACAAACACTGGCAGAAGAAACAATGGCTGACACTCACACTGGCAGACACAAACAACGACTGACACACAGTGACTGACACACACAGTGACTGACACACACAGTGACTGACACATGCACTGACTGACACACGCACTGACTGAAACAGACACTGACTAACACACGCACTGACTCACAAACGCACTGACTGAGAAACACACTGACTGACAAACGCAGCAACTGACACCCGCACTGCCTGACACATGCACTGACTGACACAAGCACTGGAAGACACATGAACTGACTGACACACGCACTGTCTGACACACGCACCGACTGAAACACACACTGACTGACACTCGCTCTGACTGACACTCGCACGGACTGACACACGCACTGACTGACACTCGCACTGACACACGCACTGACTGACACACACATTGACTGACACACACACTGACTGACACATGCACTGACTGACACATGCGCCGACTGATACACGCAGTAACAGACACACACACTAACAGACACATACACTGACAGAAAATTAGACGGACACACAGGAAGCCTGGCACATGCACCGACTGACATATGCACTGACTGACACACACAACGACTGACACATGCATTGACTGACGCATGCACCGACTGACACACGCACCACCCGACACACGCACCAACTGGCACACACACCGGCAGACACAAACAACAACTGGCACACACAGTGACTGACACATGCACTTACTGACACACGCACTAACAGACACATGCACTAACAGACACACACACTAACAAGACACATACACTGACAGAACAATACACAGACACACACAAAGACTGACACACACAACGACTGACATGTGCACTGACTGATACACGCACTGACTGACACTCGCACTGACTGACACACGCACTGACTGAAAAACACACTGACCGACAAATGCAAACTGAGTGACACACACAAACTGACAGCCACACACACTGACTGACACACACACACTGGCTGAAACAAACACTGGCTGACACACACACTGGCTGACGCACACACTGACTGAAACACAGACTAACTGACACAAATGTTGACTGAAACACACACTAACTGAAACACACACTTACTGAAACACACACTGACTGAAACTTACACTGAATGAAACACACACTGACTGAAACACACACTGACTGAAAAACATACTGAAGGAAAAACACACTGAATGACACACACACTGACTGCTACACACACTGACTGACACACACACTGACATAGACACACTGACACACATTCAATGACTAACAAAAATAAACCGACAGGCGCACACAGGGGCAGACACACACACTGGCAGAAGCAACAGTGGCTGATACTAACATTGGCAGACACAAACAACGACTGACACACACAGTGACTGACACACACAGTGACTGACACACACAGTGACTGACACACGCACCGACTGACACACGCACTAACAGACACATGCACTAACAGACACATACACTGACAGAAAAATACACAGACACACAGAAAGACCGGCACACACACCGACTGACACATGCACCGACTGACACACACAACGACTGACACAGGCAGTGACTGACACATGCACTGACTGACACACGCACTGACTGACACATGCACTGACTGACACACGCACTGACTGACACACGCACTGACTGAAACATGCACACTGGCTGAAACAAACACTTGCTGACACACGCTGGCTGACACACACACTGACTGAAACACAGACTAATTGACACAAATGTTGACTTAAACTCACACTGACTGAAACACACACTGGCTGAAACACACACTGAGTGAAACATACACTGACTGAAACTTAAAACTGGCTGAAACACACACTGACTGAAACATACACTGACTGAAACTCAAACTGACTGAAACACACACTGACTGAAAAACACACTGAATGATAAACACACTGAATGACACACACACTGACATAGAAACACTGACACACATTCAATGACTAACAAACATAAACCGACAGGCACACACAGAGGCAGACACACACTCTGGCAGAAGAAACAATGGCTGACACTCACACTGGCAGACAAAAACAACGACTGAAATACACAGTGACTGACACATACAGTGACTGACACACACAGTGACTGACACACACAGTGACTGACACATGCACTGACTGACACACGCACTGACTGAAACAGATATTGACTAACACACGCACTGACTCACAAACGCACTGACTGACAAACACACTGACTGACAAATGCAGCAACTGACACCCGCACTGCCTGACACCCGCACTGCCTGACACCCGCACTGCCTGACACCCGCACTGCCTGACACCCGCACTGCCTGACACATGCACTGACTGACACAAGCACTGAAAAACACATGAATTGACTGACACACGCACTGTCTGACACACGCACCGACTGAAACACGCACTGACTGACACTCGCTCTGACTGACACTCGCACGGACTGACACACGCACTGACTGACACTCACACTGACTGACACACTCACTGACTGACACACGCACTGACTGACACATGCACTGACTGACACATGCACTGACTGAGAAACACACTGACTGACACACACAAACTGACAGCCACACACACTGACTGACACACACACACTGGCTGAAACAAACACTGGCTGACACACACACTGGCTGACAGACACACTGACTGAAACACTGACTAACTGACACAAATGTTGACTGACACACGCACTGACTGACACACGCACTGACTGACACACGCACTGACTGATACACGCAGTAACAGACACGCGCACTAACAGACACATACACTGACAGAAAAATTGATGGACACACACAAAGACTGGCACATGCACCGACTGACACATGCACCGACTGACACATGCTCCGACTGACACATGCACTACCTGACACACGCACCGACTGACACATACACCGACAGACACATGCACCGGCAGACACACACACTAAAAGACACATACACTGACAGAACAATACACAGACACAGATAAAGACTGACACACACAATGACTGACACACGCACTGACAGACACACGCACTGACTGACACTCACACTGACTGACACACGCACCAACTGACACACACACCGACTGACTCACGCACTAACAGACACACACACTAACAGACACATACACTGACTGAAAAATACACACACACACACACACACACAAAGACTGGCACATGCACCGACTGACACATGCACCGACTGACACACACAACGACTGACACATGCACTGACTGACACACGCACTGACTGACATATGCACTTACTGAAAAACACACTGACTGACACACGCAAACAGACTGACATGCACAAAATGACAGCCACACACACTGACTGACAAACGCACCGACTGACACATGCACTAACAGACACACGCGCTAACATACACATACACTGACGGAAAAATACACAGACACACACAAAGACTGGCACACACATCAACTGACACACGCACCAACTGACACAGACAACAACTGACACATGCATTGACTGACACACGCACTGACTGACACACGCACTGACTGACACATGCACTGACTGAAAAACACACTGACTGACACACACAAACTGACAGCCACACACACTGACTGACACACACACACTGGCTGAAACAAACACTGGCTGACACACACACTGACTGACACACGCACTGACTGATACACGCACTGACTGACACATGCACTGACTGATACACGCAGTAACAGACACACGCACTAACACATAGAGTGACAGAAAAATTGACGGACACACACAAAGACTGGCACACGCAGCGACTGACACACACAGCGACTGACACACACAACGACTGACACACGCACTGACAGACACACGCACTGACTGACGCACGCACTGACTGACATATGCACTGACTGAAAAACACACTGACACACGCAAACAGACTGACACGCACAAAATGACAGCCACACACACTGACTGACACACGCACCGACTGACTCATGCACTAACAGACACACGTGCTAACATACACATACACTGACAGAAAAATACTGACACACACAACGACTGACAATGCAGTGAATGACACACGCACTGACTGACACACGCACTGACTGACACACGCACTGACTGAAAAACACACTGACTGACACATGCAAATTGACTCACACACACAAACTGACAGCCGCACACACTGACTTACACACACACACTGACTGAAACAAACACTGGCTGACACACACACTGGCTGACACACACACTGGCTGACACACACATTGACTGAAACACTGACTAACTGACACAAATGTTGACCGATACACACGCTGACTGAAGCACACATTGACTGAAACACACACTGACTGAAACTTACACTGAATGAAACACACACTGCCTGAAACACACACTGACTGAAAAACACACTGAATGAAAAACACACTGAGTGACACACGCACTGACTGATACATGCACTGACTGACACACACACTGACTGAAACACAGACTGACTGACATAAGCAAACTAAATGACACACACAAACTGGCAGCCACACACACTGACTGACACATGCACCGACTGACACACGCACCGACTGACACATACACTGACTGACACACGCACCAACTGACACATGCACCGACTGACACATGCACCGACTGACACACGCACTAACAGACACACGCACTAACAGAAACATACACTGACAGAAAAATAGACAGACACACAGAAAGATTGGCACACACTCTGACTGACACATGCACCGACTGACACACACAATGACTGACACATGCACCGACTGACGCACGCACCGACTGACACACGCACTGCCTGACACACGCACCGACTGACACACACAATGACTGACACACGCAGTGAATGACACACGCATTGAATGACACACGCACTGACTGACACACGCACTGACTGAAAAACACACTGACTGACACATGCAAACTGACTGACACACACACACTGTCTGAAACAAACACTGGCTGACACACACACTGGCTGACACACACATTGACTGAAACACAGACTAACTAACACAAATGTTGACTGATACACACACTGACTGAAACACACATTGACTGAAGCACACACTGACTGAAACTTACACTGAATGAAACACACACTGCTTGAAACACACACTGACTGAAAAACACACTGAATGAATAACACACTGAATGACGCACTCACTGACTGATACATGCACTGACTGGCACACACGCTGACTGAAACATAGACTGACTGACACACGCAAACTAAATGACAGACACAAACTGACAGCCACACACACTGACTGACACATGCACCGACTGACACATGCACCGACTGACACACACACTGACTGACACACGCACTGACTGCCACACGCACCGACTGACACATGCACCGACTGACACACGCACTAACAGACACACGCACTAACAGACACATATGCTGAGTGAAACAGACACGAACTGACACACGCACTGACAGAAACACAGAGGAACTGACACAAATGTTGACTGACACACGCACTGACTGACACACGCACTGACTGACACACACACTGACAAACACAGATAACTGACACAAATGTTGACTGACACACGCACTGACTGACACACGCACTGACTGACACACGCACTGACTGACACACGCACTGACTGACACACACACCGACAAACACAGATAACTGACACAAATGTTGACTGACACACGCACTGACTGACACATGCACTACCTGACACACGCACCGACTGACACATGCACTGGCAGACACAAACAATGACTGACATACACAGGGACTGACACACACACTGACTGACACACGCTCTAAAAGACACGTACTAACGGACACACACTCTAACAGACACATACACTGACAGAACAATACATAGACACACATGAAGACTGACACACACAATGACTGTCACATGCACTGACTGACACACGCACCGACTGACACATGCACCGACTGACACACGCACCGACTGACACATGCACCGACTGACACACACACCGACTGACACACGCACCAACTGACACAAGAACTAACAGACACACACACTAACATACACATGCACTGACAGAAAAATACACAGACAAACACAAAGACTGGCACACGCACCGACTGAAACACACACCAACTGACACACACAATGAATGACACACGCAGTGAATGACACACACACTGACTGACACACGCACTGACTGACACATGCACTGACTGAAAAACACACTGACTGACACATGCAAACTGACTGACACACACAAACTGACAGCCGCACACACTGACTTACACACACACACTGGCTGAAACAAACACTGGCTGACACACACACTGGCTGACACACACATTGACTGAAACACTGACTAACTGACACAAATGTTGACTGATACACACACTGACTGAAACACACATTGACTGAAACATACACTGACTGAAACTTACACTGAATGAAACACACACTGCCTGAAACACACACTGACTGAAAAACACACTGAATGAAAAACACACTGAATGACACACGCACTGACTGATACATGCACTGACTGACACACACGCTGACTGAAACACAGACTGACTCACACACACAAACTAAATGACACACACAAACTGATGGCCACACACACTGACTGACACATGCACCGACTGACACACGCACCGTCTGACACACACACTGACTGACACACGCACCGACTGACACACGCACTGACTGACACATGCACCGACTGACACACGCACTAACAGACACACGCACTAACAGACACATACGCTGAGTGAAAAAGACAGTGACTGACACACGCACTGACTGACACACGCACTGACTGACACACTCACCGACTGATACACACAGTAACAGACACACGCACTAACACATACACTAACAGATAAATTGATGGACACACACAAAGACTGGCACATGCATCAACTGACACATGCACCGACTGACACACACAACGACTGACACATGCACCGACTGACACATGCACTACCTGACACACGCACCGACTGACACATGCACTGGCAGACACAAACAACGACTGACACACACAGGGACTGACACACGCACTGACTGACACACGCACTAACAGACACATGTACTAACGGACACACACTCTAACAGACATGTACACTGACAGAACAATACACAGACACACACAAAGACTGACACACAGAATGACTGACACATGCACTGACTGACACACGCACTGACTGACACTTGCACTGACTGACACTTGTACTGACTGACACATGCACCGACTGACACACACACCGACTGACACACGCACTAACAGACACACACACTAACATAGACATACACTGACAGAAGAAAACACAGACAAACACAAAGACTGGCACACACACCGACTGACACACACACCAACTGACACACACAATGACTGACACACGCACCGACTGACAAACACACTGACACATGCACTGACTGACACACGCACCGACTGAAAAACACACTGACTGACACATGCAAACTGACTGACACACACAAACTGACAGCCGCACACACTGACTGACACACACACACTGGCTGACACACATATTGACTGTAACACAGACTAACTGACACAAATGTTGACTGATACACACACTGACTGAAACACACATTGACGGAAACACACACTGACTGAAACGTACACTGAATGAAACACACACTGCCTGAAACATACACTGACTGAAAAACACACTGAATGAAAAACACACTGAATGACACACGCACTGACTGATACATGCACTGACTGACACACACGCTGACTGAAACACAGACTGACTCACACACACAAACTAAATGACACACACAAACTGACGGCCACACACACTGACTGACACATGCACCGACTGACACACGCACCGTCTGACACACACACTGACTGACACACGCACCGACTGACACACGCACTGACTGACACATGCACCGACAGACACACGCACTAACTGACACATCCACTGACTGACACATGCACTGACTGAAAAACACACAGACACACACAAAGACTGGCACACGTGCTGACTGAAACACACACTGACTGACACACACTAACTAAATGACACACACAAACTGACAGCCACACACACTGACTGACACATGCACCGACTGACACACACAATGACTGACACATGCACCGACTGACACATGCTCCGACTGACACATGCACTACCTGACACACGCACCGACTGACACATGCACCGACAGACACATGCACCGGCAGACACACACACTAAAAGACACATACACTGACAGAACAATACACAGACACAGATAAAGACTGACACACACAATGACTGACACACGCACTGAAAGACACACACACTGACTGACACTCACACTGACTGACACACGCACCAACTGACACACACACCGACTGACTCACGCACTAACAGACACACACACTAACAGACACATACACTGACTGAAAAATACACACACACACACACACAAAGACTGGCACATGCACCGACTAACACATGCTCCGACTGACACACACAACGACTGACACATGCACTGACTGACACATGCACTGACTGACATATGCACTTACTGAAAAACACACTGACTGACACACGCAAACAGACTGACATGCACAAAATGACAGCCACACACACTGACTGACAAACGCACCGACTGACACATGCACTAACAGACACACGCGCTAACATACACATACACTGACGGAAAAATACACAGACACACACAAAGACTGGCACACACACCAACTGACACACGCACCAACTGACACAGACAACGACTGACACATGCATTGACTGACACACGCACTGACTGACACACGCACTGACTGACACATGCACTGACTGAAAATCACACTGACTGACACACACAAACTGACAGCCACACACACTGACACACACACACTGGCTGAAACAAACACTGGCTGACACACACACTGACTGACACACACACTGACTGATACACGCACTGACTGACACATGCACTGACTGATACACGCAGTAACAGACACACGCACTAACACATACAGTGACAGAAAAATTGACGGACACACACAAAGACTGGCACACGCAGCGACTGACACACACAGCGACTGACACACACGACTGACACACGCACTGACAGACACACGCACTGACTGACACACGCACTGACTGACATATGCACTGACTGAAAAACACACTGACTGACACACGCAAACAGACTGACACGCACAAAATGACAGCCACACACACTGACTGACACACGCACCGACTGACTCATGCACTTACAGACACACGTGCTAACATACACATACACTGACAGAAAAATACACAGACACACACAAAGACTGACACACGCACCAACTGACACACGCACCAACTTACACAGACAACGACTTACACACGCACTGACTGACACACGCACTGACTGACACATGCACTGACTGACACACGCGCTAACACACACATACACTGACAGAAAAATACACAGACACACACAAAGACTGAAACACGCACCAACTGACACACGCACCAACTGACACAGACAACGACTTACACACGCACTGACTGACACACGCACTGACTGACACATGCACTGACTGACACATGCACTGACTGAGAAACACACTGACTGACACACACAAACTGACAGCCACACACACTGACTGACGCACACACACTGGCTGAAACAAACACTGGCTGACACATACACTGGCTGACAGACACACTGTCTGAAACACTGACTAACTGACACAAATGTTGACTGACACACGCACTGACTGACACACGCACTGACTGACACACGCACCGACTGATACACGCAGTAACAGACACGCGCACTAACAGACACATACACTGACAGAAAAATTGATGGACACACACAAAGACTGGCACACGCACCGACTGACACATGCACCGACTGACACACACAATGACTGACACATGCACCGACTGACACATGCTCCGACTGACACATGCACTACCTGACACACGCACCGACTGACACATGCACCGACAGACACACGCACCGGCAGACACACACACTAAAAGACACATACACTGACAGAACAATACACAGACACAGATAAAGACTGACACACACAATGACTGACACACGCACTGACAGACACACACACTGACTGACACTCTCACTGACTGACACACGCACCGACTGACACACACACCGACTAACTCACGCACTAACAGACACACACACTAACAGACACATACACTGACTGAAAAATACACACACACACACACACACAAAGACTGGCACATGCACCGACTGACACATGCACCGACTGACACACACAATGACTGACACATGCACTGACTGACACACGCACTGACTGACATATGCACTTACTGAAAAACACACTGACTGACACACGCAAACTAAATGACACACACAAACTGACAGCCACACACACTGACTGACACATGCACCAACTGACACACGCACCGACTGACACACACACTGACTGACACACGCACCGACTGACACACGCACCAACTGACACATGCACCGACTGACACACGCACTAACAGACACACGCACTAAAAGACACATACACTGAGTGAAACAGACACTGACTGACACACGCACTGACTGAAACACAGACTAACTGACACAAATGTTGACTGACACACGCACTGACTGACACACGCACTGACTGACACACGCACCGACTGATACACGCAGTAACAGACACACGCACTAACACTTACACTGACAGAAAAATAGACAGACACACACAAAGACTGGCACACGCAACAACTGACACATGCACCGACTGACACACACAATGACTGACACAAGCACCGACTGACACATGCACCGACTGACACATGCACTACCTGACACACGCACCGACTGCCACATGCACCGACTGACACACGCACTAACAGACACACGCACTGACAGACACATACGCTGAGTGAAAAAGACAGTGACTGACACACGCACTGACTGACACACGCACTGACTGACACACTCACCGACTGATACACACAGTAACAGACACACGCACTAACACATACACTAACAGATAAATTGATGGACACACACAAAGACTGGCACATGCATCAACTGACACATGCACCGACTGACACACACAACGACTGACACATGCACCGACTGACACATGCACTACCTGACACACGCACCGACTGACACATGCACTGGCAGACACAAACAATGACTGACACACACAGGGACTGACACACGCACTGACTGACACACGCACTAACAGACACATGTACTAACGGACACACACTCTAACAGACATGTACACTGACAGAGCAATACACAGACACACACAAAGACTGACACACAGAATGACTGACACATGCACTGACTGACACACGCACTGACTGACACTTGCACTGACTGACACTTGTACTGACTGACACATGCACCGACTGACACACACACCGACTGACACACGCACTAACAGACACACACACTAACATAGACATACACTGACAGAAGAAAACACAGACAAACACAAAGACTGGCACACACACCGACTGACACACACACCAACTGACACACACAATGACTGACACACGCACCGACTGACAAACACACTGACACATGCACTGACTGACACACGCACCGACTGAAAAACACACTGACTGACACATGCAAACTGACTGACACACACAAACTGACAGCCGCACACACTGTCTGACACACACACACTGGCTGACACACATATTGACTGTAACACAGACTAACTGACACAAATGTTGACTGATACACACACTGACTGAAACACACATTGACTGAAACACACACTGACTGAAACGTACACTGAATGAAACACACACTGCCTGAAACATACACTGACTGAAAAACACACTGAATGAAAAACACACTGAATGACACACGCACTGACTGATACATGCACTGACTGACACACACGCTGACTGAAACACAGACTGACTCACACACACAAACTAAATGACACACACAAACTGACGGCCACACACACTGACTGACACATGCACCGACTGACACACGCACCGTCTGACACACACACTGACTGACACACGCACCGACTGACACACGCACTGACTGACACATGCACCGACTGACACACGCACTAACAGACACACGCACTAACAGACACATACGCTGAGTGAAAAAGACAGTGACTGACACACGCACTGACTGACACACGCACTGACTGACACACGCACCGACTGATACACACAGTAACAGACACACGCACTAACACATACACTAACAGATAAATTGATGGACACACACAAAGACTGGCACATGCATCAACTGACACATGCACCGACTGACACACACAACGACTGACACATGCACCGACTGACACATGCACTACCTGACACACGCACCGACTGACACATGCACTGGCAGACACAAACAACGACTGACACACACAGGGACTGACACACACACTGATTGACACACGCACTAACAGACACATGTACTAACGGACACACACTCTAACAGACATGTACACTGACAGAACAATACACAGACACACACAAAGACTGACACACAGAATGACTGACACATGCACTGACTGACACACGCACTGACTGACACTTGCACTGACTGACACTTGTACTGACTGACACATGCACCGACTGACACACACACCGACTGACACATGCACTAACAAACACACACACTAACATAGACATACACTGACAGAAGAAAACACAGACAAACACAAAGTCTGGCACACACACCGACTGACACACACACCAACTGACACACACAATGACTGACACACGCACCGACTGACAAACACACTGACACATGCACTGACTGACACACGCACCGACTGAAAAACACACTGACTGACACATGCAAACTGACTGACACACACACACTGGATGACACACATATTGACTGTAACACAGACTAACTGACACAAATGTTGACTGATACACACACTGACTGAAACACACATTGACTGAAACACACACTGACTGAAACGTACACTGAATGAAACACACACTGCCTGAAACATACACTGACTGAAAAACACACTGAATGAAAAACACACTGAATGACACACACACTGACTGATACATGCACTGACTGACACACACGCTGACTGAAACACAGACTGACTCACACACACAAACTAAATGACACACACAAACTGACGGCCACACACACTGACTTACACATGCACCGACTGACACACGCACCGTCTGACACACACACTGACTGACACACGCACTGACTGACACATGCACCAACAGACACACGCACTAACTGACACATCCACTGACTGACAAATGCACTGACTGAAAAACACACAGACACACACAAAGACTGGCACACGTGCTGACTGAAACACACACTGACTGACACACACTAACTAAATGACACACACAAACTGACAGCCACACACACTGACTGACACATGCACCGACTGACACACGCACCGACTGACACACGCACCGACTGACACACACAATGACTGACACATGCACCGACTGACACATGCTCCGACTGACACATGCACTACCTGACACACGCACCGACTGACACATGCACCGACAGACACATGCACCGGCAGACACACACACTAAAAGACACATACACTGACGGAACAATACACAGACACAGATAAAGACTGACACACACAATGACTGACACACGCACTGACAGACACACGCACTGACTGACACTCACACTGACTGACACACGCACCGACTGACACACACACCGACTGACTCACGCACTAACAGACACACACACTAACAGACACATACACTGACTGAAAAATACACACACACACACACACAAAGACTGGCACATGCACCGACTAACACATGCACCGACTGACACACACAACGACTGACACATGCACTGACTGACACATGCACTGACTGACATATGCACTTACTGAAAAACACACTGACTGACACATGCAAACAGACTGACATGCACAAAATGACAGCCACACACACTGACTGACAAACGCACCGACTGACACATGCACTAACAGACACACGCGCTAACATACACATACACTGACGGAAAAATACACAGACACACACAAAGACTGGCACACACACCAACTGACACACGCACCAACTGACACAGACAACGACTGACACATGCATGAAAAATTGATGGGCACACGCACTGACTGACACATGCACCGACTGACACACACAATGACTGACACATGCACCGACTGACACATGCTCCGACTGACACATGCACTACCTGACACACGCACCGACTGACACATGCACCGACAGACACATGCACCGGCAGACACACACACTAAAAGACACATACACTGACAGAACAATACACAGACACAGATAAAGACTGACACACACAATGACTGACACACGCACTGACAGACACACACACTGACTGACACTCACACTGACTGACACACGCACCGACTGACACACACACCGACTGACTCACGCACTAACAGACACACACACTAACAGACACATACACTGACTGAAAAATGCACACACACACACACACACACACACAAAGACTGGCACATGCACCGACTGACACATGCACTGACTGACACACACAACGACTGACACTTGCACTGACTGACACACGCACTGACTGACATATGCACTTACTGAAAAACACACTGACTGACACACGCAAACAGACTGACATGCACAAAATGACAGCCACACACACTGACTGACAAACGCACCGACTGACACATGCACTAACAGACACACGTGCTAACATACACATACACTGACGGAAAGATACACAGACACACACAAAGACTGGCACACACACCAACTGACACACGCACCAACTGACACAGACAACGACTGACACATGCATGAAAAATTGATGGGCACACGCACTGACTGACACATGCACCGACTGACACACACAATGACTGACACATGCACCGACTGACACATGCTCCGACTGACACATGCACTACCTGACACACGCACCGACTGACACATGCACCGACAGACACATGCACCGGCAGACACACACACTAAAAGACACATACACTGACAGAACAATACACAGGCACAGATAAAGACTGACACACACAATGACTGACACACGCACTGACAGACACACACACTGACTGACACTCACACTGACTGACACACGCACCGACTGACACACACACCGACTGACTCACGCACTAACAGACACACACACTAACAGACACATACACTGACTGAAAAATGCACACACACACACACACACACACAAAGACTGGCACATGCACCGACTGACACATGCACTGACTGACACACACAACGACTGACACATGCACTGACTGACACACGCACTGACTGACATATGCACTTACTGAAAAACACACTGACTGACACACGCAAACAGACTGACATGCACAAAATGACAGCCACACACACTGACTGACAAACGCACCGACTGACACATGCACTAACAGACACACGCGCTAACATACACATACACTGACGGAAAAATACACAGACACACACAAAGACTGGCACACACATCAACTGACACACGCACCAACTGACACAGACAACGACTGACACATGCATTGACTGACACACGCACTGACTGACACACGCACTGACTGACACATGCACTGACTGAAAAACACACTGACTGACACACACAAACTGACAGCCACACACACTGACTGACACACACACACTGGCTGAAACAAACATTGGCTGACACACACACTGACTGACACACGCACTGACTGATACACGCACTGACTGACACATGCACTGACTGATACACGCAGTAACAGACACACGCACTAACACATACAGTGACAGAAAAATTGACGGACACACACAAAGACTGGCACACGCAGCGACTGACACACACAGCGACTGACACACACGACTGACACACGCACTGACAGACACACGCACTGACTGACACACGCACTGACTGACATATGCACTTACTGAAAAACACACTGACTGACACACGCAAACAGACTGACATGCACAAAATGACAGCCACACACACTGACTGACAAACGCACCGACTGACACATGCACTAACAGACACACGCGCTAACATACACATACACTGACGGAAAAATACACAGACACACACAAAGACTGGCACACACATCAACTGACACACGCACCAACTGACACAGACAACGACTGACACATGCATTGACTGACACACGCACTGACTGACACACGCACTGACTGACACATGCACTGACTGAAAAACACACTGACTGACACACACAAACTGACAGCCACACACACTGACTGACACACACACACTGGCTGAAACAAACATTGGCTGACACACACACTGACTGACACACGCACTGACTGATACACGCACTGACTGACACATGCACTGACTGATACACGCAGTAACAGACACACGCACTAACACATACAGTGACAGAAAAATTGACGGACACACACAAAGACTGGCACACGCAGCGACTGACACACACAGCGACTGACACACACGACTGACACACGCACTGACAGACACACGCACTGACTGACACACGCACTGACTGACATATGCACTTACTGAAAAACACACTGACTGACACACGCAAACAGACTGACATGCACAAAATGACAGCCACACACACTGACTGACAAACGCACCGACTGACACATGCACTAACAGACACACGCGCTAACATACACATACACTGACGGAAAAATACACAGACACACACAAAGACTGGCACACACATCAACTGACACACGCACCAACTGACACAGACAACGACTGACACATGCATTGACTGACACACGCACTGACTGACACACGCACTGACTGACACATGCACTGACTGAAAAACACACTGACTGACACACACAAACTGACAGCCACACACACTGACTGACACACACACACTGGCTGAAACAAACATTGGCTGACACACACACTGACTGACACACGCACTGACTGATACACGCACTGACTGACACATGCACTGACTGATACACGCAGTAACAGACACACGCACTAACACATACAGTGACAGAAAAATTGACGGACACACACAAAGACTGGCACACGCAGCGACTGACACACACAGCGACTGACACACACGACTGACACACGCACTGACAGACACACGCACTGACTGACACACGCACTGACTGACATATGCACTGACTGAAAAACACACTGACTGACACACGCAAACAGACTGACACGCACAAAATGACAGCCACACACACTGACTGACACACGCACCGACTGACTCATGCACTTACAGACACACGTGCTAACATACACATACACTGACAGAAAAATACACAGACACACACAAAGACTGACACACGCACCAACTGACACACGCACCAACTTACACAGACAACGACTTACACACGCACTGACTGACACACGCACTGACTGACACATGCACTGACTGACACACGCGCTAACACACACATACACTGACAGAAAAATACACAGACACACACAAAGACTGAAACACGCACCAACTGACACACGCACCAACTGACACAGACAACGACTTACACACGCACTGACTGACACACGCACTGACTGACACATGCACTGACTGACACATGCACTGACTGAGAAACACACTGACTGACACACACAAACTGACAGCCACACACACTGACTGACGCACACACACTGGCTGAAACAAACACTGGCTGACACATACACTGGCTGACAGACACACTGACTGAAACACTGACTAACTGACACAAATGTTGACTGACACACGCACTGACTGACACACGCACTGACTGACACACGCTCCGACTGATACACGCAGTAACAGACACGCGCACTAACAGACACATACACTGACAGAAAAATTGATGGACACACACAAAGACTGGCACACGCACCGACTGACACATGCACCGACTGACACACACAATGACTGACACATGCACCGACTGACACATGCTCCGACTGACACATGCACTACCTGACACACGCACCGACTGACACATGCACCGACAGACACATGCACCGGCAGACACACACACTAAAAGACACATACACTGACAGAACAATACACAGACACAGATAAAGACTGACACACACAATGACTGACACATGCACTGACAGACACACGCACTGACTGACACTCACACTGACTGACACACGCACCGACTGACACACACACCGACTGACTCACGCACTAACAGACACACACACTAACAGACACATACACTGACTGAAAAATACACACACACACACACACAAAGACTGGCACATGCACCGACTGACACATGCACCGACTGACACACACAACGACTGACACATGCACTGACTGACACACGCACTGACTGACATATGCACTTACTGAAAAACACACTGACTGACACACGCAAACTAAATGACACACACAAACTGACAGCCACACACACTGACTGACACATGCACCAACTGACACACGCACCGACTGACACACACACTGACTGACACACGCACCGACTGACACATGCACTGACTGACACATGCACCGACTGACACACGCACTAACAGACACACGCACTAACAGACACATACACTGAGTGAAACAGACACTGACTGACACACGCACTGACTGAAACACAGACTAACTGACACAAATGTTGACTGACACACACAATGACTGACACAAGCACCGACTGACACATGCACCGACTGACACATGCACTACCTGACACACGCACCGACTGACACATGCACTGGCAGACACAAACAACGACTGACACACACAGGGACTGATACTCGCACTGACTGACACACGCACTAACAGACACATGTACTAACGGACACACACTCTAACAGACACATACACTGACAGAACAATACACAAACACACACAAATACTGACACACACAATGACTGACACATGCACTGACTGACACACGCACTGACTGACATATGCACTTACTGAAAAACACACTGACTGACACACACAACGACTGACACATGCACTGACTGACACACGCACTGACTGACATATGCACTTACTGAAAAACACACTGACTGACACACGCAAACTAAATGACACACACAAACTGACAGCCACACACACTGACTGACACATGCACCAACTGACACACGCACCGACTGACACACACACTGACTGACACACGCACCGACTGACACATGCACTGACTGACACATGCACCGACTGACACACGCACTAACAGACACACGCACTAACAGACACATACACTGAGTGAAACAGACACTGACTGACACACGCACTGACTGAAACACAGACTAACTGACACAAATGTTGACTGACACACACAATGACTGACACAAGCACCGACTGACACATGCACCGACTGACACATGCACTACCTGACACACGCACCGACTGACACATGCACTGGCAGACACAAACAACGACTGACACACACAGGGACTGATACTCGCACTGACTGACACACGCACTAACAGACACATGTACTAACGGACACACACTCTAACAGACACATACACTGACAGAACAATACACAAACACACACAAATACTGACACACACAATGACTGACACATGCACTGACTGACACACGCACTGACTGACACTCACACTGACTGACACACGCACCGACTGACACACGCACCGACTGACACACGCACCGACTGACACATGCACTAACAGACACACACACTAACATACACATACACTGACAGAAAAATACACAGACAAACACAAAGACTGGCACACGCACCGAATGAAACACACACCAACTGACACACACAACGACTGACAATGCAGTGAATGACACACGCACTGACTGACACACGCACTGACTGACACACGCACTGACTGAAAAACACACTGACTGACACATGCAAATTGACTCACACACACAAACTGACAGCCGCACACACTGACTTACACACACACACTGACTGAACCAAACACTGGCTGACACACACACTGGCTGACACACACATTGACTGAAACACAGACTAACTGACACAAATGTTGACCGATACGCACGCTGACTGAAACACACATTGACTGAAACACACACTGACTGAAACTTACACTGAATGAAACACACACTGCCTGAAACACACACTGACTGAAAAACACACTGAATGAAAAACACACTGAGTGACACACGCACTGACTGATACATGCACTGACTGACACACACACTGACTGAAACACAGACTGACTGACATAAGCAAACTAAATGACACGCACAAACTGACAGCCACACACACTGACTGACACATGCACCGACTGACACACGCACCGACTGACACATCCACTGACTGACACACGCACCAACTGACACATGCACCGACTGACACATGCACCGACTGACACACGCACTAACAGACACACTCACTAACAGAAACATACACTGACAGAAAAATAGACAGACACACAGAAAGATTGGCACACGCTCTGACTGACACATGCACCGACTGACACACACAATGACTGACACATGCACCGACTGACGCACGCACCGACTGACACACGCACTGCCTGACACACGCACCGACTGACACACACAATGACTGACACACGCAGTGAATGACACACGCATTGAATGACACACGCACTGACTGACACACGCACTGACTGAAAAACACACTGACTGACACATGCAAACTGACTGACACACACACACTGGCTGAAACAAACACTGGCTGACACACACACTGGCTGACACACACATTGACTGAAACACAGACTAACTAACACAAATGTTGACTGATACACACACTGACTGAAACACACATTGACTGAAGCACACACTGACTGAAACTTACACTGAATGAAACACACACTGCCTGAAACACACACTGACTGAAAAACACACTGAATGAATAACACACTGAATGACGCACTCACTGACTGATACATGCACTGACTGGCACACACGCTGACTGAAACATAGACTGACTGACACATGCAAACTAAATGACAGACACAAACCGACAGCCACACACACTGACTGACACATGCACCGACTGACACACGCACCGACTGACACACACACTGACTGACACACGCACTGACTGCCACACGCACCGACTGACACATGCACCGACTGACACACGCACTAACAGACACACGCACTAACAGACACATATGCTGAGTGAAACAGACACGAACTGACACACGCACTGACAGAAACACAGAGGAACTGACACAAATGTTGACTGACACACGCACTGACTGACACACGCACTGACTGACACACACACTGACAAACACAGATAACTGACACAAATGTTGACTGACACACGCACTGACTGACACACGCACTGACTGACACATGCACTGACTGACACACACACTGACAAACACAGATAACTGACACAAATGTTGACTGACACACGCACTGACTGACACATGCACTACCTGACACACGCACCGACTGACACATGCACTGGCAGACACAAACAATGACTGACATACACAGGGACTGACACACACACTGACTGACACACGCTCTAAAGGACACATGTACTAATGGACACACACTCTAACAGACACATACACTGACAGAAAAATACATAGACACACATGAAGACTGACACACACAATGACTGTCACATGCACTGACTGACACACGCACCGACTGACACACGCACCGACTGACACATGCACCGACTGACACACACACCGACTGACACACGCACCAACTGACACAAGAACTAACAGACACACACACTAACATACACATGCACTGACAGAAAAATACACAGACAAACACAAAGACTGGCACACGCACCGACTGAAACACACACCAACTGACACACACAATGAATGACACACGCAGTGAATGACACACACACTGACTGACACACGCACTGACTGACACATGCACTGACTGAAAAACACACTGACTGACACATGCAAACTGACTGACACACACAAACTGACAGCCGCACACACTGACTTACACACACACACTGGCTGAAACAAACACTGGCTGACACACACACTGGCTGACACACACATTGACTGAAACACTGACTAACTGACACAAATGTTGACTGATACACACACTGACTGAAACACACATTGACTGAAACATACACTGACTGAAACTTACACTGAATGAAACGCACACTGCCTGAAACACACACTGACTGAAAAACACACTGAATGAAAAACACACTGAATGACACACGCACTGACTGATACATGCACTGACTGACACACACGCTGACTGAAACACAGACTGACTGACACATGCAAACTAAATGACACACACAAACTGACAGCCACACACACTGACTGACACATGCACCGACTGACACATGCACCGACTGACACACACACTGACTGAAACACGCACCGACTGAAACACGCACCGACTGACACATGCACCGACTGACACACGCACTAACAGACACACGCACTAACAGACACATACGCTGAGTGAAAAAGACAGTGACTGACACACGCACTGACTGACACACGCACTGACTGACACACGCACCGACTGATACACACAGTAACAGACACACGCACTAACACATACACTAACAGATAATTGATGGACACACACAAAGACTGGCACATGCATCAACTGACACATGCACCGACTGACACACACAACGACTGACACATGCACCGAGTGACACATGCACTACCTGACACACGCACCGACTGACACATGCACTGGCAGACACAAACAACGACTGACACACACAGGGACTGACACACGCACTGACTGACACACGCACTAACAGACACATGTACTAACGGACACACACTCTAACAGACATGTACACTGACAGAACAATACACAGACACACACAAAGACTGACACACAGAATGACTGACACATGCACTGACTGACACACGCACTGACTGACACTTGCACTGACTGACACTTGTACTGACTGACACATGCACCGACTGACACACACACCGACTGACACACGCACTAACAGACACACACACTAACATAGACATACACTGACAGAAGAGAACACAGACAAACACAAAGACTGGCACACACACCGACTGACACACACACCAACTGACACACACAATGACTGACACACGCACCGACTGACAAACACACTGACACATGCACTGACTGACACACGCACCGACTGAAAAACACACTGACTGACACATGCAAACTGACTGACACACACAAACTGACAGCCGCACACACTGACTGACACACACACACTGGCTGACACACATATTGACTGTAACACAGACTAACTGACACAAATGTTGACTGATACACACACTGACTGAAACACACATTGACGGAAACACACACTGACTGAAACGTACACTGAATGAAACACACACTGCCTGAAACATACACTGACTGAAAAACACACTGAATGAAAAACACACTGAATGACACACGCACTGACTGATACATGCACTGACTGACACACACGCTGACTGAAACACAGACTGACTCACACACACAAACTAAATGACACACACAAACTGACGGCCACACACACTGACTGACACATGCACCGACTGACACACGCACCGTCTGACACACACACTGACTGACACACGCACTGACTGCCACACGCACCGACTGACACATGCACCGACTGACACACGCACTAACAGACACACGCACTAACAGACACATATGCTGAGTGAAACAGACACGAACTGACACACGCACTGACAGAAACACAGAGGAACTGACACAAATGTTGACTGACACACGCACTGACTGACACACGCACTGACTGACACACACACTGACAAACACAGATAACTGACACAAATGTTGACTGACACACGCACTGACTGACACACGCACTGACTGACACATGCACTGACTGACACACACACTGACAAACACAGATAACTGACACAAATGTTGACTGACACACGCACTGACTGACACATGCACTACCTGACACATGCACCGACTGACACATGCACTGGCAGACACAAACAATGACTGACATACACAGGGACTGACACACACACTGACTGACACACGCTCTAAAGGACACATGTACTAATGGACACACACTCTAACAGACACATACACTGACAGAAAAATACATAGACACACATGAAGACTGACACACACAATGACTGTCACATGCACTGACTGACACACGCACCGACTGACACACGCACCGACTGACACATGCACCGACTGACACACACACCGACTGACACACGCACCAACTGACACAAGAACTAACAGACACACACACTAACATACACATGCACTGACAGAAAAATACACAGACAAACACAAAGACTGGCACACGCACCGACTGAAACACACACCAACTGACACACACAATGAATGACACACGCAGTGAATGACACACACACTGACTGACACACGCACTGACTGACACATGCACTGACTGAAAAACACACTGACTGACACATGCAAACTGACTGACACACACAAACTGACAGCCGCACACACTGACTTACACACACACACTGGCTGAAACAAACACTGGCTGACACACACACTGGCTGACACACACATTGACTGAAACACCGACTAACTGACACAAATGTTGACTGATACACACACTGACTGAAACACACATTGACTGAAACATACACTGACTGAAACTTACACTGAATGAAATTCACACTGCCTGAAACACACACTGACTGAAAAACACACTGAATGAAAAACACACTGAATGACACACGCACTGACTGATACATGCACTGACTGACACACACGCTGACTGAAACACAGACTGACTGACACATGCAAACTAAATGACACACACAAACTGACAGCCACACACACTGACTGACACATGCACCGACTGACACATGCACCGACTGACACACACACTGACTGAAACACGCACCGACTGAAACACGCACCGACTGACACATGCACCGACTGACACACGCACTAACAGACACACGCACTAACAGACACATACGCTGAGTGAAAAAGACAGTGACTGACACACGCACTGACTGACACACGCACTGACTGACACACGCACCGACTGATACACACAGTAACAGACACACGCACTAACACATACACTAACAGATAATTGATGGACACACACAAAGACTGGCACATGCATCAACTGACACATGCACCGACTGACACACACAACGACTGACACATGCACCGACTGACACATGCACTACCTGACACACGCACCGACTGACACATGCACTGGCAGACACAAACAACGACTGACACACACAGGGACTGACACACGCACTGACTGACACACGCACTAACAGACACATGTACTAACGGACACACACTCTAACAGACATGTACACTGACAGAACAATACACAGACACACACAAAGACTGACACACAGAATGACTGACACATGCACTGACTGACACACGCACTGACTGACACTTGCACTGACTGACACTTGTACTGACTGACACATGCACCGACTGACACACACACCGACTGACACACGCACTAACAGACACACACACTAACATAGACATACACCGACAGAAGAGAACACAGACAAACACAAAGACTGGCACACACACCGACTGACACACACACCAACTGACACACACAATGACTGACACACGCACCGACTGACAAACACACTGACACATGCACTGACTGACACACGCACCGACTGAAAAACACACTGACTGACACATGCAAACTGACTGACACACACAAACTGACAGCCGCACACACTGACTGACACACACACACTGGCTGACACACATATTGACTGTAACACAGACTAACTGACACAAATGTTGACTGATACACACACTGACTGAAACACACATTGACGGAAACACACACTGACTGAAACGTACACTGAATGAAACACACACTGCCTGAAACATACACTGACTGAAAAACACACTGAATGAAAAACACACTGAATGACACACGCACTGACTGATACATGCACTGACTGACACACACGCTGACTGAAACACAGACTGACTCACACACACAAACTAAATGACACACACAAACTGACGGCCACACACACTGACTGACACATGCACCGACTGACACACGCACCGTCTGACACACACACTGACTGACACACGCACCGACTGACACACGCACTGACTGACACATGCACCGACAGACACACGCACTAACAGACACATACACTGACAGAAAAATAGACAGACAGACACAAAGATTGGCACACGCTCTGACTGACACATGCACCGACTGGCACACACAATGACTGACACATGCACCGACTGACGCATGCACCGACTGACACACGCACTGCCTGACACATGCACCGACTGACACACGCACTGACTGACACACGCACTGACTGACACTCGCACTGACTGACACACGCACTGACTGACACACGCACTGACTGACACATGCACCGACTGACACATGCACCGACTGACACATGCAACGACTGACACACGCACTAACAGACACGTGCACTAACAGACACATACTCTGACAGAAAAATACACAGACACACACAAATTCTGGCACACACACCGACTCACAGACGCACCGACTGACACACACAACGACTGACACATGCACTGACTGATACATGCACTAACTGACACATCCACTGACTGACACATGCACTGACTGAAAAACACACAGACACACACAAAGACTGGCACACGTGCTGACTGATACACACACTGACTGACACACACAAACTAAATGACACACACAAACTGACAGCCACACACACTGACTGACACATGCACCGACTGACACACGCACCGACTGACACACGCACCGACTGACACACGCACCGACTGACACACGCACTGACTGACACACGCACTGACTGACACACGCACTAACAGACACATTCACTAACAGACACACAAAGACTGGCACACACACCGACTGACACATGCGCCGACTGACACACGCACTAAGAGACACACGCACTAACAGACACATACACTGACAGAAAAATAGACAGAAACACACAAAGACAGGAACACGCTCTGACTGACACATGCACCGACTGTCACGCGCACTGACTGACACATGCACCGACTTACGCACGCACCGACTGACACACGCACTGACTGACAAATGCACTAACAGACACATGCACTAACAGACACACACACTAACAGACACATACACTGACAGAACAATACACAGACACACACAAAGACTGGCACACACAATGACTGACACATGCATTGACTGACACACCCACTGACTGACAGTCGCACTGACTGGCACATGCACCGACTGACACACGCACTGACTGACACACACACTGACTGACACACGCACCGACTGACTCACGCACTAACAGACACACGCACTAAGTCACATACACTGACAGAAAAATACACAGACACACACAAATACTGACACACACATCGACTGACACACGCACCGATTGACACACACAATGACTGACACACGGACTGACTGACACATGCACTGACTGACACATGCACTGACTGAAAAACACACTGACTAACACATGCAAACAGACTGACACACACAAACTGACAGCCACACACACTGTCTGACACACGCACCTTCTGACACATGCACTAACAGACACACGCACTAACATACACATACACTGACAGAAAAATAGACAGACTCACACAAAGACTGGCACATGCACCGACTGACACAGGCACCAACTGACACACGCACTGACAGACACACGCACTGACAGACACACGCACTAACAGACACATGCACTAACAGACACATACACTAACAGACACATAAACTGACAGAACAATACACAGACACACACAAAGACTGACACACACACTGACTGACACTCGCACTGACTGACACACGCACCGACTGACACACGAACCGACTGACACAAGCACTGAGTGACATACGCACTGACTGACTCACGCACTAACAGACACACGCACTAACAGACACATACACTGACAGAAAAATACACAGACACACACAAAGACTGGCACACACACCGACTGACACATGCACTGACTGACACACGCACTGACTGACACATGCACTGACTGAAAAACACACTGACTAACACATGCAAACAGACTGACACACAAAACTGACAGCCACACACACTGACTGACACATGCACTGACTGACACACGCATTGACTGAAAACCACACTGACTGACACATGCAAACTGACTGACACACACAAACTGATAGCCACACACACTGCCTGACACACGCACACTGGCTGAAACAAACACTGGCTGGCACACACACTGGCTGACACACGCATTGACTGAAACACAAACTAACTGACACTAAAGTTGACTGAAACACACACTGACTGAAACACACGCTGACTGAAACATTCACTGACTGAAACTTACACTGAATGAAACACACACTGACTGAAACATACACTGACTGATAAACACACTGAATGGAAAACACACTGAATGATACACACACTGCCTGATACACACACACTGACTGACACACACACTGACTGACATAGACACACTGACACACATTCAATGATTAACAAACATAAACCGACAGGCACACACACAGGCAGACACACACACGGGCAGAAGACACAGTGGCTGACACACACACTGTCTGACACGAACAACGACTGACACACACAGTGACTGACACACACAGTGACTGACACACACAGTGACTGACACATGCACTGACTGACAAACACGCTGACTGACACACGCACTGACTGACACACGCACTGACTGAAACAGACACGGACTGACACAGGCACTGACTCACACTCGCACTGACTGACACACGCACTGCCTGACACACGCACCGACTGACACATGCACTGACTGACACACACACCGACCGAAGGACGCACCGACTGACACATGCACTGACTGACACACGCACTAACAGACACATTCACTAACAGAGACCTACACTAACAGGCACATACACTGATAGAACAATACACAGACACACACAAAGACTGACACACACAATGACTGACACACGCACTGACTGACACACGCACTGACTGACACACGCACTGACTGACACTCGCACTGACTGACACACGCACTGACACACGCACCGACTGGCACATGCACCGACTGACACACGCAATGACTGACACATGCACTAACAGACACGTGCACTAACAGACACATACTCTGACAGAAAAATACACAGACACACACAAATTCTGGCACACACACCGACTCACAGATGCACCAACTGACACACACAACGACTGACACATGCACTGACTGACACATGCACTAACTGACACATGCACTGACTGACACATGCACTGACTGAAAAACACACTGACTAACACATGCAAACAGACTGACACACAGAAACTGACAGCGACACACACTGACTGACACACGCACCGTTTGACGCACTCACTAACAGACACACGCACTAACATACACATACCCTGAAAGAAAAATACACAGACGCACACAAAGACTGGCACAGGCACCAACTGACACAGGCACCAACTGACACACACAACGACTGACACACGCACCGACTGACACACGCACTGACTGACACATGCACTGACTGACACACACACTGACTGAAAAACACACTGACTGACACGCAATCACACTGACTGACACACACAAACTGATAGCCACACACATTGACTTACACACGCACACTGGCTGCAACAAACACTGGCTGACACACACACTGACTGACACACACATTGACTTAAACACAGTCTAACTGACACAAATGTTGACTGAAACACACACTGACTGAAACACACATTGACTGAAACACTCACTGCATGAAACTTACACTGAATGAAACACACACTGACTGAAACACACACTGACTGAAAAACACACTGAAAGAAAAACACACTGAATGACACACACACTGACTGATACAGACACACTGACTGACACACACACTGACTGACATAGACACACTGACACACATTCAATGACTAACAAACATAAATCGACAGGCACACACACAGGCAGACACACACACGGGCAGACGACACAGTGGCTGACACTCACACTGGCAGACACAAACAACGACTGACACACACAGTGACTGACACACACAGTGACTGACACATGCAAAGACGGACAAACACACTGACTGACAAACGGACTGACTGACACACGCACTGACTGACACACGCACTGACTGAAACAGACACAGACTGACACACGCATTGTCTCACAAATGCACTGACTGTCACACGCATGGACTGACACACTCACCGACCGATACACGCACTGACTGACACACACACTAACAGACACATACACTGACAGAACAATACACAGGCACACACAAAGTTAGACACACACAACGACTGACACATGCACTGACTGACACAAGTGCTGACTTACACTCGCATTAACTGTCACACGCACCACCTGACACATGCATGGCTTGACACACGCATCGACTGACACATGCACTGACTGACACACGCACCAACTGACACATGCACCGACTGACGCTCGGACCGACTGACACACGCACCAACTGACACACGCACTAACAGACATACGCACTAACAGATATATACACTGACAGAAAAATACACACACAAAGACTGGCACACGCACTGACTGACACAGGCACCGACTGACACACACAACGACTGACACACACAATGACTGATACACGCACTGACTGACACACTTACTGACTGAAACACACACTGACTGACACATGGAAACTGACTGACACACACAAACTGACAGCCTCACACCCTGATTAACACACGCACCAACTGACACACGCACCGACTGACACACGCAGCGACTGACACATGCACCGACTGACACACGCACCGACTGACACACACACTAACAGACACACGCACTAACAGATACAGACACATGCACTAACAGATACATACACTGACAGAAAAATAAGCAGACACACACAAAGACTGGCACATGCACCAACTGACACATGCACCGACTGACACACACAATGACTGACACATGCACCGACTGATGTATGCACCGACTGACACACGCACCACCTGACACACGCACTGACTGACACTCGCACTGAATGACACACACACACTAACAGACACATGCACTAACAGACACACACACTAACAGACACATACACTGACAGAACAATACACAGGCACACACAAAGACTGACACACACAACGACTGACACACGCACTGACTGACACACGCACCGACTGAAACTCCAACTGACTGACTCATGCACCGACTGACACATGCACCGACTGACACATGCACCGACTGACACATGCATCGACTGACACACGCACTAACAGACACATGTACTAACAGACACACACTGACAGAAAAATACACAGACAGACACAAAGACTGGCACACGCACCGACTGACACACGCACCGACTGACACAAACAACGACTGACACACGCACTGACTGACACACTCACCACCTGACAAATGCACCGACTGACACACGCACTGACTGACACATGCACCGACAGACGCACCCACCGACTGACACACGCACTAACAGACACTTGCACTGACAGACACACACACTAACAGACACATAAACTGACTGAACAATACACAGACACACACAAAGACTGACACACACAACGACTGACACACGCATTGACTGACACATTCACTGATTGACACTCACACTGACTGACACACGCACCGACTGACACACGCACTGATGGACACACGCAACGACTGACACACACACCAACTGACACACGTACTAACAGACACATACACTGACAGAAAAATACACAGATACACACAAAGACTGGCACATGCACCGACTGACACAGGCACCGACAGACACACACAACGACTGACACACGCACTGACTGACACACGCACTGACTGAAAAACACACTGACTGACATACGCAATCAGACTGACACACACACTGACTGACACACGCACCGACTGACACATGCACCGACTGACACACGCAGCGACTGACACACGCACCAATTGACACACATACTAACAGCACATACACTGACAGAAAAATAGACAGACACACACAAAGACTGGCACACGCTCCGACTGATACATGCACTGACTGACAAACACACCGACTGACACATGCACCGACTGACACACACAGTAACAGAAACATGCACTAACAGACACACACATTAACAGACACATACACCGACAGAACAATACACAGACACACACAAAGACTGACACACACAATGACTGACACGCACTGACGGACACACGCACTGTCTGTCAGTCGCACTGACTGACACACGCACCGACTGACACACGCACCGACTGACACACACACCCACCGACAGACATTTGCACCGACTGATGCACGCACCAACTGACACACGCACCGACTGACACACGCACCAACTGACACATGCACTGACTGACGCACGCACCGACTGACACATGCACCGACTGACACACACACTAACAGGCACACGCACTAACAGACACATACACTGACAGAAAAATACACAGACACACACAAAGACTGGCACACGTGCTGACTGAAACACACACTTAATGACACACACAAACTAAATGACACACACAAACTGACAGCCACACACACTGACTGACACATGCACCGACTGACACATGCACCGACTGACACACGCACCGACTGACACACACACTGACTGACACACGCACTGACTGACACACGCACTAACAGACACACGCACTAACAGACACACAAAGACTGGCACACACACCGACTGACACATGCACCGACTGACACACGCACTAAGAGACACACACACTAGCAGACACATACACTGACAGAAAAATAGACAGAAACACACAAAGACAGGAACATACTCTGACTGACACATGCCCCGACTGTCACGCGCACTGACTGACACATGCACCGACTGACGCACGCACCGACTGACACACGCACTGACTGACAAACACACTAACAGACACATGCACTAACAGACACACACACTAACAGACACATACACTGACAGAACAATTCACAGACACACACAAAGACTGACACACACAATGACTGACACATGCATTGACTGACACACCCACTGACTGACACACGCACCGACTGTCTCACGCCCTAACAGACACACGCACTAAGTCACATACACTGACAGAAAAATACACAGACACACACAAATACTGACACACACACCGACTGACACACGCACTGACTGACACACACAATGACTGACACATGCACTGACTGAAAAACACACTGACTAACACATGCAAACAGACTGACACACACAAACTGACAGCCACACACACTGTCTGACACACGCACCTTCTGACACATGCACTAACAGACACATGCACTAACATACACATACACTGACAGAAAAATAGACAGACTCACACAAAGACTGGCACATGCACCGACTGACACAGGCACCAACTGACACACACAATGACTGACACACGCACTGACAGACACACGCACTAACAGACACATGCACTAACAGACACATACACTAACAGACACATAAACTGACAGAACAATACACAGACACACACAAAGACTGACACACGCACTGACTGACACACGCACTGACTGACACTCGCACTGACTGACACACGCACCGACTGACACACGAACCGACTGACACAAGCACTGAGTGACACACGCACCTTCTGACACATGCACTAACAGACACACGCACTAACATACACATACACTGACAGAAAAATAGACAGACTCACACAAAGACTGGCACATGCACTGACTGACACAGGCACCAACTGACACACACAATGACTGACACACGCACTGACAGACACACGCACTAACAGACACATGCACTAACAGACACATACACTAACAGACACATAAACTGACAGAACAATACACAGACACACACAAAGACTGACACACGCACTGACTGACACACGCACTGACTGACACTCGCACTGACTGACACACGCACCGACTGACACACGAACCGACTGACACAAGCACTGAGTGACACACGCACCTTCTGACACATGCACTAACAGACACACGCACTAACATACACATACACTGACAGAAAAATAGACAGACTCACACAAAGACTGGCACATGCACCGACTGACACAGGCACCAACTGACACACACAATGACTGACACACGCACTGACAGACACACGCACTAACAGACACATGCACTAACAGACACATACACTAACAGACACATAAACTGACAGAACAATACACAGACACACACAAAGACTGACACACGCACTGACTGACACACGCACTGACTGACACTCGCACTGACTGACACACGCACCGACTGACACACGAACCGACTGACACAAGCACTGAGTGACATACGCACCGACTGACTCACGCACTAACAGACACATGCACTAACAGACACATACACTGACAGAAAAATACACAGACACACACAAAGACTGGCACACACACCGACTGACACATGCACTGACTGACGCACGCACCGACTGACACATGCACCGACTGACACACACACTAACAGGCACACGCACTAACAGACACATACACTGACAGAAAAATACACAGACACACACAAAGACTGGCACACGTGCTGACTGAAACACACACTTAATGACACACACAAACTAAATGACACACACAAACTGACAGCCACACACACTGACTGACACATGCACCGACTGACACATGCACCGACTGACACACGCACCGACTGACACACACACTGACTGACACATGCACTGACTGACACACGCACTAACAGACACACGCACTAACAGACACACAAAGACTGGCACACACACCGACTGACACATGCACCGACTGACACACGCACTAAGAGACACACACACTAGCAGACACATACACTGACAGAAAAATAGACAGAAACACACAAAGACAGGAACATACTCTGACTGACACATGCCCCGACTGTCACGCGCACTGACTGACACATGCACCGACTGACGCACGCACCGACTGACACACGCACTGACTGACAAACACACTAACAGACACATGCACTAACAGACACACACACTAACAGACACATACACTGACAGAACAATACACAGACACACACAAAGACTGACACACACAATGACTGACACATGCATTGACTGACACACCCACTGACTGACACATGCACCGACTGTCTCACGCCCTAACAGACACACGCACTAAGTCACATACACTGACAGAAAAATACACAGACACACACAAATACTGACACACACACCGACTGACACACGCACTGACTGACACACACAATGACTGACACATGCACTGACTGAAAAACACACTGACTAACACATGCAAACAGACTGACACACACAAACTGACAGCCACACACACTGTCTGACACACGCACCTTCTGACACATGCACTAACAGACACATGCACTAACATACACATACACTGACAGAAAAATAGACAGACTCACACAAAGACTGGCACATGCACCGACTGACACAGGCACCAACTGACACACACAATGACTGACACACGCACTGACAGACACACGCACTAACAGACACATGCACTAACAGACACATACACTAACAGACACATAAACTGACAGAACAATACACAGACACACACAAAGACTGACACACGCACTGACTGACACACGCACTGACTGACACTCGCACTGACTGACACACGCACCGACTGACACACGAACCGACTGACACAAGCACTGAGTGACACACGCACCTTCTGACACATGCACTAACAGACACACGCACTAACATACACATACACTGACAGAAAAATAGACAGACTCACACAAAGACTGGCACATGCACCGACTGACACAGGCACCAACTGACACACACAATGACTGACACACACACTGACAGACACACGCACTAACAGACACATGCACTAACAGACACATACACTAACAGACACATAAACTGACAGAACAATACACAGACACACACAAAGACTGACACACGCACTGACTGACACACGCACTGACTGACACTCGCACTGACTGACACACGCACCGACTGACACACGAACCGACTGACACAAGCACTGAGTGACATACGCACCGACTGACTCACGCACTAACAGACACATGCACTAACAGACACATACACTGACAGAAAAATACACAGACACACACAAAGACTGGCACACACACCGACTGACACATGCACTGACTGACACACGCACTGACTGACACAGGCACTGACTGACACAGGCACTGACTGACACATGCACTGACTGACACATGCACTGACTGAAAAACACACTGACTAACACATGCAAACAGACTGACACACAAAACCGACAGCCACACACACCGACTGACACACGCACTGACTGACACACGCATTGACTGAAAACCACACTGACTGACACATGCAAACTGACTGACACACACAAACTGATAGCCACACACACTGCCTGACACACGCACACTGGCTGAAACAAACACTGGCTGGCACACACACTGGCTGACACACACATTGACTGAAACACAGACTATCTGACACAAATTTTGATTGAAACACACACTGTCTGAAACACACACTGACTGAAACATTCACTGACTGAAACATACACTGACTGATAAACACACTGAATGGAAAACACACTGAATGATACACACACTGACTGATACACACACACTGACTGACACACACACTGACTGACATAGACACACTGACACACATTCAGTGATTTACAAACATAAACCGACAGGCACACACACAGGCAGACACACACACGGGCAGAAGACACAGTGGCTGACACTCACACTGTCAGACACGAACAACGACTGACACACACAGTGACTGACACACACAGTGACTGACACACACAGTGACTGACACATGCACTGACTGACAAACACGCTGACTGACAACCGTCCTGACTGACACACGCACCGACTGACACACGCACTGACTGACACACGCACTGACTTAAACAGACACGGACTGACACAGGCACTGACTCACACTCACACTGACTGACACACGCACCAACTGACACATGCACCGACTGACGCATGCACCGACTGACACACGCACCAACTGACACACACACTAACAGACACACGCACTAACAGACAAATACGCTGTCAGAAAAATACACAGACACACACAAAGACTGGCACAAGCACTGACGGACACAGCCACAGACTGACACACACAACGACTGACACATGCACTGACTGAAACACACACTGACTGAAAAACACACTGAATGAAGAACACACTGAATGACACACACACTGACTGATACACACACACTGACTGACATAGACACACTGACACACATTCAATGACTAACAAGCATAAACCGGCAGGCACACACACAGGCAGACACACTCACTGGCAGAAGACACAGTGGCTGACACTCACATTAGCAGACACAAACAACGACTGACACACACAGTGACTGACACACACAGTGACTGACACATGCACTGACTGACAAACACACCGACTGACAAATGCACTTACTGACAAACGCACTGACTGACACACGCACTGACACACACACTGACTGAAGCAGACACTGACTGACACATGCACTGACTGACACATGCACTGACTGACACATGCACTGACCGACACCCGCACTGACTGACACACACATTGACTGACACATGCATCAACTGACACATGCACTGACTGACACACGCACCGACCGACACACGCACTGACTGACACACTCACTACCAGACACATGCACTGACAGAAACATGCACTAACAGACACATACACAGACAGAACAATACACAGACACACAACGACTGACACACACAATGACTGACATACGCACTGAGTGACACACGCACTGACTGACACTCGCACTGACTGACACATGCACCGCCTGTCACACGCACCGCCTGACACACGCAACAACTGACACACGCACCGACAGATACACGCACCAACTGATGCACGCAACGGCTGACACACGCACCGGCTGACACACGCACTAACAGACACATGCACTAACAGACACATACACTGACAGAAAAATACACAGATACACAAAAAAAAACTGGCACATGCACCGACTGACACACGCACCGACTGACACACGCACCGACTGACACACACAACGACTGACACACGCACTGACTGACACACGCATGGACTGAGACTCGCACTGACTGACACATGCACCGCATGACACAAGTATCACCTGACACATGCACCAACTGAACATGCACCGACTGACACACGCAACGACTGACACACTCACCGACTGACACACACACCGACTGACACACGCACCGATCGACAGACACACTGAGTGACACACACACTGACAGACATATGCACTAACAGACACACGCACTAACAGACACATACAGAAAAATAAACAGACACACACAAAGACTGGCACATGCACTGACTGACAGAGGCACCGACTGACACACACAAAGACTGGCACACACACTGACTGACACATGCACTGACTGACACACGCACTGACTGACACATGCACTGCCTGACACATGCACTGACTGACACACACAATGACTGACACACGCAAACTGACTGACACACACAAACTGACAGCCACACACACTGACTGAAACACGCACACTGGCTGAAACAATCACTGGCTGACACACACACTGGCTGACACACACACTGACTGAAACACAGACTAACTGACACAAATGTTGACTGAAACACACTCTGACTGAAACACACACTGACTGAAACAGACACTGACAGAAACACACAGTGACTGAAAATCAAACTGAATGAAAAACACACTGAATGACACACACACTGACTGAAACACACACACTGACAGACACACACTGACTGACATAGACACACACTGGCAGAAGACACAATGCCTGACACTCACACTGGCAGACACAAACAATGACTGACACACACAGTGACTGACAGACACAGTGACTGACACACTCAGTGACTGACACATGCACTGACTGACAAACACACTGACTGCCAAACTCACTGACTGACACATGCACCGACTGACACACGCATCGACTGACACAGCAGTGACTGACACACGCACTAACAGACACATGCACTAACAGACACATACACTGACAGAAAAATACACAGATACACAAAAAAAACTGGCACATGCACCGACTGACACACGCACCGACTGACACACGCACTGACTGACACACACAACGACTGACACACGCACTGACTGACACACGCATGGACTGAGACTCGCACTGACTGACACATGCACCGCATGACACAAGTATCACCTGACACATGCACCGACTGAACACGCACCGACTGACACACGCAACGACTGACACACTCACCGACTGACACACACACCGACTGACACACGCACCGATCGACAGACACACTGAGTGACACACACACTGACAGACATATGCACTAACAGACACACGCACTAACAGACACATACAGAAAAATAAACAGACACACACAAAGACTGGCACATGCACTGACTGACAGAGGCACCGACTGACACACACAAAGACTGGCACACACACTGACTGACACATGCACTGACTGACACACGCACTGACTGACACATGCACTGCCTGACACATGCACTGACTGACACACACAATGACTGACACACGCAAACTGACTGACACACACAAACTGACAGCCACACACACTGACTGACACACGCACACTGGCTGAAACAATCACTGGCTGACACACACACTGGCTGACACACACACTGACTGAAACACAGACTAACTGACACAAATGTTGACTGAAACACACTCTGACTGAAACACACTCTGACTGAAACACACACTGACTGAAACAGACACTGACAGAAACACACAGTGACTGAAAATCAAACTGAATGAAAAACACACTGAATGACACACACACTGACTGAAACACACACACTGACAGACACACACTGACTGACATAGACACACACTGGCAGAAGACACAATGCCTGACACTCACACTGGCAGACACAAACAATGACTGACACACACAGTGACTGACAGACACTGTGACTGACACACTCAGTGACTGACACATGCACTGACTGACAAACACACTGACTGCCAAACTCACTGACTGACACATGCACCGACTGACACACGCATCGACTGACACAGCAGTGACTGACACACGCACTAACAGACACATGCACTGACTGGCAAAAGCACTGAAAGACACATGCACTGACCGTCACACGCACTGACTGATACATGCACCGACTGAAACACGCACTGATGAAGCTCGGTCTGACTGACACTCTCACTGACTGACACTCGCACTGACTGACACTCGTACTGACAGACACATACATTGACTGACACACGCACCAACTGGCATGTGCACCGAGTGACACACGCACCGATTGACACACGCACGGACTGACGCATGCACTAACAGACACATGCACTAACAGACACACACACTAACAGACACATACACTGACAGAACAATACACAGACACACACAAAGACTGACACACACAACGACTGACACCCGCACTGACTGACACATGCACTGACTGACACTCGCACTGACTGATACATGCACCGTCTGACACATGCACCGACTGCAGCGACTGACACACGCACTAACAGACACACGCACTAACAGACATGTACACTGGCAGAAAAATACACAGACACACACAAAGACTGGCACACGCACAGACACATGCACCGACTGACACATGCACTGACTGACACACGCACTGACTGACACACGCACCGACTGACACACGCACTGACTGAAAAACATACTGACTGACACACACAAACAGACTGACACACACAAACTGACAACCACACACACTGACTGATACACGCACCGACTGACACACGCACTAACAGACACACACACTAACATGCACATACACTGACAGAATAATACACAGACACTCACAAAGACTGGCACACGCACCGACTGACACACACACTGACTGACACACGCACTGATTGACACACGCACTGTCTGACAAACACATTGACTGACACATGCAAACTAACTGACACACACAAACTGACAGCCACACACACTGCCTGACACACGCACATTGGCTGAAACAAACACTGGCTGAAACACACGCTGTCTGACACACACACTGACTGACACATGCACTGACTGAAAAACACACTGACTGACACATGCAAACTGACTGACACACACAAACTGATAGCCACACACACTGCCTGACACACGCACACTGGCTGAAAAAAACACAGGCTGACACATACACTGGCTGTCACACACATTGACTGAAACACAGACTAACTGACACAAATGTTGACTGAAACACACACTGACTGAAACACACACTGACTGAAACATACACTGACTGAAACCTACACTGAATGAAACACACGCAGTGCCTGAAACACACACTGACTGAAAAACACACTGAATGAAAAACACACTGAATGACACACACACTGACTGATACACACACACTAACTGACACACATAATTACTGACATAGACACACTGACACACATTCAATGACTAACAAGCATAAACCGATAGGCACACACATTGGCAGAAGATACAGTGGCTGACACTCACACTGGCAGACACAAACAACGACTGACACACACAGTGACTGACACACACAGCGACTGACACATGCACTGACTGACAAACACACCGACTGACACACGCACTTACTGACAAACGCATGGACTGACACACGCACTGACTTACACACGCATTGACTGACACACGCTCCGACTGGCACATGCACCGACTGACACACGCACCGACAGACACACTCACCGACCGATACACGCACTGACTGACACACACAATAACAGACATATACACTGACAGAACAATACACAGACACACACAAAGTTAGACACACACAACGACTGACACACGCACTGACTGACACACACGCTGACTTACACTCGCATTAACTGACACTTGCAGCGCCTGACACACGCATGGCTTGACACACGCATCCAATTGTCACACGCACCAACTGACACATGCACCGACTGACGCACGCAGTGACTGACACACGCACCAACTGACACACACACTAACTGACACACACACTAACAGACAAATACGCTGACAGAAAAATACTCAGACACACACGAAGACTGGCACAAGCACTGACTGACACAGGCACAGACTGACACACACAACGACTGACACACACACTGACTGACATACATACTGACTGACACACACACATTGGCTGAAACACACACTGACTGATACACACACACTGACTGACATAGACACACTGACACACAATCAATGACTAACAAGCATAATCCGACAGGCACACACACTGGCAGAAGACACAGTGGCTGACACTCACACTGGAAGACACAGTGACTGACACACACAGTGACTGACACATGCACTGACTGACAAACGCACTTACTGAAGCAGACACTGACTGACACACGCACTGACTGACACATGCACTGACTGACACATGCACTGACCATCACACGCACTGACTGAAACACACATTGACGGAGACATGCACCGACTGACACACGCACCAACCGACACACGCACTGACTGACACACTCACTACGAGACACATGCACTGACAGACACACGCACTAACAGAGACATACACTGACAGAACAATACACAGACACACAACGACTGACACACACAATGACTGACATATGCACTGACTGACACAAGCACCACCTGACACTCACACCGACTGACACACGCACCACCTGTCACATGCACCGCCTGACACACGCACCGACTGACACACGCACCGACTGGCACACGCACCGACTGACACACGCACCGACTGATACACGCACCAACTGATGCACGCACCGACTGACACACGCACCGAATGACACACACACTGACTGACACACACACTAACAGAAAAATACACAGACACACACAAAGTCTGGCACATGCACCGACTGACACACGCACTGACTGACACACGCACTGACTGACACACGCACCGACTGACACACGCACTGACTGAAAAACACACTGACTGACATATGCAAACAGACTGACACACACAAACTGACAACCACACACAATGACTGACACACGCTCCGACTGACACACGCACTGACTGACACAAGGACTGACTGACACACGCACTGACTGAAAAGCACACTGACTGACACATGCAAATTGACTGACATACACAATCTGACAGCCACACACACTGACTGACACACACACACTGGCTGAAACAAACACTGGCTGACACACACACTGTCTGACAAACACACTGACTGACACATGCACTGACTGAAAAACACAGTGACTGACACATGCAAACTGACTGACACACACAAACTGATAGCCACACACACTGACTGACACACACACACTGTCTGAAACAAACACTGGCTGACACACACACTGTCTGACACACACACTGACTGAAACACGCACTGACTGAAAAACACACTGACTGACACATGCAAACTGACTGACACACACAAACTGATAGCCACACACACTGACTGACACACACACACTGGCTGAAACAAACACTGGCTGACACACACACTGGCTGACACACACATTGACTGAAACACAGACTAACTGACACAAATGTTGACTGAAACACACACTGACTGAAACACACACTGACTGAAACATTCACTGACTGAAACTTACACTGAAGGAAACACACACTGACTGAAACACACACTGACTGAAAAACACACTGAATGGAAAACACACTGAATAATACACACACTGACTGATACACACACACTGACTGACACACACACTGACTGACATAGACACACTTACACACATTCAATGATTAACAAACATAAACCGACAGGCACACAGTGGCTGACACTCACACTGTCAGACACAAGCAACGACTGACACACACAGTGACTGACACACACAGTGACTGACACATGCACTGACTGACAAACACGCTGATTGACAAACGCCCTGACTGACACATGCACTGACTGACACACGCACTGACTGACACATGCACTGACTGAAACAGACACAGACTGACACAGGCACTGACTGACACATGCACTGACTGACACATTCACCGACCGATACACGCACTGACTGACACACACAATAACAGACATATACACTGACAGAACAATACACAGACACACACAAAGTTAGACACACACAACGACTGACACACGCACTGACTGACACACACGCTGACTTACACTCGCATTAACTGACACATGCACTGCCTGACACACGCATGGCTTGACACATGCATCCAATTGTCACACGCACCAACTGACACATGCACCGACTGACGCACGCAGCGACTGACACATGCACCAACTGACACACACACTAACAGACACACATACTAACAGACAAATATGCTGACAGAAAAATACACAGATGCACACAAAGACTGGCACAAGCACTGACTGACACAGGCACAGACTGACACACACAACGACTGACACATGCACTGACTGAAACACACACTGACTGAAAAACACACTGATTGAAAAACACACTGAATGACACACACACTGACTGATACACACACACTGACTGACATAGACACACTGACACACATTCAATGACTAACAAGCATAAACCGACAGGCACACACACTGGCAGAAGACACAGTGGCTGACACTCACACTGGCAGACACAAACAACGACTGACACACACAGTGACTGACACACACAGTGACTGACACATGCACTGACTGACAAACACACCGAATGACAAACGCACTTACTGACAAACGCACTGACTGACACACGCACTGACTGACACACGCACTGACTGAAGCAGACACTGACTGACACACGCACTGACTGACACCTGCACTGACTGACACACACATTGACTGACACATGCACCGACTGACACAGGCACCAACTGACACACGCACCGACCGACACACGCACTGACTGACACACTCACTACCAGACACATGCACTGACAGACACACGCACTAACAGACACATACACTGACAGAACAATACACAGACACACAATGACTGACACACACAACGACTGACATACGCACTGACTGACACTCGCAGTGACTGACACATGCTCCGCCTGTCACACGCACCACCTGACACACGCAACAACTGACACACGCTCCGACTGATACACGCACCAACTGATGCACGCACCGACTGACACAAGCACCAGCTGACACACGCACTAACAGACACATGCACTAACAGACGCATGCACTAACAGACACATGCACTAACAGACACATACACTGACAGAAAAATACACAGATACACAAAAAAACCTGGCACACGCACCGACTGACACACGCACCGACTGACACACACAACGATTGACACACGCACTGACTGACACACGCACGGACTGAGACTCGCATTGACTGACACACGCACCGCCTGACACATGTATCGCCTGACACATGCACCGACTGACACACGCACCGACTGACACACACACTGACTGACACACTCACCGACTGACACACACACCGACTGACACACGCACCGAACGACACACACACTGACTGACACACACACTAACAGACATATGCACTAAAAGACACACGCACTAACAGACACATACACTGACAGAAAAATACGCAGACACACACAAAACTGGCACACGCACTGACTGACACAGGCACCGACTGACACACACAAAGACTGGCACACGCACTGACTGACACATGCACTGACTGACACATGCACTGACTGACAAATGCCCTAACTGACACATGCACTGACTGACACACACACTGACTGACACACACACTGACTGACACTCGCACTGACTGATACATGCACCGTCTGACACACGCACTGACTGACACAAGCAGCGACTGACGCACGCACTAACAGACACACACACTAACAGACACGTACACTGACAGAAAAATACACAGACACACACAAAGACTGGCACACGCACCGACTGACACACGCACTGACTGACACACGCACCGACTGACACACACACTGACTGACATACATACTGACTGACACACACACACTGGCTGACACACACTGACTGACACATAAACTGACTGACACACACACTGGCTGACGCACACACTGGCTGACACTCACACTGGCGGACATGCACACTGGCAGACATGCACACTGGCGGACACGCACAGTGGTGGAAACGCACACTGGCGGACACACACACTGGTGGACACGCACACTGGCTGACACACACACTGCCTGACACATGCACTGACTGACACACGCACTGACCGAAACATGCACTGACTGAAACACATACTGACTAACACACACACAATGACTGACACACACAATGACTGACACACACAAGGAGAGAAACACATTCTGATAGACACACACACTGACAGACAGACACACTAAGAGATACATAAACTGACAGACACACTCACTGACTGAAACAGACACTGTCTGGCACAAACACTGACTGAAATACAGACTGACTGACACACACCCTGACTGACACAAACAATGACTGACACAAACAATGATTGACACACACATTGACTGACACACACAAACTGACAGACACACACACACTGGCTAAAACAAACACGGGCTGACACACAAACTGGCTGACACACACACTGACTGACAAAAGCACTGACTGACACACACACATTGGCTGAAACAAACACTGGTTGAGACACACACTGGCTGACACATACCCTAACTGACACAAATGTTGACTGAAACACACACTCACTGACAAACACACACTGAAAGTAATGCACACTGACTGAAACATTTACTGACCAAAACACATACTGACTAACACACACACACTGACTGACACACACACTGACAGACAAACAACACTGACAGACAGACAAATATACTGATAGCCACAGGCACTGACACACACACACTGACTGACACTCACACACATACTGACACATACATTGACCCATGCACTGGCTGACAGACACTATGAGTGAAACACACACTGACTGAAACACACTGACTGACACACACACTGACTGACATACATACTGACAGACAGACACACATTGGCTGAAACAAACACTGGCTGACACACACACACTGGCTGACACACACTGGCTGACACACAAACTGACTGACACACACACTGGCTGACACACACACTGGCTGACACTCACACTGGCGAACATGCACACTGGCAGACACGCACACTGGCAGACATGCACAGTGGTGGAAACGCACACTGGCTGACACACACACTGGCTGACACACACACTGGAGGACAGGCACACTGGCGGACATGCACATTGGCGGACACACACACTGGTGGACACGCACACTGGCTGACACACACACACTGGCTGACACACACTGGCTGACACACAAACTGACTGACACACACACTGGCTGACACACACACTGGCTGACACTCACACTGGCGAACATGCACACTGGCAGACACGCACACTGGCAGACATGCACAGTGGTGGAAACGCACACTGGCTGACACACACACTGGCTGACACACACACTGGAGGACAGGCACACTGGCGGACATGCACATTGGCGGACACACACACTGGTGGACACGCACACTGGCTGACACACACACTGTCTGACACACACACTGACTGACACACGCACTGACCGAAACATGCACTGACCGAAACACATACTGACTAACACACACACACTGACTGACACACACAATGACTGACACACACATGGAGAGAAACACATACTGATAGACACACACACTGACAGACAGACACACTGAGAGATACATAAACTGACAGACACACTCACTGACTGAAACAGACACTGTCTGGCACACACACTGACTGAAACACAGACTGACTGACACACACCCTGACTGACAAACAATGTCTGACACAAACAATGACTGACACAAACAATGACTGACACACACATTAACTGACACACACAAACTGACAGACACACACACTCACACTGGCTGAATCAAACACTGGTTGACACACAAACTGGCTGACACACAAACTGGCTGACACACACACTGACTGCCAAACACACTGACTGACACACACACATTGGCTGAAACAAACACTGGTTGAGGCACACACTGGCTGAAACATCCCTAACTGACACAAATGTTGACTGAAACACACACTCACTGACAAACACACACTGGAAGTAACACGCACTGACTGAAACATTTACTGACCAAAACACACACTGACTAACACACACACACTGACTGGCACACACACTGACTGACACACACACTGACAGACAAACAACACTGACAGACAGACAAATATACTGACAGACACATATACTGACAGGCACACACACTGAGACACACACACAGTGACTGACACACACACACTGGCTGACACACACTGGCTGACACAGAAACTGACTGACACACACACTGGCTGACACGCACACTGGCTGACACTCACACTGGCGGACATGCACACTGGCAGACACACACACTGACTGACACACATACTGGCTGACACACACATTGACTGAAACACAGACTAACTAACACAAATGTTGACTGAAACACACTCTGACTAAAACACACACTGACTGAAACAGACACTGACAGAAACACACAGTGACTGAAAAACACACTGAATGAAAAACACACTGAATGACACATACACTGACTGAAACACACACACTGACAGACACACACTGACTGACATAGACACACACTGGCAGAAGACACAATGGCTGACACTCACACTGGCAGACACAAACAACGACTGACATACACAGTGACTGACACACACAGTGACTGACACACACAGTGACTGATGCATGCACTGACTGACAAACACACTGACTGACAAACTCACTGACTGACACATGCACCGACTGACATACGCATCGACTGACACAGGCAGCGACTGACACACACACTAACAGACACATGCACTGACTGACAAAAGCACTGAAAGACACATGCACTGACTGTCACACACACTGACTGATACATGCACCAACTGAAACACGCACTGACTGAAACACGCTCTGACTGACACTCTCACTGACTGACACTTGCACTGACTGACACTCGTACTGACAGACATACGCATTGACTGACACACGGACCGACTGGCACGTGCACCGACTGACACACGCACCGACTGACACACGCACTGACTGACGCACGCACTAACAGACACATGCACTAACAGACACACACACTAACAGACACATACACTGACAGAACAATACACAGACACACACAAAGACTGACACACACAATGACTGACACCCGCACTGACTGACGCACGCACTAACAGACACATGCACTAACAGACACACACACTAACAGACACATACACTGACAGAACAATACACAGACACACACAAAGACTGACACACACAACGACTGACACCCGCACTGACTGACACACGCACTGACTGACACTCGCACTGACTGATACATGCACCGTCTGACACACGCACCGACTGACACAAGCAGCGACTGACACACACACTAACAGACACACGCACTAACAGACACGTACACTGAAAGAAAAATGCACAGACACACACAAAGACTGGCACACGCACCGACTGACACACGCACTGACTGACACACGCACCGACTGACACACACACTGACTGAAAAACATACTGACTGACACACGCAAACAGACTGACACACACAAACTGACAACCACACACACTGACTGACACACGCACTGACTGACACACGCACTAACAGACACACGCACTAACATACACATACACTGACAGAATAATACACGGACACACACAAAGACTGGCACACGCACCGAATGACACACACACTGACTGACACACGCACTGACCGAAACATGCACTGACCGAAACACATACTGACTAACATACACACACTGACTGACATACAAACGGAGTGAAACACATGCTGATAGACACACACACTGACAGACAGACACACTGAGAGATACATAAACTGACAGACACACTCACTGACTGAAACAGATAGTGTCTGGCACACACACTGACTGAAATACAGACTGACTGATACACACTCTGACAGACACAAACAATGACTGACACACACATTGACTGACACACACAAACTGACAGACACACACACACTGGCTGAAACAAACACTGGTTGACACACAAACTGGCTGACACACAAACTGGCTGACACACACACGACTGACAGATGCACTGACTGACACGCACATATTGGCTGAAACAAACACTGGTTGCGACACACACTGGCTGACACATACCCTAACTGACACAAATGTTGACTGAAACACACACTCACTGACAAACACACACTGAAAGTAACACACACTGACTGAAACATTTACTGACCAAAACAAACACTGACTAACACACACACACTGACTGACACACACACTGACTGACACACACACTGACAGACAAACAACACTGACTGACAGACAAATATACTGACAGACACATATACTGACAGGCACACACACTGACACGCACACACACTGACTGACACTCATACACATACTGACACATACATTGACCCACGCACTGGCTGACAGACACTATGAGTGGAACACACACTGACTGAAATACACTGACTGACACACACACTGACTGACCTACATACTGACTGACAGACACACATTGGCTGAAACAAACACTGGCTGACACACACACACTGGCTGACACACACACACTGGCTGACACACACTGACTGACACACAAACTGACTGACACACACACTGGCTGACACTCACACTGGCGGACATGAACACTGGCAGACATGCACACTGGCGGATATGCACAGTGGTGGAAACGCACACTGGCGGACACACACACTGGTGGACACGCACACTGGCTGACACACACCCTGACTGACACAAACAATGACTGACACAAACAATGATTGACACACACATTGACTGACACACACAAACTGACAGACACACACACACTGGCTAAAACAAACACGGGCTGACACACAAACTGGCTGACACACACACTGACTGACAAAAGCACTGACTGACACACACACATTGGCTGAAACAAACACTGGTTGAGACACACACTGGCTGACACATACCCTAACTGACACAAATGTTGACTGAAACACACACTCACTGACAAACACACACTGAAAGTAACACACACTGACTGAAACATTTACTGACCAAAACAAACACTGACTAACACACACACACTGACTGACACACACACTGACAGACAAACAACACTGACAGACAGACAAATATACTGACAGGCACACACACTGACACACACACACACTGACTGACACTCATACACATACTGACACATACATTGACCCATGCACTGGCTGACAGACACTATGAGTGAAACACACACTGACTGAAACACACTGACTGACACACACACTGACTGACATACATACTGACTGACAGACACACATTGGCTGAAACAAACACTGGCTGACACACACACACTGGCTGACACACACTGGCTGACACACGAACTGACTGACACACACACTGGCTGACACACACACTGGCTGACACTCACACTGGAGGACACGCACACTGGCAGACACGCACACTGGCAGACATGCACAGTGGTGGAAACGCACACTGGCTGACACACACACTGGCTGACACACACACTGGAGGACAGGCACACTGGCGGACACGCACATTGGCGGACACACACACTGGTGGACATGCACACTGGCTGACACACACACTGTCTGACACACACACTGACTGACACACGCACTGACCGAAACATGCACTGACTGAAACACATACTGACTAACACACACACGCTGACCGACACACACAATGACTGACACACACATGAAGAGAAACACATACTGATAGACACACACACTGACAGACAGACACACTGAGAGATACATAAACTAACAGACACACTCACTGACTGAAACAGACACTGTCTGGCACACACACTGACTGAAACACAGACTGACTGACACACACCCTGACTGACAAACAATGTCTGACACAAACAATGACTGACACAAACAATGACTGACACAAACAATGACTGACACACACATTAACTGACACACACAAACTGACAGACACACACATTGACTGACACACACAAACTGACAGACACACACACACACTGGCTGAAACAAACACTGGTTGACACACAAACTGGCTGACACACAAACTGGATGACATACACACTGACTGCCAAACACACTGACTGACACACACACATTGGCTGAAACAAACACTGGTTGAGGCACACACTGGCTGAAACATCCCTAACTGACACAAATGTTGACTGAAACACACACTCACTGACAAACACACACTGGAAGTAACACGCTCTGACTGAAACATTTACTGGCCAAAACACACACTGACTAACACACACACACTGACTGGCACACACACTGACTGACACACACACTGACAGACAAACAACACTGACAGACAGACAAATATACTGACAGACACATATACTGACAGGCACACACACTGAGACACACACACAGTGACTGACACACACACACTGGCTGACACACACTGGCTGACACAGAAACTGACTGACACACACCCTGGCTGACACGCACACTGGCTGACACTCACACTGGCGGACATGCACACTGGCAGACACGCACACTGGCTGACACGCACAGTGGTGGACACGCACTCTGGCTGACACACACACTGGCTGACACACACACTGGCGGACAGGCACACTGGCGGACATGCACACAGGCGGACACACACACTGGTGGACACGCACTCTGGCTGACACACACACACTGGCTGACACACACACTGACTGAAACAAACAATGACTGACACACACACTGACAAACACACACACACACACTGACTGACACACACACTGACTGACACATACTGACTGACACACAAACTGACTGATTCACACAGACTGACCGACAAACACAGATTGACTGAAATGCACTCACTGGCTGAAACACGCACTGATTGAAACACGCACTGAGTGATACATGCACTGACTGAAACACATACTGACTAACACACACACACTGACTGACACACACACCGATAGACACACACACTGACTGACACATACTGACTGACACTCTCACTGACTGACACTCACACAGACTGACTGACTCACACAGACTGACCGACACACACACACTGGCTGAAATAACACAGTCTGAAGCAAACACTGGCTGACACACACACTGACTGAAACATGGACTAACTGACACAAAGGCTGACTGAAACACGCGCTGACTGAAAAATGCACTGAATGAAACACACACTTGCAGGAATACACACTGACTGACACACATAAACCGACAGGCACACACACCGGCAGACACACACACTGGCAGAAGACACACTGACTGACACTCAGACTGCAGACACAAACACCGATTGACACACAGACTGACTGACACATGCACTGACTGACACATGAACTGACTGACACATGCACTGACTGACACACGCCCTGACTGACACATGCACTGACCGATACGTGCACTGAATGATACTTGCGCTGACTGAAGCACACACTGACTAACACACACACACTGACTAACACACGCATGCTGACTGACAAACACATCAATAGACACATACACTGACAGACTCAATGAGAAACATGTAAACTGACAGACACACAAACTGACAAACGCACACACTGACTGAAACAGACAGTGACTGACACACACACTGACTGAAACTCAGACTGACTGACACAAACAATGACTGACACAAACTATGACTGAAACACACAATGACTGACACCCACAATGACTGACACACACAATGACTGACACACACACTGACTGACATACACACTGACTGACACACACACCGACTACACGCACACCGAATGACACAGGCACTGATTGACAAATGCAATGACTGACAAAAGCCCTGACAGACACATGCACTGACTGACACACGCACTGACTGACACATGCACTGACTGAAACAGACACTGGCAGAAGACACACTGACTGACACTCACACTGCAGACACAAACACTGACTGACACACGCACTGACTGACACATGCACTGACTGACACACACACTGACTGACACACACTGGCTGACACAAACAATGACTAACACACATACACTGGCGGTAACAAATATTGTTTGACACACACACTGGCTGACACTCCCTAACTGAAACCAATGTTGATTGAACCACACACTGACTGAAGAATATACACTGACTGACACACACATACACTGGCTGAAACAAACACTGGCTGACACACATACTGACTGAAACATGGAATAACTGACACAAACGTTGACCGAAACACACGCTGACCGAAACACTCGCTGACCGAAACACGCATTGACCGAAACACCACTGAACGCAATATGCACTGACTGAAACACATAATGACTAACACACACACACTGACTGACACACACACCGATAGACACACACACCGATAGACACACACACTGATGATACATACTGACTGACACACAAACTGACTGATTCACACAGACTGACTCACAAAGACTGACCGACACACACACACTGGCTGAAACAAACATAGTCTGAAGCAAACAATGGCTGACACACACACTGACTGAAACATGGACTAACTGACACAAACGTTGACTGAAACACACACTGACTGAAAAATGCACTGAACGAAACACACACTGGCAGGAATACACAGTGACTGACACATGTAAACCGACAGGCACACACACCGGCAGACACACACACTGGCAGAAGACACACTGACTGACACTCACACTGCAGACACAAACACTGACTGACACATGCACTGACTGACACATGCACTGACTGACACACACACTGACTGACACACACTGGCTGACACAAACAATGACTAACACACATACACTGGCGGTAACAAATATTGTTTGACACACACACTGGCTGACACTCCCTAACTGACACAAATGTTGATCGAAACACACACTGAGTGAAGAAGATACACTGACTGACACATGCACCGACAGACACACACACCAAGTGAAACACACACTGAGTGAAAAGCACACTGACTGACACACACACTGACTGACACACACACTGACTGACACACACACTGACTGAGACAAGCACTGACTGACACACGCACTGACTGACACACGCACTGACTGACACACGCGCTGACTGACACACGCGCTGACCAACACACACGCTGACCGAAACACGCGCTGACCGAAACACGGGCTGAATGAAACACACGCTGACCGAAACATGTGCTGACTGAAACACTCACTGACCGAAACACTCACTGACCGAAACACTCACTGACTAACACACACACACTGACTGACACACACACCGATAGACCAACACACCAATAGACACACACACTGACTGATACATACTGACTGACACACAAACTGACTGACTCACAAAGACTGACCGACACACACTGAAACAAACACAGTCTGAAGCAAACACTGGCTGACACACACACAAATAGACACACACGCTGACAGACAGACACACAGACAGCGACAAACACTGACTGACACCTGCACTGATTGCTTTACTCACTGACTGACATGCACACTGAGTGAAACACACTCTAAATGAAGGACAATGATTGACAAATGCACTGACTGACACTTGCACTGACTGGCACCCACACTGACTGACACATGCACTGACTGACACCCACTATGTCTGCTACATGCACTGTCTGACACATGCATCGACATACACATACATTGACACACACACTGACTGACACACACAATGGCTGGCACACACACACACACACACTGGCTAAGACACACACACTGGCTGACACACACACTGACTGAAACGCAGACTAACTGACACAAACACTGACTGAAAAACGCACTGAATAAAACACACACTGACTGAAAAACGCACTCAATGAAACATACACAAACAGAAACACACACTGACTGACACACACACTGACTTACATAGACGCACTGACACATACACAATGACTGACACATACAAACCGACAGCCTCACACACCGGAAGACACACACACTGGAAGAAGACACACTGGCTGACACTCAAACTGGCAGACACACACACCGACTGACACACAGACTGACTGACACATGCACTGACTGACAAACGCATTGACTGACACACGCACTGACTGACACACACTGGCTGACACACACACTGACAGACACACGCACTGACTGACACAGGCACTGACTGACACATGCACTGACTGACACACGCACTGACCAAAACACGCACTGACTGAATCACGCACTGACCGAAACATGCACTGACTACCACACACACACCGATAGACACACACACTGACCGACACACATACCGATAGACACACACACCGATTTATGCACACACTGACTGACAGATACTGACTGACACACAAACTGACTGACTCACACGGACAGACTGACTCACACAGACTGACCGACACACACACACTGGCTGAAACAAACACAGTCTGAAGCAAACACTGGCTGACACACACACTGACTGAAATATGGACTAACTGACACAAAGGCTGACTGAAACACATGCTGACAGAAAAATGCACTGAATGAAACACACATTGGCAGGAATACACACTGACTGACATATGAAATCCGACAGGCACACACACCGGCAGACACACACACTGGCAGAAGACACACTGACTGACACTCACACTGCAGACACAAACACTGACTGACACACGCACTGACTGACACATGCACTGACTGACACACACACTGACACAAATGTTGATCGAAACACACACTGAGTGAAGAAGATACACTGACTGACACATGCACCGACAGACACACACACCAAGTGAAACACACACTGAGTGAAAAGCACACTGACTGACACACACACTGACTGACACACACACTGACTGACACACACACTGACTGAGACACGCACTGACTGACACACGCACTGACTGACACACGCACTGACTGACACACGCGCTGACTGAGACACGCGCTGACCAACACACACCCTGACCGAAACACGCGCTGACCGAAACACGGGCTGAATGAAACACACGCTGACCGAAACATGTGCTGACTGAAACACTCACTGATCGAAACACTCACTGACTGAAACAGATACTGACTAACACACACATACTGACTGACACACACACCAATAGACCAACACACCAATTGGCACACACACTGACTGATACATACTGACTGACACACAAACTGACTGACTCACAAAGACTGACCGATACACACACACACTGGCTGAAACAAACACAGTCTGAAGCAAACACTGGCTGACACACACACACACTGACTGACACACACACAAATAGACACACATGCTGACAGACACACAGACAGCGACAAACACTGACTGACACCTGCACTGATTGCTTTACTCACTGACTGATATGCACACTGAGTGAAACACACTCTAAATGAAGGACACTGATTGAAAAATGCACTGACTGACACTTGCACTGACTGGCACCCACACTGACTGACACATGCACTGACTGACACCCACTATGTCTGCTACATGCACTCTCTGACACATGCATTGACATACACATACATTGACACACACACTGACTGACACACACACTGGCTGACACACACACACACACTGGCTGACACACACACTGGCTGACACACACACTGACTGAAACGCAGACTAACTGAAACAAACACTGACTGAAAAACGCACTGAATAAAACACACACTGACTGAAAAACGCACTCAATGAAACATACACAAACAGAAACACACATTGACTGACACACACACTGACTTACATAGACGCACTGACACATACACAATGACTGACACACACAAACCGACAGCCTCACACACTGGCAGACACACACACTGGCAGAAGACACACTGGCTGACACTCAAACTGGCAGATAAACACACCGACTGACACACAGACTGACTGACACATGCACTGACTGACACACACGCTGACCGAAACACGTGCTGACCGAAACACGCGCTGAATGAAACATGCGCTGACCGAAACACGCAATGACCGAAACACATACTGACTAACACACACACACTGACTGACACACACACCGATAGACACGCACACTGATAGACACACACACTGATGATACATACTGACTGACACACAAACTGACTGACTCACACAGTTGACCGACACACACACACTGGCTGAAACAAACACAGTCTGAAGCAAACACTGGCTGACACACACACTGAATGAAACATGGACTTACTGACACAAACGTTGACTGAAACACACACTGACTGAAAAATGCACTGAATGAAACACACACTGGCAGGAATACACACTGACTGACACATGTAAACCGACAGGCACACAAACCGACAGACACGCAAACTGGAAGCAGACACACTGACTGACACTCACGCTGCAGACACAAACACCGACTGACACACACTGACAGACACATGCAATGACTGACAAACACACTGACTGACACACACATTGACCGAAACATTCACTTAGCGAAACATGCACTGACTGAAACATGCATTGACTAACACACACACACCAATAGGCAGACACACTGATAGACACACCCACACCGATAGACACATGCACTGACTGATACATACTGATTGACACACAAACTGACTGACTCACACAGACTGACTGACTCACACAGACTGACTGACTCACACAGACTGACCGACACATACACACTGGCTGAGACAAACACAGTCTGAAGCTCACACTGGCTGACACACACACTGACTGAAACATGGACAAACTCACACAAACATTGACTGAAACACACGCTGACTGATAAATGCACTGAATGAAGCACACACTGGCAGGAATACACACTGACTGACATACATAAAGTGACAGGCACACACACCAGCATACACACACACTGGCAGAAGACACACTGGCTGACACACACACCGGCTGACACACACACTGACTGAAACACAGACTAACTGACACAAACACTGACTGAAAAACGCACTGAATAAAACACACACTGACTGAAAAACACACTCAATGAAACATACACTGACAGACACACACACTGACTGACACACACACTGACTTACATAGACGCACTGACACATACACAATGACTGCCACACAAAAAACGACAGCCTCACACACTGGCAGACACACACACTGGCAGAAGAAACACTGACTGACACTCAGACTGCAGACACAAACACCGACTGACACACAGACTGACTGACACATGCACTGACTGACACATGCACTGACTGACACATGCACTGACTGACACATGCACTGACTGACACACACCCTGACTGAAACATGCACTGACCGAAACACACACTGTCTAACACACACACACTGACTAACACACACACACTGATTAACACACACACACTGACTGATACACACACCGATAGACGCACACATCGATAGACACACACACTGACAGACAGACACACTGACAGTGACAAACACTGACTGAAATATATAACGGCTGTCACACAGCTGAGTGATGCACACATGGACTGAAACCCGCAATGATTGCCTTACTCACTGACTGACATGCATACTGAGTGAAACACATTCTGAATGAAGGACACTGATAAACAAATGCACTGACTGATACATGCACTGACGGGCACCTGCAATGACTGACACCCACTATGTCTGCTACATGCACTGTCTGACACATGCAGTGACATACACATACATTGACCCCCACACTGACTGACACACACACACTGACTGAAACATACTGACCTACACACACACTGACTGACACACACACACAGACTGACACACGCGCTGACTGACACATACGCTAACTGACACGTGCTGACTGACACATGCTGTGTCCGAAACACGCACTGACCGAAACACGCGCAGAATGAAAAATGCGCTGACCGAAACACGCGTTGACTGAAACGCGCGCTGACCAAAACACGCACTGTACGAAACATGCACTGACTGAAACACATAATGACTAACCCACACACACTTACTGACACACACACCGATAGACACACACACCGATAGACACACACACTGACTGATACATACTGACTGACACGCAAACTGACTGACTCTCACAGACTGACTCACACAGACTGACCGACACACACACACTGGCTGAAACAAACACAGTCTGAAGCAAACATTGGCTGACACACACACTGACTGAAACATGGACTAACTGACACAAACGTTGACTGAAACACATGCTGACTGAAAAATGCACTGAACAAAACACACATTGGCAGGAATACACACTGACTGACATATGAAATCCGACAGGCACACACACCGGCAGACACACACACTGGCAGAAGACACACTGACTGACACTCACACTGCAGACACAAACACTGACTGACACACGCACTGACTGACACATGCACTGACTGACACACACACTGACTGACACACACTGGCTGACACAAACAATGACTAACACACATACACTGGCGGTAACAAATATTGTTTGACACACACACTGGCTGACACTCCCTAACTGACACAAATGTTGATCGAAACACACTGAGTGAAGAAGATACACTGACTGACACATGCACCGACAGACACACACACCAAGTGAAACACACACTGAGTGATAAGCACACTGACTGACACACACACTGACTGACACACACTGACTGACTGAGACATGCACTGACTGACACACGCACTGACTGACACACGCACTGGCTGACACACACGCTGACTGACACACGCGCTGAACAACACGCACGCTTACCAAACACGCGCTGACCGAAACACGGGCTGGATGAAACACACGCTGACCGAAACATGTGCTGACTGAAACACTCACTGACCGAAACACTCACTGATTGAAACACATACTGACTAAGACACACACACTGGCTGACACAAACACTGACTGAAACGCAGACTAACTGACACAAACACTGACTGAAAAACGCACTGAATAAAACACACACTGGCTGAAAAATGCACTCAATGAAACATACACAAACAGAAACACACACTGACTGACACACACACTGACTTACATAGACGCACTGACACATACACAATGACTGACTCACACAAACCGACAGCCTCACACACCGGCAGACACACACACTGGCAGAAGACACACTGGCTGACACTCAAACTGGCAGACACACACACCGACTGACACACAGACTGACTGACACATGCACTGACTGACACACATGCTGACCGAAACACGCGCTGACCGAAACACGCGCTGAATGAAACATGCGCTGACCGAAACACGTAATGACCGAAACACATACTGACTAACACACACACACTGACTGACACACACACCGATAGACACACACACTGATAGACACACACACTGATGATACATACTGACTGACACACAAACTGACTGACTCACACAGACTGACCGACACACACACACTGGCTGAAACAAACACAGTCTGAAGCAAACACTGGCTGACACACACACTGACTGAAACATGGACTTACTGACACAAACGTTGACTGAAACACACGCTGACTGAAAAATGCACTGAATGAAACACACACTGGCAGGAATACACACTGACTGACACATGTAAACCGACAGGCACACAAACCGGCAGACACGCAAACTGGAAGCAGACACACTGACTGACACTCACGCTGCAGACACAAACACTGACTGACACACACACTGACTGACACATCCACTGACTGACAAATACACTGACTGACACACGCATTGACCGAAACATTCACTTACCGAAACAGGCACTGACCGAAACATGCGCTGACTAACACACACACACCAATAGGCAGACACACCGATAGACACACCCACACCGATAGACACATGCACTGACTGATACATACTGACTGACACACAAACTGACTGACTCACACAGACTGACTGACTCACACAGACTGACTGACTCACACAGACTGACCGACACACACACACTGGCTGAGACAAACACAGTCTGAAGCACACACTGGCTGACACACACACTGACTGAAACATGGACAAACTCACACAAACATTGATTGAAACACACGCTGACTGATAAATGCACTGAATGAAGCACACACTGGCAGGAATACACACTGACTGACACACATAAAGTGACAGGCACACACACCAGCATACACACACACTGGCAGAAGACACACTGGCTGACACACACACAGGCTGACACACACACTGACTGAAACACAGACTAACTGACACAAACATTGACTGAAAAACGCACTGAATAAAACACACACTGACTGAAAAACGCACTCAATGAAACATACACTGACAGACACACACACAGACTGACACACACACTGACTTACATAGACGCACTGACACATACACAATGACTGCCACACAAAAACCGACAGCCTCACACACTGGCAGACACACACTCTGGCAGAAGACACACTGACTGACACTCAGACTGCAGACACAAACACCGACTGACACACAGACTGACTGACACATGCATTGACTGACACATGCACTGACTGACACATGCACTGACTGACATACACCCTGACTGAAACATGCACTGACCGAAACACACACTGTCTAACACACACACACTGACTAACACACACACACTGATTAACACACACACACTGACTGATACACAAACCGATAGACACACACACCGATAGACACACACACTGACAGACAGACACACTGACAGTGACAAACACTGACTGAAATATATAACGGCTGTCACACAGCTGAGTGATGCACACATGGACTGAAACCCGCAATGATTGCCTTACTCACTGACTGACATGAATACTGAGTGAAACACATTCTGAATGAAGGACACTGATGAACAAAGGCACTGACTGACACATGCACTGACAGGCACCTGCACTGACTGACACATGCACTGACTGACACCCACTATGTCTGCTACATGCACTGTCTGACACATGCAGTGACATACACATACATTGACACACACACTGACTGACACACACACACTGACTGAAACATACTGACCTACACACACACTGACTGACACACACACACAGACTGACACACGCGCTGACTGACACATACGCTAACTGACACGTGCTGACTGGCACATGCCGTGTCCGAAACACGCACTGACCGAAACACGCGCAGAATGAAAAATGCGCTGACCGAAACACGCGCTGACCGAAACGCGCGCTGACCAAAACACGCACTGTATGAAACATGCACTGACTGAAACACATAATGACTAACCCACACACACTTACTGACACACACACCGATAGACACACACACCGATAGACACACACACTGACTGATACATACTGACTGACACGCAAACTGACTGACTCTCACAGACTGACTCACACAGACTGACCGACACACACACACTGGCTGAAACAAACACAGTCTGAAGCAAACATTGGCTGACACACACACTGACTGAAACATGGACTAACTGACACAAACGTTGACTGAAACACATGCTGACTGAAAAATGCACTGAATAAAACACACATTGGCAGGAATACACACTGACTGACATATGAAATCCGACAGGCACACACACCGGCAGACACACACACTGGCAGAAGACACACTGACTGACACTCACACTGCAGACCCAAACACTTACTGACACACGCACTGACTGACACATGCACTGACTGACACACACACTGACTGACACACACTGGCTGACACAAACAATGACTAACACACATACACTGGCGGTAACAAATATTGTTTGACACACACACTGACTGACACTCCCTAACTGACACAAATGTTGATCGAAACACACACTGAGTGAAGAAGATACACTGACTGACACATGCACCGACAGACACACACACCAAGTGAAACACACACTGAGTGAAAAGCACACTGACTGACACACACACTGACTGACACACACACTGACTGAGACATGCACTGACTGACACACGCACTGACTGACACACGCAATGGCTGACACACACGCTGACTGACACACGCGCTGACCAACACAAACGCTTACCAAACACGCGCTGACCGAAACACGGGCTGAATGAAACACACGCTGACCGAAACATGTGCTGACTGAAACACACACTGACCGAAACACTCACTGATTGAAACACATACTGACTAAGACACACACACTGGCTGACACACACACTGACTGAAACGCAGACTAACTGGCACAAACACTGACTGAAAAATGCACTGAATAAAACACACACTGACTGAAAAATGCACTCAATGAAACATAAACAAACAGAAACACACACTGACTGACACACACACTGACTTACATAGACGCACTGACACATACACAATGACTGACTCACACAAACTGACAGCCTCACACACCGGCAGACACACACACTGGCAGAAGACACACTGGCTGACACTCAAACTGGCAGATACACACACCGACTGACACACAGACTGACTGACACATGCTCTGACTGACACACACGCTGACCGAAACACGCGCTGACCGAAACACGCGCTGAATGAAACATGCGCTGACCGAAACACGCAATGACTGAAACACATACTGACTAACACACACACACTGACTGACACACACACCGATAGTCACGCACACTGATAGACACACACACTGATGATACATACTGACTGACACACAAACTGACTGACTCACACAGACTGACCGACACACACACACTGGCTGAAACAAACACAGTCTGAAGCAAACACTGGCTGACACACACACTGACTGAAACATGGACTTACTGACACAAACGTTGACTGAAACACACGCTGACTGAAAAATGCACTGAATGAAACACACACTGGCAGGAATGCACACTGACTGACACATGTAAACCGACAGGCACACAAACCGGCAGACACGCAAACTGGAAGCAGACACACTGACTGACACTCACGCTGCAGACACAAACACTGACTGACACACACACTGACTGACACATGCACTGACTGACAAACACACTGACTGACACACGCATTGACCGAAACATTCACTTACCGAAACAGGCACTGACCGAAACATGCGCTGACTAACACACACACACCAATAGGCAGACACACCGATAGACACACCCACACCGATAGACACATGCACTGACTGATACATACTGACTGACACACAAACTGATTGACTCACACAGACTGACTGACTCACACAGACTGACTGACTCACACAGACTGACCGACACACACACACTGGCTGAGACAAACACAGTCTGAAGCACACACTGGCTGACACACACACTGACTGAAACATGGAAAAACTCACACAAACATTGACTGAAACACACGCTGACTGATAAATGCACTGAATGAAGCACACACTGGCAGGAATACACACTGACTGACACACATAAAGTGACAGGCACACACACCAGCATACACACACACTGGCAGAAGACACACTGGCTGACACACACACAGGCTGACACACACACTGACTGAAACACAGACTAACTGACACAAACATTGACTGAAAAACGCACTGAATAAAACACACACTGACTGAAAAACGCACTCAATGAAACATACACTGACAGACACACACACTGACTGACACACACACTGACTTACATAGACGCACTGACACGTACACAATGACTGCCACACAAAAACCAACAGCCTCACACACTGGCAGACACACACACTGGCAGAAGACACACTGACTGACACTCAGACTGCAGACACAAACACCGACTGACACACAGACTGACTGACACATGCACTGACTGACACATGCACTGACTGACACATGCACTGACTGACATACACCCTGACTGAAACATGCACTGACCGAAACACACACTGTCTAACACACACACACTGACTAACACACACACACTGATTAACACACACACACTGACTGATACACACACCGATAGACACACACACCGATAGACACACACACTGACAGACAGACACACTGACAGTGACAAACACTGACTGAAATATATAACGGCTGTCACACAGCTGAGTGATGCACACATGGACTGAAACCCGCAATGATTGCCTTACTCACTGACTGACATGCATACTGAGTGAAACACATTCTGAATGAAGGACACTGATAAACAAATGCACTGACTGATACATGCACTGACAGGCACCTGCACTGACTGACACATGCACTGACTGACACCCACTATGTCTGCTACATGCACTGTCTGACACATGCAGTGACATACACATACATTGACACACACACTGACTGACACACACACACTGATTAACACACACACACAAACTGACACATGCACCGACAGACACACACACCAAGTGAAACACACACTGAGTGAAAAGCACACTGACTGACACACACACTGACTAACACACACACTGACTGAGACACGCACTGACTGACACACGCATTGACTGACACATGCACTGACTGACACATGCACTGACTGACACATGCGCTGACTGACACATGCGCTGACCAACACACACTCTGACCGAAACACGCGCTGACCGAAACACGGGCTGAATGAAACACACGCTGACCGAAACATGTGCTGACTGAAACACTCACTGACCGAAACACTCACTGACTGAAAAACATACTGACTAACACGCACACGCTGACTGACACACACACCGATAGACACACACACTGATAGACACACACACTGACTGACACACACACTGACTTACATAGACGCACTGACACATACACAATGACTGCCACACAAAAACCGACAGCCTCACACACTGGCAGACACACACACTGGCAGAAGACACACTGACTGACACTCAGACTGCAGACACAAACACCGACTGACACACAGACTGACTGACACATGCACTGACTGACACATGCACTGACTGACACATGCACTGACTGACATACACCCTGACTGAAACATGCACTGACCGAAACACACACTGTCTAACACACACACACTGACTAACACACACACACTGATTAACACACACACACTGACTGATACACACACCGATAGACACACACACCGATAGACACACACACTGACAGACAGACACACTGACAGTGACAAACACTGACTGAAATATATAACGGCTGTCACACAGCTGAGTGATGCACTCATGGACTGAAACCCGCAATGATTGCCTTACTCACTGACTGACATGCATACTGAGTGAAACACATTCTGAATGAAGGACACTGATAAACAAATGCACTGACTGATACATGCACTGACAGGCACCTGCACTGACTGACACATGCACTGACTGACACCCACTATGTCTGCTACATGCACTGTCTGACACATGCAGTGACATACACATACATTGACACACACACTGACTGACACACACACACTGATTAACACACACACACAAACTGACACATGCACCGACAGACACACACACCAAGTGAAACACACACTGAGTGAAAAGCACACTGACTGACACACACACTGACTAACACACACACTGACTGAGACACGCACTGACTGACACACGCACTGACTGACACACGCACTGACTGACACATGCACTGACTGAGACATGCGCTGACTGACACACGCGCTGACCAACACACACTCTGACCGAAACACGCGCTGACCGAAACACGGGCTGAATGAAACACACGCTGACCGAAACATGTGCTGACTGAAACACTCACTGACCGAAACACTCACTGACTGAAACACATACTGACTAACACACAGAAACTGACTGACACACACACCGATAGACACACACACCAATAGACACACACACTGACTGATACATACCGACTGACACACAAACTGACTGACTCACAAAGACTGACCGACACACACACACTGGCTGAAACAAACACAGTCTGAAGCAAACACTGGCTGACACACACACACTGACTGACACACACACAAATAGACACACACGCTGACAGACAGACACACAGACAGCGACAAACACTGACTGACACCTGCACTGATTGCTTTACTCACTGACTGACATGCACACTGAGTGATACACTCTCTAAATGAAGGACACTGATTGACAAATGCACTGACTGACACTTGCACTGACTGGCACCCACACTGACAGACACATGCACTGACCGACACCCACTATGTCTGTTACATGCACTGTCTGACACATGCATTGACATACACATACATTGACACACACACTGACTGACACACACACTGGCTGACACACACACACACACTGGCTGACACACACACTGGCTGACACACACACTGACTGAAACACAGACTTACTGACACAAACACTGACTGAAAAACGCACTGAATAAAACACACACTGACTGAAAAACGCACTCAATGAAACATACACAAACAGAAACACACACTGACTGACACACACACTGACTTACATAGATGCACTGACACATACACAATGACTGACACACACAAACCGACAGCCTCACACACCGGCAGACACACACACTGGCAGAAGACACACTGGCTGACACTCAAACTGGCAGACACTCACACCGACTGACACACAGACTGACTGACACATGCACTGACTGACACACACGCTGACCGAAACACGCGCTGACCGAAACACGCGCTGAATGAAACATGCGCTGACCGAAACACACAATGACCGAAACACATACTGACTAACACACACACACTGACTGACACACACACCGATAGACACACACACTGATAGACACACACACTGATGATACATACTGACTGACACACAAACTGACTGACTCACACAGACTGACCGACACACACACACTGGCTGAAACAAACACAGTCTGAAGCAAACACTGGCTGACACACATACTGACTGAAACATGGACTTACTGACACAAATATTGACTGAAACACACGCTGACTGAAAAATGCACTGAATGAAACACACACTGGCAGGAATACATACTGACTGACACATGTAAACCGACAGGCACACAAACCGGCAGACACGCAAACTGGAAGCAGACACACTGACTGACACTCACGCTGCAGACACAAGCACCGACTGACACACACACTGACTGACACATGCACTGACTGACAAACACACTGACTGACACACGCATTGACCGAAACATTCACTTACCGAAACATGCACTGACCGAAACATGCGCTCACTAACACACACACACCAATAGGCAGACACACCGATAGACACACCCACACCGATAGACACATGCACTGACTGATACATACTGACTGACACACAAACTGACTGACTCACACAGACTGACTGACTCACACAGACTGACCGACACACACACACTGGCTGAGACAAACACAGTCTGAAGCACACACTGGCTGACACACACACTGACTGAAACATGGACAAACTCACACAAACATTGACTGAAACACACGCTGACTGATAAATGCACTGAATGAAGCACACACTGGCAGGAATACACAATGACTGACATACATAAAGTGACAGGCACACACACCAGCATACACACACACTGGCAGAAGACACACTGGCTGACACACACACAGGCTGACACACACACTGACTGAAACACAGACTAACTGACACAAACATTGACTGAAAAACGCACTGAATAAAACACACACTGACTGAAAAACGCACTCAATGAAACATACACTGACAGACACACACACTGACTGACACACACATTGACTTACATAGACGCACTGACACATACACAATGACTGCCACACAAAAACCGACAGCCTCACACACTGGCAGACACACACACTGGCAGAAGATACACTGACTGACACTCAGACTGCAGACACAAACACCGACTGACACACAGACTGACTGACACATGCACTGACTGACACATGCACTGACTGACACATGCACTGACTGACACATGCACTGACTGACATACACCCTGACTGAAACATGCACTGACCGAAACACACACTGTCTAACACACACACACTGACTAACACACACACACTGATTAACACACACACACTGACTGATACACACACCGATAGACACACACACTGATAGACACACACACTGACAGACAGACACACTGACAGTGACAAACACTGACTGAAACATATAACGGCTGTCACACAGCTGAGTGATGCACACATGGACTGAAACCCGCAATGATTGCCTTACTCACTGACTGACAGGCATACTGAGTGAAACACATTCTGAATGAAGGACACTGATAAACAAATGCACTGACTGACACATGCACTGACAGGCACCTGCACTGACTGACACATGCACTGACTGACACCCACTATGTCTGACACATGCAGTGACATACACATACATTGACACACACACTGACTGACACACACACACTGACTGAAACATACTGACCTACACACACACTGACTGACACACACACACACGGACTGACACACATGCTGACTGACACATACGCTAACTGACACGTGCTGACTGACACATGCCGTGTCCGAAACACGCACTGACCGAAACACGCGCAGAATGAAAAATGCGCTGACCGAAACACGCGCTGACCGAAACGCGCGCTGACCAAAACAGGCACTGTACGAAACATGCACTGACTGAAACACATATTGACTAACACACACAAACTTACTGACACACACACCGATAGACACACACACCGATAGACACACACACTGACTGATACATACTGACTGACACGCAAACTGACTGACTCTCACAGACTGACTCACACAGACTGACCGACACACACACACTAGCTGAAACAAACACAGTCTGAAGCAAACATTGGCTGACACATACACTGACTGAAACATGGACTAACTGACACAAACGTTGACTGAAACACATGCTGACTGAAAAATGCACTGAATAAAACACACATTGGCAGGAATACACACTGACTGGCATATGAAATCCGACAGGCACACACACCGGCAGACACACACACTGGCAGAAGACACACTGACTGACACTCACACTGCTGACACAAACACTGACTGACACACGCACTGACTGACACATGCACTGACTGACACACACACTGACTGACACACACTGGCTGACACAAACAATGACTAACACACATACACTGGCGGTAACAAATATTGTTTGACACACACACTGGCTGACACTCCCTAACTGACACAAATGTTGATCGAAACACACACTGAGTGAAGAAGATACACTGACTGACACATGCACCGACAGACACACACACCAAGTGAAACACACACTGAGTGAAAAGCACACTGACTGACACACACACTGACTGACACACACACTGACTGACACACACACTGTCTGAGACATGCACTGACTGACACACGCACTGACTGACACACGCACTGACTGACACATGCGCTGACTGACACACGCGCTGACCATCACACACTCTGACCGAAACACGCGCTGACCGAAACACGGGCTGAATGAAACACACGCTGACCGAAACATGTGCTGACTGAAACACTCACTGACTGAAACACTCACTGACTGAAACACATACTGACTAACACACACACACTGACTGACACACACACCGATAGACACACACACCAATAGACACACACACTGACTGTTACATACCGACTGACACACAAACTGACTGACTCACAAAGACTGACCGACACACACACACTGGCTGAAACAAACACAGTCTGAAGCAAACACTGGCTGACACACACACACTGACTGACACACACACAAATAGACACACACGCTGGCAGACAGACACACAGACAGCGACAAACACTGACTGACACCTGCACTGATTGCTTTACTCACTGACTGACATGCACACTGAGTGATACACTCTCTAAATGAAGGACACTGATTGACAAATGCACTGACTGACACTTGCACTGACTGGCACCCACACTGACTGACACATGCACTGACTGACACCCACTATGTCTGCTACATGCACTGTCTGACACATGCATTGACATACACATACATTGACACACACACTGACTGACACACACACACTGGCTGACACACACACACACACTGGCTGACACACACACTGGCTGACAAACACACTGACTGAAACGCTGACTTACTGACAAAAACACTGACTGAAAAACGCACTGAATAAAACACACACTGACTGAAAAACGCACTCAATGAAACATACACAAACAGAAACACACACTGACTGACACACACACTGACTTACATAGACGCACTGACACATACACAATGACTGACACACACAAACCGACAGCCTCACACACCGGCAGACACACACACTGGCAGAAGACACACTGGCTGACACTCAAACTGGCAGACACACACACCGACTGACACACAGACTGACTGACACATGCACTGACTGACAAATGCATTGACTGACACATGCACTGACTGACACACACTTTGCTGACACACACACTGACAGACACACGCGCTGACTGACACAGGCACTGACTGACACATGCACTGACTGACACACGCACTGACCAAAACAAGCACTGACTGAAACACGCACTGACCGAAACATGCACTGACTACCGCACACACACCGATAGACACACACACGGACCAACACACATACCGATAGACACACACACCGATTTATGCACACACTGACTGACAGATACTGACTGACACACAAACTGACTGACTCACACAGACAGACTGACTCACACAGACTGACCGACACACACACACTGGCTGAAACAAACACAGTCTGAAGCAAACACTGGCTGACACACACACTGACTGAAACATGGACTTACTGACACAAACGTTGACTGAAACACACGCTGACTGAAAAATGCACTGAAGGAAACACACACTGGCAGGAATACACACTGACTGACACATGTAATCCGACAGGCACACAAACCGGCAGACACGCAAACTGGAAGCAGACACACTGACTGACACTCACGCTGCAGACACAAACACCGACTGACACACACACTGACTGACACATGCACTGACTGACAAACACACTGACTGACACACGCATTGACCGAAACATTCACTTACCGAAACAGGCACTGACCGAAACATGCACTGACTAACACACACACACCAATAGGCAGACACACCGATAGACACACCCACACCGATAGACACATGCACTGACTGATACATACTGACTGACACACAAACTGACTGACTCACACAGACTGACTGACTCACACAGACTGACTGACTCACACAGACTGACTGACTCACACAGACTGACCGACACACACACACTGGCTGAGACAAACACAGTCTGAAGCACACACTGGCTGACACACACACTGACTGAAACATGGACAAACTCACACAAACAGTGACTGAAACACACGCTGACTGATAAATGCACTGAATGAAGCACACACTGGCAGGAATACACACTGACTGACACACATAAAGTGACAGGCACACACACCAGCATACACACACACTGGCAGAAGACACACTGGCTGACACACACACAGGCTGACACACACACTGACTGAAACACAGACTAACTGACACAAACATTGACTGAAAAACGCACTGAATAAAACACACACTGACTGAAAAACGCACTCAATGAAACATACACAAACAGAAACACACACTGACTGACACACACACTGACTTACATAGACGCACTGACACATACACAATGACTGACACACACAAACCGACAGCCTCACACACCGGCAGACACACACACTGGCAGACGACACACTGGCTGACACTCAAACTGGCAGACACACACACCGACTGACACACAGACTGACTGACACATGCACTGACTGACACACACGCTGACCGAAACACGCGCTGACCGAAACACGCGCTGAATGAAACATGCGCTGACCGAAACACGCGCTGACCGAAACACATACTGACTAACACACACACACTGACTGACACACACACCGATAGACACACACACTGATAGACACACACACTGATGATACATACTGACTGACTCACACAGACAGACTGACTCACACAGACTGACCGACACACACGCACTGGCTGAAACAAACACAGTCTGAAGCAAACACTGGCTGACACACACACTGACTGAAACATGGACTTACTGACACAAACGTTGACTGAAACACACGCTGACTGAAAAATGCACTGATTGAAACACACACTGGCAGGAATACACACTGACTGACACATGTAAACCGACTGGCACACACACCGGCAGACACACACACTGGCAGAAGACACACTGACTGACACTCAGACTGCAGACACAAACACCGACTGACACACACACTGACTGACACATGCACTGACTGACAAACATACTGACTGACACACGCATTGACCGAAACATTCACTTACCGAAACATGCACTGACCGAAACATGCACTGACTAACACACACACACCAATAGGCAGACTCGCCGATAGACACACCCACACCGATAGACACATGCACTGACTGATACATACTGACTGACACACAAACTGACTGACTCACACAGACTGACTGACTCACACAGACTGACTGACACACAGACTGACCGACACATACACAATGACTGACACACACAAACCGACAGCCTCACACACCGGCAGACACACACACTGGCAGAAGACACACTGGCTGACACTCAAACCGGCAGAGACACACACCGACTGACACACTGACTGACTGACACATGCACTGACTGACAAACGCATTGACTGACACACGCAATGACTGACACACACTGGCTGACACACACACTGACAGGCACACGCACTGACTGACACAGGCACTGACTGACACATGCACTGACTGACATACGCACTGACCAAAATACGCACTGACTGAAACATGCACTGACTACCACACACACACTGATAGACACACACACTGACCGACACACATACCGATAGACACACACACCGATTTATGCACACACTGACTGACAGATACTGACTGACACACAAACTGACTGACTCACACAGACAGACCGACACACACACACTGGCTGAAACAAACACAGTCTGAAGCAAACACTGGCTGACACACACACTGACTGAAATATGGACTAACTGACACAAAGGCTGACTGAAACACATGCTGACAGAAAAATGCACTGAATGAAACACACACTGGCAGGAATACACACTGACTGACACATGTAAACCGACAGGCACACACACCGGCAGACACACACACTGGCAGAAGACACACTGACTGACACTCAGACTGCAGACACAAACACCGACTGACACACAGACTGACTGACACATGTACTGACTGACACATGCACTGACTGACACACGCACTGACTGACACACACCCTGACTGAAACATGCACTGACCGAAACACACACTGTCTAACACACACACACTGACTAACACACACACACTGACTGATACACACACCGATAGACACACACACCGATAGACACACACACTGACAGACAGACACACTGACAGTGACAAACACTGACTGAAACATATAACGGCTGTCACACAGCTGAGTGATGCACACATGGACTGAAACCCGCAATGATTGCCTTACTCACTGACTGACATGCATACTGAGTGAAACACACTCTGAATGAAGGACACTGATGGACAAATGCACTGACTGACACATGCACTGACTGGCACCCACACTGACTGACACACACATTGACTGACACCCACTACATCTGCTAGATGCACTGTCTGACACATGCAGTGACATACTCATACATTGATACACACACAGACTGACACACACACTGACTGACACACACACACTGACTGAAACATACTGACTTACACGCAAACTGACTGACTCACACAGACTGACATCGTGCAGACTGACACACATGCTGACTGACATGCGCTGACCGACACATGCGGTGTCCGAAACAAGCACTGACCAAAACATGCGCAGAATGAAACACGCGCTGACCGAAACATGCGCTAACTGAAACGCGCACTGACCAAAACACGCACTGTACGAAACATGCACTGACTGAAACACATTTTGACTTACACACACACACTAACTGACACACACACCGATAGACACACACACTGACTGATAAATACTGACTGACACACAAACTGACTGACTCACATAGACTGACTCACACAGACTGACCGACACACACACACTGGCTGAAACAAACACAGTCTGAAGCAAACACTGGCTGACACACACACTGACCGAAACATGGACTAACTGACACAAACGTTGACCGAAACACACGCTGACCGAAATACGCGCTGACCGAAACACGCGCTGACCGAAACACGCACGGAACGAAACATGCACTGACTGAAACACATATTGACTAACACACACACACTGACTGACACACACACCGATAGACACACACACCGATAAACACACACACAGATGATACATACTGACTGAGACACAAACTGACTGACTCACACAGACTGACTCACACAGACTGACCGACACACACACACTAGCTGAAACAAACACAGTCTGAAGCAAACACTGGCTGACACACACACTGACTGAAACATGGACTAACTGACACAAACGTTGACTGAAACACACGCTGACTGAAAAATGCACTGAATGAAACACACACTGGCAGGAATACACACTGACTGACACATGTAAACCGACAGGCACACAAAGCGGCAGACACGCAAACTGGAAGCAGACACACTGACTGACACTCACGCTGCAGACACAAACACCGACTGACACACGCACTGACTGAAACGCAGACTAACTGACACAAACACTGATGGAAAAACGCACTGAGTAAATCACACACTGACTGAAAAACGCACTCAATGAAACATACACTGACAGAAACACACACTGACTGAGACACACATTGAATTACATAGACGCACTGACACATACACAATGACTGACACACACAAACCGACAGCCTCACACAACGGCAGACACACACACTGGCAGAAGACACACTGGCTGACACTCAAACTGGCAGACACACACACCGACTGACTGACACATGCACTGACTGCCACACGCATTGACTGACACACGCACTGACTGACACACACTGGCTGACACACACTGACAGACACACGCACTGACTGACACAGGCACTGACTGACACATGCACTGACTGACACACGCACTGATCGAAACACGCGCAGACCGAAACACGCGCTGACCGAAACATGTGCTGACCGAAACACGCACTGACTGAAACACGCACTGACTGAAACATGCACTGACTAACACACACACACCAATAGACACACACAATGGTAGACACACACACCGATAGACGCACACACCGATAGATGCACACACTGACTGACAGATACTGACTGACAAACAAACTGACTGACTCACGCAGACTGACAGACTCACACAGACTGACCGACACACACACACTGGCTGAAACAAACACAGTCTGAAGCAAACACTGGCTGACACACACACTGACTGAAAAATGCACTTAATGAAACACACACTTGCAGGAATACACACTGACTGACACACATAAAACCGACAGGCACACACACCGGCAGACACACACACTGGCAGAAGACACACTGACTGACACTCAGACTGCAGACACAAACACCGACTGACACACAGACTGACTGACACATGCACTGACTGACACATGCACTGACTGACACATGCACTGACCGAAACACACACCCTGACTGAAACATGCACTGACCGAAACACACACTGTCTAACACACACACACTGACTAACACACACACACTGATTAACACACACACACTGACTGATACACACACTGATAGACACACACACCGATAGACACACACACTGACAGACAGACACACTAACAGTGACAAACACTGACTGAAACATATAACGGCTGTCACACAGCTGAGTGATGCACACATGGACTGAATACCGCAATGATTGCTTTACTCACTGACTGACATGCATACTGAGTGAAACACACTCTGAATGAAGGACACTGATGGACAAATGCACTGACTGACACATGCACTGACTGGCACCCGCACTGACTGAAATATGCACTGACTGACACCCACTATGTCTGCTACATGCACTGTCTGACACATGCAGTGACATACACATACATTGACACACACACTGACTGACACAACACACTAACTGACACACACACACACACACTGGCTGAAACAAACACTGGCTGACACACACACACTGGCTGACACACACACTGACTGACACACACACACAGACTGAAACATACTGCCTCACACACAAACTGACTGACTCACACAGATTGACTGACTCACACAGACTGACTGACTCACACACTCTGTCAAAAACACACACTCACTGACATACAAACTCACTGACACAAACAATAACTGACACACACACACTGACAGACACACACACACGCACTGGCTGAAACAAACACTGGCTGCACACACACTGGCTGACACACACACTGACAGAAACATGGACTAACTGGAACAAACACTGACTGAAAAATGCACTGAATAAAACACATGCTGACTGAAAAATGCATTCAATGAAACATACACTGACAGACACACACTTTGACTGACATACACACTGACTTACATAAATGCACTGACACATACACAATGACTGACATACACAAACTGACAGCCTCACACAACGGCAGACACACACACTGGCAGAAGACACACTGGCTGACACTCACACTGGCAGACACACACACCGACTGACACACAGACTGACTGACACATGCACTGACTGACAAATAACCTGACTGACACATGCACTGACCGATACATGCACTGACCGATACATGCACTGACCGAAACACACACTGACTAACACACACACACTGACTGACAAACACATCAATAGACATACACATTGACAGACTCAATGACAAACATATAAACTGACAGACACACAAACTGGCAAACGCACACACTAACTGAAACAGACAGTGACTGACACACAAACTGACTGAAACACACACTAACTGACACACACACTGACTCACACACACACTAACTGACACATGCACAGACTGACACACGCACTGACTGACACACGCACTGACTGACACACGCGCTGACTGACACACACGCTGACTGACACACGCGCTGACCGACACACGTGCTGACCGAAACACGCGCTGACCGAAACACGCGCTGAATGAAACACGTGCTGAACGAAACACGCGCTTACCGAAACACGCACTGACTGAAACATGCACTGACCGATACATGCACAAACTGAAACACATACTGACTAACACACACACACTGACTGACGCACACACCGATAGACACACACACCCATAGACACACACACTGACTGATACATACTGACTGACACACAAACTCACTAACTCACACAGACTGACCGACACACACACACACTGGCTGAAACAAACACAGTCTGAAACACACACTGACTGACACACACACTGACTGAAACATGGACAAACTCACACAAACATTGACTGAAACACACACTGACTGATAAACGCACTGAATGAAGCACACACTGGCAGGAATACACACTGACTGACATACATAAAGTGACAGGCACACACACCGGCAGACACACACACTGGCAGAAGACACACTGACTGACACTCACATTGCTGACACAAACACCGACTGACACACACAGACTGATTGACACATGCACTGACTGACACATGCCCTGACTGAAACATGCACTGACCGAAACACACACTAACACACACACACTGTCTGACACACATGCTCACTGAAATACACACTCACTGACACAAACAATAACTGACACACACACACTGACTAACACACACACACACTGACTGAAGCAAACACTGACTGAAATACAGACTAACTGACACAAACACTGACTGAAAAATGCACTGAATAAAACACACACTGAAAAACACACTCAATGAAACATACACAGACAGACACACACACTGACTGACACACACACTGACTTACATAGATGCACTGACACATACACAATGACATCCACACAAAGACCGACAGCCTCACACACCGGCAGACACACACACTGGCAGAGGACACATTGGCTGACACTCACACTGGCAGACACACACACCGACTGACACACAGACTGACTGACACATGCACTGACTGACAAATGCACTGACTGACACATGCACTGACCGATACATGCACTGACCGATACATGCACTGACCAAATCACACAGTGACTAAAACACACTGGCTGACACAAACAATGACTGACACACATACACTGGCAGAAACAAATACTGTTTGACACACACACTGGCTGACAAATCATAACTGACACAAATGTTGATTGAAACACACACTGACTGAAGAACATACACTGACTGACACACACACTGACAGACACACACACCGAGTGAAACACACACCGAGTGAAACACACACTGACTGACACACACACTGAATGACACGCACACTGACTGACACATACACTGACCGAAACATGCACTGACCAAAAAATGCACTGACTAACACAAACACACCGATAGACACACACACCGATAGACACACACACTGACTGACACATACTGACTGGCACACAAACTGACTGACTCACGCAGACTGAATGACTCGCACAGACTGACCGACAAACATACACTGGCTGAAACAAACACTGGCTGACACACACACTGACCGAAACATGGACTAACTGACACAAACGTTGACCGAAACACACGCTGACCGAAATACGTGCTGACCGAAACACGCGCTGACCGAAACACGCACTGAACGAAACATGCACTGACTGAAACACATATTGACTAACACACACACACTGACTGACACACACACCGATAGACACACACACCGATAGACACACACACTTACTGATACATACTGACTGAGACACAAACTGACTGACTCACACAGACTGACTCACACAGACTGACCGACACACACACACTAGCTGAAACAAACACAGTCTGAAGCAAACACTGGCTGACACACACACTGACTGAAACATGGACTAACTGACACAAACGTTGACTGAAACACACGCTGACTGAAAAATGCACTGAATGAAACACACACTGGCAGGAATACACACTGACTGACACATGTAAACCGACAGGCACACAAACCGGCAGACACGCAAACTGGAAGCAGACACAGTGACTGACACTCACGTGCAGACACAAACACCGACTGACACACGCACTGACTGAAACGCAGACTAACTGACACAAACACTGATGGAAAAATGCACTGAGTAAATCACACACTGACTGAAAAACGCACTCAATGAAACATACACTGACAGAAACACACACTGACTGACACACTCATTGACTTACATAGACGCACTGACACATACACAATGACTGACACACACAAACCGACAGCCTCACACACCGGCAGACACACACACTGGCAGAAGACACACTGGCTGACACTCAAACTGGCAGACACACACACCGACTGACTGACACATGCACTGACTGACAAATGCATTGACTGACACACGCACTGACTGACACACACTGGCTGACACACACACTGACAGACACACGCACTGACTGACACAGGCACTGACTGACACATGCACTGACTGACACACGCACTGATTGAAACACGCGCTGACCGAAACACGCGCTGACCGAAACATGTGCTGACCGAAACACGCACTGACTGAAACACGCACTGACTGAAACATGCACTGACTAACACACACACACCAATAGACACACACAATGGTAGACACACACACCGATAGACGCACACACCGATAGATGCACACACTGACTGACAGATACTGACTGACAAACAAACTGACTGACTCATGCAGACTGACAGACTCACACAGACTGATCGACACACACACACTGGCTGAAACAAACACAGTCTGAAGCAAACACTGGCTGACACACACACTGACTGAAAAATGCACTGAATGAAACACACACTTGCAGGAATACACACTGACTGACACACATAAACCGACAGGCACACACACCGGCAGACACACACACTGGCAGAAGACACACTGACTGACACTCAGACTGCAGACACAAACACCGACTGACACACAGACTGACTGACACATGCACTGACCGAAACACACACCCTGACTGAAACATGCACTGACCGAAACACACACTGTCTAACACACACACACTGACTAACACACACACACTGATTAACACACACACACTGACTGATACACACACCGATAGACACACACACCGATAGACACACACACTGACAGACAGACACACTAACAGTGACAAACACTGACTGAAACATATAACGGCTGTCACACAGCTGAGTGATGCACACATGGACTGAATACCGCAATGATTGCTTTACTCACTGACTGACATGCATACTGAGTGAAACACACTCTGAATGAAGGACACTGATGGACAAATGCACTGACTGACACATGCACTGACTGGCACCCGCACTGACTGAAATATGCACTGACTGACACCCACTATGTCTGCTACATGCACTGTCTGACACATGCAGTGACATACACATACATTGACACACACACTGACTGACAAAACACACTAACTGACACACACACACACATACACACTGGCTGAAACAAACACTGGCTGACACACACACACTGGCTGACACACACACTGACTGACACACACACACAGACTGAAACATACTGCCTCACACACAAACTGACTGACTCACACAGACTGACTGACTCACACAGACTGACTGACTCACAAACACTGTCAAAAATACACACTCACTGACATACAAACTCACTGACACAAACAATAACTGACACACACACACTGACAGACACACACACACGCACTGGCTGAAACAAACACTGGCTGCACACACACTGGCTGACACACACACTGACAGAAACATGGACTAACTGGAACAAACACTGACTGAAAAATGCACTGAATAAAACACATGCTGACTGAAAAATGCATTCAATGAAACATACACTGACAGACACACACTTTGACTGACACACACACTGACTTACATAAATGTACTGACACATACACAATGACTGACACACACAAACTGACAGCCTCACACAGCGGCAGACACACACACTGGCAGAAGACACACTGGCTGACACTCACACTGGCAGACACACACACCGACTGACACACAGATTGACTGATACATGCACTGACTGACAAATAACCTGACTGACACATTCACTGACCGATACATGCACTGACCGATACATGCACTGACCGAAACACACACTGCCTAACACACACACACTGACCGACAAACACATCAATAGACATACACATTGACAGACTCAATGACAAACATGTAAACTGACAGACACACAAACTGGCAAACGCACACACTAACTGAAACAGACAGTGAGTGACACACAAACTGACTGAAACTCACACTGACTGAGACAAAAAATGACTGACACAAACTTTGACTGAAACACACAATGACTGACACCCACAACAACTGACACACACAATGACTGACACACACGCTGACTGACACACACACTGACTGACACACACACCAACTACACGCACACCGAATGACACAGGCACTGATTGACAAATGCAATGACTGACAAAAGCCCTGACTGACACACGCACTGACTGACACACGCACTGACTGACACACACTGACTGACACAAACAATGACTAATACACATACACTGGCGGAAACAAATATTATTTGACACACACACTGGCTGACACTCCATAACTGAAACCAATGTTGATTGAAACACACACTGACTGAAGAAGATACACTGACTGACACACACAGACAGACACACACACAGAGTGAAACACACACTAACTGACACACACACTGACTCACGCACACACTAACTGACACATGCACAGACTGACACACGCACTGACTGACACACGCGCTGACTGACACACACGCTGACTGACACACGCGCTGACCGACACACCCGCTGACCGAAACACGCGCTGAACGAAACACGCGCTTACCGAAACACGCACTGACTGAAACATGCACTGACCGATACATGCACAAACCGAAACACATACTGACTAACACACACACACTGACTGACGCACACACTGATAGACACACACACCGATAGACACACACACTGACTGATACATACTGACTGACACACAAACTCACTAACTCACACAGACTGACCGACACACACACACACTGGCTGAAACAAACACAGTCTGAAACACACACTGACTGACACACACACTGACTGAAACATGGACAAACTCACACAAACATTGACTGAAACACACGCTGACTGATAAACGCACTGAATGAAGCACACACTGGCAGGAATACACACTGACTGACACACATAAAGTGACAGGCACACACACCGGCAGACACACACACTGGCAGAAGACACACTGACTGACACTCACATTGCTGACACAAACACCGACTGACACACAGACTGATTGACACATGCACTGACTGACACATGCCCTGACTGAAACATGCACTGACCGAAACACACACTGACTAACACACACACACTGACTGACAAACACATCAATAGACATACACATTGACAGACTCAATGACAAACATGTAAACTGACAGACACACAAACTGGCAAACGCACACACTAACTGAAACAGACAGTGACTGACACACAAACTGACTGAAACTCACACTGACTGAGACAAAAAATGACTGACACAAACTTTGACTGAAACACACATTGACTGACACCCACAACGACTGACACACACAATGACTGACACACACGCTGACTGACACACACACTGACTGACACACACACCAACTACACGCACACCGACTGACACAGGCACTGATTGACAAATGCAATGACTGACAAAAGCCCTGACTGACACACGCACTGACTGACACACGCACTGACTGACACACACTGGCTGACACAAACAATGACTAATACACATACACTGGCGGAAACAAATATTATTTGACACACACACCGGCTGACACTCCATAACTGAAACCAATGTTGATTGAAACACACACTGACTGAAGAAGATACACTGACTGACACACACAGACAGACACACACACAGAGTGAAACACACACTAACTGACACACACACTGACTCACACACACACTAACTGACACATGCACAGACTGATACACGCACTGACTGACACACGCGCTGACTGACACACGCGCTGACTGACACACGCGCTGACCGACACACGCGCTGACCGAAACACGCGCTGACCGAAACACGCGCTGAATGAAACACGCGCTGAATGAAACACGCGCTGAACGAAACACGCGCTTACCGAAACACGCACTGACTGAAACATGCACTCACCGATACATGCACAAACTGAAACACATACTGACTAACACACACACACTGACTAACGCACACACCGATAGACACACACACCCATAGACACACACACTGATACATACTGACTGACACACAAACTCACTAACTCACACAGACTGACCGACACACACACACACACTGGCTGAAACAAACACAGTCTGAAACACACACTGACTGACACACACACTGACTGAAACATGGACAAACTCACACAAACATTGACTGAAACACACACTGACTGATAAACGCACTGAATGAAGCACACACTGGCAGGAATACACACTGACTGACATACATAAAGTGACAGGCACACACACCGGCAGACACACACACTGGCAGAAGACACACTGACTGACACTCACATTGCTGACACAAACACCGACTGACACACAGACTGATTGACACATGCACTGACTGACACATGCCCTGACTGAAACATGCACTGACCGAAACACACACTAACACACACACACTGTCTGACACACATGCTCACTGAAATACACACTCACTGACACAAACAATAACTGACACACACACACTGACTAACACACACACACACTGACTGAAACAAACACTGACTGAAATACAGACTAACTGACACAAACACTGACTGAAAAATGCACTGAATAAAACACACACTGAAAAACACACTCAATGAAACATACACAGACAGACACACACACTGACTGACACACACACTGACTTACATAGATGCACTGACACATACACAATGACATCCACACAAAGACCGACAGCCTCACACACCGGCAGACACACACACTGGCAGAGGACACATTGGCTGACACTCACACTGGCAGACACACACACCGACTGACACACAGACTGACTGACACATGCACTGACTGACAAATGCACTGACTGACACATGCACTGACCGATACATGCACTGACCGATACATGCACTGACCAAATCACACAGAGACTAAAACATACTGGCTGACACAAACAACGACTGACACACATACACTGGCAGAAACAAATACTGTTTGACACACACACTGGCTGACAAATCATAACTGACACAAATGTTGATTGAAACACACACTGACTGAAGAACATACACTAACTGACACACACACTGACAGACACACACACCGAGTGAAACACACACTGAGTGAAACACACACTGACTGACACACACACTGAATGACACACACACTGACTGACACATACACTGACCGAAACATGCACTGACCAAAAAATGCACTGACTAACACAAACACACCGATAGACACACACACCGATAGACACACACACTGACTGACACATACTGACTGGCACACAAACTGACTGACTCACGCAGACTGAATGACTCACACAGACTGACCGACACACATACACTGGCTGAAACAAACATTGGCTGACACACACACTGACCGAAACATGGACTAACTGACACAAACGTTGACCGAAACACACGCTGACCGAAATACGTGCTGACCGAAACACGCGCTGACCGAAACACGCACTGAACGAAACATGCACTGACTGAAACACATATTGACTAACACACACACACTGACTGACACACACACCGATAGACACACACACCCATAGACACACACACTGATACATACTGACTGACACACAAACTCACTAACTCACACAGACTGACCGACACACACACACACACTGGCTGAAACAAACACAGTCTGAAACACACACTGACTGACACACACACTGACTGAAACATGGACAAACTCACACAAACATTGACTGAAACACACACTGACTGATAAACGCACTGAATGAAGCACACACTGGCAGGAATACACACTGACTGACATACATAAAGTGACAGGCACACACACCGGCAGACACACACACTGGCAGAAGACACACTGACTGACACTCACATTGCTGACACAAACACCGACTGACACACAGACTGATTGACACATGCACTGACTGACACATGCCCTGACTGAAACATGCACTGACCGAAACACACACTAACACACACACACTGTCTGACACACATGCTCACTGAAATACACACTCACTGACACAAACAATAACTGACACACACACACTGACTAACACACACACACACTGACTGAAACAAACACTGACTGAAATACAGACTAACTGACACAAACACTGACTGAAAAATGCACTGAATAAAACACACACTGAAAAACACACTCAATGAAACATACACAGACAGACACACACACTGACTGACACACACACTGACTTACATAGATGCACTGACACATACACAATGACATCCACACAAAGACCAACAGCCTCACACACCGGCAGACACACACACTGGCAGAGGACACATTGGCTGACACTCACACTGGCAGACACACACACCGACTGACACACAGACTGACTGACACATGCACTGACTGACAAATGCACTGACTGACACATGCACTGACCGATACATGCACTGACCGATACATGCACTGACCAAATCACACAGAGACTAAAACATACTGGCTGACACAAACAACGACTGACACACATACACTGGCAGAAACAAATACTGTTTGACACACACACTGGCTGACAAATCATAACTGACACAAATGTTGATTGAAACACACACTGACTGAAGAACATACACTAACTGACACACACACTGACAGACACACACACCGAGTGAAACACACACTGAGTGAAACACACACTGACTGACACACACACTGAATGACACACACACTGACTGACACATACACTGACCGAAACATGCACTGACCAAAAAATGCACTGACTAACACAAACACACCGATAGACACACACACCGATAGACACACACACTGACTGACACATACTGACTGGCACACAAACTGACTGACTCACGCAGACTGAATGACTCACACAGACTGACCGACACACATACACTGGCTGAAACAAACATTGGCTGACACACACACTGACCGAAACATGGACTAACTGACACAAACGTTGACCGAAACACACGCTGACCGAAATACGTGCTGACCGAAACATGCGCTGACCGAAACACGCACTGAACGAAACATGCACTGACTGAAACACATATTGACTAACACACACACACTGACTGACACACACACCGATAGACACACACACCGATAAACACACACACAGATGACACACACACACTGGCTGAAACAAACACAGTCTGAAGCAAACACTGGCTGACACACACACTGACTGAAACATGGACTAACTGACACAAACGTTGACTGAAACACACGCTGACTGAAAAATGCACTGAATGAAACACACACTGGCAGGAATACACACTGACTGACACATGTAAACCGACAGGCACACAAACCGGCAGACACGCAAACTGGAAGCAGACACACTGACTGACACTCACACTGCAGACACAAACACCGACTGACACACGCACTGACTGACACATGCGCTGACTGACAAACGCACTGACTGACACACACTGGCTGACACAAACCATGACTAACACACATACACTGGCGGTACCAAATATTGTTTGACACACACACTGGCTGGCACTCCCTAACTGACACAAATGTTGATTGAAACACACACTGAGTGAAAAAGATACATTGACTGACACACACACCGAGTGAAACACACACTGAGTGAAAAGCACACTGACTGACACATGCACTGACTGACACATGCACTGACTGACACATGCACTGACTGACACACGCGCTGACCGACACACGTGCTGACCGAAACACACGCTGACCGAAACACGCGCTGAATGAAACACGCGCTGACCGAAACACGTGCTGACTGATACACGTACTGACTAACACACACACACTGACTGACACACGCATTGACCAAAACATTCACTTACTGAAACATGCACTGACCGAAACATGCACTGACTAACACACACACACCAATAGGCAGACACGCCGATAGACACACCCACACCGATAGACACATGCACTGACTGATACACAAACTGACTGACTCACACAGACTGACTGACTCACACAGACTGACTGACTCACACAGACTGACCGACACACACACACTGGCTGAGACAAACACAGTCTGAAGCACACACTGGCTGACACACACACTGACTGAAACATGGACAAACTCACACAAACATTGACTGAAACACACGCTGACTGATAAATGCACTGAATGAAGCACACACTAGCAGGAATACACACTGACTGACACACATAAAGTGACAGGCACACACACCAGCATACACACACACTGGCAGAAGACACACTGGCTGACACACACACAGGCTGACACACACACTGACTGAAACACAGACTAACTGACGCAAACACTGACTGAAAAATGCACTGAATAAAACACACACTGACTGAAAAACGCACTCAATGAAACATACACTGCAGACACACACACTGACTGACACACACACTGACTTACATAGACGCACTGACACATACACAATGACTGCCACACAAAAACTGACAGCCTCACACACCGGCAGACACAACACACTGGTAGAAGACAAATTGGCTGACACTCACACTGGCAGACACACACACCGACTGACACACAGACTGACTGACACATGCACTGACCGATACATGCACTGACCAAAACACACAGTGACTAACACACACTCGCTGAAACAAACAATGACTGACACACATACACTGGCAGAAACAAATACTGTTTGACACACACACTGGCTGACAAACCCTAACTGACACAAAAGTTGACTGAAACAAACACTGACTGAAGAACATACATTGATTGACACACACACTGACAGACACACACACCGAGTGAAACACACACCGAGTGAAACACACACTGCCTGGCACATACACTGACTGGCACACACACTGACTGACACATACACTGACTGACACATGCACTGACTGACACACGCACTGACTGACACACGCATTGACCGACACAGGCACTGGCCAATACATGCACTGACCGAAACACACAGTGACTAACACACACTGGCTGACAGAAACAATGACTGACACACATACACTGGCGGAAACAAATACTGTTTGAAACACACACTAGCTTACAAACCATAACTGACACAAATGTTGATTGAAACACACACTGACTGAAGAACATACACTGACTGACACACACACTGACAGACACACACACCGAGTGAAACACATACCGAGTGAAACACACACTGACTGACACACACACTGACTGACACACACACTGACTGACACATACTCTGACTGACACACGCACTGACTGACACATGCACTGATTGACACACGCATTGACCAAAACATTCACTTACCGAAACATGCACTGACCGAAACATGCACTGACTAACACACACACACCGATAGACAGACACACCGATAGACACACACACCGATAGACACACACACTGACTGACACATACTGACTGGCACACAAACTGACTGACTCACACAGACTGACTGACTCACACAGACTGTCTGACTCACACAGACTGACCGACACACATACACTGGCTGAAACAAACACTGGCTGACACACACACTGATTGAAACATGGAGTAACTGACACAAACGTTGACCGAAACACGCGCTGACCGAAACACGTACTGAATGAAACATGCACTGACTGAATCACATATTGACTAACACACACAGACCGACTGACACACACACCGAAAGACACACACACCGATAGACACACACAGTGACTGACACATACTGACTACACACAAACTGAATGACTCACACAGACAGACTGACTCATACAGACTGACCGAAACACACACACTGGCTGAAACAAACACAGTCTGAGGCAAACAATGGCTGACACACACACACTGACTGACACACACCGATAGACACACACACCGATAGACACACACACTGACAGACAGACACACTGACAGCCACAAACACTGACTGAACCATATAACGGCTGTCACACAACTGAGTGATGCAAACACTGACTGACACCTGCACTGATTGCTTCATTCACTGACTGACATACACACTGAGTGAAACAACTCTGAATGAAGGACACTGATTGACAAATGCACTGACGGACTCTTGCACTGACTGGCACCCGCACTGACTGACACATGCACTGACGACACCCACTATGTCTGCTACATGCACTGTCTGACACATGCATTGACATACACATACATTGACACAAACACTGACTGACACACACACTGACTGACACACACACACACACGCTGGCTGAAACAAACACTGGCTGACACACACACAGACTGACACACACACTGAGTGAAACGCAGACTAACTGACACAAACACTGACTGAAAAACGCACTGAATGAAACACACACTGACTCAATGAAACATACACTGACAAAAACACACACTGACTGACACACACACTGACTTACATAGATGCACTGACACATACACAATGACTGACACACACAAACCGACAGCCTCACACAGTGGTAGACACACCCACTGGCAGAAGACACACTGGCTGACACTCCAACTGGCAGACAACACACTGACTGACACACAGACTGACTGACACATGCACTGACTGACAAACGCACTGACTGACACACAAACTGACTGACACACACTGACTGACACACACACTGACTGACACAGGCCATGACTGACACAGGCAATGACTGACAAATGCATTGACAGACACACACACTGACTGACACACTGACTTACACACAAACTGACTCACACAGACTGACTGCCACAAACACACTGTCTGACACACATGCTCACTGAAATACACACTTACTGACACAAACACTAACTGACACACACACACTGACTGACGCACACTGGCTGAAACAAACACTGGCTGACACACACACTGGCTGACACACACACTGACTGAAACACAGACTAATTGACACAAACACTGACTGAAAAACTCACTGAATAAAACACATGCTGACTGAAAAACACACTCAATGAATCATACATTGACAGACACAGACACTGACTGACACACACACTGAGTTACGTAGATGCACTGACACATAAACAATGACCGGCACACACAAACCAACAGCCTCACACACCGGCAGACACACACACTGGCAGAAGACACACTGGCTGACACTCACCCTGGCAGACACACACACCGACTGACACACAGACTGACTGACACATGCACTGACTGACAAACGCACTGACTGACACATGCCCTGACTGACACACGCCCTGACTGACACATGCACTGACCGATACATGCACTGACCGATACATGCACTGACCAAAACACACACTGACTAACACACACACACTGACTAACACACACACACTGACTGATACACACACCAATAGAGACACACTTTGACAGACTCACTGACCGAAACATAAACTGACAGACAGACAAACTGACAGACGCACACACTGAATGAAACAAACACTGACTGACAAACAAACACTGACTGACAAACACACCGACAGACACAAACACCGCCAGACACATATATCGACTTAAACACACTGACTGACACATGCACTGACTGAAACATTTACTGACCGAAACACACAATAACACACACACACTGACTGAGACACACATTGACAGGCAAACAACACTGACAGACAGACAAATATACTGACAGACACATATACAGACAGGCACACACACTGACAGACACACACACCGACTGACCCATACAGACATACTGACACTTACATTGACACACATATCGACTCAAGCACAAACATATCGACTCAAACATACAGCGACCGACACACACACCGAAAGACACACACACAGATAGACACACACACAGACAGACAGACACACTGAAAGGCAGACACACTGACAGAAACACTGACAGACACACAAATTGACAGACACACAAACTGGCAGACACACACACTGACAGACACACACACTGACTGAAACAGACACTGTCTGGCACACACTCTGACTGAAATACAGACTGACAGACACACACAGTGACTGACACAAAAAATAAATGACACACACAAACTGGCTGACACACACACTCGCTGACATACACGCTGGCTGAACACACACACTGACTGGCACACACACATTGGCAGAAACAATCACTAGTTGACACACACACTGGCCGACACACACCCTAACTGACACAAATATTGACTGAAAGACACTCTGACTGACACACACACTGACTGACAGATGCACTGACTGACACACGCACTGACTGAAATGTGCACTGACCAAAACATACACTGACTAACACACACAAACTGACTGACACACACACTGGCAGACATACACCCTAACTGACACAAACGTTGATTGAAACACACTCTGGCTGACACACACACTGACTGACAGATGCACTGACTGACACACGCACTGACTGAAATGTGCACTGACCAAAACACACACTGACTAACACACACACACAATGACTGACACACACTCTGGCAGACAAACAACACTGACAGACAGACAAATATATTGACAGATACATATACTGACAGGCACACACACTGACAGACACACACACCGACTAACACACACACACGTACTGAAACTTACATTGACACACACTGGCTGACACACAATATGAGTGAAACACACACAGACAGAAACACACTGACTGACACACACACTTACTGACACACACACACTGACAGAGAAGTAAACTGACAAAAACACAAACTGACAGATGCACACACTGACTGAAACAGACAGTGACTGACACACACACTGACTGAAACTCACACTGGCTGACACAAACAATGACTGACACACATACACTGGTGGAAAAAAACACTGTTTGACACACACACTGGCTGACACACCATAACTGACACAAATGTTGATTGAACCAGACACTGACTGATAAACATACAATGACTGACACACACACTGAAAGACACAAACACCAAGTGAAACACAAACTGACTGACACACGCAATGACTGACACACACTGGCTGACACAAACAATGACTAACACACATACACTGGTGGAAACAAATATTGTTTGACACACACACTGGCTGACACAACCTAACTGACACAAATGTTTATTGAAACACACACTGACTGAAGAAGATACACTGACTGACACACACAGCCAGTGAAACACACACCAAGTGAAACATACACTGACTGACACACACACTGACTGACACACACACTGACTGACACATGCACTGACTGACACACGCACTGACTGACACACACGCTGACCGACACACGCGCTAACCGATACACGTGCTGACCGTCACACGCGCTGACCGAAACACGCGCTGACCGAAACACGTGCTGACCAAAACACGCGCTGACTGAAACACGCACTGACCGAAACATGCACTGACCGAAACACATAATGACTTACACATACACACTGACTGAGAAACACACCGATAGTTGCACACACCGATAGACACACACACTGACTGACACCTACTGACTGACACACAAATTGACTGACTCACACAGACTGACTGACACACACACACTGGCTGAAACAAACACTGGCTGAAGCAAACATTGGCTGACACACTCATTGACTGAAACGTGGACTAACTGACACAAACACTGACTGAAACACATGCTGACTGAAAAATGCACTAAATGAAACACACACTGGCAGGAATGCACACTATCTGACACTCATAAACTGACAGGCACACACACCGGCAAACACACACACTAGCAGAAGACACACTGACTGACACTCACACTACAGACACAAACACTGAATGAGACACAGACTGACTGACACATGCACTGACTGACAAATGCACTGACTGACACACGCCCTGACAGAAACATGCACTGACCGAAACACACACTGTCTAACACACACACTGACTACACACACACACTGACTGACACACACACACTGACTGACACACACACCGATAGACAGACACATTGACAAACAGACACACTGACAGCGACAAACACACTGACAGCGACAAACACTGACTGAAACATATAATGGCTGTCACACAACTGAGTGATGCACACACTGACTGAAACCCGCTCTGATTGCTTTACCCACTGACTGACATGCAAACCGAGTGAAACACATTCTGAATGAAGGACACTGATTGACAAATGCACTGACTGACACATGCAATGACTGGCCCCCGCACTGACTGCTACATGCACTGTCTGACACATGCCGTGACATGCACAAACATTGACACACTCACTGACTGACACACACACTGACTGACACACACACTGACTGACACACTCTGACTTACACACAAACTGACTGACTCACACAGACTGACTGCCACAAACACACTGTCTGACACACATGCTCACTGAAATACACACTTACTGACACAAACACTAACTGACACACACACACACTGACTGACACACACTGGCTGAAACAAACACTGGCTGACACACACACTGGCTGACACACACGCTGACTGAAACACGGACTAATTGACACAAACACTGACTGAAGAATGCACTGAATAAAACACACGCTGACTGAAAAACACACTCAATGAATCATACACTGACAGACACACACACTGACTGACACACACACTGAGTTACATAGACACAGTGACACATAAACAATGACTGGCACACACAAACCAACAGCCTCACACACGGCGGACACACACACTGGCAGAAGACACATTGGCTGACACTCACACTGGCAGACACACACAGCGACTGATACACAGACTGACTGACACATGCATTGACTGACAAACGCTCTGACTGACACACGCCCTGACTGACACACGCCCTGACTGACACACGCCCTGACTGACACATGCACTGACTGATAGATGCACTGACCGATACATGCACTGACCGAAACACACACTGACTAACACACACACACTGACTAACACACACATTGACTGATACACACACCAATAGACACACACTTTGACAGACTCACTGACAGACACGTAAACTGACAGACAGACAAACTGACAGACGCACATACTACTGAAACAAACACTGACTGACAAATACTGACTGAGAAACACACCGACAGACACAAACACCGCCAGACACACATTTCGACTTAAACACATTGACTGACACATGCACTGTCTGAAACATTTACTGACCGAAACACACACTAACACACACACACTGACTGACACACACATTGACAGGCAAACACCACTGACAGACAGACAAATATACTGACAGACACACATACAGACAGGCACACACACTGACAGAAACACACACTGACTGACCCATACAGACATACTGACACTTACATTGACACACATATCGACTCAAACACACAGCGACCGACACACACTACGAAGGACACACACACAGATAGACACACAGACAGACAGACGGACAGACACACTGAAAGGCAGACACACTGACAGAAACACTGACAGACACACGAATTGACAGACACACAAACTGGCAGACACACACACTGACAGACACACACACTGACAGACACACACACTGACAGACACACACACTGACTGAAACAGACACTGTCTGGCACACAGACTGACTGAAACACAGACTGACTGACACACACACTGACTGACACAAACAATGACTGACAGACACAAACTGGCCGATACACACACTGGCTGACATACACGCTGGCTGAACACACACACTGACTGGCACACACACATTGGCAGAAACAATCACTAGTTGACACACACACTGGCTGACACACACCCTAACTGACACAAACGTTGAGTGAAACACACTCTGACTGACACACACACTGACTGACAGATGCACTGACTGACACACACACTGACTGAAATGTGCACTGACCATAACACACACTGACTAACACACACAAACTGACTGACACACACACTGGCAGGCAAACAACAATGACAGACAGACAAATATATTGACAGACACATATACTGACAGGCACACACACTGACAGACACACACACCAACTGACCCACAGACACATACTGACTCTTACATTGACACACACACTGGCTGACAGACAATATGAGTGAAACACACACAGACAGAAGCACACTGACTGACACACACACTTACTGACACACACACACTGACAGAGAAGTAAACTGACAAAAACTCAAACTGACAGATGCACACACTGACTGAAACAGACAGTGACTGACAAACACACTGACTGAGACTCACACTGACTGACATAAACAATGACTGACACACACAATGTCTGACACACATGTTAACTGACACACACAAACTGACAGACACACACACTGGCAGACACACACACTGGCAGAAGACACAATGGCTGACACTCACACCGACTGACACACACACCGACTGACACCCACACCCACAGACAAATGCACTGACTGTCACACGCACTGACTGACACAAACTGGCTGACACAAACAATGACTGACACACATACACTGGTGGAAACAAGCACTGTTTGACACACACATTGGCTGACACACCCTAACTGACACAAATGTTGATTGAACCAGACACTGACTGATAAACATACACTGACTGACACACACACTGACAGACACAAACACCGATGGAAACACAAACTGACTGAGACACGCACTGACTGACACACACTGGCTGACACAAACAATGACTAACACACATACACTGGCGGAAACAAATATTGTTTGACACACACACTGGCTGACACAACCTAACTGACACAAATGTTTATTGAAACACACACTGACTGAAGAAGATACACTGACTGACACACACAGCGAGTGAAACACACACCAAGCGAAACATACACTGACTGACACACACACTGACTGACACACACACTGACTGACACATGCAGTGACTGACACATGCAGTGACTACACACGCACTGACTGACACACACGCTGAACGACACACGCGCTAACCGATACACGCGCTGACAGTCACATGCGGTGACCGAAACACGCGCTGACCGAAACACGTGCTGACCGAAACACGCGCTGACTGAAACACGCACTGACCGAAACATGCACTGACCGAAACACATAATGACTAACACATACACACTGACTGACACACACACCGATAGATGCACACACCGATAGACACACACACTGACTGACACCTACTGACTGACACACAAACTGACTGACTCACACAGACTGACCGACACACACACACTGGCTGAAACAAACACTGGCTGAAGCAAACATTGGCTGACACACTCACTCACTGAAACATGGACTAACTGACACAAACACTGACTGAAACACATGCTGACTGAAAAATGCACTGAATGAAACACACACTGGCAGGAATACACACTGTCTGACACACATAAACCGACAGGCACACACACCGGCAGACACACACACTAGCAGAAGACACACTGACTGACACTCACACTACAGACACAAACACCGAATGAGACACAGACTGACTGACACATGCACTGACTGACAAATACACTGACTGACACACGCCCTGACTGAAACATGCACTGACCGAAACACACACTGTCTAACACACACACACTGACTACACACACATACTGACTGACACACACACACTGACTGACACACACACCGATAGACACACACACCGATAGACAGACACATTGACAGACAGACACACTGACAGCGACAAACACACTGACAGCGACAAACACTGACTGAAACATATAACGGCTGTCACACAACTGAGTGATGCACACACTGACTGAAACCCGCACTGATTGCTTTACACACTGACTGACATGCAAACTGAGTGAAACACATTCTGAATGAAGGACACTGATTGACAAATGCACTGACTGACACATGCAATGACTGGCCCCCGCACTGACTGCTACATGCACTGTCTGACACATGCCGTGACATGCACAAACATTGACACACTCACTGACTGACACACACACTGACTGACACACACACTGACTGACACACTCTGACTTACACACAAAATGACTGACTCACACAGACTGACTGCCACAAACACACTGTCTGACACACATGCTCACTGAAATACACACTCACTGACACAAACACTAACTGACACATACACACTGACTGACACACACTGGCTGAAACAACACTGGCTGACACACACACTGGCTGACACACACGCTGACTGAAACACGGACTAATTGACACAAACACTGACTGAAAAACGCACTGAATAAAACACACACTGACTGAAAAACACACACAATGAATCATACACTGACAGATACACACACTGACTGACACACACACTAAGTTACATAGACACAGTGACACATACACAATGACTAGCACACACAAACCAACAGCCTCACACACCGGCAGACACACACACTGGCAGAAGACACACTGGCTGACACATACACTGACTGACAAACGCACTGACTGACACACGCCCTGACTGACACACACCCTGACTGACACATGCACTGACTGATACATGCACTGACCGATACATGCACTGACCAAAACACACACTGACTAACACACACACACTGACTGATACACACACCAATAGACACACACTTTGACAGACTCACTGACAGACACGTAAACTGACAGACAGACAAGCTGACAGACGCACACACTACTGAAACAAACACTGACTGACAAACAAACACTGACTGACAAACACACCGACAGACACGAACACCGCCAGACACACATTTCGACTTAAACACACTGACTGACACAAGCACTGACTGAAACATTTACTGACCGAAACACAGACTAACACACACACACTGACTGACACACACATTGACAGGCAAACACCACTGACAGACAGACAAATATACTGACTGACACATATACAGACAGGCACACACACTGACAGACACACACACCGACTGACCCATACAGACATATTGACACTTACATTGACACACATATCGACTCAAACACACAGCGACTGACACACACTACGAAGGACACACACACAGATAGACACACACACAGACAGACAGACACACTGAAAGGCAGACACACTGACAGAAACACTGACAGACACCCGAATTGACAGACACACAAACTGGCAGACACACACACTGACAGACACACACACTGCCAGACACACACACTGACAGACACACACACTGACTGAAACAGACACTGTCTGGCACACAGACTGACTGAAACACAGACTGACTGACACGCACACTGACTGACACAAACAATGACTGACACACACAAACTGGCCGACAGACTCACTGGTTGACATACACGCTGGCTGAACACACACACTGACTGGCACACACACATTGGCAGAAACAATCACTAGTTGACACACACACTGGCTGACACACACCCTAACTGACACAAACGTTGATTGAAACACACTCTGACTAACACACACACTGACTGACAGATGCACTGACTGACACATGCACTGACTGAAATGTGCACTGACCAAAACACACACTGACTAACACACACAAACTGACTGACACACACACTGGCTGACACACACCCTAACTGACACAAACGTTGATTGAAACACACTCTGACACACACACTTTCTGACAGATGCACTGACTGACACACACACTGACTGAAATGTGCACTGACCAAAACACACACGGACACACACACAAACTGACTGACACACACACTGGTAGACAAACAACACTGACTGACAGGCAAATATATTGACAGACACATATACTGACAGGCACACACACTGACAGACACACACACCAACTGACCCACACACACATACTGACACTTACATTGACACACACACTGGCTGACAGACAATATGAGTGAAACACACACAGACAGAAGCACACTGACTGACGCACACACTTACTGACACACACACACTGACAGAGAAGTAAACTGACAAAAACACAAACTGACAGATGCACACACTGACTGAAACAGATAGTGACTGACAAACACACTGACTGAGACTCACACTGACTGACATAAACAATGACTGACACACACAATGTCTGACACACACGTTAACTGACACACACAAACTGACAGACACACACTGGCAGACACACACACTGGCAGAAGACACAATGGCTGACACTCACACCAACTGACACACACACCGACTGACACACACACCCACAGACAAATGCACTGACTGTCACACGCACTGACTGACACAAACTGGCTGACACAAACAATGACTGACACACATACACTGGTGGAAACAAGCACTGTTTGACACACACATTGGCTGACACACCCTAACTGACACAAATGTTGATTGAACCAGACACTGACTGATAAACATACACTGACTGACACACACACTGACAGACACAAACACCGATGGAAACACAAACTGACTGACACACGCACTGACTGACACACACTGGCTGACACAAACAATGACCAACACACATACACTGGCGGAAAAAAATATTGATTGACACACACACTGGCTGACACAACCTAATTGACACAAATGTTTATTGAAACACACACTGAAGAAGATACACTGACTGACACACACAGTGAGTGAAACACACACCAAGTGAAACATACACTGACTGACACACACACTGACTGACACACACACTGACTGACACATGCACTGACTGACACATGCAGTGACTACACATGCACTGACTGACACACGCACTGACCGACACATGCGCTGACTGACACGTGCTAACCGACACATGCGCTGACCCTCGCACGTGCTGACCGAAACACGCGCTGACCGAAACACGCGCTGACCGATACACGCGCTGACCGAAACATGCACTGACTGAAGTACGCACTGACCGAAACATGCACTGACGGAAACACATACTGACTAACACATACACACTGACTGACACACACACCGATAGATGCACACACCGATAGACACATGCACTGACTGACACATACTGACTGATTCACAAACTGACTGACTCACACACACTGACTGTCTCACACAGACTGACCCACACACACCCATTGGCTGAAAAAAACACAGTCTGAAGCAAACACTGGCTGACACACACACACACTGACTGACACACACACACTGACTGGCACACACACCGATAGACACACACACCGATGGACACACACACTGACAGACAGACACATTGACAGCGACAAACACTGACTGAAACATATAACGGATGTCACACAACTGAGTGATGCACACACTGACAGGAACCTGCACTGATTGCTTTACTCACTGACTGACATGCACCGTGAGTGAAACACACTCTGAATGAAGGACATTGATTGACAAATGCACTGACTGACACATGCACTGACTGGCACCCGCACTGACTGACACATGCACTGACTGACACCCACTATGTCTGCTACATGCACTGTCTGACACTTGCATTGAAATACACATACATTGACACACACACTGACTGACACACACACTGACTGACACACACACACACACACACACACTGGCTGAAAAAAACACAGTCTGAAGCAAACACTGGCTGACACACACACACTGGCTAACACACACACACTGACTGGCACACACACCGATAGACACACACACTGATAGACACACACACTGATAGACACACACACCGATAGACACACGCACCGATAGACACACGCACTGACAGACAGACACATTGACAGCGACAAACACTGACTGAAACATATAACGGATGTCACACAACTGAGTGATGCACACACTGACAGAAACCTGCACTGATTGCTTTACTCAATGACTGACATGCACCCTGAGTGAAACACATTCTGAATGAAGGACACTGATTGACAAATGCACTGAATGACACATGCACGGACTGGCACCCGCACTGCCTGACACATGCACTGACTGACATCCACTATGTCTGCTACATGCACTGTCTGACACATGCATTGAAATATACGTACATTGACAAACACACTGAATGACACACACACTGACTGACACACACACACACACACTGGCTGAAATAAACACTGGCTAACACACACACTGGCTGACACACACACTGACTGAAACACGGACTAACTGACACATACACCGACTGAAAAACGCAATCAATGAAACACACACTGACAGACACAAACACTGACTGACACACAAACTGACTTACATAGATGCACTAACACGTACACAATGACTGACACACACAAACTGACAGCCTCACACACTGGCAGACACACACACTGGCAGAAGACACACTGGCTGACACTCAAACTGGCAAACACACACACCGACTGACACACACACCGACTGACACATACACTGACTGACACACTGGCTGACACAAACAATGACTGACACACACACACTGGCTGACACACCCTAACTGACACAAATGTTGATTGAAACACTGGCTGAAGAACATACACTGACTGACACACACACCGACAGACACACACAGCAAGTGAAACACACACCGAGTGAAATACACACTGTCTAACACACACACACTAACACACACACACTGACTAACACACAGACACTGACTGACACACACACCGATAGACTCACGCACCGATAGACACACACACTGACTGATACATACTGACAGACATACAAACTGTCTGACTCACACAGACTGACTGAATCACACAGACTGACCGACTCACACACAGGCTGAAACAAAAACTGGCTGAAGCAAACACTGGCTGACACACACACTGACTGAAACATGGACTATCTGACACAAATGTTGACCGAAACACGCACTGACAGAAGCACGCGCTGAACGAAACACGCACTGACCGAAACATGCACTGAAACACATATTGACTAACACACACACACTGACTGACACACACACTGATAGACACACACACCGATAGACACACACACTACTGATACATACTGACTGACAAACAAACTGACTGACTCACACAGACTGACTGTCTCACACAGACTGACCGACACACACACACTGGCTGAAACAAACACAGTTTGAAGCAAACAGTGGCTGACACACACTCACTGACTGGCACACACACTGATAGACACACACACCGATGGACACAGACACTGACAGACAGACACACTGACAGCGACAAGCACTGACTGAAACATATAACGGATGTCACACAACTGAGAGAAGCACACACTGACTGAAACATCCACTGATTGCTTTACTCAATGACTGACATGCACACTGAGTGAAACACACTCTGAATGAAGGACATTGATTGACAAATGCACTGACTGACACATGCACTGACTGGCACCCGCACAAACTGACACATGCACTGACTGACACCCACTATGTCTGCTACATGCACTGTCTGACACATGCATTGACATACACATACATTGACACACACACTGACTGACACACACACTGACAGACACGCACACACACACACACTGGCTGAAATAAACACTGGCTGACACACACTGGCTGACACACACACTGACTGAAATACGGACTAACTGACACAAACTCTGACTGAAAAACGCACTCCTTGAAACATACACTGACAGACACAAACACTTTGACTGACACACACACTGACAATCATAGACGCACTGACACATACACAATGACTAACACACACAAACCGACAGCCTCACACACCGGCAGACGCACACACTGGCAGAAGACACACTGGCTGACACTCACACTGGCAAACACACACACCGACTGACACATGCACTGACTGACAAACGCACTAACTGACACATGCACTGACTGACACACACTGGCTGACACAAACAATGACTGACACACATACACTGGCGGAAACAAATACTGTTTGACACACACACTGGCTGACACACCCTAACTGATACAAATGTTGATTGAAACACACACTGACTGAAGAACATACACTGACTGACACACACACCGATAGACACACACAGCGAGTGAAACACACACCGAGTGAAACACACACTGTCTAACACACACACACTGACTAACACACACACACTGACTAGCACACACACACTGACTGACACACACACCGATAGACACACACACCAATAGACACACACACTGACTGATACATACTCACTGACACACAAACTGACTGACTCACACAGACTGACTGACTCACACAGACTGACCGACACACACACACTGGCTGAAACAAACATTGTCTGAAGCAAACACTGGCTGACACACACACTGACTGAAGCATGGACAAACGTTGACCGAAACACGCGCTGACAGAATCACGCAATGACCGAAACACGCGCTGACCGAAACACACTCTGACTGAAACAAGCACTGTCCAAAATATGCACTGACTGAAACATGCACTAACCGAAACACATACTGACTAACACACACACACTGACTGACACACACACCGATAGACACACACACCGATAGACACACACACTTACTGATACATACTGACTGACACACAAACTGACTGACTCACACAGACTGACTCACACAGACTGACCGACACACACACACTGGCTGAAAAAAAAACACAGTCTGAAGCAAACACTGGCTGACACAAACACTGACTGAAACATGGACTAACTGACACAAATGTTGACTGAAACACACGCTGACTGAAAAATGCACTGAATGAAACACACACTAGCAGTAATACACACTGACTGAAACACATAAACCGACAGGAACACACACCAGCAGGCACACTCACTGGCAGAAGACACACTGACTGATACTCACACTGCAGACACAAACACCGACTGACACACAGACTGACTGACACTTGTATTGACTGACACATGCACTGACACATGCACTGATTGACAAATGCACAGACTGACACATGCCCTGACTGAAACATGCACTGACCGAAAGACACACTAACACACACACACTGATTAACACACACACAGTCACTGACACACACACCGATAGACACACACACCGATGGACACAGACACCGATAGACACATACACTGACTGTCACATACTGACTGACACGCAAACTGACTGGCTCACACAGACTGACTGACTCACACAGACTGACTGAATCACACAGATGGACTGACTCACTCAGACTGACCAACACACACACACTGACACATGCACTGACTGATACATGCACTGACCGATACATGCACTAACCGAAACACACACTGACTAACACACACACACACACTGACTAAGACACACACACTGACTGACACACACACCAATAGACACAAACAATGACAGACTCACTCACAGACACATAAACTGACAGACACACAAACTGACAAACACACACAGTGACTGAAACAGACAGTGACGGACACACACACTGACTGAAACTCAAACTGAATGACACAAACAATGACTGACACACACAATGACTGATGCACACAATGACTGACACACACAATGACTGACACAAACACTGACACACACAAACTGACAGGCACACACACCGGCAGACACACACACTGGCAGAAGACACACTGGCTGACACTTACACTGGCAGACACACGCACACCAACTGACACACACACCAACTGACACATGCACTGACTGACAAATGCACTGACTGACACACGCACTGACTGACACACACTGGCTACAAAAACAATGACTGACACACATACATTGGTGGAAACAAATACTGTTTGACACACACACTGGCTGACACACCCTAACTGACACAAATGTTGATTGAAACACATACTGACTGAAGTACATACACTGACTGACACACACACCGACAGACACAAACACCGAATGCAACACACACTGACTGACACACACAGTGACAGACACATGCACTGACTGACACACGCACTGACTGACACACGCACTGACTGACACATGCACTGACTGACACATGCACTGACTGACAGACGCACTGACTGACACAGGCGTTGACCGAAACACACGCTGACTGAAACACGCATTGAATGAAACACACACTGACTGACACATGCACTGAACGAAACATGCACTGATCGAAAAACGCACTGACTGAAACACATACTAACTAACACACACACACTGACTGACACACATACCGATAGACACACACACCGATAGACACGCACACTGACTGATGCATACTGTCTGACACACAAACTGACTGACTCACACAGACTGGCTGACTCACACAGACTGACTGACACACACACATGGGCTGAATCAAAAACAGTCTGAAGCAAACACTGGCTGACACACACACTGATTGAAACATGGACTAACTGACACAAACGTTGACTGAAACACACGCTGACTGATAAATGCACTGAATGAAACACACACTGGCAGGAATACACACTGACTGACACACATAAACTGACAGGCACACACACCGATAGACACATACACCGATAGACACACTGACTGACACATGCACTGACAGCGACAAACACTGACTGAAACATATAATGGCTGTCACACAACTGAGTGATGCACACACTGACTGAAACCCGCACTGAGTGCTTTACTCACTGACTGTCATGCATACTGAGTGAAACACACTCTGAATGAAGGATACTGATTGACAAATGCACTGACTGACACATGCACTGACTGGCACCCGCACTGACTGACACACACACTGACTGACACATACTGACTTACACACAAACTTACTGACTCACACAGACTGACAGCCACACGCACACTGTCTGACACACACGCTCACTGACATACACACTCACTGACACAAACAATGACACACACACACTGACTAACACACACACACACACACACTGGCTGAAACAAACACTGGCTGACACACACACTGGCTGAAACACACTGACTGAAACACGGACTAACTGACACAAACACTGACTGAAAAACGCACTGAATAAAACACACGCTGACTGAAAAACACACTCAATGAAACATACACTGACAGGAACACACACTGACTGACACACACACTGAATTACATAGACGCACTGACACATACACAATGACTGGCACAAACAAACCAACAGCCTCACACACCGGCAGACACACACACTGGCAGAAGACACACTGGCTGACACTCACACAGGCAGACACACACACTGACTGACACACAGACTGACTGACACATGCACTGACTGACACATGCACTGAATGATACATGCATTGACCGATACATGCACTAACCGAAACACACACTGACTAACACACACACACTGACTAACACACACACACTGACTAACACACACACCAATAACACAAACAATGACAGACTCACTGACAGACACATAAACTGACAGACACACAAACTGACAAATGCACACAATGACTGAAACAGACAGTGACTGACACACACACTGACTGAAACTCACACCGAATGACACAAACAATGACTGACACACACAATGACTGACACACACAATGACTGACACACACAATGACTGACACACACACATTGACTGACACACACAAACTGACAGGCGCACACACATTGGCAGACACACACACTGGCAGAAGACACACTGGCTGACACTCACACTGGCAAACACACACACAGCAACTGACACACACACCAACTGAAACATGCATGACTGATAAATGCACTGACTGACACACGCACTGACTGACACCCACTGGCTACAAAAACAATGACTGACACACATACATTGGTGGAAACAAATACTGTTTGACACACACACTGGCTGACACAACCTAACTGACACAAATGTTGATTGAAACACACACTGACTGAAGTACATACACTGACTGACACTCACACTGCAGACACAAACACCGACTGACACACAGATCGACTGACACATGCACTGACTGACACGTGCACTGACTGACAAATGCACTGACTGACACATGCCCTGACTGAAACTTGCACTGACCGAAACACACAAACACTGACTAAAACACACACACTCACTGACACACACACTGATAGACACACACACCGATAGACACACACACTGACAGACATACACGCATTGGCTGAAATAAACACCGGTTGAGATACACACTGGCTGACACACACCCTAACTGACACAAATGTTGACTGAAACACACACTCACTGACAAACACACACTGACTGACAAACACACCGACTGACACAAACACTGCCAGACACACATATCAACTGAAACAAACTGACTGACACATGCACTGACCGAAACATGCACTGACAGAAACATTTACTGACCGAAACATACACTAACACACACACACTGACTGACACACACATTGACAGACAGACAACACTAACCGACATACAAATATATTGACAGACACATATACAGACAGGCACACACACAGACAGACACACACACAGACAGACACACACACACATTGTGACACTTACATTGACACACATATCGACTCAAACACACACTGACTGACACACACACCGACCGACACACACACCGATAGACACACACAGATAGACACACACTCTGACAGACAGACGCACTGACAGACACACACACACAGACACACACACGGACAGACACAGAAACTGGCAGACACACACACACACTGACAGACACACACACTGACAGACACACACACTGACTGAAACAAACACTTTCTGGCACACAGACTGACTGAAACACAGACTGACTGACACACACACTGACTGACACAAACAATGACTGATGCACACAAACTGACAGACACACACATACTGGCTGAAACAAACACTGGCTGACACATGCACTGGCTGACACACAAACTGGCTGACACACAAACTGGCTGACACACACACTGGCTGACATACACGCTGGCTGAACACACACTTGACTGGCACACACACATTGGCAGAAACAATCACTGGTTGACACACACACTGGCTGACACACACCCTAACTGACACGAATGTTGACTGAAACACACTCTGACTGACACACACACTGAGTGACACTTGCACTGACTGACACACGCACTGACTGAAATGTGCACTGACCGAAACACACACTGACTAACACAAACACAATGACTGACACACACACTGGCAGACAAACAACACTGACAGACAGGCAAATATATTGACAGACACATATACTGACAGGCACACACACTGACAGACACACACACCAACTGACCCACACACACATACTGACACTTACATTGACACACACACTGGCTGACACACAATATGAGTGAAACACACACAGACTGAAACACACTGACCGACACACACACTTACTGACACACACACACTGACAGAGAAGTAAACTGACAAAAACGCAAACTGACAGACGCACACACTGACTGAAACTCACACTGACTGACATAAACAATGACTGACACACACAATGACTGACACACACATTAACTGACACACACAAACTGACAGACACACGCACTGGCAGACACACACACTGGCAGAAGACACACTGGCTGACACTCACACCAACTGGCACAAACTGGTTGATACAAACAATGACTGACACATATACACTGGTGGAAACAAACACTGTTTGACACACACATTGGCTGACACACCCTAACTGACACAAATGTTGATTGAAACCACCACTGACTGATAAACATACACTGACTGACACACACACCGAGAGACACAAACACCAAGTGAAACACACACTGACTGACACACACACTGACTGACACACACACTGACTGACATACGCATTGACTGACACACACACGCACGGACTGGCACACGCATGGACTGACACACGCACTACACGAAAAACCCGCTGAACAAAACACGTGCTGACCGAAACACGCGCTGACCGAAACATGCGCTGACCGAAACACGCACTGACCGAAACATGCACTGACCAAAACACATACTGACTAACACACACACACAGACTGACACACACACCGATAGACACACACACTGACAGTCAGACACACTGAGAGACACATAAACTGACAGGCACAAACACTGACAGACACACTCACTGACTGAACACAGACTGAATGACACACACACTGACTGACACAAACAATGACTGACACACACATTGACTGACAGATACAAACTGACAGACACCCACACACTGGCTGAAACAAACACTGGCTGACACACACATTGGCTGACATACACCCTAACTAACACAAATGTTGACTAAAACACACACTGACAGACAAACACACACTGACTGAGAAACACACCGACAGACACAAACACTGACAGACACAAACACCGACAGACACAAACATCGACAGACACACATATCGACTGAAACACACACTGACTGACAGACACACACACTGACTGATACACACATTGACAGACAAACAACACTGACAGACAGACACATATACTGACAGACACATATACTGACTGACACACACACTGACAGACACACAAACTGACAGACACACACACTTACAGACACACACACTGACTGACCCACACACACATACTGACACTTACATTGACACACACACTGGCTGACACAGACTATGAGTGAAACACACACTGACTGAAACACACTGACACACACACTTACTGACACACAAACACTGACTGACACACACACACTGACTGATACACACGCTGACTGACACACCCACTGACTGATGCACAAACTGGCTGACACACACACATTGGCTGAAACAAAAACTGGCTGACCAAACACTGGCTGACACACACTGGTTGACACACACTGACTGACACACACACACACAGACTGACACACACACAGACAGACACACTCACTGACTGACACAGAAACTGACTGACACACAAAGACTGACTGACACACACAGGCTGACAGCCACACACACACCATCTGACACACACACCATCTGACACACACACTCACTGACACACACATTAACTGACACACACAAACACACTGGCTGATACAAACACTGGCTAACACACACGCTATCTGACACACACACTGACTGAAACACAGACTAACTGACACAAACATTGACTGAAAAACACACTGACTGCAAAACGCACTGAATGAAACACACACTGACATAGACACACCCACTGACTGACATAGACACACTGACACACATGCAATGATTGACACACATAAACCGACAGGCACACACACTGGCAGAAGACACATTGGCTGACACGCACACTGGTTGACCCTCACACTGGCAGACACACACACCGACTGACACACACACCGACTGACACATGCACCGACTGACTAACACACCAACTGACAAATGCACCGACTGACAAATACACCAAATGACAAACACACTGGCTAACAAACGCATCGACTGACAAACGCACTGGCTAACAAACGCATCGACTGACAAATGCACTGACTGACAAAAGCAATGACTGACAAATGCACCAACTGACAAATGCAATGACTGACAAACGCACCGACTGACACATGCACGACCAAAACACACAAGGACTAAAGCACACAGACTGTCTGACACACACACTGATAGACACACACACTGAAAGACAGGCACACTGACAGTCACATAAACTGACAGACACATAAACTGACTGGAACACACACTGACTGACACAAACAATGACTGACACACACACACTGACTGAAAGGAGCACTGGTTGACACACACACTGGCTGACACACCCTAACTGACACATATGTTGATTAAGACACACACTGACTGACAAACATACACTGACTGACACACACAGACTGGCAGCCACACACACACAGACTGACACACACACTCACTGACACACACACTCACTGACACACATGATAAATGACACACACAAACACACTGGCAGAAAAAAAAACACTGGCTAACACACATGCTGTCTGACACACACACTGACTGAAACACAGAAAACTGACACAAACATTGACTGAAAAACACACTGAATGAAAAACGCACTGAATGAAAAACGCACTGACAGACACACATGCTGACTGACATAGACACACTAACACACCTGCAATGATTGACACACATAAACCGACAGGCGCACATACTGGCAGAAGACACACTGGCTGACTCTCACACTGGCAGACACACATACCGACTGACAAATGCACTGACTGACAAACATACTGACTGACGCACACACTGACTGACAAATGCCTTGATTGACAAATGCGCTGACCAAAACAAACACTGACCGAAACATGCACTTGACGAAACACATACTGACTAACATACACACTGACTGACACACACACCAATAGACACACACACTGACAGACAGACACACTGAGAGACACATAAACTGACAGACACAAACATGACAGACACAATCACTGACTGAAACAGACACTGTCTGGCACATACACTGACTGAAACACAGACTGAATGACACACACACTGACTGACACAAACAATGACTGACACACTTATTGACTGACACACACAGACAGACACACACACACTGGCTGAAACAAACACTGGTTGACACACAAACTGGCTGACACACACACTGACTGCCAAACGCACTGACTGACAAACACACATTGGCTGAAACAAACACTGGTTGACACACACATTGGCTGACAAACGCCCTAACTGACACAAATGTTGACTGAATCATACACTGACTGACAAACACACCGACAGACACAAACACCGACAGACACGCATAATATCAACTGAAACACACACTGAATGACACACACATTGACCAACACACACACTGATAGACACACACACCGATAAACACACACACTGACAGACACACATATCGACTGAAACACACACTGACTGACACACACACCGACCGAAACACACAGCGATAGACACACACGCTGACAGACAGACACACTGACAGACACACAAACTGACAGACCCACAAACTGACAGACACACAAACTGACAGACACACTCACAGACAGACACACTCAATGACTGAAACAGACACTGTCTGGCACACACACTGACTGAAACACAGACTGACTGACAAACACACCGACTGACACAAACAATGACTAACACATTAATTGACTGACACACACAAACTGACAGACGCACACATACTGGCTGAAACAAACACTGATTGACACACAAACTTGCTGACACACAAACTGGTTGACACACACTCTTTGGCTGACACACACCCTAACACAAATGTTGACTGAAACACACCCTGACTGACACACACACTGACTGAAACACGCACTGACTGACACAGACACTGACTGAAATGTGCATTGATCGAAACACACACTGACTAACGCACACACACCGACTGACACACACACCGACAAACACAAACACCTCCAGACATACACTCCGACAGACACACACAGCAACTGAAAAATGCACTGACTGACACATGCACCGACCGACACACGCACCGACTGACTCACACACCGACCGACACGCACCGACCGACACACGCACCAACCGACACACGCACCAACCGACACATGCACTGACTGAAACACGCACTGACTAACACACACACTGACAGACACACACCCACTTACAGACACATACATTGACTAATACACACACTGGCTGACACACACTATGAGTGAAACACACACTGACTGAAACACACGGACTGAAAAACACTGACTGACAATCATACACTGACTGACACACACACCGACAGACACAAACACTGACAGACGCACACACCGACTAAAACAAACGCACTGACTGACACACGCACTGACTGACACACGCAATTACTGACACACGCAATTACTGACACACACACTGACTGACACATGCACTGACACACGCATTGACTAAAACATGCACTAACTGAAGCACACACTGACTAACATACACACACTGACTGACACACACACTGACAAACAACACTGACAGACAGACACATATACTGACAGACACACACACTGACAGACACACACACACGGACTGACACACACACTGACTGACCCACACACACATACTGACACTTACATTGACACACACACTGACTAAAACAGACTATGAGTGAAACACACACTGACTGAAACATACTGACACACACACTTACTGACACACAAACACTGACTGACACACACACACTGACTGACACACCCACTGACTGAAACACAAACTGGCTGATACACACAAATTGGCTGAAACAAACACTGGCTGACCAAACACTGGCTGACACACACATCGGCTGAAACACACTGGCTGACACACACTGACAGACACACACACAGACTGACTGACACACACAGACTGACAGCCACACACTCACTGACTGACACACACACACACCATCTGGCACACACACTCACTAACACACACACTCACTGACACACACAATAACTGACACAAACAACCACACTGGCTGAAACAAACACTGGCTAACACACATGCTGTCTGACACACACACTGACTGAAACACAGACTAACTGACACAAACATTGACTGAAAAATGCACTGAATGAAACACACACTGACAGACACACACGCTGACTGACAAAGTCACACTGACACACATGCAATGATTGACACACATAAACCGACAGGCAAACACACTGGCAGAAGACACATTGGCTGACAATCAAACTGGCTGACACTCACACTGGCAGACACACACACTGACTGACACACGCACCGACTGACACACGCACCGACTGACACACGTACCGACTGACACACGCACCGACTGACACACACACCGACTGACAAATGTACTGACTGACAAAGGCACCGACTGACAAACGCACCGACTAACAAACGTACCAACTGACAAATGCACTGACTGACAAACGCACTGACTGACAAACACACCGACTGACAAATGCACCAACTGACAAACAAACCAACTGACAAATGCACTGTCTGACAACCGCACTGAATGACAAACGCACTGACTGACAAACTCACTGACTGACAATCGCACTGACTGACAATCGCACTGACTGACAAATGCACTGAGTCACACACTCACTGACACACACACTCACTGACACACACAAACACACTGGCTGAAACAAACACTGTCTAACACACACACTGTCTGACACACACACTGACTGAAACACAGACTAACTGACACAAACATTGACTGAAAAACACACTGACTTAAAAATGCACTGAATGAAACACACAATGACAGACACATACGATGACTGACACACACGCTGACTGACATAGACACACTGACACCATGCAATGATTGACACACATGAACTGACAGGCACATACACTGGCAGAAGACACACTGGCTGACACTCACACTGGCAGACATACATACCGACTGACATACATACAAACTGACACACACACTGACTGACATGCACACTGACTGACAATCACAATGGCTGACACACACACTGGCTGACACACACTAACTGAAACACACAATGACTGACACACACACTGACAAACACACACACACTGACTGACACACACTTATTGACTGACACACACACACTGACTGACACAGACACACTGACTGACACACACACTGACTGGCTCATACTGCAGACACAAACACCGACTGACGCATAGACTGACTGATACATGCACTGACTGACAGATACACTGACTGACACATGCACTGACTGACAAATTCACTGACTGACACACGGCCTGACTGAAACATGCACTGACCGAAACACACACTGTCTAACACACACACACTGACTAAAACACACACGCTGACTGACACACACACCAATAGGCAGACACATTGACAGACAGGCACACTGACAGACAAGTAAACTGACAAACACACAAACTGACTGGAACACACACTGACTGACACACACACTGACTGACACACACACACTGACTGAAAGGAGCACTGGTTGACACACACTGGCTGACACACCCTAACTGACACAAATGTTGATTAAAACACACACTGACTGACAAATATACACTGACTGACACACACAGACTGGCAGCCACACACACACCATCTGACACACACACTCACTGACACACACACTCACTGACACACACACTCACTGACACACACAAACACACTGGCTGAAACAAACACTGGCTAACACACACGCTGTCTGACACACACACTGACTGAAACACAGACTAACTGACAGAAACTTTGACTGAAAAACACACTGACTGAAAAACACACTAAATGAAACACACACTGACAGACACACATGCTGACTGAAACACCTGCTGACTGACATAGACACACTGACACACATGCAATGATTGACACACATAAACCAACAGGCACACACACTGGCAGAAGACACACTGGCTGACTCTCACACTGGCAGACATACATACCGACTGACATACATACCGACTGACACACACACTGACTGACACACATACTGGCTGCCACGCACACTGGCTGACACACACTGGCTGAAACACACAATGACTGACACACACACTTACAAACACACACACACACTGACTGACACACACACACTGACACACACACACTGACTGACACACACTGGCTGATACATACTGACTGACACACAAACTGACTCACTCACACAGACTGACCGACACACACACACACTGGCTGAAACAAACACTGGCTGAAGCAAACACTGGCTGACACACACACTGACTGAAACATGGACTAACTGACACAAACGTTGACTGAAACACACGCTGACAGAAAATCACACTGAATGAAACACACACTGGCAGAAACACACACTGACTAACACACATAAACCAACAGGCACACACACCGACAGACACACACAATGGCAGAAGACACACTGACTGACACTCACACTGCAGACACAAACACTGACTGACTAATAGACTGACTGACACATGCACTGACTGACACATGCACTGACTGACAAATGCACTGACCGACACACGGCCCGACTGAAACATGCACTGACCGAAACACACGCTGTCTAACACACACAAACTGACTGGAACACACACTGACTGACACACACACCAATAGACACACACACTGACTGACACACACACCAATAGACACACAGACTGACAGACAGGTGCACTGACAGACAAGTAAAGTGACAAACACACAAACCGACTGGAACACACATTGACTGACACACACACTGACTGACACAAACAATGACTGACACAAACACACTGACTGAAAGGAGCACTGGTTGACACACACACTGGCTGACCCACCCTAACTGACACAAATGTTGATTAAAACACACACTCACTGACAAACATACACTGACTGACACACAAAGACTGGCAGACACACACACACTCACTGACACACACACTCACTGACACACACATGATAACTGACACACACAAACACACTGGCTGAAACAAACACTGGCTAACACATACGCTGCCTGACACACACACTGACTGAAACACATACTAACTGACACAAACATTGACTGAAAAACACACTGACTGAAAAACGCACTGAATGAAACACACAATGACAGACACACACGCTGACTGACACACCTGCTGACTGACATAGACACACTGACACACATGCAATGATTGACACATATAAACCGACAGGCACACACACTGGCAGAAGACACACTGGCTGACACTCACACTGGTAGACATACATACCGAATGACATACATACCGACTGACACACACACTGGCTGACACTCACACTGGCAGACATACATAACGACTGACATACATACCGACTGAAACACACAATGACTGACACACACACTTACAAACACACACACACTGGCTGAAACAAACACTGGTTGGCACACAAACTGGCTGACACACAAACTGGCTGACATAAAAACTGGCTGACACACACACTAACTGACACACACACATTGGCCGAAACAAACACTGGTTGACACACACATTTGGCTGACAAACACCCTAACTGACACAATGGTTGACTGAAACACACACTGACTGACAAACACACACTGATTGACAAACCCACCGACAGACACAAACACCGACAGACACAAACACCGACAGAAACACATATCGACTGAAACACACACTGACTGACACACACATTGACTGACACACACACCGATAGACACACATATCGACTGAAATACACACTGACACACACACCGACCGACACACATACCGATATACCTACACACTGACAGACAGACACACTGACAGTCACACAAACTGACAGACACATTAACTGACAGACAGACTCACTGAAACAGACACTGTCTGGCACACACACTGACTGAAACACAGACTGACTGACACACACATACTGGCTGAAACAAACACTCGTTGACACACAAATTGGCTGACACACAAATTGGCTGACACACAAACTGGCTGACACACACTGGCTGACACACACGCTGGCTGAACACACACTCTGACTGACACACACACAGTGGCAGAAACAATCACTGATTGACACACACACAGGCTGTCAGACACCCTAAATGACACAAATGTTGACTGACACATACTCTGACTGACACACACACTGACTGATACACACACTGACTGAAACGTGCACTGATTGAAACACACACTGAATAACACACACACACTGACTGACAAACACACACTGACTGACACACACACCTACAGACACAAACATCTGCAGACACAAACTCCGACAGACACACACATCAACTGAAAAATGCACTGACCGACACATGCCCTGACCGACTCACGCACCGACCGACTCATGCACCGACCGACTCATGCAGCGACCGGCTCTCGCACCGACCGACACACGCATTGACTGACACATGCTTTGACGGACACAGGCACTGACAGACAAATGCACTGGTCAAAACACACAGACTAACACACACACTGACTGACACACACACCAACAGACACACACACACTTACTGACTCATACATTGACTGACACACACACTGGCTGACACACACTATGAGTGAAACACACGCTGAGCGAAACACACTGACTGAAAAACACTGACTGACAATCACACACTGACTGACACACACACTGACAGACACAAACACCGACAGATGCACACACTGACTAAATCACACTCACTGACTGACACATACACTGACTGACACACGCACTGACTGACACATGCACTGACTGACACATGCAATTACTGACACTTGCAATTACTGACACATGCACTGACTGACACACTATTTGACTGAAACACGCACTGACCAAAACATGCACTGACTGAAACACACACTGACTAACACACACAAACCATCTGACACACACACTCACTGACACACACACTCACTGACACACACAATAACTGACACACACAAACACACTGCTGAAACAAACACTGGCTAACACACACACTGTCTGACACACACACTGACTGAAACACAGACTAACTGACAGAAACATTGACTGAAAAACACACTGACTGAAAAACGCAGAGAATGAAACACACAATGAAAGACACACATGCTGACTGACACACGCACCGACTGACACACACACCGACTGACAAACGCACTGACTGATAAACATACCGACTGACAAGTGCACCAACTGACAAATGCACTGACTGACAAACGCACTGACTGACAAACGCACCAACTGACAAACACACCGACTGACAAACACACTGATTGACAAAGGCACTGACTGACAAATGCACTGACTGACAAACTCACTGACACACACACACCATCTGACACACACACTCACTGACACACACGATAACTGACACTCACAAACACACTGGCTGAAACAAACACTGGCTAACACACACACTGTCTGACACACACACTGATTGAAACACAGACTAATTGACATAAACATTGACTGAAAAACACACTGACTGAAAAAACGCACTGAATAAAACACACAATGACAGACACACATGCTGACTGACACACCTGCTGACTGACATAGACACACTGACACACATGCAATGATTGACACACATGAACCGACAGGCACACACACTGGCAGAAGACACACTGGCTGACAATCACATTGGCAGACATACATACCGACTGACATACAGACCGACTGACACACACACTGACTGACATGCACACTGGCTGACACGAACACTGGCTGACACACACTGACTGAAACACACAATGACTGACACACACACTGACAAGCACACACATACACTGACTGACACACACACACTAACTAACACACACACACTGACTAACACACACACCAATTCACACACAAACTGACAGACAGGCACACTTACAGACAAGTAAACTGACAAACACACAAACTGACTGGAACACACACTGACCACACTCACAATGACTGACACACATACACTGACTAACACACACACACACTGACAGATACACACACCAATAGACACACACACTGACAGACAGGCACACTGACAGACAAATAAACTGACAAACACACAAACTGACTGGAACACACACTGACTGACACACGCACCGACTGACACATGCACCGAGTGACACACGCACCGACTGACACCCGCACTGACTGAAAAATGCACTGACTGACTAACGCACTCACTGACAAATGCACCGACTGACAAATGCACCGACTGACAAACGCATCGACTGACAAATGCACTGACTGACAAACACTCCAACTGACAAACGCCCTGGCTGACAAAAGCACCGACTGACAAATGCATCGACTGACAAATGCACTGACTGACAAATGCACTGACTGACACACGCACTGACTGACACACACACAGACAGAAACATGCACTGATTGAAACATGCACTGACCAAAACACACACGGACTAAAGCACACACACTGGTAGACACACACACTGAAAGACAGGCACCCTGACAGTCACATAAACTGACAGATGCATAAACTGACTGGAACACACACTGACTGACACACACACTGACTGACACAAACAATGACTGACACACACACACACTGACTGAATGGAGCACTGGTTGACACACACACTGGCTGACACACCCTAACTGACACAAATGTTGATTAAAACACACACTGACTGACAAACATGCACTGACTGACACACACAGACTGGCAGCCACACACACACCATCTGAAACACACACTAGCTGACACAAACATTCACTGACACACATGATAACTGACACACACAAACACACTGGCTGAAACAAACACTGGCTAACACACACACTGTCTGACACACACACTGACTGACACACACACCGACTGACACACACACCGACTGACACACACACACTGACTGACACATGCACTGACTGACTGATGCCCTGACGATACATGCACTGACTGACACACACTGGCTGTCACACACACTGACTGAAACAAACACTGACTGACACACGCACTGACTGACACATGCATTGGCTGACACACACACAGACTGACAGGCGCACTGACCGAAACACACGTTGACCGAAACTCGCACTGACCGTAACACGCGCAGACCGAAACACGTGCAGATTGAACCACATACTGACTTGCACAGACACACCGACTGACACACACACCAATAGATGCACACACTGACAGACAAAAACACTGAAAGACTCATAAACTGATAGACACAAACACAGACACACTCACTGACTGAAACCGACACTGTCTGGGACACACACTGACTGAAACACAGATTGACTGACACACGCACTGACTGACACAAACAATGACTGACACACAAATTGACTGACACACAAACTGGCTGACATAAAAACTGGGTGACACACACACTAATTGACACACACAGATTGGCTGAAACAAACACTGGTTGACACACACATTTGCTTACACACACCCTAACTGACACAATTGTTGACTGAAATACACACTGACTGACAAACCCACACTGATTGACAAACCCACCGACAGACACAAACACCGACAGACACAAACACCGACAGACACACATATCGACTGAAACACACACTGACTGACACATACATTGACCGACACACACACACCGATAGATACACATATCGACTGAAATACACACTGACACACACACCAACCTACACACACACCAATAGACACACACACTGACAGACACACACTGACAGACACACAAACTGACAGACACACAAACTGACAGACACACACACTGAAAGACACATCACTGACTGAAACAGACACTGTCTGGCACACACACTGACTGAAACACAGACTGACTGACACACACACTGACTGACACAAACAATGACTGACAAATTAATTGACTGACACACACATACTGACAGACACACACATACTGGCAGAAACAAACACTGGTTGACACACAAATTGGCTGACACACAAACTGGCTGACACACAAACTGGCAAATACACACACTGGCTGACACACAGCCTGGCTGAGCACACACTCTGACTGACACACACACATTGGCAGAAACAATCAATGGTTGACACACATGCTGCCTGACACACACCCTAACTGACACAAAAGTTTACTGAAACACACTCTGACTGACAAATATACACTGACTGACATACACAGACTGGCAGCCACACACACACCATCTGACACACACACTCACTGACACACACACTCACTGACACACACGATAACTGACACACACAAACACACTGGCTGAAACAAACACTGGCTAACACACACGCTGTCTGACACACACACTGACTGAAACACAGACTAACTGAAAGAAACTTTGACTGAAAAACACACTGACTGAAAAACGCACTGAATGAAACACACACTGACAGACACACACGCTGACTGACACACCTGCTGACTGACATAGACACACTGACACACATGCAATGATTGACACACATAAACCAACAGGCACACACACTGGCAGATGACACACTGGATGACACTCACACTGGCAGACATACATACCGACTGACAGACATTGCGACTGATACACACACTCGCTGACACACACACTGGCTGACACACACTGACTGAAACACACAATGACTGACAAACATACTTACAAACACACACAGACACACTGACACACACACACACTGACTGACACACACACTGACTGACACATACTGACTGACACACTAACTGACTGACTCACACAGACTGACTGACACACACACACACTGGCTGAAAAAACACTGGCTGACACACACACTGACTGAAACATGGACTAACTGACACAAATGTTGACTGAAACACATGCTGACTGAAAATCGCACTGAATGAAACACAGACAGGCAGAAACACACACTGACTGACACACATAAACCGACAGGCACACACACCGGCAGACACACACAATGGCAGAAGACACACTGACTGATGCTCAGACTGCAGACACAAACACCGACTGACTCATAGACTGACTGACACATGCACTGACCGAAACACACACTGTCCAACACACACACACTGACGAACACACACACACTGACTGAACACACACACCAATAGACACACACACTGACAGACAGGTGCACTGACAGACAAGTAAACTGACAAACACACAAACTGACTGGAACACACACTGACTGACACACACACTGACTGACACAAACAATAACTGACACAAACACACTGACTGAAAGGAGCACTGGTTGACACACACACTGGCTGACACACCCTAACTGACACAAATGTTGATTAAAACACACACTGACTGACAAACATACACTGACTGACACACAAAGACTGGCAGACACACACACACCATCTGACACACACACTCACTGACACACACACTCACTGACACACACACTCACTGACACACACAAACACACTGGCTGAAACAAACACTGGATAACACACACGCTGTCTGACACACACACTGACTGAAACACATACTAACTGACAAAAACATTGACTGAAAAACACACTGACTGAAAAACGCACTGAATGAAACACACACTGACAGACACACACGCTGACTGACACACCTGCTGACAGACATAGACACACTGACACACATGCAATGATTGACACACATAAACCGACAGGGACACACACTGGCAGAAGACACACTGGCTGACACTCACACTGGCAGACATACATACCGACTGACATACATACTGACTGACACACTCACTGGGTGACACACACACTGGCTGCCACGCACACTGGCTGACACACACTGACAGAAACACACAATGACTGACACACACACTTACAAACACACACACACACTGACTGACACACACACACTGACACACACACTGACTGACACACACTGACACACACACTGACTGACATATACTGACACACACACTGACTGACTCACACAGATTGACTGACACACACACACACTGGCTGAAACAAACATTGATGAAGCAAACATTGGCTGGCACACACACTGACTGAAACATGGACTAATTGACACAAACATTGACTGAAACACACGCTGACTGAAAATCGCACTGAATGATACACACACTGGCCGAAACACACATTGACTGACACACATAAACCAACAGGCACCCACACTGGCAGACACACACAATAGTAGAAGACACACTGACTGACACTCAGACTGCAGACACAAACACTGACTGACTCATAGACTGACTGACACATGCACTGACTGACACATGCACTGACTGACACATGCACTGACTGACAAATGTACTGAATGACACACGGCCCGATTGAAACATGCACTGACTGAAACACACACTGTCAAACACACACACACTGACTAACACACACACACTGACTGACATACACACCAATAGACACACACACTGACAGGCACACTGACAGACAAGTAAACTGACAAACACACAAACTGACTGGAACACACACTGACTGACACACACACTGACTGACACAAACAATGACTGACACACACACACTGACTGAAAGAAGCACTGGTTGACACACACACTGTCTGACACTCCCTAACTGACACAAATGTTGATTAAACACACACACTGACTGACAAACATACACTGACTGACACACAAAGACTGGCAGACACACACACACCACCTGAAACACACACCATCTGACAAACACACTCACTGACACACACACTCACTGACACACACGATAACTGACACACACAAACACACTGGCTGAAACAAACACTGGCTAACACATACGCTGCCTGACACACACACTGACTGAAACACATACTAACTGACACAAACATTGACTGAAAAACACACTGACTGAAAAACGCACTGAATGAAACACACAATGACAGACACACACGCTGACTGACACACCTGCTGACTGACATAGACACACTGACACACATGCAATGATTGACACACATAAACCGACAGGCACACACACTGGCAGAAGACACACTGGCTGACACTCACACTGGTAGACATACATACCGAATGACATACATACCGACTGACACACACACTGGCTGACACTCACACTGGCAGACATACATAACGACTGACATACATACCGACTGAAACACACAATGACTGACACACACACTTACAAACACACACACACTGGCTGAAACAAACACTGGTTGGCACACAAACTGGCTGATACACAAACTGGCTGACATAAAAACTGGCTGACACACACTCTAACTGACACACACACACTGGCAGAAACAAACACTGGTTAACACACACATTTGGCTGACAAACACCCTAACTGACACAATTGTTGACTGAAACACACACTGACTGACAAACACACACTGATTGACAAACCCACCGACAGACACAAACACCGACAGACACAAACACCGACAGAAACACATATTGCCTGAAACCCACACTGACTGACACACACATTGACCGACACACACACCGATAGACACACACACTGATAGACACACATATCGACTGAAATACACACTGACACACACACCGAACGACACACATACCGATAGACACACACACTGACAGACACACACACTGACAGACACACACACTGACAGACACACTCACTGACAGACAGACTCACTGACTGAAACAGACACTGTCTGGCACACACACTGACTGAAACGCAGACTGACTGACAAACACACTGACTGGCTCAAACAATGACTGACACACTTATTGACTGACACACACAAACTGACAGACACACACATACTGGCTGAAACAAACACTGGTTGACACACAAACTGACAGACACACACATTGGCAGAAACAATCACTGGTTGACACACACACAGGCTGACACACACCCTAAATGACACAAATATTGACTGAAACACACTCTGACTGACACATACACTGACTGACACACACACTGACTGAAACGTGCACTGATTGAAACACACACTGACTAAAGCACACACACTGACTGACAAACACACACTGACTGACAAACACACCTACAGACACAAACATCTGCAGACACAAACTCCAATAGACACACACACCAACTGAAAAATGCACTGACCGACACACGCACTGACTGACTCACGCACCGACCAACTCACGCACCGATCGACTCACGCAACGACCGACACACGCACTGACCGACACACGCACTGACTGACACACGCATTGACTGACACAGGCACTGACAGAAAAATGCACAGGTCAAAACACACACAGACTAACACACACACTGACAGACACACACACACTTACTGACTCATACATTGACTGACACACACACTGGCTGACACACACTATGAGTGAAACACACACTGACTGAAAGACACTGACTGACAATCACACACTGACTGACACACACACTGACAGACACAAACACTGACAGATGCACACACTGACTAAAACACACACACTGACTTACACACACACACTGACTGACACACGTACTGACTGACGCATGCACTGACTGACACACACACTGACTGACACACGCAATTACTAACACATGCATTTACTGACACATGCACTGACTGACACACGCTTTGACTGAAACACACACTGACCAAAACTTGCACTGACTGAAACACACACTGACTAACACACACAAACCATCTGACACACACACTCACTGACACACACACTCACTGACATACACAATAACTGACACACACAAACACACTGCTGAGACAAACACTAGCTAACACAGACAATCTCTGACACACACACTGACTGAAACACAGACTAACTGACACAAACATTGACTGAAAAACACACTGACTGAAAAAAGCAGAGAATGAAACACACACTGACAGACACACACGCTGACTGACACACATGCTGACTGACATAGACACACTGACACACATGCAATGATTGACACACATAAAACGACAGGCATACACACTGGCAGAAGACACACTCACAGAAGACACACTGGCTGACAATCACACTGGCAGACACACAAGCCGACTGACACAAATGCCGTTTGACACACACTGACTGACAAACACACTGACTGACAAAGGCACTGATTGACAAACACACTGAGTGACAAATGCACCGACTGGCACACGCACTGACTGGCACACGCTCTGACTGACAAAAGCAGTAATTGACAAATGCACTAACTGACACATGCACTGACTGAAACATGCACTGACCGAAACACACTAAAGCACACACACTGTCTGACATACAAACCAATAGACACACACGCTGAAAGAAAGACACAGTGAAAGTCACATAAACTGACTGAAACACACACCGACAGACACACACCGAGGGAAACACAAACTGACTGACACACACACTGACTGACACACACACTGACTGACACACGCACTGACTGACAAATGCACTGACTGACAGAGGCACTGACCGAAACATGCACTGACCAAAACACGCAGTGACTGAAACATATATTGACTAACACACACAACACTGACTAACACACACACCAACAGACACATAAACTGACAGAAACATAAACTGACAGACACATAAACTGACAGACACACACAATGACAAACACATACAATGACAGACACACTCACTGACTGAAACAAACACTGTTTGGCACACACACTGACTGAAACACAAACAGACTGACACACACACTGACTGACACAAACAATGACTGACACACACATTGACTGACACACACAAACTGACAGACACACACACACTGGCTGAAACAAACACCGGTTGACACACAAAATGGCTGACACACACACTGGCAGACACTCACTGGCTGACATACACACTGACTGACACATACACATTGGCCAAAACAAACACTGTTTGACACACACACTGGCTGACACATACCCTAACTGACACAAATGTTGACTGAAAAACACACTGACTGACACACACAACGACAGACACAAACACTGACAGACACACATATCATTTGAAACACACGATGACTGACACACACACACATACTTACACTTGCATTGACAAACATATGGACTGAAACACATACTGACTGACACACACACCGACCGACACACACACCGACTGACACACACACTGATAGCCACACACACAGACGTACACACTGACAGACACACACACTGACAGACTGACACAGTGACAGAAACACAATCTGCCAGACACACAAACTGGTAGACACAGACACTGACAGACACACACACTGGCTGACACTCGCAATGACTGACACACGCACTGACTGACACACGCACTGTCTGACACACACACTGACTAACACAGGCACTGACTGAAGCACGCACTGACTGAAACACATATTGAGTAACACACACGCACTCACTGACACACAGACACCGATAGACACACACACTGACAGACACATAAACTGTCAGACACATAAACTGACAGACACACACACTGACTGACACAAACAATGACTGACACACACATTGTCTGACACACACAAACTGACAGACACACACACTGGCTGAAACAAACACTGGTTGACACACGCACTGGCTGACACAAACACTGGCTGACATACACACTGACTGACACACACACATTGGCCGAAACAAACACTGTTTGACACACACATTGGCTGACACACACACTGACTGACACACACACCGATAGACACAAACATTGACAAACACACATATCAACTGAAACACACACCGACAGACACAAAAACTGACAGACACACATATCAACTGAAACACACACTGACTGACCAACAAACACATACTGACACTTACATTGACACACATATCGACTGAAACACACACTGTCTGACAAACGCACAGACCGATACACACACGGACCGACACACACACCGATAGACACACACACAGATAGACACACACACTGACAGACACAAACACTGACAGACAGACACACTGACAGACAGACTCACTGACAGACAGACAAGGTGACAGACTCACAAACTGACAGACACAAAAACTGGCAGACACACACACAGACAGACACACACACTGACAGACACATACACTGACTGAAACAGACGCTGCCTGGCACACACACTGACTGACACACACACTGAATGACAAACATACTGACTGACACAAACAATGTCTGACACATTAATTGGCTGACACACACAAATGGACAGACACACACATACTGGCTCAAACAAACACTCGTTGACACACAAACTGGCGGACACACAAACAGGCTGACACACAAACTGGCTGACACACACACTGGCTGACACAAAAGCTGGCTGAACACTCACACTGTCTGGCACACACACATTGGCAGAAACAATCACTGGTTGACACACATGCTGCCTGACACACACCCTAACTGACACAAATTTTGACTGAGACACCCTCTGACTGACACACACACCGACTAACATGCGCACTGACTGACACACAAACTGACTGAAATGTGCACTGACCAAAACACACACTGACTAACACACACACACTGACTGACACACACACTGACTGACACACACACTGACAGACAAACAACACTGACAGACAGACAAATATACTGACAGACACATATACTGACAGGCAGACACACACACACACCGACTGACCCACACATACATACTGACACATACATTGACACACACACTGGCTGACACACAATATGAGTGAAACACACACTGACTAAAACACATTGACTGACACACACACTTACTGACACACAAACACTGACTGACACACACACATTGACTGACACACACACTGACAGACATACATACTGACTGACATACATACTGACTGACAGACACACATTGGCTGAAACAAACACTGGCTGCCACACACACCGGCTGACACACACACTGGCGGACACGCACACTGGCTGACACGCACACTGGCTGACACACACACTGGTGACACACACGCTGACAAACACACACACACACACACTGACTGACACACACTGACTGACACACACTGACTGACACATACAGACTGACCACAAACTGACTGACTCACACAGACTGACTGACACACACACACTGGCTGAAACAAACACTGGCTGAAGCAAACACTGGTTGATACACACACTGACTGAAACATGGACTAACTGACACAAACGTTGACTGAAACACACGCTGACTGAAAATCGCACTGAATGAAATACACACTGGCAGAAACACACACTGACTGACACACATAAACCGACAGGCACGCACACCAGCAGACACACACACTGGCAGAAGACACACTGACTGACACTCACACTCTAGACACAAACGCGACTGACGCACAGACTGACTGACACATGCACTGACTGACACATGCACTGACTGACAAATGCGCTGACTGACACACGCCCCGACTGAAACGTGCACTGACCGAAGCACACACTGTCTATATCACACACACTGACTAACACACACACACGGACTGACACACACCAATAGACACACACACTGACAGACAGACACACAGACAGACAATTAAACTGTCAAACACACAAACTGACAGATGCACACACTGACTGAAACAGACAGTGACTGACACACACACTGACTGAAACTCACACTGACTGACATAAACAATGACTGACACACACATTGACTGACACACACAAACTGACAGACACATTGGCAGACACACAAACTGGCAGAAGACACACTGCCTGACACTTACTCCAACTGACACTCAAACCGACTGAAACACACACCAACTGACACATACACCGACTGACACATGCACTGACTGACAGATGCACTGACTGACACAAGCACTGATTGACACACACTGGCTGACACAAACAATGACTGACACACATACACTGGTGGAAACAAACACTGTTTTACACACACACTGTCTCACACACCCTAACTGACACAAATTTTGATTAAAACACACACTGACAGATAAACATAAACTGATGGACACACACATGGACAGACACAAACACCAAATGAAACACACACTGACTGACACACACACTGACTGACACACACTCAGACTGAAAGACACACTAAATGAAACACGCGCTGACCAAAACACGCACTGACTGAAACAAGCGCTGACCGAAACACACGCAGACTGAAACACATACTGACTAACATACACACACACTGACTGACACACGCACTGATAGACACACACACTGACAGACAGACACACTGAGAGACACATAAACTGACAGACACAAACACTGACAGACACACTGACTGACTGAAACAGACACTGTCTGGCACACACACTGACTGAAACACAGACTGACTGACACACAGACTGACTGACACAAACACTGACTGACATACACATTGACTGACACACACAAACTGACAGAAACACACACACTGGCTGAAACAAACACTGGTTGATACACAAACTGGCTGACACACAAACTGACTGACACACAAACTGGCTGACACAGAAACTTGCTGACGCACACCCTAACTGACACACACACATTGGCCGAAACAAACACTGGTGGACACACACATGGGCTGACACACACCCTAAATGAAACAAATGTTGACTGAAACACACACTGACTGACAAACACACACTGACTGACAAACCCACCGACAGACACAAACACCGACAGACACACATATCGACTGAAACAGACACTGACTGACGCACACATTGAACAATACACAAACCAATAGACACACACACCGATAGACACACACACTGACAGACACACACAATGACAGACACACACACTGACTGAAACAGACACTGTCTGGCACACACACTGAAACACAGACTGACTGACACATGCACTGACTGACACAAACAATGACTGACACATTAATTGACTGACACACACACACTGGCTAAAACAAACACTGGCTGACACACAAACTGGCTGACACACACTGGCTGACACACACGCTGGCTGAACACACACATTGGCAGAAAGAATCACTGGTTGACACACATGCTGGCTGACACACACCCTAACTGACACAAATGTTGACTGAAACACATTCTGACTGACAAACACACCCACTGACTCACGCACTGACTGACACACACACTGATTGACACAAACACTGACAGATACACTCACTGACTGAAACAGACACTGTCTGGCACACAATCTGACTGAAACACAGACTGACTGACACACACACTGGCTGAAACAAACACTGGTTGACACACAAACTGGCTGACACACAAACTGGCTGACACACAAACTGGCTGACACACAAACTGGCTGGCACACACAATAACTGACACACACACATTGGCTGAAACAAACACTGGTGGACACACACATGGGCTGACACACACCCTAAATGAAACAAATGTTGACTGAAACACACACTGAATGGCAAACACACACTGACTGACAAACCCACCGACAGACACAAACACTGACAGACACACATATCGACTGAAACAAACACTGACTGACGCACACATTGACCGACACACATACCGATAGACACACACACCGATAGACACACACACCGACAGACACACACACTGACAGACACAAACACTGACTGAAACAGACACTGTCTGGCACACACACTGACTGAAACACAGACTGACGGACACACACACTGACTGACACAAACAATGACTGACACATTAATTGACTGACACACACAAACTGACAGACACACACATACTGGCTAAAACAAACACTGGTTGACACACAAACTGGCTGACACACAAACTGGCTAACACACAAACTGGCTGACACACACGCTGGCTGAACACACACATTGGCAGAAAAAATCACTGGTTGACACCCATGCTGGCTGACACACACCCTAACTGACACAAATGTTGACTGAAACACATTCTGACTGACACACACACTGACTGACTCATGCACTGACTGACGCACACACTGACTGACACACACACTGACAGACAAACAACACTGAAAGACAGACAAATATACTGACCGACACATATACTGACAGGCACACACACTGACACACACAGACACCGACTGACCCACACACACATACTGACACATACATTGACACACACACTGGCTGACACACAAAATGAGTGAAACACACACTGACTGAAACACACTGATGGACACACACTCTTACTGATACACAAACACTGACTGACACACACACACTGACTGACACACACACTGACTGACATACATACTGACTGACATAGATACTGACTTACAGACACACATTGGCTGAAACAAACACTGGCTGACACACACACTGGTGGACACGCACACTGGCTAACACGCACACTGTCTGACACGCACATTGTCTGACACGAACACTGGCTGACACACACACTGACTGAAACACACACTGACTGACACGCACACTGATGGAAACACACAATGACTGACACAAAGACTGACAAACACACAAACACATACTGACTGACACACACACACTGACTGACACACACACTGACTGACACACACTGACTGACACATACTGACTGACACAGAAACTGACTGACTCACACATACTGTCTGACACACACACACACTGGCTGAAGCAAACACTGACTGACACTCACACCGACTGACACATGCACTGATTGACACACGCACTGACTGACACACAGTAGCTGACACAATCAATGACTGACACACATACACTGGTGGAAACAAACACTGTTTGACACGCACACTGCCTCACACACCCTAACTGACACAAATGTTGATTGAAACACACACTGACTGATAAACATACACTGATTGACACACACACCGACAGACACACGCACTGACTGACACACGCACTGACTGACACACACACTGACTGACAGACGCACTGAATGAAACACGTGCTGACCAAAACACGCGCTGACTGAACCACGCATTGACCGAAACATGCGCAGACTGTAACATATACTGACTAACACACACACAAAAACTGACAGACAGTAACACTGACAGACACATAAACTGACAGACACAAACACTGACAGACACACTCACTGACTGAAACAGACACTGTCTGGCACACACACTGACTGAAACACAGCGTGACTGACACACACACTGACTGACACAAACAATGACTGACACACACAAACTGGCCGACACACACACTGGCTGACATACATGCTGGCTGAACACACACACTGACTGGCACACACACATTGGCAGAGACAATCACTAGTTGACACACACACTGGCTGACACACACCCTAACTGACACAAACGTTGATTGAAACACACTCTGACTGACACACACTCTGACTGACACACGCACTGATTGAAATGTGCACTGACCAAAACACACACTGACTAACACACACAAACTGACTGACACACACACTGGCAGACAGCCAACACTGACGAACAGACAAATATATTGACAGACGCATATACTGACAGGCACACACACTGACAGACACACACACCAACTGACCCACACACACATACTGACTCTTACATTGACACACACACTGGCTGACAGACAATATGAGTGAAACACACACAGACAGAAGCACACTGACTGACACACACACTTACTGACACACACACACTGACAGAGAAGTAAACTGACAAAAACACAAACTGACAGATGCACACACTGACTGAAACAGACAGTCACTGACACACACACTGACTGACACACACACTGACTGACAGACACACTGAATGAAACACGCGCTGACCAAAACACGCACTGACTGAACCACGCATTGACCGAAACATGCGCAGACTGTAACATATACTGACTAAAACACACACAAAAACTGACAGACAGACACACTGAGAGACACATAAACTGACAGACACAAACACTGACAGACACACTCACTGATTGAAACAGACACTGTCCGGCACACACACTGACTGAAACACAGACTGACTGACACAAACAATGACTGACACACACATTGACTGACACACACAAACTGACAGAAACACACACTGGCTGAAACACACACTGGTTGACACACAAACTGACTGACACACAAATAGGCTGACATACAAACTGGCTGACACAGAAACTGGCTGACACACACAATAACTGACACACACACATTGGCCGAAACAAACACTGGTTGACACACACATGGGCTGACACACACCCTAAATGACACAAATGTTGACTGAAACACACACTGACTGACAAACACACACTGACTGACAAACCCACCAACAGACACAAACACCAAAAGACACAAATACCGACAGACACACATTTCGACTGAAACACGCACTGACACACACACACTAGACACATTGACTGACACACACATCGATAGACACACATAGTGACAGACACACACACTGACTGAAACAGACACTGTCTGGCATACACACTGACTGAAACACAGACTGACTGACCCACACACTGACTGACACAAACAATGACAGACACATTAATTGACCGACACACACAAACTGACAGACACACACATACTGGATGAAACAAACACTGGTTGACACACAAATTGGCTGACACACAAACTGGCTGACACACACTGGCTGACACACACACTGGCTGAACACACACATTGACTGGCACACACACATTGGCAGAAAGAATCACTGGTTGACAGACATGCTGGCTGACACACATCTTAACTGACACAAATGTTGAGTGAAACACACTCTGACTGACACACACACTGACTGACACATGCACTGACTGACACACACACTGACTAAAATGTGTACTGACCAAAACACACACTGACTAACACACACACACTGACTGACACACACACTGACTGACACACACACTGACAGACAAACAACACTGACAGACAGACAAATATACTGACAGACACATATACTGACAGGCACACACACTGACAGGCACACAGACTGACTGACCCACACACACTTACTGACACATACATTGACACACACACTGGCTGACACACAATATGAGTGAAACACACACTGACTGAAACACACTGACTGACACACACACTTACTGACACACAAACACAGACTGACACACACACTGACAGACATACATACTGACTGACATACATACTGACTGTCAGACACACATTGGCTGAAACAAACACTGGCTGACACACACACTGGCTGACACACACACACAGGCAGACATGCACACTGGCTGACACGCACTCTGGCTGACACACACTAACTGACACGCAAACTGACTGAAACACACAATGACGGACACACACACTGATAAACACACAAACACACACTGACTGATACACACACACTGACTGACACTCACACTGACTGACACACACACTGACTGACACATACTGACTAACATACAAACTGACTGACTCACATGTACTGTCTGACACACACACACTGGCTGAAACACACTGACTGACACTCATACTGCAGACACAAACACCGACTGATGCACAGATTGACTGAAACACGTACTGACTGACACACACTGGCTGACACAAACAATGATTGACACACATACACTGCTGGAAACAAACTGTTTGACACACACACTGGCTCACACACCCTAACTGACACAAATGTTGATTGAAACACACACTAACTGATAAACATACACTGATTGACACACACACCGACAGACACACGCACTGACTGACACACGCACTGACTGACACACACACTGACTGACAGACGCACTGAATGAAACACGCACTGACTGACAAACACACTGACTGACACACTCACTGACTGACACACGTACGGACTGACAGACGCACTGAACAAAACACACACTGACAGAAATACATACTGACTGACATATATACTGACTGTCAGAAACACATTGGCTGACACGCACACTGGCTGTCACACACACTGACTGACACACACAATGACTGACACACACACTGACTGACACACACACTGACTGGCACATACTGACTGACACACAAACTGACTGACTCACATATACTGTCTGACACACACACACTGGCTGGAACAAACACTGGCTGAAGCAAACAATGGCTGACACACAAACTGACTGAAACATGGACGAACTGACACAAACGTTGACTGAAACACACGCTGACTGAAAATCACACTGAATGAAACACATAAATCGACTGGCACACATACCAACAGACACACACACTGGCAGAATACACACTGACTGACACACACACTGCAGACATAAACACCGACTGATGCACAGAGTGACTTACACAAACACTGACTGACACACGCACTGAATGACACACGCACTGACTGACACACGTGCTGACCGAAACATGCACTGAACGAAACACCCACTGACCGAAACACGCACTGACTGAAACATATACTGACTTACACACACACACTGACTAACACACATACCGATAGACACACACACTGACAGACAGACACACTGAGAGACACATAAACTGACAGACACAAACACTGACAGACACACTCACTGACTGAAACAGACACTGTCTGGCACACACACTGACTGAAACACAGACTGACTGACGCACACACTGACTGACACAATCAATGACTGACACACACATTGACTGACACACACAAACTGACAGACACACACACTGGCTGAAGCAAACACTGGTTGACACACAAACTGGCTGACACACAAACTGGCTGACACACAAACTGGCTGACACACACACTGTCTGACACACACACATTGGCCGAAACAAACATTGGTTGACACATACATTGGCTGCCACACACCCTAAATTACCCAAATTTTGAGTGAAACACACATTGACTGACAAACACACACTGACTGACAAACCCACCGACAGACACACACACCGACAGACACAAACACCGACAGACACACATATCGACTGAAACACGCACTGCCTGACACACACATTGACCGACACACACCGATAGACACACACAGCGATAGACACACACACTGACAGACATACATATCAACTGAAACACACTGTGACTGACACAAACACCGACCGACACATACACCGATAGACACACAAACTGACAGACAGACACACAAACTGACAGACACACACACTGACAGACGCACACACTGACGGACACACACTGACAGACACACTCACTGACAGACACACTCACTGACTGAAACAGACGCTGTCTGGCACACACACTGACTGAAACACTGACTGACTGACAAACACACTGACTGACACAAACAATGACTGACACATTACTTGACTGACACACACAAACTGACAGACACACACATACTGGCTGAAACGAACAATGGTTGACACACAAATTGGCTGACACACAAACTGGCTGACACACACACTGGTTGACACACACACTGGTTAACACACACACTGACTGGCACACACACATTGGCAGGAGCAATCACTGGTTGACACACACACTGGCTGACACACACCCTTAATGACACAAATGTTGACTGAAACACACTCGGATGGACACACAAAATGATTGACACACACACTGGCTGAAACGTGCACTGATCGAAACACACACTGACTAACACACAAACACTGACTGACAAGCACACACTGACTGACACACATACTGACAGACACGCTGACTGACACAAACACCTGCAGACACAAACTCCGACAGACACACACACCAACTGAAAAATGCACTGACCGACACACGCACCGACCGACACATGCACTGAATGAAAAACACACTAACTAACACACACACTGACAGACACACACACACTTACTGACACATATATTGACTGGCACACACACTGGCTGCCACACACTATGAGTGAAACACACACTGACTGAAAAACACTGACTGATAATCACACACTGACTGACACACAAACTGACAGACACAAACACCAACAGACGCACACACTGACTAAAACACACACACTGACGGACACACGCACTGACTGACACACACACTGGCTGACACACGCAATTACTGACACACACACTGACTGACACACACTTTGACTGACACACGCAGTGACCAAAACATGCACTGACTGAAACACACACTGACTAACACATGCACACTGACTGACACACACACTGACAGACAAACAACACTGATAGACAGACACATATACTGATAGTAGACACATATACTGACAGACACACACACTGACAGACACACACGCTGACAAACACACACACTGAATGACCCACACACACATAATCACACTTACATTAACACACACACTGGCTTACACACACTATGAGTGAAACACACACTGACTGAAACACACTGACACACACACTTACTGACACACAAACACTGACTGACACACACACACTGACTGACACACAAACTGGCTGACACACACACATTGGCTGAAATAAACACTGACTGACACACACACACAGACTGACACACACACAGACTGACAGACACACTGACTGACACTCACAGACTGACAGCCACACGCACACCATCTGATAGCCACACACACTGACACACACGCTCACTGACACACACAATAACTGACACACACAAACACATTGGCTGAAACAAACGCTGGCTAACACACACGCTGTCTTACACACAAACTGACTGAAACACAGACTAACTGATACAAACATTGACTGAAAAACACACTGACTGAAAATCGCACTGAATGAAACACACACTGACAGACACACACGCTGACTGACACATATGCTGACTGACTTAGACACACTGACACACATGCAATGATTGACACACATAAACCGACAGGCACACACACTGCCAGAAGTCACACTGGCTGACACTCACACTGAGCGGCACCCACTCTGACTGACACACACACCGACTGACTCACACACTGACTGACACATACCCTAACTGACACAAATGTTGACTGAAACACACACTGACTGACACACACAGCGACAGACACAAACACTGACAGACATACATATCAACTGAAACACGCACCGACTGACATACGCACCGACTGGCACGCACACTGACTGACACAAGCACTGACCAAAACATGCACTGACTGAAACAGACACTGACTAACACACACACACTGACTGACACACACACCGACAGACACACAACACTGACAGACACACTGTCAGGCACATATTCTGACTGACACATATACTGACAGACACACACACTGACTGACACACAAACACTGACTGACACACAAACACTGACTGACACACAGACACTGACAGACACACTCACATTGAATGACTTACATACTGACCTTCACACACACATTGGCTGAAACAAACACGGGCTGTAACAAACACTGTCTGACACACCCACTGGCTGACACATGCACTGACTGAAACACATTCTATCTGACACAAACATTGACTGGAACACACAATGACTGACACACACACACACACACACACACACACACACACACACACACACACAAACACACGCACTGACTGACACACGCACACTGACTGACACACACACACTGTCTGACATGCATAAACTGATTGACACACACACCAGCAGACACACACACTGCAGACACACACACTGTCAAACACATGCACAGGCAGACACTTGCACCGGCAGACACATGCACCGACAGACACACACACTGGCAGACACACGCACTATCAGACACACACACTGACAGTGACAAACACTGACTGAAACATATAACGTCTGACACACAACTGAGTGATGCACGCACCGACTGACATCCGCACTGATTGCTATACTCACTGACTGACATGCACTGACCGAAGCATGCACTGACCGAAACACACATGACTAACACAAACACTGACAGACACACACACACTTACTGACACATACGTTGACTGACACACACACTCGCTGACACACGCATTGACTGACACAGGCACTGACCGAAACATGCACTGATGAAACACACACTGACTAACACACACACTGACAGACACACACACACTTACTGACACATAAGTTGACTGACACACACACTCGTTGACACACACTTTGAGTGAAAAACACACTGACTGAAACACACTGACGGACAATCACACACTGACTGACACACACACCGACAGACACAAACACCGACAGACGCACACATTGACTAAAACACACGCACTGACTGACACACGCACTAATTGACACATGCACTGACTGACACATGCACTAAATGACACACGCAATTACTGACACACGCACTGGCTGACATGCACATTGACTGACACATGCACTGACCAAAACATGCACTGACTGAAACACGCACTGACTAACACACACACACTGACTGACACACACACCAATAGACACACACACTGACAGAAAGATACTGACTGAAACAGACACTGTCTGGCACACACACTGACTGAAACACAGACTGACTGACACAGAGGCTCACTGACAAACACACTGACTGACACAAAGAAAGACTGACACACACAAACTAACAGACACACACATACTGGCTGACACAAACACTGGTTGGCACACAGATGGCTGGCACACAAACTGACTGACACTCAAACTGGCTGACACACACACTGGCTGACAGACAGACTGACAGACACACACATATTGGCCAAAACAAACACTTGTTGACAAACACAATGTCTGACACACACCCTAACTGACACAAATGTTGACTGAAACACACGCTGACTGACACAGACACCGACTGAAACATGCACTGACCGAAAAACACACTGACTAACACAAAAACACTGTCTGACAAACACATACTGACAAACACACACGCATACAGACACAAACACCTGCAGACACAAACTCCGACAGACACACACACCAACTGAAAAATGCACTGACCGACTCACGCACCGACCGACTCACGCACCGACCGACACATGCACTGACCGAAACACACACTAACTAACACACACACCAACAGACACAAACACCGACAGACACACACATCGACTGAGAAAAGAACCGACTGACACACGTGCTGACTGACACATGTGCTGACTGACACACGCACTGACTGACACATGCACTGACTGACACACGCAATGACTGACAGACGCATTGACTGACACACACACTGACCAAAACATGCACTGACCGAAACAGACACTGACTAACACACACACACACTGCCTGACACACACAGTGACAGACATACAATGCTGACAGACACACTGACAGACACACACACTGACTGACACACAATGACTGACACGCAAACACTGACTGACACACAAACACTGACAGACACACACACATTAAATGACATACATACTGACTGACACACACAAATTTGCTGAAACAAACAATGGCTGAAACAAACACTGGCTGATACACTCACTGGCTGACACATGCACGGACTGAAACACACTCAAATGGTCACAAACATTGACTGGAACACACACTGACTGAAACAGACAGTCACACACACACACACACATTCACTGACTGACACACACACACTGACTGAAACACACACTGTCTGACATGCATAAACTGACTGACACACACACCGGCAGACACACGCACTGGCAGTCACACGCACCGGCAGACACATGCACCAGCAGACACACGCACTGGCAAACACATGCGCTGGCAGACACACACACTGGCTTCAAACACACTATCGGACACTGACAGCGACAAACACTGACTGAAACAGACACTGTCTGGCACTCACACTGACTGAAACAAACAATGTCTGACACATTAATTGACTGACACACACAAACTGACAGACACACACATTCTGGCTGAAACAAACACTGGTTGACAAACAAACTGGCTTACGCACACTTGGCTGACACACACTCTGGCTGACACACATGCTGGCTGAACACACACACTGACTGGCACACACACATTGGCAGAAATAATCACTGGCTGACACACACCCTAACTGGCACAAATGTTGACTGAAACACACTCTGACTGACACACACGCTGAATGACACACGCACTGACTGACACACACACTGACTGAAACATGCACTGACCAAAACACACATTGACTAACACATGCACACTGACTGACAAACACACACTGACTGACACACACACCAACAGTGACAAACACCTGCAGACACAAACTCTGACAGACACACACACCAACTGAAAAACACACCGACTGACACATGCACCGACCGACTCACGCGCCGAATGAGACACACACTGACTGAAACATGCACTCACTGACACATGCCCTAACTGACACATGCACTAACAGACACATACACTGACAGACAAATACAGACACAAACATTGACTGACACACACACACTGACTGACACACAAACTGACTGCTACATACTGACTGACACACATACTGACTGACAGCCACACACTCACTGTCTGACACACACACTCACTGACACACACACTCACTGACACAATAACTGACACACACACACTGACTGACACACACACACTGGCTGGAACAAACACTGGCTGAAACAAACACTGGCTTAAAGAAACACTGACTGACAGACACACTTGCTGACACACCCACTGATTGAAACCTGGACTGACACAAACGTTGACTGAAACACATGCTGACTGAAAAACGCACTGAATGAAACATACACTGACAGACACACACACTGACTGACACACACACTGACTGACACACATTAATTGACTGGAACACAGACTGACAGACACACACATACTGGCTGAAACAAACACTTGCTGACACACAAACTGGCTGTCACACAAACTGGCTGACACGCACACTGGCTGACACACACGCTGGCTGAACACACACACTGACTGGCACACACACATTGGCAGAAACAATCACTGGTTGACACACACACTGGTTGACACACACACTGACAGAAATGTGCACTGTCCAAAACACACACTGACTAACACACACACACTGACTGACAAACTCACACTGACTGACACACATAATGACAGACACAAACAACCGCAGACACAAACTCCGACAGGCACATGCACCAACTGAAAAACGCACCGACCGACAAACACACTGACTGACTCATGCACCGACTGAGACATGCACTGACCGACACACGCACTGACTGAAACACGCACTGACTGACACATGCACTGACTGACACATGCACTGACTGACACATGCACTGACTGACACATGCACTGACCAAAACATGCACTGACTGAAACACACACTGACTAACACACACACTGACTAACACACAGACACTTACTGACACATACGTTGACTGACACACACACTGGCTGACACACACTGTGAGTGAAACACACACTGACCGAAACACACTGACTGACACAAACGCTGACTGACACACGAACACTGACTGAAACACAAACACTGACTGACACACACACCCTGACTTACACACACACTGAATGGCATACCTACTGACTGACACACACACATTGGCTGAAACAAACATTGGATGACACACACACTGGCTGACACGCACACTGACAGAAACACACTCTAACTGACACAATCTTTGACTGGAACCCACACTGACTGAAACACACAAAGACTGACACACACTACACACACACACACACACATACACATACAAACTGACTGACACACATACACACTGACTGACACACACACACTGACTGACACACACACACTGACAGGCACGCATAAATGACTGACACATGCACCGGCAGACACACGCACCGGCAGACACACGCACCGGCAGACACACACACTGACAGCGACAAACACTGACTGAAACCTATAACGGCTGACACACAACTGAGTGACTCACACACTGACTGACACCCGCACTGATTGCTATACTCACTGACTGACGTGCAGACTGAGTGAAACACACTCTGATTGAAGGACACTGATTGACAAGTGCACTGACTGACACATGCAATGACTGACACCCACACTGACTAATACATGCAGTAACTGACACCCTCTATGTCTGCTACATGCACTATCTGACACATGCAATGACTGACACATTCATTGACTGACACATACATTGACTGACACACGCACTGACAGACACACACACTGTCTGACACACACACACTGACTGACACACATTAATTGACTGGAACACAGACTGACAGACACACACATACTGGCTGAAACAAACACTTGCTGACACACAAACTGGCTGTCACACAAACTGGCTGACACGCACACTGGCTGACACACACGCTGGCTGAACACACACACTGACTGGCACACACACATTGGCAGAAACAATCACTGGTTGACACACACACTGGTTGACACACACACTGACAGAAATGTGCACTGTCCAAAACACACACTGACTAACACACACACACTGACTGACAAACTCACACTGACTGACACACATAATGACAGACACAAACAACCGCAGACACAAACTCCGACAGGCACATGCACCAACTGAAAAACGCACCGACCGACAAACACACTGACTGACTCATGCACCGACTGAGACATGCACTGACCGACACACGCACTGACTGAAACACGCACTGACTGACACATGCACTGACTGACACATGCACTGACTGACACATGCACTGACTGACACATGCACTGACCAAAACATGCACTGACTGAAACACACACTGACTAACACACACACTGACTAACACACAGACACTTACTGACACATACGTTGACTGACACACACACTGGCTGACACACACTGTGAGTGAAACACACACTGACCGAAACACACTGACTGACACAAACGCTGACTGACACACGAACACTGACTGAAACACAAACACTGACTGACACACACACCCTGACTTACACACACACTGAATGGCATACCTACTGACTGACACACACACATTGGCTGAAACAAACATTGGATGACACACACACTGGCTGACACGCACACTGACAGAAACACACTCTAACTGACACAATCTTTGACTGGAACCCACACTGACTGAAACACACAAAGACTGACACACACTACACACACACACACACACATACACATACAAACTGACTGACACACATACACACTGACTGACACACACACACTGACTGACACACACACACTGACAGGCACGCATAAATGACTGACACATGCACCGGCAGACACACGCACCGGCAGACACATGCACCGGCAGACACACACACTGACAGCGACAAACACTGACTGAAACCTATAACGGCTGACACACAACTGAGTGACTCACACACTGACTGACACCCGCACTGATTGCTATACTCACTGACTGACGTGCAGACTGAGTGAAACACACTCTGATTGAAGGACACTGATTGACAAGTGCACTGACTGACACATGCAATGACTGACACCCACACTGACTAATACATGCAGTAACTGACACCCTCTATGTCTGCTACATGCACTATCTGACACATGCAATGACTGACACATTCATTGACTGACACATACATTGACTGACACACACACTGACAGACACACACACTGTCTGACACACACACACTGACTGACACTCACACTGACTGACAGACACACCGACTGCCACATACTGACTGACACACAGACTGACTGACACACACACCGACTGCCACATACTGACACACAGACTGACAGCCACACACACACTGTCTGACACACACACTCACTGACATACACACTCACTGACACAAACAATAACTGACACACACTGGCTGAAACAAACATTGGCTGACACACACACTCTGGCTGCCACACACACTGACTGAAACACAGACTAACTGACACAAAAGCTGACTGAAAGACACACAATGAAACAAACACTGACTGAAACATACACTGATTGAAAAACGCACTCAATGAAACACACACTGACAGACACACAGTGACTAACACACACACTGACTTACATAGATGCACTGACAAACACACAATAACTGACACATACAAACCGATAGGCACAAACACCGGCAGACACACACACTGGCAGAAGACACACTGGCTGACACTCACACTGCAGACACACACACGAACTGACACACAGACTGACTGACACATGCACTGACTTACAAACGCTCTGACTGACACATGCCCTGACTGACATATGCACTGACCATTACATGCAGTGACCGAAACACATACTGACTAACACACACACTGATGAACACACACACACTGACTGACACACAAACCGATAGACACACACACCGACAGATACATAAACTGACAGAAACACAGACTGACAGGCGCAAAAATTGACTGAAACAGACAGTGACTGACACACACACTGACTGAAACTCACACTGACTGACACAAAAAATGACTGACACACACATTGACTGACACACACATTGACTGACACACACAAACTGACAGACACACACACCGTCAGACACACACACTTGCAGAAAACACATTGGCTGACACTCACACTGGCTGACACTCACACTGCCTGACACACACACCGACCGACACACACACCGACTGACACATGCACTGGCTGACAAATGGACTAACTGACACATGCACTGTGTGACAAATGCACTGACTGACACATGCCCAGATTGACACATGCACTGACCGATACATGCACTTTCCAAAACATACACTGACGAACACACACAATGACTAACACGCACACACTGGCTGACACAAACACCAATAGACACACACACGGACAGACACACTGACAGACACGTAAACTGACAAAAACACACACTGAATGAAACAGACAGTGACTGACACACACGCTGACTGAAACTAACACTGAATGACACAAACAAACACTGACACACACATTGACTGACAAATACACTGACTGACACACACAAACCGACAGACACACACATTTGCAGAAGACACACTGTCAGACACTCACACTGGCAGACACACACACCGACTGACACACACACACCCTCTGACACAAGCACTGACTGCCAAAACACTGACTGCCAAATGCACTGACTGACACACGCACTGACTGACACACGCATTGACTGACACAGGCACTGACCAAAACATGCACTGAACGAAACAGACACTGACTAACACACACACTGACTAACACACACACTGACAGACACAAGCACTGACTGACACACGCACTGACTGACACACGCACTGTCTGACACACACTGACTGACACACACACACTTACTGACACACACACTGACAGACACACACACACTTACTGACACATATATTGACTGGCACACACACTGGCTGACACACACTATGAGTGAAACACACACTAACTGAAACAGACAGTGACTGACACACACACTGACTGAAACTCACACTGACTGACACAAACAATGACTGACACACACACTGACTGACACACACAAACTGACAGACACACACAGTGGCAGACAAACACATTGGCAGAAGACACATTGTCTGACTCTCACACTGGCAGACACACACACTGACTGACACACACACACCCTCTGACACATGCACTGACTGACAAATGCACTGACTGACACACGCACTGAATGAAACACGCACTGACTGACACATGCACTGTCTGACACACGCACTGACTGACACATGCACTGACTGACACATGCACTGACTTACAAACGCTCTGACTGACACATGCCCTGACTGACATATGCACTGACCATTACATGCAGTGACCGAAACACATACTGACTAACACACACACTGATGAACACACACACACTGACTGACACACAAACCGATAGACACACACACTGACAGATACATAAACTGACAGAAACACAGACTGACAGGCGCAAAGATTGACTGAAACAGACAGTGACTGACACACACACTGACTGAAACTCACACTGACAGACACAAGCACTGACTGACACATGCACTGACTGACACACGCACTGTCTGACACACACTGACTGACACACACACACTTACTGACACACACACTGACAGACACACACACACTTACTGACACATATATTGACTGGCACACACACTGGCTGACACACACTATGAGTGAAACACACACTAACTGAAACAGACAGTGACTGACACACACACTGACTGAAACTCACACTGACTGACACAAACAATGACTGACACACACACTGACTGACACACACAAACTGACAGACACACACAGTGGCAGACAAACACATTGGCAGAAGACACACTGTCTGACTCTCACACTGGCAGACACACACACTGACTGACACACACACACCCTCTGACACATGCACTGACTGACAAATGCACTGACTGACACACGCACTGAATGAAACACGCACTGACTGACACATGCACTGTCTGACACACGCACTGACTGACACATGCACTGACTGACACACGAATTGACTGACACAGGCACTGACCAAAACATGCACTGAACGAAACAGACACTGACTAACACACACACTGACTAACACACACACTGACAGACACAAGCACTGACTGACACACGCACTGACTGACACACGCACTGTCTGACACACACTGACTGACACACACACACTTACTGACACACACACTGACAGACACACACACACTTACTGACACATATATTGACTGGCACACACACTGGCTGACACACACTATGAGTGAAACACACACTAACTGAAACAGACAGTGACTGACACACACACTGACTGAAACTCACACTGACTGACACAAACAATGACTGACACACACACTGACTGACACACACAAACTGACAGACACACACAGTGGCAGACAAACACATTGGCAGAAGACACACTGTCTGACTCTCACACTGGCAGACACACACACTGACTGACACACACACACTCTCTGACACATGCACTGACTGACAAATGCACTGACTGACACACGCACTGAATGAAACACGCACTGACTGACACATGCACTGTCTGACACACGCACTGACTGACACATGCACTGACTGACACACGAATTGACTGACACAGGCACTGACCAATACATGCACTGACCAAAGCACACACTGACTAACACACACACTGACAGACACACACACACTTACTGACACATAGATTGACTGGCACATACACTGGATGACACACACTATGAGTGAAACACACACTGATCGAAACACACTGACTGACACACACGCTACTGACACACAAACACTGACTGACACACAAACACTGACTGACACACACACACTGAATGACATACCTACTGACTGACACATACACACTGGCTGAAACAAACACTGGCTGACACACACACTGGCTGACACACACACTGACTGATACATGTACTGACTGACATCCGCTATGTCTGATACATGCACTATCTGACACATGCAATGACTGACACATTCATTGACTGACACATACATTGACTGGCACATACATTGACTGACACACACACTGACAGACACATACACTGACTGACACACACACACTGACTGACACACACACTGACTGACACACACACCGACTTACACATACTGACTGACACACAGACTGATAGCCACACACACACTATCTGACACACACACTCACTGACACAAACAATAAGTGACACATTCACACTGATTGATTCACACACTGGCTGATACAAACACTGGCTGATGCACACACTCTGGCTGACACACACACTGACTGAAACACGGACTAACTGACACAAAAGCTGACTGAAAGACACACTGAATGAAACACACACTGTTTGAAACACACGCTGACTGAATAATGTACTCAATGAAACACACACTGACAGACACACAGTGACTGACACACACACTGACTTACATAGACACACTGACACACACACAATGACTGACACATTCAAACCGTTAGGCACAAACACCGGCAGACACACACACTGGCAGAAGACACACTGGCTGACACATTCAAACCGATAGGCACAAACACCGGCAGACACTCACACTGCAGACACACACACCGACTGACACACAGAATGACGGACACATGCACTGACTGACAAACGCTCTGACTGACACATGCCCTGACTGACATATGCACTGAATGATATATGCACTGACCGAAACACACACTGACTAACACACACACTGACTGTCACACACACTGATAGACACACACACTGACAGACACGTAAACTGACAGAAACACAAACTGACAGGCGCAAACACTGACTGAAACAGACAGTGACTGACACTCACATTGCCTGAAACTCACACTGACTGACACAAATATGACTGACACACACATTGACTGATACACGCATTGACTGACACACACAAACTGACAGACACACACACCATCAGACACACACACTTGCAGAAAACACACTGGCTGACACTCACACTGGCAGACACACACACGGACTGACACACACACTGACTGACACATGCTCTGGCTGACAAATGCACTGACTGACACATGCACTGACTGACACATGCACCGACTAACACCCGCACTGATTGACACATGCACTGAGTAACACACGCACACTGTCTGGCACCAATAGACACACACACTGATTGGCAGAAACACTGATGGACACATAAACTGACAGAAACATAAACTGCCTGAAACACACACTGACTGACACACACACTGACTGACACAAACAAAGACTGACACATACACACTGACTGAAACAAACACTGTTTGACACACACGCTGACTGAAACATGGACTAACTGACACAAATGCTGACTGAAAAACACATTGAATGAAACACACACTGACTGAAACACAGGCTGACTGAAAAACACACTCAATGAAACACACACTGACAGACACATACTGACTGACACATACACTGACTTACATAGACGCACTGACACACACACAGTGACTGACACAAGCCAACAGGCACACACACCGGCAGACACACACACTGGCAGAAGACACAGTGGCTGACACTCACACTGGCAGACACACACACCGACTGACACACAGACTAATTGACAAATGCACTGACTGACAAATTCACTGACACATGCCCTGATTTAAACATGCACTGACCGATACAAGCACTGTCCAAAACAAACACTGACTAACACACACAATGACTAACACACACACACAGGCTGATACACACACCAATGGACACACACACTGACAGACTGACAGACACGTAAACTGACAGAAACACACACTGACTGAAACAGTGCCTGACACACACACTGACTGAAACTCACACTGACTGACACAAACAAGCACTGACACACACACTGACTGACACACACACTGACTGACACACACAAACCGACAGACACACACACACACCCTCTGACACATGCACTGACTGACAAATGCACTGACTGACAAATGCACTGATTGACAAATGCACTGACTGACACACGCACTGACTGACACAGGTATTGACTGACACAGGCACTGACCAAAACATGCACTGACCGAAACACACACTGACTAACACACACACACACTGACAGACGCACACACTGACTGACACACGCACTGACTGACACCCGCACTGACTGACACACGCACTGTCTGACACACAAACACTGATTGACACACACACACTGACTGACACACACACACTGACTGACACACACACACACACACTTACTGACACATATATTGACTTGCACACACACTGGCTGACACACACTATGAGTGAAACAAACAGAAACTGAAACACACTGACACACAAACACTGACTGACACACAAACACTGACACACACACAATGACTTACACACACACTGAATGACATACATACTGACTGACACACAAACACATTGGCTGAAACAAACACTGGCTGACATACACACTGGCTGATACACACACTGACTGAAACACACTCTAACTGACACAAACATTGACTGGAACACACACTGACTGAAACACACTGTGACTGACACACACTGACTGACACACACGCACACACTCACACACACACTGGCTGACACACACACTGGCTCATACACTCACTGACTGAAACAGGCAAAGACTGACACACACTGACTGACACACACGCACACACACACACACACACACACACACACACACACACACACACACAGAATGACACGGACACACAGACTGACACACATAAAATGACTGACATGCCTCAAATTACTGACACACGCACTGGCAGACACACGCACTGACAGACACGTAAGCTGACAGAAACACAAACTGACAGGCGCAAACACTGACTGAAACAGACAGTGACTGACACACACAATGAATGAAACTCACACTGACTGAAACAAACAATGACTGACATGCACATTGACTGACACACGCATTGACTGACACACACAAACTGACAGACACACACACCGTCAGACACACACACTGGCAGAAAACACACTGGCTGTCACTCACACTGGCTGACACTCACACTGGCAGACACACACACCGACTGACACACACACCAACAGACACATGCATTGAATGAAAAATGCACTGACTGACACACGCACTGACTGACACATGCACTGACTGACACACGCACTGACTAACACCCACACTGACTGACACACGCACTGACTGAAACATGCACTGACCAAAACACACACTGACTAACACACACACACTGTCTGACACACACACAAATAGACACACACGCTGACAGACAGTAACACTGATGGACACATAAACTGACAGAAACATAAACTGACTGAAACACACACTGACTGACACACACACTGACTGACACAAAAAATGACTGACACATACACAATGGCTGAAACAAAAACTGTTTGACACACACACTGACTGAAACACGGACTAACTGACACAAACGCTGACTGAAAAGCACATTGAATGAAACACACACTGACTGAAATACAGGCTGACTGAAAAACGCAATCAATGAAACAAACACTTGCAGACACACAGTGACTGACAAACACACAGACCTACATAGACGCACTGACAAACACACAATGACAGATACACACAAACCAACAGGCACACACACCTGCAGACACACACACTGGCAGAAGACACACTGGTTGACACTCACACTGGCAGACACACACACTGACTGACATACAGACTGACTGACACATGCATTGACTGTCAAACGCACTGACTAACACATGCACTGACTGACACATGCACTGACCAATACATGCACTGCCTGAAACACACACTGACTTACACACACAATGACTAACACACACACACTGGCTGACACACACACCAATAGACACACACACTGACAGACACATAAAATGACAGAAACACACACTGACTGAAACAGACAGTGACTGACACACACACTGACTGAAACTCACACTGACTGACACAAACAATGACTGACACACACATTGACTGACACACACACTGACTAACATGCACAAACTGACAGACACACACACCGGCAGACACAGACATTGGCAGAAGACACACTGTCTGACACTCACACTGGCAGACATACACCCTCTGACACATGCACTGACTGACAAATGCACTGACTGACAAATGCACTGACTGACACACGCACTGACTGACACATGCATTGACTGACACAGGCACTTAAAACATGCACTGATACACACAAACGGACAGACACACACACCGTCAGACACACCCAAAGCCGGAAAACATGCTGGCTGATACTTACACTGGCTGACACATGCACTGGCTGACACTCACACTGGCAGATACACACACCGACTGACACCAAACAGACTGACACATGCACTGACTGACAAATTCACTGACTGACACATGACCTGACTGACACATGCACTGACTAACACCTGCAATGACTGAAACATGCACTGACCGAAACACACAATGACTAACACATGCACACTGTCTGACACACACACCAAAAGACACACACAGTGACAGACAGAAACACTGGACACATAAACTGACAGAAACATAAACTGACTGAAACACACACTGACTGACACACACACTGACTGACACATACACACTGGCTGAAACAAACACTGAATGACATACATACTGACTGACACACACACATTGGCTGAAACAAACACTGGCTGACACACAGAATGACTGAAACACACTCTAAATGGCACAAACATTGACTGGAACCCACACTGACTGAAACACACAATGACTGACACATACGCTGACTCGCACACACGCACAGACACACTGACTGACACACACACACTGACAGCAACAAAGGCTGACTGAAACACATAATGGCTGACACACAACTGTGTGACACACTCACTGACTGACACACACACTGACTGACACATGCACTGACTGACACATGTACTGACTGACACATGCACTGACTAACACCCACAATGACTGACACACGCACTGACTGACACATGCACTGATTAACACCCACAATGACTGACACACGCACTGACTGACACATGCACAAACCGAAAGACACACTGAGTAACACACGCACACTGTCTGACGCACACACCAATAGACATACAAACTGACAGACAGAAACACTGATGGACACATAAACTAACAGAAACATAAACTGACTGAAACATACACTGACTGACACACACACTGGCTGACACAAACAATGACGGACACTTACACACTGGCTTAAACAAACACTGAATGACAAACGTAATGACTGACACAAAAACTTTGGCTGAAACAAACACTGGCTGACACACACACTGGCTGACACACAGAATGACTGTAACACACTCTAACTGACACAAACATTGACTGGAACCCACACTGACTGAAACACACAACGACTGACACACACGCTGACTCACACACACACATACACACACACACACTGACGGGCACGCATAAAATGACTGACAAATGCACCGGCAGACACAAGCACCGGCAGACACACACACTGCCAGCGACAAACACTGACTCAAACATACAACGGCTGAGACCCAACTGAGTGACGCGCACACTGACTGACAAACGCACTGACTGACACATGCACTGATTAACACCCACAATGACTGACACACGCACTGACTGAAACATGCACTGACCGAAACACACACTGACTAACAAATGCACACTGTCTGACAAACACACCAATAGACACACACACTGACAGACAGAATCACTGATGGACACATAAACTGACAGAAACATAAACTGACTGAAACACACAAAGACTGACACACACACACTGACACTCGCACAAACATACTCACTGACTGACACACACACTGACTGACACACACACACTGACTGACATGCATAAAATGACTGACACACGCACCGGCAGACACACGCACCGCTAGACAAACACATTGACAGCGACAAACACTGACTGAAACATATAACAGCTGACACACAACTGAGTGATGCACACACTGACTGACACCCGCACTGATTGCTGTACTCACTGACTGACATGCACACTGAGTGAAACACACTCTGATTGAAGGACACTGATTGACAAGTGCACTGACTGACACATGCACTGACTGACACCCACACTGACTGACAGATGCACTGACTGACACACACTATGTCTGCTACAGGCACTATCTGACACATGCACTGACACATACTTTGACTGACACATTTTGTGACTGACACACACACTAACTGACACACACACTGACTGACACATACTGACTGACACACAGAATGACAACCACGCACACACTGTCTCACACACTCACTCACTGACATACACACATACTGACACAAACAATAACTGACAAACACACACTGACTGACACACACAATGGCTGAAACAAACACTGGCTGACACACACACTGACTGAAACACGGACTAACTGACGCAAAATCTGACTGAAAGACACACTGTATGAAACACACACTGACTGAAACACACGCTGACTGAAACACGCACTCAGTGAAACACACACTGACAAACACACAGTGACTGACATACACACTGACTTACATAGATGCACTGACAATCACACATTGACTGACACATACAAACCAACAGGCACAAACACCGGCAGACACACACACTGGCAGAAGACACATTGGCTGACACTCACACCGACTGACACACAGACTGTCTGACCCATGCACTGACTGACACACGCAATGACTGGCACATGCACTGACTGAAACTTGCACTGACCGAAACACACACTGACTAACACACACACACTAACTGACACACACACCGATAGACACACACACTGACAGACATGTAAACTGACAGAAGCACAAACTGACAGGTGCACACACTGAGTGAAGCAGACAGTGACTGACATACACACTGACTGAAACTCACACAGACTGACACAAACAATGACTGACACACACATTGACTGACACACGCATTGACTGACACACACAAACTGACAGGAACAAACACCATCAGACAGACACACTGACTGAAACACAGACTTACTGACACAAAAGCTGACTGAAAAACACACTGAATGAAACACACTTTCTGACCGAAACACACGCTGACTGAAAAACACACTCAGTGAAACACACACTGACAGACACACAGTGACTGACACACACACTGACTTACATAGATGCACTGACACATACACAATGACTGACACATACAAACCGACAGGCACAAACACTGGCGGACACACACACTGGCAGAACACACACTGGCTGACATTCTCACCGACTGACACACAGACTTACTGCCACATACACTGACTAACACACACACTGACTAACACACATACATTGACTGACACACACACCGATAGACACACACACTGATAGACACATAAACTGACAGAAACACAAACTGACAGGCGCAAACAGTGAATGAAACAGACATTGAATGACATACACACTGACTGATACTCACACTGACTGACACAAACAATGACTGACACACACAAACTGACAGACACACAGACCGTCAGACACACACACTGGCAGAAAACACACTGGCTGACACTCACACTGGCTGACACACACACCAACTGACACACACAACGACTGACACATGCACTGACTGACAAATGCACTGACTGACACATGCACTGACTGACACACGCACTGACTGACACACGCACTGACTAACACACGCACTGACTGACACAACCAATGACTGACACACACACACACTGGATGACAAACACAGACTGACTGACACACACTAGCTGAATCACACACTGACTGACGCACACACTGAATGACATACTTACTGACTGACACACACTGGCTGACACACACACAGAATGAAACACACGCTTAAACACACAGTGACACACACACTGACACACACACACAGACTTACACACACACACTGACTGAAACACACACACTGACTGACACAAGTGCCAGCAGACACAGGCACAGGCAGACACAGGCACTGGCAGACACACGCACCGGCAGGCACACACACTCTCAGACACACACACTGACATTGACAAACACTGACTGAAACATGAACTGACCGAAACACACACACACTGTCTGACACAAACACACCAATAGACACACACACTGACAGACAGGCATACTGACAGACTCATAAACTGACTGAAACACACAATGACAGGCACACACGCTGACTGACACAAACAATGAATGACACACCCACAATGGTGGAAATAAACACTGTTTGACACACACACTGGTTGATACACCCTAACTGACACAAATGTTGATTGAAACACACACTGACTGACAATCATACACTGACTGGCACACACACACAGACAGACACACACACACTGAGTGAAACACACACTGACTGACACACACACCGACTGAGACACAGACTGACTGACACATGCCCTGAATGACACATGCACTGACCGATACATGCACTGACTGAAGCACACACTGACTCGCACACAAACTTACTAGCACACACACTGACAAACACGCACACTGACTAACACACACACACTGACTGACACACACACCGATAGACACACACACTGACAGACACACTGACAGACACATAGACTGACAGAAACACAAACTGATAGACGCACACACTGACTGAAACAGACAGTGACTGACACACACACTGACTGAAACTCACACTGATGACACAAACAATGGCTGACACACATATTGACTGACACACACATCAATAGACACACACACTGATGGACAAACACACCGACGGACACATAAACTGACAGACAAATAAAATGACTGAAACACACACTGACTGACACACACACTGACTGACACCAGCAATGATTGACACCAGCAATGACTGACACACACACATTGGCTGAAACAAACACTGTTTGACACACACACTGGCTGACACACCTTAACTGAATCAAATGTTGATTGAAACACACACTGACTGACAAAAATACACTGACTGACACACACACAGGCAGACACACACAATGACTGACACATGAACTGACTGACACAGAGTCGGACACATTAATTGATTGACACACACAAACGGACAGACACACCCAGACTGGCTGAAGCAAACATTGGTTGACACACAATCTGGCTGCCACACACAATGACTGACACACACACTGGCTGATACACACGCTGACTGGCAAACACACGTTGGCAGAAACAATCACTGGTTGAAACACTCACTGGCTGACACAGACCCTAACTGACGCAAATTTTGACTGAAACACACACTGACTGACACTTAAATGACTGACACACGCACTAAATAACACACACACTGTATAACACACACACTGACTGAAACACAGACTAACTGACACAAATGCTGACTGAAAGACACACTGAATGAAACACACACTGACTGAAACACACACTGACTGAAAAATGCACTCAATGAAACACACACTGACAGACACACACTGACTGACACACATACTGACTTACGTAGATGCACTGACACACAGACAATGATTGACACATACAAACCGACAGGCACACACACTGGCAGACACACACACCGGCAGAACACACACTGGCTGAAACTCAAACTGGCAGACACACACACCGACTGAAACATAGACTGACTGACACATGCACTGACTGAAAAATGCACTGACCGAAAAATGCTCCGATGGACACACGGACCGACTGACACACGCACCAACTGACACACGCACCGACTGACATGCACACTGACTGACACATGCACTGACTGACACACGCACTGACTGACAGAAGCATTTTCTGACACATTCACTGTCTGACACATGCACTGACTGGCACACACACCAATAGACACACACACTGACAGACACATAAACTGACAGAAACACAAACTGACTGACGCACACACTGACAGAAACAGTGACTGACAAACACACTGACTGAAACTCACATAGACTGACATAAACAATGACTGACACACACATTGACTGACACACACATTGACTGACACACGCATTGACTGACACACGCACTGACTGACACAAGCATTTTCTGACACACGCACTTCTGACACACGCACTGTCTGACACACACACCAATAGACACACACACTGACAGGCAAGTAAACTGATAGGAACGCAAACTGACTGACGCACACACTGACAGAAACAGTGACTGACACATGCACTGACTGAAACTCACACAGACTGACATAAACAATGACTGACACACACATTGAGTGACACACACATTGACTGACACTTGCATTGACTGACACACGCACTGGCTGACACAGGCACTGACCGAAACACACACTGACTAACACACACACTAACTAACACACACACACACTGACTGACACACACACCGATAGACACACACACTGACAGACACGTAAACTGACAGAAACACAAACTGACTGATGCACACACTGACAGAAACAGTGACTGACACACACACTGACTGAAACTCACACAGACTGACATAAACAATGACTGACTCACACATTGAGTGACACACACATTGACTGACACATGCACTGACTGACACAAGCACTGACTGACACACGCATTGATTGACACACATAAACTGACAGACACACACACTGACAGACACACACACTGGCAGAAGAGACACTGGCTGACACTCACACTGGCAGACACACACACCGACTGACGCACACACCGACTGACACACACAATGACTGACACATGCACTGACTGACACATGCACGGACTGACAAACGCACTGACTGACACATGCCCTGACTGACACATGCCCTGACCGATACATGCACTGACCGAAACACACACTGACTAGCACACAAACTTACTATCACACACACTGACTAACACGCACACTGACTAACACACACACACTGACTGACACACACACCGATAGACACACACACTAACAGACACACTGACAGACACATAGACTGACAGAAACACAAACTGATAGATACACACACTGACTGAAACAGACAGTGACTGACACACACACTGACTGAAACTCACACTGATGACACAAACAATGACTGAAACACACATTGACTGACACACACATCAATAGACACACACACTGACAGACAGACACACCGGCGGACACATAAACTGACAGACCAATAACATGACTGAAACACACACTGACTGACACACACACTGACTGACACACATACTGACTGACACCAGCAATGACTGACACAAACAATGACTGACACACACACACTGCATGAAACAAACACTGTTTGACACACACACTGGCTGACACACCTTAATTGAATCAAATGTTGATTGAAACACACACTGACTGACAAAATTACACTGACTGACACACACACAGGCAGACACATACATTGACTGACACATGAACTGACACACACACTGACTGACACAGGCACTGACTGACACAAACAATGACTGACACATTAATTGACTGACACACACAAACAGACACGCACATACTGGCTGAAGGAAACATTGGTTGACACACAATCTGGCTGACAAACACAATGACTGACACACACACTGGCTGATACACACTCTGACTGGCAAACACACATTGGCAGAAACAATAATTGGTTGACACACACACTGGCTGACACAGACACTAACTGACACAAATTTTGACTGAAACACACAGTGACTGACACTTAAATGACTGACACACGCACTGAAGGACACACACACTTTATAACACACACACTGACTGAAACACAGACTAACTGACACAAAAGCTGACTGAAAGACACACTGAATGAAACACACACTGACTGAAACACACGCTGACTGAAAAACCCACTCAATGAAACACACACTGAAAGACACACAGTGACTGACACATATACTGACTTACATAGATGCACTAACACACACACAATGATTGATACATACAAACTGACAGGCACACACACTGGCAGACACACACACTGGCAGAAGACACACTGGCTGACACACACACTGGCAGACACACACACTGACTGACACACAGACTGACTGACACATGCACTGACTGACAAAAGCACTGACTGACACATGCCCTGACTGACACATGCACTGACCAATACATATACTGACCGAAACACACACTAACACACACACATACTGAGTGACAAACACACACTGACAGACACACACACTGACAGACACAAATACCTACAGACACAAAATCCGACACACACACACACAGACAGACACACTGACTGACACATGGACTGACCGAAACAAACACTGACTAACACATGCACATTGTCTGACAGACACACCATTAGACACACAAACTGACAGACAGAAATACTGATGGACACATAAACTGACAGACAAATAAAATGACTGAAACACACACTGACTGACACACACACTGACTGACACACTCACTGACTGGCACACACACTGACAGACACACACACTCACTGACACACACATTGACTGACACACACACTGACTGACACAAACAATGACTGACACACACACACTGGCTGAAACAAACACTTTGACACACACACTGGCTGACACACCTTAACTGAGTCAAATGTTGATTGAAACACACACTGACAGACAAAATTACACTGACTGATACACACACAGGCAGACACAGGCACTGACTGACACAAACAATGACTGACACATTGATTGACTGACACACACAAACGGACAGACACACACATACTGGCTGAAACAAACACTGGTTCACACACAAACTGGCTGACACATACACTGACTGACACACACACTGGCTGATACACACTCTGATTGGCAAACACACATGGGCAGAAACAATCACTGGTTGACACACACACTGTCTGAAAAAAACCCTAACTGACACAAGTTTTGACTGAAACACACACTGACTGACACATACATTGACAGACACAATCACTGACTGACACCTGAACTGAAGGACATGCACACGGACTGACACACACACTGAATGAAAGGTGCACTGACCAAAACAAACACAGACTAACACACACACACCCACACACAGAGTGACAAACACACACTGACAGACACACACACCAACAGACACAAACACTTACAGAGACAAACTCTGACACACACACACACCGACAGATACACACACCGACAGAAAAATGTACTGACTGAAAAATGCACCGACTGACACACGCTCTGCTGACACGTGCACTGTCTGACAGACGCACTGACTGACACAGTCACTGACTGAAACATGCACTGACCGAAAGACACACTGACTAACACACACACTGACAGACACAAACACACTAACTGACAAATACATTGAATGACACACATACTGGCTGTCACACACTATGAGTGAAACATACACTGACTGAAACACACTGACTGACACACAAACACTGACTGACACACACACTGACTGACACACACATTGACTGACACACACACTGACTGACACACACACACTGCCTGAAACAAACATTGTTTGACACATACACTGGCCGGCACACCTTAAATGACTCAAATATTGATTGAAACAAACACTGACTGACAAAGATACACTGACTGTCACACACACAGGCAGACACACTGGCTGACTGACACAGGCACTGACTGACACAGGCACTGATTGACACAAACAGTGACTGACACATTAATTGACTGACACACACAAACGGACAGACACAAACATACTGGCTGAAACAAACACTGGTTGACGCACAATCTCACTGACACACACACTGACTGACACACACACAGGCTGATAAACACTCTGACTGGCAAACACACATTGGCAGAAATAATCACTGGTTGACACACACACTGGCTGACACACACACTGAAACACACACTGAAACACACACACACACACACACACACACACACACACACACAGACTGACACACACACACGGACTTACACAAGTGCCGGCAGACACACGCACCGGTAGACACAGGCACAGGCAGACACAGGCACCATCAGACACATGCACCGGCAGACACACACACTCTCAGACACACACACTGACTGACACACACACACTGACTGACACACGCCAATAGTCACACACACTGGCCGACACACTGACAGACACATAGACTGACAGAAACACAAACTGACTGACACACACACTGACTGAAACTCAAACAGGTGACACAAACAATGACTGACACACACATTGACTGACACACACACCAATAGACTCACAAACTGACAGACAGAAACACTGATGGACACATAAACTGACAAACACATAAAATGACTGAAACCCACAATGACCGACACACACACTGACTGACACACCTTAACTGACTCAAATGTTGATTGAAACACACACTGACAGACAAAAATACATTGACTGACACACACACAGGTAGACAAACGCATTGACTGACACACACACTGACTGACACAGGCACTGACTGACACAAACAATGACTGACACATTAATTGACTGACACACACAAACGGACAGACACACACATATTGGCTGAAACAAACACTGGTTGACACACAAACTGGCTGACACACACACTGACTGACACACACATCAGGCTGATACACACTCTGATTGGCAAACACACATTGGCAGAAACAATCACTGGTTGACACACACACTGGCAGACACACACCCTAACTGGCACAAATTTTGACTGAAACTCACACTGACTGACACACACATTGACTGACACAAACACTGTCTGACACTTGCACTGAAGGACACACACACTGACTGACACACACACTGAATGAAACGTGCACTGACTGAAACAAACACTGACTAATACACACACGCACACACACACTGAGTGACAAACACACACTGACAGACAAATACACCGACAGACACAAACACCTTCAGACACAAACTTCGACACACACACACACCGACTGACACACACACCGACTGAAAAATGCACCGACTGAAAAATGCACCGACTGACACATGCACTGCTGACACATGCACTGTCTGACACATGCACTGACTGAAACAGGCAATGACCAAAACATGCACTGGCCAAAACACACACTGACTAACACACACATTGACAGACACAAACAGTCTTACTGACAAATACATTGACTGACACACACACTGGCTGACACACACTATGAGTGAAACACACACTGAGTGAAACACACTGACTGACACACAAACACTGACTGACACACACACACTGACTGACACACACTAGCTGAATCGCACACTGTCTGACACACACACAGATTGACATACATACTGTCTGACACACACACATTGGCTGAAACAAACATTGGCTGACACACACACTGGCTGACAAACACTGTGACTGAAACACACATTGAAACACACACTGACACACACACACAGACTGACACATACATACTGACTGACACACACACACACTGACTTACTCAAGCGCCGGCAGACACACGCACCGGAAGACACAGGCACAGGCAGACACAGGCACCGGCAGACACACGCACCGGCAGACACACACACTCTCAGACACACACACTGAAAGTGACAAACACTGACTGAAACATGAACTAACCAAAACACACACTGACCAGCACACTTTCTGACACAAACACACCGATAGACACACACACACACAGACACGTAGACGGACAGAAACACAAACTGACAGATGCACACACTGACTGAAACACACAGTGACTGACACACACGCTGAATGAAACTCACACTGATGACACAAACAATGACTGACACACACATTGACTGACACACACATCAATAGACACACACACTGACAGACAGACACACTGACGGACACATAAACTGACAGACAAATAAAGTGACTGAAACACACACTGACTGACACACACACTGACTGACACACACACTAACACACACAATGACTGACACAAACGATAACTGACACACACTCACTGGCTGAAACAAACACTGACACACACACTGGCTGACACACCTTAACTGACTCAAATGTTGATTGAAACACACACTGACTGACAAAAATACACTGACTGACACACACACAGGCAAAAACACACACTGACTGACACAGGCACTGACTGACACAAACAATTACTGACACATTAATTGACTGACACGCACAAACAGACAGACACACACATACTGGCTGAAACAAACACTGGTTGACACACAATCTGGCTGACACACACAATGACTGACACAAACACTGGCTGATACACACTCTGACAGACAGACACACTGACAGACACATAAACTGACAGACTCATAAACGGATTGAAGCACACACTGACTGACACACATGCTGACTGACACATGCATTGTCTTACACACGCACTGACTGACACAGGCACTGACCAAAACACACACTGACCGAAACACACACTGACCAAAACACACAGCTGACTAACACACACACTGACAGACACAAACACACATACTGACACATACATGACTGACACACACACTGGCTGACACACACTATGAGTGAAACACACACTGCCTGAAACACACTGACTGACACACACGCTGACTGACACACAAACACTGACTGACACACAAACACTGACTGACACACACTAGCTGGATCACACACTGGCTAACACACACACTGAATGACATACATATTGACTGACACACACACTAACACAAACACTGATGCACACACTGACACACACTCTGACACACACGTATACACACACACACACACACACAGACTGACACACACACGCTGACTGACACACACACACTGACTGACAAAAGCACCGGTAGACACATGCACTAGCAGACACAGGCACAGGCAGACACAGGCACCGGCAGACACACGCACCGGCAGGCACACACACTCTCAGACACACACACTGACAGCGACAAACACTGACTGAAACATGAACTGACCGAAACACACACTGACTAACACACACACACTGTCTGACACAAACACACTGATAGACACACACACTGACAGACAGACACACTGACAGAAACAAACTGACAGACTCATAAACTGACTGACACACACACTGGCTGACACATCCTAACTGACACAAATGTTGATTGAAACACACACTGACTGACCAACATACACTGACTGACACACACTCACAGACAGACACACACACACCGAGTGAAACACACGCTGACTGACACACATATTGACTGACACACAGACTGAGTGACACATGCACTGATTGACAAATGCACTGACTGACACATGCCCTGACTGACACATGCACTGACCGATACATGCACTTACTGAAACACACACTGACTAGCACACACACTGACTGACACACACACACTGACTGACACACACCAATAGTCACACACACTGGCAGACACACTGACAGACTCGTAGACTGACAGAAACACAAACTGACAGACACACACAGTGACTGAAAAAGACAGTGACTGACACACACACTGACTGAAACTCAAACTGGTGACACAAACAATGACTGACACACACATTGACTGACACACACACCAATAGACTCACAAACTGACAGACAGAAACACTGATGGACACATAAACTGACAAACACATAAAATGACTGAAACCCACACTGACCGACACACACACTGACTGACACACCTTAACTGACTCAAATGTTGATTGAAACACACACTGACTGACAAAAATACATTGACTGACACACACACAGGCAGACAAATGCACTGACTGACACACACACTGACTGACACAGGCACTGACTGACACAAACAATGACTGACACATTAATTGACTGACACACACAAACGGACAGACACACACATATTGGTTGAAACAAACACTGGTTGACACACAAACTGGCTGACACACACACTGACTGACACACACATCAGGCTGATACACACTCTGATTGGCAAACACACATTGGCAGAAACAATCACTGGTTGACACACACACTGGCTGACACACACCCTAACTGGCACAAATTTTGACTGAAACTCACACTGACTAACACACACATTGACTGACACAAACACTGTCTGACACTTGCACTGAAGGACACACACACTGACTGACACACACACTGACTGACATAAACAATGAATGACACACACACAATGGTGGAAACAAACACTATTTGACACACACACTGGTTGACACAACCTAACCGACACAAATGTTGAATGAAACACACACTGACTGACAAACATACACTGACTGAAACACACACAGACAGACACACACACCTAGTGAAACACACACTGAATGACACACACACCGACTGGCATACACACCGACTGATACACAGACTGACTGACACATGCACTGACTAACAAGCGCACTGACTGACACAGGCCCTGACTGACACATGCACTGACTGAAACATACACTGACTAGCACAGACACTGATTAACACACACACTGACTGACACACGCACTGTCTTAGACATGCAATGACTGTCACAGGCACTGAACAAAACACACACTGACCAAAACACACACTGACCGAAACACACACTGACTAACACACACACTGACAGACACAAACACACATACTGACACATACATTGACTGACACACACACTGGCAGACACACACTATGAGTGATACACACATTGCCTGAAACATACTGAAGACACACACGCTGACTGACACACAAACACTGACTGACGCACAAACACTGGCTGACACACAAACACTGAATGACACACACATACTGACTGACACACATTAGCTGGACAACACACTGGCTGACGCACACACTGAATGACATACATACTGAGTGACACACACACTGACACACACACGAAACACACACTGACTAACACACACACACTGTCTGACACACACACCGATAGACACACACACAGCCGGACAGACACACTGATGTACACATAAACTGACAGACTCATAAACTGACTGAAACACACACTGATTGACACACACACTGACTGACATAAACAATGAATGACACACACAATGGTGGAAACAAACACTGTTTGACACAGACACTGGTTGACACTCCCTAACTGACACAAATGTTGAATGAAACATACAGTGACTGACACAAATAATGACTGACAAACACATTGACTGACACACACATCAATAGACACAAACACTGACAGACAGACACACTGACGGATACATAAACTGACAGACACATAAAATGACTGAAACACACACTGACTGACATGCACACTGACTGACACACACACTCACTGACACACACACAGGCAGATGCACACACTGACTAACACACACACTGACTGACACATGCACTGACTGACACAGGCACTGACTGACACAGGCACTGACTGACACAAACAATGACTGACACATTTTTTGACTGACGCACGCAAACGGACAGACAAACACATACTGGCTGAAACAAACACTGGTTGACACACAAACTGGCTGACACACACACTGACTGACACACACATCAGGCTGATACACACTCTGATTGGCAAACACACATTGGCAGAAACAATCACTGGTTGACACACACACTGGCAGACACACACCCTAACTGGCACAAATTTTGACTGAAACTCACACTGACTGACACACACATTGACTGACACAAACACTGTCTGACACTTGCACTGAAGGACACACACACTGACTGACACACACACTGAATGAAACGTGCACTGACTGAAACAAACACTGACTAATACACACACGCACACACACACTGAGTGACAAACACACACTGACAGACAAATACACCGACAGACACAAACACCTTCAGACACAAACTTCGACACACACACACACCGACTGACACACACACCGACTGAAAAATGCACCGACTGAAAAATGCACCGACTGACACATGCACTGCTGACACATGCACTGTCTGACACATGCACTGACTGAAACAGGCAATGACCAAAACATGCACTGGCCAAAACACACACTGACTAACACACACATTGACAGACACAAACAGTCTTACTGACAAATACATTGACTGACACACACACTGGCTGACACACACTATGAGTGAAACACACACTGAGTGAAACACACTGACTGACACACAAACACTGACTGACACACACACACTGACTGACACACACTAGCTGAATCGCACACTGTCTGACACACACACAGATTGACATACATACTGTCTGACACACACACATTGGCTGAAACAAACATTGGCTGATACACACACTGGCTGACAAACACTGTGACTGAAACACACACTGAAACACACACTGACACACACACACAGACTGACACATACATACTGACTGACACACACACACACTGACTTACTCAAGCGCCGGCAGACACACGCACCGGAAGACACAGGCACAGGCAGACACAGGCACCGGCAGACACACGCACCGGCAGACACACACACTCTCAGACACACACACTGAAAGTGACAAACACTGACTGAAACATGAACTAACCAAAACACACACTGACCAGCACACTTTCTGACACAAACACACCGATAGACACACACACACACAGACACGTAGACGGACAGAAACACAAACTGACAGATGCACACACTGACTGAAACACACAGTGACTGACACACACGCTGAATGAAACTCACACTGATGACACAAACAATGACTGACACACACATTGACTGACACACACATCAATAGACACACACACTGACAGACAGACACACTGACGGACACATAAACTGACAGACAAATAAAGTGACTGAAACACACACTGACTGACACACACACTGACTGACACACACACTAACACACACAATGACTGACACAAACGATAACTGACACACACTCACTGGCTGAAACAAACACTGACACACACACTGGCTGACACACCTTAACTGACTCAAATGTTGATTGAAACACACACTGACTGACAAAAATACACTGACTGACACACACACAGGCAAAAACACACACTGACTGACACAGGCACTGACTGACACAAACAATTACTGACACATTAATTGACTGACACGCACAAACAGACAGACACACACATACTGGCTGAAACAAACACTGGTTGACACACAATCTGGCTGACACACACAATGACTGACACAAACACTGGCTGATACACACTCTGACAGACAGACACACTGACAGACACATAAACTGACAGACTCATAAACGGATTGAAGCACACACTGACTGACACACATGCTGACTGACACATGCATTGTCTTACACACGCACTGACTGACACAGGCACTGACCAAAACACACACTGACCGAAACACACACTGACCAAAACACACAGCTGACTAACACACACACTGACAGACACAAACACACATACTGACACATACATGACTGACACACACACTGGCTGACACACACTATGAGTGAAACACACACTGCCTGAAACACACTGACTGACACACACGCTGACTGACACACAAACACTGACTGACACACAAACACTGACTGACACACACTAGCTGGATCACACACTGGCTAACACACACACTGAATGACATACATATTGACTGACACACACACTAACACAAACACTGATGCACACACTGACACACACTCTGACACACACGTACACACACACACACACACACAGACTGACACACACACGCTGACTGACACACACACACTGACTGACAAAAGCACCGGTAGACACATGCACTAGCAGACACAGGCACAGGCAGACACAGGCACCGGCAGACACACGCACCGGCAGGCACACACACTCTCAGACACACACACTGACAGCGACAAACACTGACTGAAACATGAACTGACCGAAACACACACTGACTAACACACACACACTGTCTGACACAAACACACTGATAGACACACACACTGACAGACAGACACACTGACAGAAACAAACTGACAGACTCATAAACTGACTGACACACACACTGGCTGACACATCCTAACTGACACAAATGTTGATTGAAACACACACTGACTGACCAACATACACTGACTGACACACACTCACAGACAGACACACACACACCGAGTGAAACACACGCTGACTGACACACATATTGACTGACACACAGACTGAGTGACACATGCACTGATTGACAAATGCACTGACTGACACATGCCCTGACTGACACATGCACTGACCGATACATGCACTTACTGAAACACACACTGACTAGCACACACACTGACTGACACACACACACTGACTGACACACACCAATAGTCACACACACTGGCAGACACACTGACAGACTCGTAGACTGACAGAAACACAAACTGACAGACACACACAGTGACTGAAAAAGACAGTGACTGACACACACACTGACTGAAACTCAAACTGGTGACACAAACAATGACTGACACACACATTGACTGACACACACACCAATAGACTCACAAACTGACAGACAGAAACACTGATGGACACATAAACTGACAAACACATAAAATGACTGAAACCCACACTGACCGACACACACACTGACTGACACACCTTAACTGACTCAAATGTTGATTGAAACACACACTGACTGACAAAAATACATTGACTGACACACACACAGGCAGACAAATGCACTGACTGACACACACACTGACTGACACAGGCACTGACTGACACAAACAATGACTGACACATTAATTGACTGACACACACAAACGGACAGACACACACATATTGGTTGAAACAAACACTGGTTGACACACAAACTGGCTGACACACACACTGACTGACACACACATCAGGCTGATACACACTCTGATTGGCAAACACACATTGGCAGAAACAATCACTGGTTGACACACACACTGGCTGACACACACCCTAACTGGCACAAATTTTGACTGAAACTCACACTGACTAACACACACATTGACTGACACAAACACTGTCTGACACTTGCACTGAAGGACACACACACTGACTGACACACACACTGACTGACATAAACAATGAATGACACACACACAATGGTGGAAACAAACACTATTTGACACACACACTGGTTGACACAACCTAACCGACACAAATGTTGAATGAAACACACACTGACTGACAAACATACACTGACTGAAACACACACAGACAGACACACACACCTAGTGAAACACACACTGAATGACACACACACCGACTGGCATACACACCGACTGATACACAGACTGACTGACACATGCACTGACTAACAAGCGCACTGACTGACACAGGCCCTGACTGACACATGCACTGACTGAAACATACACTGACTAGCACAGACACTGATTAACACACACACTGACTGACACACGCACTGTCTTAGACATGCAATGACTGTCACAGGCACTGAACAAAACACACACTGACCAAAACACACACTGACCGAAACACACACTGACTAACACACACACTGACAGACACAAACACACATACTGACACATACATTGACTGACACACACACTGGCAGACACACACTATGAGTGATACACACATTGCCTGAAACATACTGAAGACACACACGCTGACTGACACACAAACACTGACTGACGCACAAACACTGGCTGACACACAAACACTGAATGACACACACATACTGACTGACACACATTAGCTGGACAACACACTGGCTGACGCACACACTGAATGACATACATACTGAGTGACACACACACTGACACACACACGAAACACACACTGACTAACACACACACACTGTCTGACACACACACCGATAGACACACACACAGCCGGACAGACACACTGATGTACACATAAACTGACAGACTCATAAACTGACTGAAACACACACTGATTGACACACACACTGACTGACATAAACAATGAATGACACACACAATGGTGGAAACAAACACTGTTTGACACAGACACTGGTTGACACTCCCTAACTGACACAAATGTTGAATGAAACATACACTGACTGACACAAATAATGACTGACAAACACATTGACTGACACACACATCAATAGACACAAACACTGACAGACAGACACACTGACGGATACATAAACTGACAGACACATAAAATGACTGAAACACACACTGACTGACATGCACACTGACTGACACACACACTCACTGACACACACACAGGCAGATGCACACACTGACTAACACACACACTGACTGACACATGCACTGACTGACACAGGCACTGACTGACACAGGCACTGACTGACACAAACAATGACTGACACATTTTTTGACTGACGCACGCAAACGGACAGACAAACACATACTGGCTGAAACAAACACTGGTTGACACACAAACTGGCTGACACACACAATGACAGACACACACACTGGCTGATTCACACTCTGACTGGCAAACACAAATTGGCAGAAACAATCCCTGGTTGACACACACACTGGCTGACACAAACCCTAACTAACACAAATTTTGACTGCAACACACACTGACTGACACACACACTGACTGAAACACACACTGACAGACACACACACTGAAGGACACAGACACTGATTGACACACACATTGACTGAAAAATGCACTGACTGAAACACACACTGACTAAGAAACACACACACACACTGAGTGACAAACACACACCGACTGACACACACACCGACTGACACATGCACTGAAAGACAAATGCACTGACTGAAAAACACACTGACTGAAACACGCACTGACTGACACCCGCACTGGCTGACACATGCACTGACTGACACACGCACTGTCTGACACATGCACTGACTGACACAGGCACTGGCCGAAACACACACTGACCGAAACACACACTGACTAACACACACACTGACAGACACAAACACACATACTGACACATACATCGACTGACACACACACTAGCTGACACACCCTATGAGTGAAACACAAACTGCCTGAAACTCACTGACTGACACACACGCTAACTGACACACAGACACTGACTGACACACAGACACTGACTGACACACACTAGCTGGATCACACATTGGCTGACGCACACACTGAATGACATACATACTGTCAGACACACACACATTGGATGAAACAAACACTGGCTGACACACACTGTCTGACACACACACTGGCTGACACACACACTGACACACACACACACACATACACACAGACTGACACACACACATTGACTGACACACACACACTGACTGACACAAGCACCGGTAGACACATGCTCTGGCAGACACAGGCACCAGCAGACACACATACCGGCAGGTACACACACACTCAGACACACACACTGACAGCGAAAATCACTGACTGAAACCAGAACTGACCGAAAAACACACTGACTAACACACGCACACTGTCTGACACACACACCGATAGACACACACACAGACAGACATACACACTGACAGACACATAAACTGACAGACTCATAAACTGACTGATACACACACTGACTGACACACACACTGACTGACACAAACAATGAATGACACACACACAATGGTGGAAACAAACACTGTTTGACACACACACTGTTTGACACACCCTAACTGACACAAATGTTGAATGAAACACACACTGACTGACAAACCTACACTGACTGACACACACACCGACTGACACACAGACTGACTGACACATGCACTGACTGATAAATGCACTGACTGACACATGCCCTGTCTGACACGTGCACTGACCGATATATGCACTGACCGAAACATACACTGACTAGCACACACACTGACTGAAACAGACAGTGACTGACACACACACTGACTGAAACTCACACTGACTGACAACAAAGAATGATTGACACACACATTGACTGACACACACATCAATAGACACACACACTGACAGACAGACACACTGATGGACACATAAACTAACAGACACATAAAATGACTGAAACACACACTGACTGACATGAACACTGACTGACACACACACTGACTGACACACAAACTGACTGACACACACACTAACTGACACAAACAATGACTGACACACACTCACTGGCTTAAACAACACTGTTTCACACACACACTGGCTGACACACCTTAACTGACTCAAATGGTGATTGAAACACACATTGACTGACACACACACACTGACTGACACACACACATTGACTGACACAAGCGCTGGTAGACACATGCACCGGCAGACACAGGCACAGGAACCGGCATTCATACACACTCTCAGACACACACACTGACAGTGACAAACACTGACTGAAACATGAACTGACCGAAAAACACACTGACTAACACACACACACTGTCTGACATACACAAACTGATAGACAAACACACACACAGTCAGACACACTGACAGACACATAAACTGACAGACTCATAAACTGACTGAAACACACACTGACTGACACACACACTGACTGATACAAACAATGAATGACACACACACAATGGTGGAAACAAACACGGTTTGACACACACACTGGTTGACACACCCTAACTGACACAAATGTTGAAAGAAACACAAACTGACAGACAAGCATACACTGACTGACACTGACACAGACAGACACACACACTGAGTGAAACACACACTGAATGACACACACACCGACTAACACACAGGCTGACTGACACATGCACTGACTGACAAACGCACTGACTGACACATGCCCTCATTGACACATGCACTGACAGATACATTCACTGACCGAAACATACACAGACTAGCACACACACTGACTAACACATACACTGACTAACACACACACACTGATTGACAAACACACCGATAGATACTCACACTGACAGACACACTGACAGACACGTAGACTGACAGATGCACACACTGACTGAAACAGACAGTGACTGACACACACACTGACTGACACACGCACTGACTGACACACGCACTGACTGACACACGCACTGTCTGACACGCACTGACTGACACAGGCACTGACCGAAACACGCACTGACAGAAACTCACACTGACCGAAACACACACTGACTTACACACACACCGACAGACACAAACACACATACTGACACATACAATGACTGACACACACTCACTGGCTTAAACAAACACTGTTTGACACACACACTGGCTGGCACACCTTAACTGACTCAAATGGTGATTGAAACACACACTGACTGACATATACACTGACTGACACACAAACACTGACTGACACACACACTGACAAACTTGCACTGACAGACACACGGACTGACTGATACCGGCACTGACGGACACAAACAATGACTGACACATTAATTGACTGACACAAAAAAAAGGACAGACACAAACATACTGGCTGAAACAAACACTGGTTGACACACAAACTGGCTGACACACAAAATGACTGATGCACACACTGGCTGATACACACTCTGACTGGCAAACACACATTGGCAGAAACAATCACTGGTTGACACACACACTGGCTGACACACAGACTAATTGACACAAATTTGACTGAAACTCACACTGACTGACACACACACTGATTGACACATGCACTGAAGGACACACACACTGGCTGACACACACACTAACACGGACTAACTGACACAAACGCTGACTGAAAGACACACCGAATGAAACACTCACTGACTGAAACACACGGTGACAGAAAAACGCACTCAATGAAACACACACTGACAGACACACACTGACAGACACACACAGTGACTTACATTGATGCACTGACACACACACAATGACTGACACATGCAAACCGACAGGCACACACACCGGCAGACACACACACTGGCAGAAGACACATTGGCTGACACTCACACCAACTGACACACACACCAACTGATGCACAGACTGACTGACACAATCACTGACTGACAAACGCACTGACTGACACATACGCTGACTAACACATGCCCTGACTGACACATGCCCTGACTGACACATGCCCTGACTGACACATGCACTGACCGAAACATGCGCTGACTGAAACATGCACTGACTAACACACACACACTGACTGACACACACACCGATAGAGACACACACTGACAGACAGACACACTGACAGACACGTAAACTGACAGACACACAGACTGACAGGCACACTCACTGACTAAAACAAACACTGTCTGGCACACACACTGACTGAAACACAGACTGACTGACACACACATTGACTGACACACACAAACTGACAGACACACAGATCAGCAGACCCACACACTGACAGAAGATACACTGGCTGACACTCACACTGGCAAACACACACACAGACTGACACACTCTGTGACTGACACATGTACTGACTGACACACTTACTGACTGACACACATACTGAATGAAAAACGTACTGACTGACACATGCCCTGACTGACACATGCCCTGACTGACACATGCACTGACCGAAACATGCGCTGACTGAAACATGCACTGACTAACACACACACACTGACTGACACACACATCGATAGAGACACACACTGACAGACAGACACACTGACAGACACGTAAACTGACAGACACACAGACTGACAGGCACACACACTGACTAAAACAAACACTCTCTGGCACAGACACTGACTGAAACACAGACTGACTGACACACACATTGACTGACACACACAAACTGACAGACACACAGATCAGCAGACACACACACTGACAGAAGATACACTGGCTGACACTCACACTGGCAAACACACACACAGACTGACACACTCTGTGACTGACACATGTACTGACTGACACACTTACTGACTGACACACATGCTGAATGAAAAACGTACTGACTGACACATGCCCTGACTGACACATGCCCTGACTGACACATGCACTGACCGAAACATGCGCTGACTGAAACATGCACTGACTAACACACACACACTGACTGACACACACATCGATAGAGACACACACTGACAGACAGACACACTGACAGACACGTAAACTGACAGACGCACAGACTGACAGACACACACACTGACTAAAACAAACACTCTCTGGCACAGACACTGACTGAAACACAGACTGACTGACACACACATTGACTGAAACACACAAACTGACAGACACACAGATCGGCAGACACACACACTGACAGAAGATACACTGGCTGACACTCACACTGGCAAACACACAGACAGACTGACACACTCTGTGACTGACACATGTACTGACTGACACACTTACTGACTGACACACATACTGACTGAAAAACGTACTGACTGACACATGTACTGATTGACACACGCACTGACTCACACATGCACTGACTGACACACGCCCTGACTGACACACGCACTGACTGAAACATGCACTGACGGAAACACACAATGACCAGCACACACACTGACAGACAGATACACACTTACTGACATATATTGACTGGCACACACACTGGCTGACACAGACTATGTGTGAAACACACACTGACTGAAACACACTGGCACACAAACACTGACTGACACACAAACATTGACTGACACACACACTGACTTACACACACACTGAATGACATACATACTGACTGAAACACACACATTGGCTGGAACAAACATTGGCTGACACACTCACTGGCTGATACACACACTGACTGAAACATACTCTACCTGATACAAACTTTGACTGGAACACACACCGACTAAAACACACAATGTCTAACACACACTGACTGACACACACACACACACACTGACTGACACACACACACTTACTGACACACACACACTGACTGGCACGCAAAAAATGACTGACACACATAAAATGACCGACACATGCACCGACAGACACACGCACCGGCAGACACACACACTGACAGCGAAAAACACTGGCTGAAACATATAACGGCTGACACACAAATGCGTGACGCATACACTGACTGACATCCACACTGATTGCTATAATCACTGACTGACATGCACACTGAGTGAAACACACTCTGAATGAACTGATTGACACACACTAATTCACAAATGCACTGAGAAACAAACACTGACTGACGCACACACAGACAGACACACACACTGAGTGAAACACACACTGACTGACAAAGGCAGTGACTCACACACACACTTGCTGACACATGCACTGACTGACACACGCACTGACTGACACATGCACTGACTCACGCACGCACTGACCGAAACACACACTGGCCGAAACACATACTGACCAAAACACGCGCTGACTGAAACAGATACTGACTAACACACACACACTGACTGACACACACACCAATAGACACACACACTGACAGACAGACACACTGACGGACACACAAACTGACAGACACACACACTGACAGACACACTCACTGACTTTAATAGACTCTGTATGGCACGCACACTGACTGAAACAAAGATTGACTGACACGCACACTGAATGACACAAACAATGACTGACACACACATTGACTGACACACACAAACTGACAGACACACACACACTGACTGAAACAAAGACTGACTGACACACACACTGACTGACACAAACAATGACTGACACACACATTGACTGAAACATACTCTACCTGATACAAACTTTGACTGGAACACACACCGATTAAACACACAATGTCTGACACACACTGACTGACACACACACACACACACACACACACACTGACTGACACACACACACTTACTGACACACACACACTGACTGGCACGCAAAAAATGACTGACACACATAAAATGACCGACAGACACACGCACCGGCAGACACATGCACTGGCAGACACACGCACCGGCAGACCCACACACCGTCAGACAACACACTGACAGCGAAAAACACTGGCTGAAACATATAACGGCTGACACACAAATGCGTGACGCATACACTGACTGACATCCGCACTGATTGCTATAATCACTGACTGACATGCACACTGAGTGAAACACACTCTGAATGAACTGATTGACACACACTAATTCACAAATGCACTGAGAAACAAACACTGACTGACGCACACACAGACAGACACACACACTGAGTGAAACACACACTGACTGACAAACGCAGTGACTCACACACGCACTTGCTGACACATGCACTGACTGACACACGCACTGACTGACACATGCACTGACTCACGCACGCACTGACCGAAACACACACTGACCGAAACACATACTGACCAAAACACGCGCTGACTGAAACAGATACTGACTAACACACACACACTGACTGACACACAAACTGACAGACGCACACACTGACAGACACAATCACTGACTTTAATAGACTCTGTATGGCACGCACACTGACTGAAACAAAGATTGACTGACACGCACACTGACTGACACAAACAATGACTGACACACACATTGACTGACACACACAAACTGACAGACACACACACACTGACTGAAACAAAGACTGACTGACACACACACTGACAGACACAAACAATGACTGACACACACATTGACTGACACACACAAACTGACAGACACACACACACTGACTGAAACAAACATTGGCTGGCACACACACTGACTGGCACACACAAGCTGAGCAACACACTGAATCAACCACACACTGACTGAACGACACAATGACTGACACACACACTGACTGAAACATGCACCGGCTGACACTCAAATGAGTGACGGACACATTCACTGACATACGCACTAATTGATATACTCACTGACTGACATGCACTGACTGACACACACACACAAACATTGACTGACACACACTGACTGATATACACTGACTGGCATACACTGACTGGAACACACACTGACTGACTCACACACTGACTGAAACACACTCTGACTGAACCACGCTGATTGACATATACACTGACTAACTCACACACTTACTGAAACACAATCAAGAACTGAACCTCAAACACAAATGGAAATAAACATGGATGGAAATAAATACTGACTGACCCAAACACTGACAACAACAAACAATGTCTGGCACATGTGACAAACATATAAACTGACTAAAGCATGCACCGGCTGACACACAACTGAGTGACGCACACACTGACTGACATACGAACTAATTTATATACTCACTGATTGACATGCACTGACTGACACACACACATTCAATGACACACACTGACTGACACACACTGACTGACACACACACTGACTGGCACACGCTGACTGAAAAATACACTGACTGGAACAAAGTCTGACTGACACATTCACTGACTGAAACACACTGACAAAAACATACACTGACTAAAACATGCAGCGGCTGACACTCAAATGAGTGACGCACACACTGACTGACATACACAGTAATTTATATACTCACTGATGGACTTGCACTGACTGCGCACACACATTCAATGACATACACTGGCTGAAATGCACTGGCTGAAATGCACTGACTGACACACACTGACTGGCACACAATGACTGAAACATACCCTGACTGGAACATACACTGACTGGAACACACTCTGACTGACACACACTCTGACTGAAACACACTCTGACTGAAACACACTCTGACTGATCCATGCTTATTGCCACATGCATTGACTGACACACACACTAGCTGAAACACAAACACTGGATGAAACTGACTGATTAATGCACTGATTGAAACACAATCATTGGAAGAAACTCAAGCACACATGGAAATACACACGGATGGAAACACACACCGACTGACACACACACTGACACACTGACTGATACACACTAGTTGAAACACACACTGACGGAACAAAACACACTGACTGACACACTTTGACGGACATACTCACTGACTTACACATGTGACAGACACATACAATGACTGAAAAACACAGTGAAAAACACTCTGACCAACAAACACACTGACTGAAACCGACACTGATTGAAACACACACTGCATGAAACACAGACTAACTGACACAGACTGACTGAAACACACTGTCTGATGCACACACACACACTTAATGACACACACACTAACACACTAACACACTCACTGACTGAAACTCACCGGGACTGATGAAATACAGAGTGAAAAACACTTTAACTGAAAAACACTCTTACTGACATACACTCTGACTGAAACAGACACTGACTGAAACACACACAGACTGAAACACACTCTGCATGAAACACACACTAACTGACACAGACTGACTGAAATGCAATGTCTGAAGCACTCACACACTTAATGACACACACGCTAACACACTCACTGACTGAAACACACAGGGACTGACTGAAATACAGAGTGGAAAACACTCTTACTGAAACACACTCTTACTGACATGCACTCTGAGTGAAACACACACTGACTGAAACACACTCTGACTGAACCATGCTGAATGACACATGCACTGACTGACACACACTGACTGAAACACAAACACTGACTGAAACTCAAACACAGACGGAAATACACACGGATGGAAACACAAATGTCTGTCACACACACTGACTGACACACACAAGCTGATCAACACACTGAATGAACCACACACTGACTGAACGACACAATGACTGACACACACACTGACTGAAACATGCACCGGCTGACACTCAAATGAGTGACGGACACATTCACTGACATACGCACTAATTGATATACTCACTGACTGACATGCACTGACTGACACACACACACACACACACACATTGACTGACACACACTGACTGATATACACTGACTGGCATACACTGACTGGAACACATACTGACTGACTCACACACTGACTGAAACACACTCTGACTGAACCACGCTGATTGACACATGCACTGACTAACTCACACACTTACTGAAACACAATCAATGACTGAAACTCAAACACAAATGGAAATAAACATGGATGGAAATAAATACTGACTGACGCAAACACTGACAACAAAAAACAATGTCTGGCACATGTGACAAACATATAAACTGACTAAAGCATGCACCGGCTGACACTCAACTGAGTGACGCACACACTGACTGACATACGAACTAATTTATATACTCACTGATTGACATGCACTGACTGACACACACACATTCAATGACACACACTGACTGACACACACTGACTGACACACACACTGACTGGCACACACTGACTGAAAAATACACTGACTGGAACAAAGTCTGACTGACACATTCACTGACTGAAACACACACTGACAAAAACATACACTGACTAAAACATGCAGCGGCTGACAGTGAGTGATGCACACACTGACTGACATACACAGTAATTTATATACTCACTGATGGACATGCACTGACTGACACACACAATTTCAATGACATACACTGGCTGAAATGCACTGACTGACACACACTGACTGACACACATTGACTGGCACACAATGACTGAAACATACCCTGACGGGAACATACACTGACTGGAACACACTCTGACTGACACACACTCTGACTGAAACACACTCTGACTGAAACACACTCTGACTGATCCATGCTTATTGCCACATGCATTGACTGACACACACACTAACTGAAACACAAACACTGGATGAAACTGACTGACTAATGCACTGATTGAAACACAATCACTGGAAGAAACTCAAGCACACATGGAAATACACACGGATGGAAACACACACCTACTGACACACACACTGACACACTGACTGATACACACTAGCTGAAACACACACTGACAGAACAAAACACACTGACTGACACACTTTGACGGACATACTCACTGACTTACACATGTGACAGACACATACAATGACTGAAAAACACAGTGAAAAACACTCTGACCAACAAACACACTGACTGAAACCGACACTGACTGAAACACACACTGCATGAAACACACACTAACTGACACAGACTGACTGAAACACACTGTCTGATGCACACACACACACTTAATGACACACACACTAACACACTAACACACTCACTGACTGAAACACACAGGTACTGATGAAATACAGAGTGAAAAACACTTTAACTGAAAAACACTCTTACTGACATACACTCTGACTGAAACACACACTGACTGAAACACACTCTGACTGAACCACGCTGATTGACACATCCACTGACTGACAAACACTGACAGAAACACAAACACTGAATGAATCTCAAACACACATGGAAATACACACGGATGGAATCACAAAAGACTGACACACACACTGACTGATACACACAAGCTGAACCGTACACTGAATGAACCACACACTGACTGAAACACACATTGACTGACACACACATTGAATGAAACACACTCTGACTGAACCACGATGATTGACACATGCACTGACTAACTCACACACTGACTGAAACACAATCAATGACTGAAACTCAAACACAGATGGAAATAAACTTGGATGGAAACTCACACTGAAAGATGCACACACTGACTGACACAAACAGTGACTGGCACATGTGACAGACTCATGCACTGAATGAAACACACTCTGACAAACACATACACTGACTAAAACATGCACCGGCTGACACTCAAATGAGTGATGGACATACTGACTGACTTGTCCGCTAATTTATATACTCACTGATTGACATGCACAGACTGACACACACACATTCAATGACACTGACTGACTGAAACACACTGACTGACACACAGTGACTGACAAACACAGACTGGAACACACTGGCAGGCACACACTGACTGAAACATAAACTGACTGAAACACTCTCTGACTGAAACATGCTGATTGACACATGCACTGACTGACACACACTCTGACTGAAACACTCCATGACTGAACCATGCTGATTGACACATGCACTGACTGACTAACGCACTGATTGAAACACAATCACTGGAAGAAACTAATACACACATGGAAATACACACGGATGGAAACACACACCGACTGAAACACACGCTGACACACACACTGACTGATACACACTAGCTGAAACACACACTGACAGAACAACACACACTGACTGACTGACACACACTGACTGACATACACACTGACTTACACGTGTGACAGAAACGTACAGTGACGGAAACACACACAGACAAACACACTTACCAACAAACTCACTGACTGAAACACACACAGACTGAAACACACTCTGCATGAAACACACACTAACTGACACAGACTGACTGAAATACAATGTCTGAAGCACACACACACTTAATGACACACACGCTAACATACTCACTGACTGAAACACACAGGGACTGACAGAAATACAGAATGAAAAACACTCTTACTGAAACACACTCTTACTGACATACACTCTGAGTGAAACACACACTGACTGAAACACACTCTGACGGAACCATGCTGAATGACACATGCACTGACTGACACACACTGACTGAAACTCAAACACAGATGGAAATACACATGGATGGAAACACAAATGTCTGACACACACACTGACTGACACACACAAGCTGAACAACACACTGAATGAACCACACACTGACTGAACGACACAATGACTGATACACACACTGACTCAAACATGCACCGGCTGACACTCAAACGAGTGACGGACACATTCACTGACATACGCACTAATTGATATACTCACTGACTGACATGCACTGACTGACACACACACACACACACACACACATTGACTGACACACACTGACTGATATACACTGACTGGCATACACTGACTGGAACACACACTGACTGACACACACACTGACTGAAACACACTCTGACTGAACCACGCTGATTGACACATGCACTGACTAACTCACACACTGACTGAAACACAATCAATGACTGAAACTCAAACACAAATGGAAATAAACATGGATGGAAATAAATACTGACTGACGCAAACACTGACAGACACAAACAATGTCTGGCACATGTGACAAACACATAAACTTACTAAAACATGCACCGGCTGACACTCAACTGAGTGACGCACACACTGACTGACATACGAACTAATTTATATATTCACTGATTGACATGCACTGACTGACACACACACATTCAATGACACACACTGACTGACACACACTGACTGACACACACACTGACTGGCACACACTGACTGAAAAATACACTGACTGGAACAAAGTCTGACTGACACATTCACTGACTGAAACACACACTGACAAAAACATACACTGCCTAAAACATGCAGCGGCTGACACTCAAATGAGTGATGCACACACTGACTGACATACACAGTAATTTATATACTCACTGATGGACATGCACTGACTGACACTACACAATCAATGACATACACTGGCTGAAATGCACTGACTGACACACACTGACTGACACACATTGAGTGGCACACAATGACTGAAACATACCCTGACTGGAACATACACTGACTGGAACACACTCTGAATGACACACACTCTGACTGAAACACACTCTGACTGAAACACACTCTGACTGATCAATGCTTATTGCCACATGCATTGACTGACACACACACTAACTGAAACACAAACACTGGATTAAACTGACTGACTAACGCACTGATTGAAACACAATCACTGGACGAAACTCAAACACACATGGAAATACACACGGTTGGAAACACACACCGACTGACACACACACACTGACACACTGACAGATACACACTAGCTGAAACACACACTGACGGAACAAAACACACTGATTGTCTGACACACTTTGACGGACATAATCACTGACTTACACATGTGAAAGACACATACACTGACTGAAAAATACACTGACAAACACTCTGACCAACAAACACACTGACTGAAACAGACACTGACTGAAACACACACTGCATGAAACACACACTAACTGACACAGACTGACTGAAACACACTGTCTGAAGCACACACACACTTAATGACACACACACTAACACACTCACTGACTGAAACACACACGGACTGACTGAAATACAGAGTGAAAAACACTTTAACTGAAAAACACTCTTACTGACATACACTCTGACTGAAAAACACACTGACTGAAACACACTCTGACTGAACCACGCTGATTGACACATCCACTGACTGACATACACTGACAGAAACACAAACACTGAATGAAACTCAAACACAGATGGAAATACACACGGATGGAAACACAAATGCCTGACACACACACTGACTGATACACACAAGCTGAACCACACACTGAATGAACCACACACTGACTGAACCACACATTGACTGACACACACACTGAATGAAACACACTCTGACTGAACCACGATGATTGACACATGCACTGACTAACTCACACACTGACTGAAACACAATCAATGACTGAAACTCAAACACAGATGGAAATAAACTTGGATGGAAACTCACACTGAAAGATGCACACACTGACTGACACAAACACTGACTGGCACATGTGACAGACACATACTCTGACTGAAACACACTCTGACAAACACATACACTGACTAAAACATGCACCGGCTGACACTCAACTGAGTGACACACATACTGACTGACTTGTCCACTAATTTATATATTCACTGATTGACATGCACTGAATGACACACACACATTCAATGACACTCACTGACTGAAACACACTGACTGACACACAGTGACTGACACACACAGACTGAAACACACTGGCTGGCACACACTGACTGAAACATAAACTGAATGGAACACACTCTGACTGACACACACACTGACTGACACACACACTGACTGACACACACACTGACTGAAACACTCTCTGACTGAAACATGCTGATTGACACATGCACTGACTGACACACACTCTGACTGAAACACTCTATGACTGAACCATGCTGATTGACACATGCACTGACTGACTAACGCACTGATTGAAACACAATCACTGGAAGAAACTCAAACACACATGGAAATACACACGGATGGAAACACACACCGACTGACACACACACTGACACACACACTGACTGATACACACTAGCTGAAACACACACTGACGGAACAACACACACTGACTGACTGACACACACTGACTGACATACACACTGACTTACACGTGTGACAGAAACTTACAGTGACGGAAACACACAGAGACAAACACACTGACCTACAAACACACTGACTGAAACACACACAGACTGAAACACACACTGCATGAAGCACACACTAACTGACACAGACTGACTGAAACGCAATGTCTGAAGCACACACACTTAATGACACACACACTTACACACTCACTGACTCAAACATTCACGGAATGACTGAAATACAGAGTGAAAAACACTCTCACTGAAACACACACTTACTGACATACAGTCTGGCTGAAACACACTCACTGAAACACACTCTGACTGAACCATGCTGATTGAAACATGCACTGACTGACACACACTGACAGAAACACAAAGACTGACTGAAACTCAAACACAGATGGAAATGCACACGGAAGGAAACACAAATGACTGGCACACACACTGTCTGATACACACAAGCTGAACCTCACACTGAATGAACCACACACTGACTGAACCACACATTGACTGACACACACACTGACTGAAACATGCACCGGCTGACAGTCAACTGATTGAAGGACACATGGACTGACATACACAATAATTGATATACTCACTGACTGACATGCACTGACTGACACACACACACACACACACACATTGACTGACACACACTGACTGATACACACTGACTGGCATACACTGACTGGAACACACAATGAATGACATACATAATGATTGAAACACACTCTGAACCACGCTGATTGACACATGCACTGACTAACTCACACACTGACTGAAACACAATCAATGACTAAAACTCAAACACAGATGGAAATAAACATGGATGGAAACTCACACTGACGGACACGCACACTGACTGACACAAACAGTGACTGGCACATATGACAGCTACATACACTGACTGGAAAACACTCTGACAAACACATACACTGACTAAAACATGCAGCGGCTGGCACTCAACTGAGTGACACACATACTGACTGACATACGCACTAATTTATATACTCACTGATTGACATGCACTGACTGACACACACACATTCAATGACACTCACTGACTGAAACACACTGACTGACACACACTGACTGAAACACAAACACTGGCTGAAACTCAAACACACATGGAAATAAACATGGATGGAAACACACACCGACTGACACACACACTGACACACAAACTGACTGATACACACCAGCTAAAACACACACTGACGGAACAACAGACAGTGACTGACTGACAAATGCTGACTGAAATACACACTGACTTGCACGTGACAGACACATACATTGACAGAAACACACACAGAAAAACACACGGACCTACAAACACACAGACTGAAACACACACAGACTGAAACACACACTGCATAAAACAGACACTAACTGACACAGACTGACTGAAACACACTGTCTGAAGCACACACACACTTAATGACACACACACTAACACACTCACTGACTGAAACACACACGGACTGACTGAAATACAGAGTGAAAAACACTCTTACTGAAACACGCTCTTACTGACATACACTCTGACTGGAACACACACTGACTGAAACACACTCTGACTGAACCACGCTGATTGAAACATGCACTCACTGACAAACACTGACAGAAACACAAACACTGACTGAAACTCAAACACAGATGGAAATACACACGGAAACACAAAAGACTGACACACACACTGACTGATACACACAAGCTGAACCACACACTGAATGAACCACACACTGACTGAACCACACATTGACTGACACACACATTGAATGAAACACACTCTGACTGAACCACGATGATTGACACATGCACTGACTAACTCACACACTGACTGAAACACAATCAATGACTGAAACTCAAACACAGATGGAAATAAACTTGGATGGAAACTCACACTGAAAGATGCACACACTGACTGACACAAACACTGACTGGCACATGTGACAGACACATAGTCTGACTGAAACACACTCTGACAAACACATACACTGACTAAAACATGCACCGGCTGACACTCAACTGAGTGACACACATACTGACTGACTTGTCCACTAATTTATATACTCACTGATTGACATGCACTGACTGACACACACACATTCAATGACACTCACTGACTGAAACACACTGACTGACACACAGTGACTGACACACACAGACTGAAACACACTGGCTGGCACACACTGACTGAAGCATAAACTGAATGGAACACACTCTGACTGACACACACACTGACTGACACACACACTGACTGAAACACCCTCTGACTGAAACACTCTATGACTGAACCATGCTGATTGACACATGCACTGACTGACTAACGCACTGATTGAAACATAAACACTGGAAGAAACTCAAACACACATGGAAATACACACGGATGGAAACACACACCGACTGACACACACACTGACACACACACTGACTGATACACACTAGATGAAACACACACTGACGGAACAACACACACTGACTGACTGATACACACTGACTGACATACACACTGACTTACACACTCTGACAGACACATACACTGAATGAAACACACACTGACAAACACACTGACCAACACACACACACTTACTGAAACAGGCACTGACTGAAACATACACTGCATGAAACACACACTAACTAACACAGACTGACTGAAATGCAATGTCTGAAGCACACACACACTTAATGACACATACACGTACACACTCACTGACTGAAACACACACCGCCTGACTGAAATACAGTGTGAAAAACACTCTTACTGAAACACACTCTTACTGACATACACTCTGACTGAAACACAGACTGACTGAAACACACACTGACAGAACCACGCTGATTGACACATGCACTGACTGAAACACACACACTGACTGAAAATCAAACACAGTTGGAAAAACACACGGATGGAAACACAAGTGATTGCCACACAAACTGACTGAGACACACAAGCTGAAACACACACTGAAATAACCACACACTGACTGAACCACACATTAACTGACACACACAATGACTGAAACAAGCAGCGGCTGAAACCCAACGGAGTGACGGACGCATTGACTGACATACGCACTAATTGATCTTCTCACTGACTGACATGCACTGACTGACCACACACACACACATTGACTGACACACACTGACTGACAACACTGACCGGCATACACTGACTGGAACAGACACTGACTGAAACACACCCTGACTTAACCATGCCTATTGACACATGCACTGACAAACTCACACACTGACTGAAACACAATCAATGACTGAAACTCAAACACAGATGGAAATAAACATGGATGGAAACACACACTGACTGCCACACACACTGACTGACACAAACAATGACTGGCCCATGTGACAGACACATACACTGACTGAAACACACTCTGACAAACACATACATTGACTAAAACATGCACCGGCTGACACTCAACTGAGTGACACACATACAGACTGACATATGCACTAATTTATATACTCACTGATTGACGTGCACTGACAGACACACACAGACTGAAACACACTGACTGGCACACACTGACTGAAACATACACTGATTGGAACACACTCTGACTGACACAAACTGACTAACACAAACACTGACTGAAACCCTCTCTGACTGAAAGGTGCTCATTGACACATGCACTGACTGACACTCACACTGAATGAAACACACTATGACTGAACCATGCTGATTGACACATGAACTGACTGACACACACACTGATTGAAACACAAACACAGGATGAAACTCAAACACACATGGAAATACACACGGATGGAAACACACACCGACTGACACATACACTGACACATACACTGACTGATACACACTAGCTGAAACACACACTGATGTAAGAACACACACTGACTGACTGACACACTCTGACTGACATACACACTGACTTACACATGTGACAGACACATACACTGATGGAAACACACACAGACAAACACACTGACCTACAAACACACTGACTGAAACACACACTGACTGAAACTCAAACACAGATGGAAATACACACGGAAGGAAACACAAATGACTGGTCCACACACTGACTGATACACACAAGCTGAACCACACACTGAATGAACCACACACTGACTGAACAACACATTGACTGACACACACACTGACTGAAACATGCACCGGCTGACACTCAACTGAGTGACGGACACATTGACTGACATTCACAATAATTGATATACTCACTGACTGACATGCACTGACTGACACACACACACACGTTGACTGACACACACTGACTGATACACACTGACTGGCATACACTGACTGGAACACACACTGAATGACACACACAATGATTGAAACACACTCTGACTGGACCACGCTGATTGACACATGCACTGACTAACTCACACAATGACTGAAATACAGTCAATGACCGAAAGTCAAACACAGATGGAAATAAACATGGATGGAAACTCAAACTGACAGACGCACACACTGACTGACACAAACAGTGATTGGCACATGTGACAGACACATACACTGACTGAAACACACTCTGACAAACACATACGCTGAGTAAAACATGCACTGGCTGACACTCAACTGAGTGACACACACCGACTGACATGCGCAATAATTTATATACTCACTGATTGACATGCACTGACTGACACACACACATTCAATGACACTCACTGACTGAAACACACTGACAGACACACACGGACTGAAACATACACTGACTGGAACACACTCTGACTGACACACACACTGACTGACACACACACTGACCGAAACATTCTCTGACTGAAACATGCTGATTGACACATGCACTGACTGACACACACTCTGACTGAAACACACTCAGACTGAACCTTGCTGATTGACACATGCACTGAAAGACACAAACACTGATTGAAGCAAAAACACTGGATGAAACTCAAACAAACATGGAAACACACACGGATCGAAACACACACCGACTGACACACACACTGACTGTTACACATTAGCTGAAACACACACTGACGTAACAACACACACTGACTGACTGACACACACTGACTGACATACACACTGACTTACACATGTGACAGACACATACAGTGACGGAAACACACTCTGACTGAACCACGCTGATTGACACATGCACTGACTAACTCACACACTGACTGAAGCACAATCAATGACTGAAACTTAAACACAAATGGAAATAAATATGGATGGAAATAAATACTGACTGACGCAAACACTGACAGACACAAACAATGTCTGGCACATGTGACAAACACATAAACTGACTAAAACATGCACCGGCTGACACTCAACTGAGTGACGCACACACTGACTGACATACGAACTAATTTATATACTCACTGATTGACATGCACTGACTGACACACACACATTCAATGACACACACTGACTGACACACACTGACTGACACACACACTGACTGGCACACACTGACTGAAAAATACACTGACTGGAACAAAGTCTGACTGACACATTCACTGACTGAAACACACACTGACAAAAACATACACTGACTAAAACATGCAGCGGCTGACACTCAAATGAGTGACGCACACACTGACTGACATACACAGTAATTTATAAACTCACTGATGGACATGCACTGACTGACACACACACATACAATGAAATACACTGAATGAAATCCACTGACTGACACACACTGACTGGCACACAATGACTGAAACATACCCTGACGGGAACATACACTGACTGAAACACACTCTGACTGACACACACTCTGACTGAAACACACTCTGACTGAAACACACTCTGACTGATCCTTGCTTATTGACACATGCAATGACTGACACACACACTAACTGAAACACAAACACTGGATGAAACTGACTGACTAACGCACTGATTGAAACACACTCACTGGAAGAAACTCAAACACACATGGAAATACACACGGATGGAAACACACACCGACTGACACACACACTGACATACTGACTGATACACAATAGCTGAAACACAAACTGACGGAACAAAACACACTGACTGTCTGACACACTTTGACGGACATACTCACTGACTTACACGTGTGACAGACACATACACTGACTGAAAAACACACTGACAAACACTCTGACCAACAAACACACTGACTGAAACAGACACTGACTGAAACACACACTGCATGAAACACACACTAACTGACACAGACTGACTGAAACACACTGACACAGATGGAAATACACACGGATTGAAACACAAATGTCTGACACACACACTGACTGACACACACAAGCTGAACCACACACTGAATGAACCGCACACTGACTGAACGACACAATGACTGACACACACACTGACTGAAACATGCACCGGCTGACACTCAAATGAGTGACGGACACAGTCACTGACATACGCACTAATTGATATACTCACTGACTGACATGCACTGACTGACACACACACACACATATTGACTGACACACACTGACTGATATACACCGACTGGCATACACTGACTGGAACACACACTGACTGACACACACACTGACTGAAACATAAACTGAATGGAACACACTCTGACTGACACACACACTGACTGACACACACACTGACTGAAACACTCTCTGACTGAAACATGCTGATTGACACATGCACTGACTGACACACACTCTGAAAGACTCTATGAATGAACCATGCTGATTGACACATGCACTGACTGACTAACGCACTGATTGAAACACAATCACTGGAAGAATCTCAAACACACATGGAATACACACGGATGGAAACACACACCGACTGACACACACACTGACACACACACAGACTGATACACACTAGCTGAAACACACACTGACGGAACAACACACACTGACTGACTGACACACACTGACTGACATACACACTGACTTACACATGTGACAGACACATAAAGTGACGGAAACACACTCTGACTGAACCACGCTGATTGACACATGCACTGAATAACTCACACACTGAATGAAACACAATCAATGACTGAAACTAAAACACAAATGGAAATAAACATGGATGGAAATAAATACTGACTGACGCAAACACTGACAGACACAAACAAAGTCTGGCACTTGTGACAAACACATAAGCTGACTAAAACATGCACTGGCTGACACTCAACTGAGTGACGCACACACTGACTGACATACGAACTAATTTATATATTCACTGATTGACATGCACTGACTGAAACACACACATTCAATGACACACACTGACTGACACACACTGACTGACACACACCCTGACTGGCACACACTGACAGAAAAATACACTGACTGGAACAAAGGCTGACTGACACATTCACTGACTGAAACACACACTGACAAAAACATACACTGACTAAAACATGCAGCGGCTGACACTCAAATGAGTGACGCACACAATGACTGACATACACAGTAATTTATATACTCACTGATGGACATGCACTGACTTACACACACACATTCAATGACATACACTGGCTGAAATGCACTGACTGACACACACCGACTGACACACACTGACTGGCACACAATGACTGAAACATACCCTGACTGGAACATACACTGACTGGAACACACTCTGACTGACACACACTCTGACTGAAACACACTCTGACTGAAACACACTCTGACTGATCCATGCTTATTGCCACATGCATTGACTGACACACACACTAACTGAAACACAAACACTGGATGAAACTGACTGACTAACGCACTGATTGAAACACAATCACTGGAAGAAACTCAAACACACATGGAAATACACACGGATGGAAACACACACCGACTGACACACACACTGACACACTGACCGATACACAATAGCTGAAACACACACTGACGGAACAAAACACACTGACTGTCTGACACACTTTGACAGACATACTCACTGACTTACACATGTGACAGACACATACACTGACTGAAAAACACACTGACAAACACTCTGACCAACAAACACACTGCCTGAAAAAGACACTGACTGAAAAACACACTGCATGAAACACACACTAACTGACAGAGACTGTCTGAAACACATTGTCTGATGCACACACACACACTTAATGACGCACACACTAACACACACACTGACTGAAACACACATGGACTGACTGAAATACAGAGTGAAAAACACTTTAACTGAAAAACACTCTTACTGACATACACTCTGACTGAAACACACTCTGACTGAACCATGCTGATTGACACATCCACTGAATGACACACACTGACAGAAACACAAACACTGAATGAAACTGAAACACAGATGGAAATACACATGGATGGAAACACAAATGACTGACACACACACTGATTGATACACACAAGCTGAACCACACACTGAATGAACCACACACTGACTGAACCACGATGATTGACACATGCACTGACTAACTCACACACTGACTGAAACACAATCAATGACTGAAACTCAAACACAGATGGAAATAAACTTGGATGGAAACTCACACTGAAAGATGCACACACTGACTGACACAAACACTGACTGGCACATGTGACAGACACATACTCTGACTGAAACACACTCTGACAAACAAATACACTGACTAAAACATGCACCGGCTGACACTCAACTGAGTGACACACATACTGACTGACTTGTCCACTAATTTATATACTCACTGATTGACATGCACTGACTGACACATACACATTCAATGACAGTGACTGACTGAAACACACTGACTGACACACACTGACTGACACACACAGACTGGAACACACACTGACTGACACACACTGACTGAAACATAAACTGAATGGAACACACTCTGACTGACACACACACTGACTGACACACACACTGACTGAAACACTCTCTGACTGAAACATGCTGATTGACACATGCACTGACTGCCACACACTCTGACTGAAACACTCTATGTCTGAACCATGCTGAATGACACATGCACTGACTGACTAACGCACTGATTGAAACACAATCACTGGAAGAAACTCAAACACAGATGGAAATACACACGGATGGAAACATACACCGCCTGACACACACACTGACACACACACTTACTGATACACACTAGCTGAAACACACACTGATGGAACAACACACACTGACTGACTGACACACACTGACTGACATACACACTGACTTACACATGTGACAGACACATAAAGTGACGGAAACACACTCTGACTGAACCACGCTGATTGACACATGCACTGAATAACTCACACACTGAATGAAACACAATCAATGACTGAAACTAAAACACAAATGGAAATAAACATGGATGGAAATAAATACTGACTGACGCAAACACTGACAGACACAAACAAAGTCTGGCACTTGTGACAAACACATAAGCTGACTAAAACATGCACTGGCTGACACTCAACTGAGTGACGCACACACTGACTGACATACGAACTAATTTATATATTCACTGATTGACATGCACTGACTGAAACACACACATTCAATGACACACACTGACTGACACACACTGACTGACACACACCCTGACTGGCACACACTGACAGAAAAATACACTGACTGGAACAAAGGCTGACTGACACATTCACTGACTGAAACACACACTGACAAAAACATACACTGACTAAAACATGCAGCGGCTGACTCTCAAATGAGTGACGCACACAATGACTGACATACACAGTAATTTATATACTCACTGATGGACATGCACTGACTTACACACACACATTCAATGACATACACTGGCTGAAATGCACTGACTGACACACACCGACTGACACACACTGACTGGCACACAATGACTGAAACATACCCTGACTGGAACATACACTGACTGGAACACACTCTGACTGACACACACTCTGACTGAAACACACTCTGACTGAAACACACTCTGACTGATCCATGCTTATTGCCACATGCATTGACTGACACACACACTAACTGAAACACAAACACTGGATGAAACTGACTGACTAACGCACTGATTGAAACACAATCACTGGAAGAAACTCAAACACACATGGAAATACACACGGATGGAAACACACACCGACTGACACACACACTGACACACTGACCGATACACAATAGCTGAAACACACACTGACGGAACAAAACACACTGACTGTCTGACACACTTTGACAGACATACTCACTGACTTACACATGTGACAGACACATACACTGACTGAAAAACACACTGACAAACACTCTGACCAACAAACACACTGCCTGAAAAAGACACTGACTGAAAAACACACTGCATGAAACACAAACTAACTGACAGAGACTGTCTGAAACACATTGTCTGATGCACACACACACACTTAATGACGCACACACTAACACACACACTGACTGAAACACACATGGACTGACTGAAATACAGAGTGAAAAACACTTTAACTGAAAAACACTCTTACTGACATACACTCTGACTGAAACACACTCTGACTGAACCATGCTGATTGACACATCCACTGAATGACACACACTGACAGAAACACAAACACTGAATGAAACTGAAACACAGATGGAAATACACATGGATGGAAACACAAATGACTGACACACACACTGATTGATACACACAAGCTGAACCACACACTGAATGAACCACACACTGACTGAACCACACATTGACTGACACACACACTGATTGAAACACACTCTGACTGAACCACGATGATTGACACATGCACTGACTAACTCACACACTGACTGAAACACAATCAATGACTGAAACTCAAACACAGATGGAAATAAACTTGGATGGAAACTCACACTGAAAGATGCACACACTGACTGACACAAACACTGACTGGCACATGTGACAGACACATACTCTGACTGAAACACACTCTGACAAACAAATACACTGACTAAAACATGCACCGGCTGACACTCAACTGAGTGACACACATACTGACTGACTTGTCCACTAATTTATATACTCACTGATTGACATGCACTGACTGACACATACACATTCAATGACAGTGACTGACTGAAACACACTGACTGACACACACTGACTGACACACACAGACTGGAACACACACTGACTGACACACACTGACTGAAACATAAACTGAATGGAACACACTCTGACTGACACACACACTGACTGACACACACACTGACTGAAACACTCTCTGACTGAAACATGCTGATTGACACATGCACTGACTGCCACACACTCTGACTGAAACACTCTATGTCTGAACCATGCTGATTGACACATGCACTGACTGACTAATGCACTGATTGAAACACAATCACTGGAAGAAACTCAAACACAGATGGAAATACACACGGATGGAAACATACACCGCCTGACACACACACTGACACACACACTTACTGATACACACTAGCTGAAACACACACTGATGGAACAACACACACTGACTGACTGACACACACTGACTGACATACACACTGACTTACACATGTGACAGACACATACAGTGACGGAAACACACACAGACAAACACACTGACCAACAAACTCACTGACTGAAACACACACAGACTGAAACACACTCAGCATGAAACACACACTAACTGACACAGACTGACTGAAATGCAATGTCTGAAGCACACACACACTTAATGAAACACACGCTAACACACTCACTGACTGAAACACACACGGACTGACTGAAATACAGAGTGAAAAACACTCTTACTGAAACACACTCTTACTGACATATACTCTGATTGAAACACATACTGACTGAAACACACTCTGACTGAACCATGCTGAATGACACATGCACTGACTGACACACACTGACTGAAACACAAACACTGACTGAAACTCAAACACAGATGGAAATACACACGGATGGAAACACAAATGTCTGTCACACACACTGACTGACACACACAAGCTGAGCAACACACTGAATCAACCACACACTGACTGAACGACACAATGACTGACACACACACTGAATGAAACATGCACCGGCTGAAACTCAAATGAGTGACAGACACATTCACTGACATACACACTAATTGATATACTTACTGACTGACATGCACTGACGGACACACACACACACATATTGACTGACACACATTGACTGACATACATTGACTGGCATACACTGACTGGAACACACACTGACTGACAAACACACTGACTGAAACATAAACTGAATGGAACACACTCTGACTGACACACACACTGACTGACACACACACTGACTGGCACACACTGACTGAAAAATACACTGACTGGAACAAAGTCTGACTGACACATTCACTGACTGAAACACACACTGACAAAAACATACACTGACTAAAACATGCAGCGGCTGACACTCAAATGAGTGACACAAACACTGACTGACATACACAGTAATTTATAAACTCACTGATGGACATGCACTGACTGACACACACACATTCAATGAAATACACTGGATGAAATGCAATGACTGACACACACTGACTGGCACACAATGACTGAAACATACCCTGACGGGAACATACACTGACTGAAACACACTCTGACTGACACACACTCTGACTGAAACACACTCTGACTGAAACACACTCTGACTGATCCTTGCTTATTGACACATGCAATGACTGACACACACACTAACTGAAACACAAACACTGGATGAAACTGACTGACTAACGCACTGATTGAAACACACTCACTGGAAGAAACTCAAACACACATGGAAATACACACGGATGGAAACACACACCGACTGACACACACACTGACATACTGACTGATGCACAATAGCTGAAACACAAACTGACGGAACAAAACACACTGACTGTCTGACACACTTTGACGGACATACTCACTGACTTACACGTGTGACAGACACATACACTGACTGAAAAACACACTGACAAACACTCTGACCAACAAACACACTGACTGAAACAGACACTGACTGAAACACACACTGCATGAAACACACACTAACTGACACAGACTGACTGAAACACACTGACACAGATGGAAATACACACGGATTGAAACACAAATGTCTGACACACACACTGACTGACACACACAAGCTGAACCACACACTGAATGAACCGCACACTGACTGAACGACACAATGACTGACACACACACTGACTGAAACATGCACCGGCTGACACTCAAATGAGTGACGGACACAGTCACTGACATACGCACTAATTGATATACTCACTGACTGACATGCACTGACTGACACACACACACACATATTGACTGACACACACTGACTGATATACACCGACTGGCATACACTGACTGGAACACACACTGACTGACACACACACTGACTGAAACATAAACTGAATGGAACACACTCTGACTGACACACACACTGACTGACACACACACTGACTGAAACACTCTCTGACTGAAACATGCTGATTGACACATGCACTGACTGACACACACTCTGAAAGACTCTATGAATGAACCATGCTGATTGACACATGCACTGACTGACTAACGCACTGATTGAAACACAATCACTGGAAGAATCTCAAACACACATGGAATACACACGGATGGAAACACACACCGACTGACACACACACTGACACACACACAGACTGATACACACTAGCTGAAACACACACTGACGGAACAACACACACTGACTGACTGACACACACTGACTGACATACACACTGACTTACACATGTGACAGACACATAAAGTGACGGAAACACACTCTGACTGAACCACGCTGATTGACACATGCACTGAATAACTCACACACTGAATGAAACACAATCAATGACTGAAACTAAAACACAAATGGAAATAAACATGGATGGAAATAAATACTGACTGACGCAAACACTGACAGACACAAACAAAGTCTGGCACTTGTGACAAACACATAAGCTGACTAAAACATGCACTGGCTGACACTCAACTGAGTGACGCACACACTGACTGACATACGAACTAATTTATATATTCACTGATTGACATGCACTGACTGAAACACACACATTCAATGACACACACTGACTGACACACACTGACTGACACACACCCTGACTGGCACACACTGACAGAAAAATACACTGACTGGAACAAAGGCTGACTGACACATTCACTGACTGAAACACACACTGACAAAAACATACACTGACTAAAACATGCAGCGGCTGACTCTCAAATGAGTGACGCACACAATGACTGACATACACAGTAATTTATATACTCACTGATGGACATGCACTGACTTACACACACACATTCAATGACATACACTGGCTGAAATGCACTGACTGACACACACCGACTGACACACACTGACTGGCACACAATGACTGAAACATACCCTGACTGGAACATACACTGACTGGAACACACTCTGACTGACACACACTCTGACTGAAACACACTCTGACTGAAACACACTCTGACTGATCCATGCTTATTGCCACATGCATTGACTGACACACACACACTAACTGAAACACAAACACTGGATGAAACTGACTGACTAACGCACTGATTGAAACACAATCACTGGAAGAAACTCAAACACACATGGAAATACACACGGATGGAAACACACACCGACTGACACACACACTGACACACTGACCGATACACAATAGCTGAAACACACACTGACGGAACAAAACACACTGACTGTCTGACACACTTTGACAGACATACTCACTGACTTACACATGTGACAGACACATACACTGACTGAAAAACACACTGACAAACACTCTGACCAACAAACACACTGCCTGAAAAAGACACTGACTGAAAAACACACTGCATGAAACACACACTAACTGACAGAGACTGTCTGAAACACATTGTCTGATGCACACACACACACTTAATGACGCACACACTAACACACACACTGACTGAAACACACATGGACTGACTGAAATACAGAGTGAAAAACACTTTAACTGAAAAACACTCTTACTGACATACACTCTGACTGAAACACACTCTGACTGAACCATGCTGATTGACACATCCACTGAATGACACACACTGACAGAAACACAAACACTGAATGAAACTGAAACACAGATGGAAATACACATGGATGGAAACACAAATGACTGACACACACACTGATTGATACACACAAGCTGAACCACACACTGAATGAACCACACACTGACTGAACCACACATTGACTGACACACACACTGAATGAAACACACTCTGACTGAACCACGATGATTGACACATGCACTGACTAACTCACACACTGACTGAAACACAATCAATGACTGAAACTCAAACACAGATGGAAATAAACTTGGATGGAAACTCACACTGAAAGATGCACACACTGACTGACACAAACACTGACTGGCACATGTGACAGACACATACTCTGACTGAAACACACTCTGACAAACAAATACACTGACTAAAACATGCACCGGCTGACACTCAACTGAGTGACACACATACTGACTGACTTGTCCACTAATTTATATACTCACTGATTGACATGCACTGACTGACACATACACATTCAATGACAGTGACTGACTGAAACACACTGACTGACACACACTGACTGACACACACAGACTGGAACACACACTGACTGACACACACTGACTGAAACATAAACTGAATGGAACACACTCTGACTGACACACACACTGACTGACACACACACTGACTGAAACACTCTCTGACTGAAACATGCTGATTGACACATGCACTGACTGCCACACACTCTGACTGAAACACTCTATGTCTGAACCATGCTGATTGACACATGCACTGACTGACTAACGCACTGATTGAAACACAATCACTGGAAGAAACTCAAACACAGATGGAAATACACACGGATGGAAACATACACCACCTGACACACACACTGACACACACACTTACTGATACACACTAGCTGAAACACACACTGATGGAACAACACACACTGACTGACTGACACACACTGACTGACATACACACTGACTTACACATGTGACAGACACATACAGTGACGGAAACACACACAGACAAACACACTGACCAACAAACTCACTGACTGAAACACACACAGACTGAAACACACTCAGCATGAAACACACACTAACTGACACAGACTGACTGAAATGCAATGTCTGAAGCACACACACACTTAATGAAACACACGCTAACACACTCACTGACTGAAACACACACGGACTGACTGAAATACAGAGTGAAAAACACTCTTACTGAAACACACTCTTACTGACATATACTCTGATTGAAACACATACTGACTGAAACACACTCTGACTGAACCATGCTGAATGACACATGCACTGACTGACACACACTGACTGGAACAAAGGCTGACTGACACATTCACTGACTGAAACACACACTGACAAAAACATACACTGACTAAAACATGCAGCGGCTGACTCTCAAATGAGTGACGCACACAATGACTGACATACACAGTAATTTATATACTCACTGATGGACATGCACTGACTTACACACACACATTCAATGACATACACTGGCTGAAATGCACTGACTGACACACACCGACTGACACACACTGACTGGCACACAATGACTGAAACATACCCTGACTGGAACATACACTGACTGGAACACACTCTGACTGACACACACTCTGACTGAAACACACTCTGACTGAAACACACTCTGACTGATCCATGCTTTTTGCCACATGCATTGACTGACACACACACTAACTGAAACACAAACACTGGATGAAACTGACTGACTAACGCACTGATTGAAACACAATCACTGGAAGAAACTCAAACACACATGGAAATACACACGGATGGAAACACACACCGACTGACACACACACTGACACACTGACCGAGACACAATAGCTGAAACACACACTGACGGAACAAAACACACTGACTGTCTGACACACTTTGACAGACATACTCACTGACTTACACATGTGACAGACACATACACTGACTGAAAAACACACTGACAAACACTCTGACCAACAAACACACTGCCTGAAAAAGACACTGACTGAAAAACACACTGCATGAAACACACACTAACTGACAGAGACTGTCTGAAACACATTGTCTGATGCACACACACACACTTAATGACGCACACACTAACACACACACTGACTGAAACACACATGGACTGACTGAAATACAGAGTGAAAAACACTTTAACTGAAAAACACTCTTACTGACATACACTCTGACTGAAACACAAACTGACTGAAACACACTCTGACTGAACCATGCTGATTGACACATCCACTGAATGACACACACTGACAGAAACACAAACACTGAATGAAACTGAAACACAGATGGAAATACACATGGATGGAAACACAAATGACTGACACACACACTGATTGATACACACAAGCTGAACCACACACTGAATGAACCACACACTGACAGAACCACACATTGACTGACACACACACTGAATGAAACACACTCTGACTGAACCACGATGATTGACACATGCACTGACTAACTCACACACTGACTGAAACACAATCAATGACTGAAACTCAAACACAGATGGAAATAAACTTGGATGGAAACTCACACTGAAAGATGCACACACTGACTGACACAAACACTGACTGGCACATGTGACAGACACATACTCTGACTGAAACACACTCTGACAAACAAATACACTGACTAAAACATGCACCGGCTGACACTCAACTGAGTGACACACATACTGACTGACTTGTCCACTAATTTATATACTCACTGATTGACATGCACTGACTGACACATACACATTCAATGACAGTGACTGACTGAAACACACTGACTGACACACACTGACTGACACACACAGACTGGAACACACACTGACTGACACACACTGACTGAAACATAAACTGAATGGAACACACTCTGACTGACACACACACTGACTGACACACACACTGACTGAAACACTCTCTGACTGAAACATGCTGATTGACACATGCACTGACTGCCACACACTCTGACTGAAACACTCTATGTCTGAACCATGCTGATTGACACATGCACTGACTGACTAACGCACTGATTGAAACACAATCACTGGAAGAAACTCAAACACAGATGGAAATACACACGGATGGAAACATACACCGCCTGACACACACACTGACACACACACTTACTGATACACACTAGCTGAAACACACACTGATGGAACAACACACACTGACTGACTGACACACACTGACTGACATACACACTGACTTACACATGTGACAGACACATACAGTGACGGAAACACACACAGACAAACACACTGACCAACAAACTCACTGACTGAAACACACACAGACTGAAACACACTCAGCATGAAACACACACTAACTGACACAGACTGACTGAAATGCAATGTCTGAAGCACACACACACTTAATGAAACACACGCTAACACACTCACTGACTGAAACACACACGGACTGACTGAAATACAGAGTGAAAAACACTCTTACTGAAACACACTCTTACTGACATATACTCTGATTGAAACACATACTGACTGAAACACACTCTGACTGAACCATGCTGAATGACACATGCACTGACTGACACACACTGACTGAAACACAAACACTGACTGAAACTCAAACACAGATGGAAATACACACGGATGGAAACACAAATGTCTGTCACACACACTGACTGACACACACAAGCTGAGCAACACACTGAATCAACCACACACTGACTGAACGACACAATGACTGACACACACACTGAATGAAACATGCACCGGCTGAAACTCAAATGAGTGACAGACACATTCACTGACATACACACTAATTGATATACTTACTGACTGACATGCACTGACGGACACACACACACACATATTGACTGACACACATTGACTGACATACATTGACTGGCATACACTGACTGGAACACACACTGACTGACAAACACACTGACTGAAACATAAACTGAATGGAACACACTCTGACTGACACACACACTGACTGACACACACCCTGACTGGCACACACTGACTGAAAAATACACTGACTGGAACAAAGTCTGACTGACACATTCACTGACTGAAACACACACTGACAAAAACATACACTGACTAAAACATGCAGCGGCTGACACTCAAATGAGTGACGCACACACTGACTGACATACACAGTAATTTATATACTCACTGATTGACATGCACTGACTGACACATACACATTCAATGACAGTGACTGACTGAAACACACTGACTGACACACACTGACTGACACACACAGACTGGAACACACACTGACTGACACACACTGACTGAAACATAAACTGAATGGAACACACTCTGACTGACACACACACTGACTGACACACACACTGACTGAAACACTCTCTGACTGAAACATGCTGATTGACACATGCACTGACTGCCACACACTCTGACTGAAACACTCTATGTCTGAACCATGCTGATTGACACATGCACTGACTGACTAACGCACTGATTGAAACACAATCACTGGAAGAAACTCAAACACAGATGGAAATACACACGGATGGAAACATACACCGCCTGACACACACACTGAAACACACACTTACTGATACACACTAGCTGAAACACACACTGATGGAACAACACACACTGACTGACTGACACACACTGACTGACATACACACTGACTTACACATGTGACAGACACATACAGTGACGGAAACACACACAGACAAACACACTGACCAACAAACTCACTGACTGAAACACACACAGACTGAAACACACTCAGCATGAAACACACACTAACTGACACAGACTGACTGAAATGCAATGTCTGAAGAACACACACACTTAATGAAACACACGCTAACACACTCACTGACTGAAACACACACGGACTGACTGAAATACAGAGTGAAAAACACTCTTACTGAAACACACTCTTACTGACATATACTCTGATTGAAACACATACTGGCTGAAACACACTCTGACTGAACCATGCTGAATGACACATGCACTGACTGACACACACTGACTGAAACACAAACACTGACTGAAACTCAAACACAGATGGAAATACACACGGATGGAAACACAAATGTCTGTCACACACACTGACTGACACACACAAGCTGAGCAACACACTGAATCAACCACACACTGACTGAACGACACAATGACTGACACACACACTGAATGAAACATGCACCGGCTGAAACTCAAATGAGTGACAGACACATTCACTGACATACACACTAATTGATATACTTACTGACTGACATGCACTGACGGACACACACACACACATATTGACTGACACACATTGACTGACATACATTGACTGGCATACACTGACTGGAACACACACTGACTGACAAACACACTGACTGAAACATAAACTGAATGGAACACACTCTGACTGACACACACACTGACTGACACACACACTGACTGAAACACTCTCTGACTGAAACATGCTGATTGACACATGCACTGACTGACTAAAGCACTGATTGAAACACAATCACTGGAAGAATCTCAAACACACATGGAAATACGCACGGATGGAAACACACACCAACTGACACACACACTGACACACACACTGACTGATACACACTAGCTGAAACACACACTGACTGACTGACACACACTGACTGACATACACACTGACTTACACATGTGACAGACACATACAGTGACGGAAACACACACAGACAAAAACACTGACCAACAAACTCACTGACTGAAACACACACAGACTGAAACACACTCAGCATGAAACACACACTAACTGACACAGACTGACTGAAATGCAATGTCTGAAGCACACACACACTTAATGACACACACGCTAACACACTCACTGACTGAAACACACAGGGACTGACTGAAATACAGAGTGAAAAACACTCTTACTGAAACACACTCTTACTGACATGCACTCTGAGTGAAACACACACTGACTGAAACACACTCTGACTGAACCATGCTGAATGACACATGCACTGACTGACACACACTGACTGAAGCACAAACACTGACTGAAACTCGAACACCAGATGGAAATACACACGGATGGAAACACAAATGTCTGTCACACACACTGACTGACACACACAAGCTGAGCAACACACTGAATCAACCACACACTGACTGAACGACACAATGACTGATACACACACTGACTGACACATGCTCCAGCTGACACTCAAATGAGTGACGGACACATTCACTGACATACGCACTAATTGATATACTCACTGACTGACATGCACTGACTGACACACACACACACACATTGACTGACACACACTGACTGATATACACTGACTGGCATACACTGACTGGAACACATACTGACTGACGCACACACTGACTGAAACACACTCTGACTGAACCACGTTGATTGACATATGCACTGACTAACTCACACACTTACTGAAACACACAATGACTGAACCTCAAACACAAATGGAAATAAACATGGATGGAAATAAATACTGACTGACCCAAACACTGACAACAACAAACAATGTCTGGCACATGTGACAAACATATAAACTGACTAAAGCATGCACCGGCTGACACACAACTGAGTGACGCACACACTGACTGACATACGAACTAATTTATATGCTCACTGATTGACATGCACTGACTGACACACACACATTCAATGACACACACTGACTGACACACACTGACTGACACACACACTGACTGGCACACGCTGACTGAAAAATACACTGACTGGAACAAAGTCTGACTGACACATTCACTAACTGAAACACACTGACAAAAAAATACACTGACTAAAACATGCAGCGGCTGACACTCAAATGAATGACGCACACACTGACTGACATACACAGTAATTTATATACTCACTGATGGACTTGCACTGACTGACGCACACACATTCAATGACATACACTGGCTGAAATGCACTGACTGACACACACTGACTGACACACACTGACTGGCACACAATGACTGAAACATACCCTGACTGGAACATACACTGACTGGAACACACTCTGACTGATACACACTCTGACTGAAACACACTCTGACTGAAACACACTCTGACTGATCCATGCTTATTGCCACATGCATTGACTGACACACACACTAGCTGAAACACAAACACTGGATGAAACTGACTGACTAATGCACTGATTGAAACACAATCATTGGAAGAAACTCAAGCACACATGGAAATACACACGGATGGAAACACACACCGACTGACACACACACTGACACACTGACTGATACACACTAGCTGAAACACACACTGACAGAACAAAACACACTGACTGACACACTTTGACGGACATACTCACTGACTTACACATGTGACAGACACATACAATGACTGAAAAACACAGTGAAAAACACTCTGACCAACAAACACACTGACTGAAACCGAGACTGACTGAAACACACACTGCATGAAACACAGACTAACTGACACAGACTGACTGAAACACACTGTCTGATGCACACACACACACTTAATGACACACACACTAACACACTAACACACTCACTGACTGAAACTCACCGGGAATGATGAAATACAGAGTGAAAAACACTTTAACTGAAAAACACTCTTACTGACATACACTCTGACTGAAACAGACACTGACTGAAACACACACAGACTGAAACACATTCTGCATGAAACACACACTAACTGACACAGACTGACTGAAATACAATGTCTGAAGCACTCACACACTTAATGACACACACGCTAACACACTCACTGACTGAAACACACAGGGACTGACTGAAATACAGAGTGGAAAACACTCTTACTGAAACACACTCTTACTGACATGCACTCTGAGTGAAACACACACTGACTGAAACACACTCTGACTGAACCATGCTGAATGACACATGCACTGACTGACACACACTGACTGAAACACAAACAATGACTGAAACTCAAACACAGATGGAAATACACACGGATGGAAACACAAATGTCTGTCACACACACTGACTGACACACACAAGCTGAGCAACACACTGAATGAACCACACACTGACTGAACGACACAATGACTGACACACACACTGACTGAAACATGCACCGGCTGACACTCAAATGAGTGACGGACACATTCACTGACATACGCACTAATTGATATACTCACTGACTGACATGCACTGACTGACACACACACACACACATTGACTGACACACACTGACTGATATACACTGACTGGCATACACTGACTGGAACACACACTGACTGACTCACACACTGACTGAAACACACTCTGACTGAACCACGCTGATTGACACATGCACTGACTAACTCACACACTTACTGAAACACAATCAATGACTGAAACTCAAACACAAATGGAAATAAACATGGATGGAAATAAATACTGACTGACGCAAACACTGACAACAAAAAACAATGTCTGGCACATGTGACAAACATATAAACTGACTAAAGCATGCACCGGCTGACACTCAACTGAGTGACACACACACTGACTTACGAACTAATTTATATACTCACTGATTGACATGCACTGACTGACACACACACATTCAATGACACACACTGACAGACACACACTGACTGACACACACCCTGACTGGCACACGCTGACTGAAAAATACACTTTTTGGAACAAAGTCTGACTGACACATTCACTGACTGAAACACACACTGACAAAAACATACACTGACTAAAACATGCAGCGGCTGACACTCAAATGAGTGATGCACACACTGACTGACATACACAGTAATTTATATACTCACTGATGGACATGCACTGACTGACACACACAATTTCAATGACATACACTGGCTGAAATGCACTGACTGACACACACTGACTGACACACATTGACTGGCACACAATGACTGAAACATACCCTGACGGGAACATACACTGACTGGAACACACTCTGACTGACACACACTCTGACTGAAACACACTCTGACTGAAACACACTCTGACTGATCCATGCTTATTTCCACATGCATTGACTGACACACACACTAACTGAAACACAAACACTGGATGAAACTGACTGACTAATGCACTGATTGAAACACAATCACTGGAAGAAACTCAAGCACACATGGAAATACACACGGATGGAAACACACACCGACTGACACACACACTGACACACTGACTGATACACACTAGCTGAAACACACACTGACAGAACAAAACACACTGACTGACACACTTTGACGGACATACTCACTGACTTACACATGTGACAGACACATACAATGACTGAAAAACACAGTGAAAAACACTCTGACCAACAAACACACTGACTGAAACCGACACTGACTGAAACACACACTGCATGAAACACAGACTAACTGACACAGACTGACTGAAACACACTGTCTGATGCACACACACACACTTAATGACACACACACTAACACACTAACACACTCACTGACTGAAACACACAGGGACTGATGAAATACAGAGTGAAAAACACTTTAACTGAAAAACACTCTTACTGACATACACTCTGACTGAAACACACACTGACTGAAACACACTCTGACTGAACCACGCTGATTGACACATCTACTGACTGACAAACACTGACAGAAACACAAACACTGAATGAATCTCAAACACACATGGAAATACACATGGATGGAATCACAAATGACTGACACACACACTGACTGATACACACAAGCTGAACCGTACACTGAATGAACCACACACTGACTGAACCACACATTGACTGACACACACATTGAATGAAACACACTCTGACTGAACCACGATGATTGACACATGCACTGAATAACTCACACACTGACTGAAACACAATCAATGACTGAAACTCAAACACAGATGGAAATAAACTTGGATGGAAACTCACACTGAAAGATGCACACACTGACTAACACAAACAGTGACTGGCACATGTGACAGCCTCATGCACTGACTGAAACACACTCTGACAAACACATGCACTGACTGATACACACTAGCTGAAACACACACTGACAGAACAACACACACTGACTGACTGACACACACTGACTGACATACACACTGACTTACACGTGTGACAGAAACGTACAGTGATGGAAACACACACAGACAAACACACTTACCAACAAACTCACTGACTGAAACACACACAGACTGAAACACACTCTGCATGAAACACACACTAACTGACACAGACTGACTGAAATGCAATGTCTGAAGCACACACACACTTAATGACACACACGCTAACATACTCACTGACTGAAACACACAGGGACTGACTGAAATACAGAATGAAAAACACTCTTACTGAAACACACTCTTACTGACATACACTCTGACTGAAACACACACTGACTGAAACACACTCTGACTGAACCATGCTGAATGACACATGCACTGACTGACACACACTGACTGAAACTCAAACACAGATGGAAATACACACGGATGGAAACACAAATGTCTGACACACACTCTGACTGACACACACAAGCTGAACAACACACTGAATGAACCACACACTGACTGAACGACACAATGACTGATACACACACTGACTCAAACATGCACCGGCTGACACTCAAATGAGTGACGGACACATTCACTGACATACGCACTAATTGATATACTCACTGACTGACATGCACTGACTGACACACACACACACACACACACATTGACTGACACACACTGACTGATATACACTGACTGACATACACTGACTGGAACACACACTGACTGACACACACACTGACTGAAACACACTCTGACTGAACCACGCTGATTGACACATGCACTGACTAACTCACACACTGACTGAAACACAATCAATGACTGAAACTCAAACACAAATGGAAATAAACATGGATGGAAATAAATACTGACTGACGCAAACACTGACAGACACAAACAATGTCTGGCACATGTGACAAACACATAAACTTACTAAAACATGCACCGGCTGACACTCAACTGAGTGACGCACACACTGACTGACATACGAACTAATTTATATGCTCACTGATTGACATGCACTGACTGACACACACACATTCAATGACACACACTGACTGACACACACTGACTGGCACACACACTGACTGGCACACACTGACTGAAAAATACACTGACTGGAACAAAGTCTGACTGACACATTCACTGACTGAAACACACACTGACAAAGCATACACTGACTAAAACATGCAGCGGCTGACACTCAAATGAGTGATGCACACACTGACTGACATACACAGTAATTTATATACTCACTGATGGACATGCACTGACTGACACTACACAATCAATGACATACACTGGCTGAAATGCACTGACTGACACACACTGACTGACACACATTGAGTGGCACACAATGACTGAAACATACCCTGACTGGAACATACACTGACTGGAACACACTCTGAATGACACACACTCTGACTGAAACACACTCTGACTGAAACACACTCTGACTGATCAATGCTTATTGCCACATGCATTGACTGACACACACACTAACTGAAACACAAACACTGGATGAAACTGACTGACTAACGCACTGATTGAAACACAATCACTGGACGAAACTCAAACACACATGGAAATACACACGGTTGGAAACACACATCGACTGACACACACACACTGACACACTGACAGATACACACTAGCTGAAACACACACTGACGGAACAAAACACACTGATTGTCTGACACACTTTGACGGACATAATCACTGACTTACACATGTGACAGACACATACACTGACTGAAAAACACACTGACAAACACTCTGACCAACAAACACACTGACTGAAACAGACACTGACTGAAACACACACTGCATGAAACACACACTAACTGACACAGACTGACTGAAACACACTGTCTGATGCACACACACACACTTAATGACACACACACTAACACACTCACTGACTGAAACACACACGGACTGACTGAAATACAGAGTGAAAAACACTTTAACTGAAAAACACTCTTACTGACATACACTCTGACTGAAAAACACACTGACTGAAACACACTCTGACTGAACCACGCTGATTGACACATCCACTGACTGACACACTGACAGAAACACAAACACTGAATGAAACTCAAACACAGATGGAAATACACACGGATGGAAACACAAATGCCTGACACACACACTGACTGATACACACAAGCTGAACCACACACTGAATGAACCACACACTGACTGAACCACACATTGACTGACACACACACTGAATGAAACACACTCTGACTGAACCACGATGATTGACACATGCACTGACTAACTCACACACTGACTGAAACACAATCAATGACTGAAACTCAAACACAGATGGAAATAAACTTGGATGGAAACTCACACTGAAAGATGCACACACTGACTGACACAAACACTGACTGGCACATGTGACAGACACATACTCTGACTGAAACACACTCTGACAAACACATACACTGACTAAAACATGCACCGGCTGACACTCAACTGAGTGACACACATACAGACTGACATATGCACTAATTTATATATTCACTGATTGCATTGCACTGACTGACACACACACATTCAATGACACTCACTGACTGAAACACACTGACTGACACACAGTGACTGACACACACAGACTGAAACACACTGGCTGGCACACACTGACTGAAACATAAACTGAATGGAACACACTCTGACTGACACACACACTGACTGACACACACACTGACTGACACACACACTGACTGAAACACTCTATGACTGAACCATGCTGATTGACACATGCACTGACTGACTAACGCACTGATTGAAACACAAACACTGGAAGAAACTCAAACACACATGGAAATACACACGGATGGAAACACACACCGACTGACACACACACTGACACACACACTGACTGATACACACTAGATGAAACACACACTGACGGAACAACACACACTGACTGACTGACACACACTGACTGACATACACACTGACTTACACACTCTGACAGACACATACACTGAATGAAACACACACTGACAAACACACTGACCAACACACACACACTTACTGAAACAGGCACTGACTGAAACATACACTGCATGAAACACACACTAACTGACACAGACTGACTGAAATGCAATGTCTGAAGCACACACACACTTAATGACACATACACGTACACACTCACTGACTGAAACACACACCGCCTGACTGAAATACAGTGTGAAAAACATTCTTACTGAAACACACTCTTACTGACATACACTCTGACTGAAACACAGACTGACTGAAACACACACTGACAGAACCACGCTGATTGACACATGCACTGACTGAAACACACACACTGACTGAAAATCAAACACAGTTGGAAAAACACATGGATGGAAACACAAGTGATTGCCACACAAACTGACTGATACACACAAGCTGAAACACACACTAAAATAACCACACACTGACTGAACCACACATTAACTGACACACACAATGACTGAAACAAGCAGCGGCTGAAACCCAACTGAGTGACGGACGCATTGACTGACATACGCACTAATTGATCTTCTCACTGACTGACATGCACTGACTGACCACACACACACACATTGACTGACACACACTGACTGACAACACTGACCGGCATACACTGACTGGAACAGACACTGACTGAAACACACTCTGACTTAACCATGCCTATTGACACATGCACTGACAAACTCACACACTGACTGAAACACAATCAATGACTGAAACTCAAACACAGATGGAAATAAACATGGATGGAAACACACACTGACTGCCACACACACTGACTGACACAAACAATGACTGGCCCATGTGACAGACACATACATTGACTGAAACACACTCTGACAAACACATACATTGACTAAAACATGCACCGGCTGACACTCAACTGAGTGACACACATACAGACTGACATATGCACTAATTTATATACTCACTGATTGACGTGCACTGACAGACACACACAGACTGAAACACACTGACTGGCACACACTGACTGAAACATACACTGATTGGAACACACTCTGACTGACACAAACTGACTAACACAAACACTGACTGAAACCCTCTCTGACTGAAAGGTGCTCATTGACACATGCACTGACTGACACTCACACTGAATGAAACACACTATGACTGAACCATGCTGATTGACACATGAACTGACTGACACACACACTGATTGAAACACAAACACAGGATGAAACTCAAACACACATGGAAATACACACGGATGGAAACACACACCGACTGACACATACACTGACACATACACTGACTGATACACACTAGCTGAAACACACACTGATGTAAGAACACACACTGACTGACTGACACACACTGACTGACATACACACTGACTTACACATGTGACAGACACATACACTGATGGAAACACACACAGACAAACACACTGACCTACAAACACACTGACTGAAACACACACTGACTGAAACACAAACACTGACTGAAACTCAAACACAGATGGAAATACACACGGAAGGAAACACAAATGACTGGTCCACACACTGACTGATACACACAAGCTGAACCACACACTGAATGAACCACACACTGACTGAACAACACATTGACTGACACACACACTGACTGAAACATGCACCGGCTGACACTCAACTGAGTGACGGACACATTGACTGACATTCACAATAATTGATATACTCACTGACTGACATGCACTGACTGACACACACACACACGTTGACTGACACACACTGACTGATACACACTGACTGGCATACACTGACTGGAACACACACTGAATGACACACACAATGATTGAAACACACTCTGACTGGACCACGCTGATTGACACATGCACTGACTAACTCACACAATGACTGAAATACAGTCAATGACCGAAAGTCAAACACAGATGGAAATAAACATGGATGGAAACTCAAACTGACAGACGCACACACTGACTGACACAAACAGTGATTGGCACATGTGACAGACACATACACTGACTGAAACACACTCTGACAAACACATACACTGAGTAAAACATGCACTGGCTGACACTCAACTGAGTGACACACACCGACTGACATGCGCACTAATTTATATACTCACTGATTGACATGCACTGACTGACACACACACATTCAATGACACTCAATGACTGAAACATACTGACAGACACACACTGACTGAAACATACACTGACTGGAACACACTCTGACTGACACACACACTGACTGACACACACACTGACCGAAACATTCTCTGACTGAAACATGCTGATTGACACATGCACTGACTGACACACACTCTGACTGAAACACACTCTGACTGAACCTTGCTGATTGACACATGCACTGAAAGACACAAACACTGATTGAAGCAAAAACACTGGATGAAACTCAAACAAACATGGAAACACACACGGATCAAAACACACACCGACTGACACACACACTGACTGTTACACATTAGCTGAAACACACACTGACGTAACAACACACACTGACTGACTGACACACACTGACTGACATACACACTGACTTACACAGGTGACAGACACATACAGTGACGGAAACACACTCTGACTGAACCACGTTGATTGACACATGCACTGACTAACTCACACACTGACTGAAACACAATCAATGACTGAAACTTAAACACAAATGGAAATAAATATGGATGGAAATAAATACTGACTGACGCAAACACTGACAGACACAAACAATGTCTGGCACATGTGACAAACACATAAACTGACTAAAACATGCACCGGCTGACACTCAACTGAGTGACGCACACACTGACTGACATACGAACTAATTTATATACTCACTGATTGACATGCACTGACTGACACACACGCATACAATGACACACACTGACTGACACACACTGACTGACACACACACTGACTGGCACACACTGACTGAAAAATACACTGACTGGAACAAAGTCTGACTGACACATTCACTGACTGAAACACACACTGACAAAAACATACACTGACTAAAACATGCAGCGGCTGACACTCAAATGAGTGACGCACACACTGACTGACATACACAGTAATTTATAAACTCACTGATGGACATGCACTGACTGACACACACACGTTCAATGGCATACACTGGATGAAATGCACTGACTGACACACACTGACTGACACACACTGACTGGCACACAATGACTGAAACATACCCTGACGGGAACATACACTGACTGAAACACACTCTGACTGACACACACTCTGACTGAAACACACTCTGACTGAAACACACTCTGACTGATCCTTGCTTATTGACACTTGCAATGACTGACACACACACTAACTGAAACACAAACACTGGATGAAACTGACTGACTAACGCACTGATTGAAACACAATCACTGGAAGAAACTCAAACACACATGGAAATACACACGGATGGAAACACACACCGAATGACACACACACTGAAATACTGACTGATACACAATAGCTGAAACACACACTGACGGAACAAAACACACTGACTGTCTGACACACTTTGACGGACATACTCACTGACTTACACGTGTGACAGACACATACACTGACTGAAAAACACACTGACAAACACTCTGACCAACAAACACACTGACTGAAACAGACACTGACTGAAACACACACTGCATGAAACACACACTAACTGACACAGACTGAATGAAACACACTGACACAGATGGAAATACACACGGATTGAAACACAAATGTCTGACACACACACTGACTGACACACACAAGCTGAACCACACACTGAATGAACCACACACTGACTGAACGACACAATGACTGACACACACACTGACTGAAACATGCACCGGCTGACACTCAAATGAGTGACGGACACAGTCACTGACATACGCACTAATTGATATACTCACTGACTGACATGCACTGACTCACACACACACACACACACACACATTGACTGACACACACTGACTGATATACACCGACTGGCATACACTGACTGGAACACACACTGACTGACACACACACTGACTGAAACATAAACTGAATGGAACACACTCTGACTGACACACACACTGACTGACACACACACTGACTGAAACACTCTCTGACTGAAACATGCTGATTGACACATGCACTGACTGACACACACTCTGAAAGACTCTATGAATGAACCATGCTGATTGACACATGCACTGACTGACTAACGCACTGATTGAAACACAATCACTGGAAGAATCTCAAACACACATGGAATACACACGGATGGAAATACACACCGACTGACACACACACTGACACACACACAGACTGATACACAATAGCTGAAACACACACTGACGGAACAACACACACTGACTGACTGACACACACTGACTGACATACACACTGACTTACACATGTGACAGACACATAAAGTGACGGAAACACACTCTGACTGAACCACGCTGATTGACACATGCACTGAATAACTCACACACTGAATGAAACACAATCAATGACTGAAACTAAAACACAAATGGAAATAAACATGGATGGAAATAAATACTGCCTGACGCAAACACTGACAGACACAAACAAAGTCTGGCACATGTGACAAACACATAAGCTGACTAAAACATGCACTGGCTGACACTCAACTGAGTGACGCACACACTGACTGACATACGAACTAATTTATATATTCACTGATTGACATGCACTGACTGAAACACACACATTCAATGACACACACTGACTGACACACACTGACTGACACACACCCTGACTGGCACACACTGACTGAAAAATACACTGACTGGAACAAAGGCTGACTGACACATTCACTGACTGAAACACACACTGACAAAAACATACACTGACTAAAACATGCAGCGGCTGACACTCAAATGAGTGACGCACACAATGTCTGACATACACAGTAATTTATATACTCACTGATGGACATGCACTGACTTACACACACACATTCAATGACATACACTGGCTGAAATGCACTGACTGACACACACTGACTGACACACACTGACTGGCACACAATGACTGAAACATACCCTGACTGGAACATACACTGACTGGAACACACTCTGACTGACACACACTCTGACTGAAACACACTCTGACTGAAACACACTCTGACTGATCCATGCTTATTGCCACATGCATTGACTGACACACACACTAACTGAAACACAAACACTGGATGAAACTGACTGACTAACGCACTGATTGAAACACAATCACTGGAAGAAACTCAAACACACATGGAAATACACACGGATGGAAACACACACCGACTGACACACACACTGACACACTGACAGATACACACTAGCTGAAACACACACTGACGGAACAAAACACACTGACTGTCTGACACAATTTGACGGACATAATCACTGACTTACACATGTGACAGACACATACACTGACTGAAAAACACACTGACAAACACTCTGACCAACAAACACACTGCCTGAAAAAGACACTGACTGAAAAACACACTGCATGAAACACACACTAACTGACAGAGACTGATTGAAACACATTGTCTGATGCACACACACACACTTAATGACGCACACACTAACACACACACTGACTGAAACACACACGGACTGACTGAAATACAGAGTGAAGAACACTTTAACTGAAAAACACTCTTACTGACATACACTCTGACTGAAACACACACTGACTGAAACACACTCTGACTGAACCATGCTGATTGACACATCTACTGACTGACAAACACTGACAGAAACACAAACACTGAATGAAACTGAAACACACATGTAAATACACATGGATGGAAACACAAATGACTGACACACACACTGACTGATACACACAAGCTGAACCACACACTGAATGAACCACACACTGACTGAACCAAACATTGACTGACACACACATTGAATGAAACACACTCTGACTGAACCACGATGATTGACGCATGCACTGACTAACTCACACACTGACTGAAACACAATCAATGACTGAAACTCAAACACAGATGGAAATAAACTTGGATGGAAACTCACACTGAAAGATGCACACACTGACTGACACAAACAGTGACTGGCACATGTGACAGACTCATGCACTGACTGAAACACACTCTAACAAACACATACACTGACTAAAACATGCACCGGCTGACACTCAAATGAGTGATGGACATACTGACTGACTTGTCCACTAATTTATATACTCACTGATTGACATGCACAGACTGACACACACACATTCAATGACACTGACTGACTGAAACACACTGACTGACACACAGTGACTGACAAACACAGACTGGAACACACTGGCTGGCACACACTGACTGAAACATAAACTGAATGGAACACACTCTGACTGACACACACACTGACTGACATACACACTGACTGAAACACTCTCTGACTGAAACATGCTGATTGACACATGCACTGACTGACACACACTCTGACTGAAACACTCCATGACTGAACCATGCTGATTGACACATGCACTGACTGACTAACGCACTGATTGAAACACAATCACTGGAAGAAACTCAAACACACATGGAAATACACGCGGATGGAAACACACACCGACTGACACACACACTGACACACACACTGACTGATACACACTAGCTGAAACACACACTGACAGAACAACACACACTGACTGACTGACACACACTGACTGACATACACACTGACTTACACGTGTGACAGAAACGTACAGTGACGGAAACACACACAGACAAACACACTTACCAACAAACTCACTGAGTGAAACACACACAGACTGAAACACACTCTGCATGAAACACACACAAACTGACACAGACTGACTGAAATGCAATGTCTGAAGCACACACACACTTAATGACACACACGCTAACATACTCACTGACTGAAACACACAGGGACTGACTGAAATACAGAATGAAAAACACTCTTACTGAAACACACTCTTACTGACATACACTCTGAGTGAAACACACACTGACTGAACCACGCTGATTGACACATGCACTGACTAACTCACACACTGACTGAAACACAATCAATGACTGAAACTCAAACACAAATGGAAATAAACATGGATGGAAATAAATACTGACTGACGCAAACACTGACAGACACAAACAATGTCTGGCACATGTGACAAACACATAAACTTACTAAAACATGCTCCGGCTGACACTCAACTGAGTGACGCACACACTGACTGACATACGAACTAATTTATATGCTCACTGATTGACATGCACTGACTGACACACACACATTCAATGACACACACTGACTGACACACACTGACTGGCACACACACTGACTGGCACACACTGACTGAAAAATACACTGACTGGAACAAAGTCTGACTGACACATTCACTGACTGAAACACACACTCACAAAGCATACACTGCCTAAAACATGCAGTGGCTGACACTCAAATGAGTGATGCACACACTGACTGACATACACAGTAATTTATAAACTCACTGATGGACATGCACTGACTGACACTACACAATCAATGACATACACTGGCTGAAATGCACTGACTGACACACACTGACTGGCACACAATGACTGAAACATACCCTGACTGGAACATACACTGACTGGAACACACTCTGACTGACACACACTCTGACTGAAACACACTCTGACTGAAACACACTCTGACTGATCCATGCTTATTGCCACATGCATTGACTGACACACACACTAACTGAAACACAAACACTGGATGAAACTGACTGACTAACGCACTGATTGAAACACAATCACTGGAAGAAACTCAAACACACATGGAAATACACACGGATGGAAACACACACCGACTGACACACACACTGACACACTGACAGATACACACTAGCTGAAACACACACTGACGGAACAACACACACTGACTGACTGACACACACTGACTGACATACACACTGACTTACACATGTGACAGACACATAAAGTGACGGAAACACACTCTGACTGAACCACGCTGATTGACACATGCACTGAATAACTCACACACTGAATGAAACACAATCAATGACTGAAACTAAAACACAAATGGAAATAAACATGGATGGAAATAAATACTGCCTGACGCAAACACTGACAGACACAAACAAAGTCTGGCACATGTGACAAACACATAAGCTGACTAAAACATGCACTGGCTGACACTCAACTGAGTGACGCACACACTGACTGACATACGAACTAATTTATATATTCACTGATTGACATGCACTGACTGAAACACACACATTCAATGACACACACTGACTGACACACACTGACTGACACACACCCTGACTGGCACACACTGACTGAAAAATACACTGACTGGAACAAAGGCTGACTGACACATTCACTGACTGAAACACACACTGACAAAAACATACACTGACTAAAACATGCAGCGGCTGACACTCAAATGAGTGACGCACACAATGACTGACATACACAGTAATTTATATACTCACTGATGGACATGCACTGACTGACACACACACATTCAATGACACTCAATGACTGAAACATACTGACAGACACACACTGACTGAAACATACACTGACTGGAACACACTCTGACTGACACACACACTGACTGACACACACACTGACCGAAACATTCTCTGACTGAAACATGCTGATTGACACATGCACTGACTGACACACACTCTGACTGAAACACACTCTGACTGAACCTTGCTGATTGACACATGCACTGAAAGACACAAACACTGATTGAAGCAAAAACACTGGATGAAACTCAAACAAACATGGAAACACACACGGATCAAAACACACACCGACTGACACACACACTGACTGTTACACATTAGCTGAAACACACACTGACGTAACAACACACACTGACTGACTGACACACACTGACTGACATACACACTGACTTACACAGGTGACAGACACATACAGTGACGGAAACACACTCTGACTGAACCACGTTGATTGACACATGCACTGACTAACTCACACACTGACTGAAACACAATCAATGACTGAAACTTAAACACAAATGGAAATAAATATGGATGGAAATAAATACTGACTGACGCAAACACTGACAGACACAAACAATGTCTGGCACATGTGACAAACACATAAACTGACTAAAACATGCACCGGCTGACACTCAACTGAGTGACGCACACACTGACTGACATACGAACTAATTTATATACTCACTGATTGACATGCACTGACTGACACACACGCATACAATGACACACACTGACTGACACACACTGACTGACACACACACTGACTGGCACACACTGACTGAAAAATACACTGACTGGAACAAAGTCTGACTGACACATTCACTGACTGAAACACACACTGACAAAAACATACACTGACTAAAACATGCAGCGGCTGACACTCAAATGAGTGACGCACACACTGACTGACATACACAGTAATTTATAAACTCACTGATGGACATGCACTGACTGACACACACACGTTCAATGGCATACACTGGATGAAATGCACTGACTGACACACACTGACTGACACACACTGACTGGCACACAATGACTGAAACATACCCTGACGGGAACATACACTGACTGAAACACACTCTGACTGACACACACTCTGACTGAAACACACTCTGACTGAAACACACTCTGACTGATCCTTGCTTATTGACACTTGCAATGACTGACACACACACTAACTGAAACACAAACACTGGATGAAACTGACTGACTAACGCACTGATTGAAACACAATCACTGGAAGAAACTCAAACACACATGGAAATACACACGGATGGAAACACACACCGAATGACACACACACTGAAATACTGACTGATACACAATAGCTGAAACACACACTGACGGAACAAAACACACTGACTGTCTGACACACTTTGACGGACATACTCACTGACTTACACGTGTGACAGACACATACACTGACTGAAAAACACACTGACAAACACTCTGACCAACAAACACACTGACTGAAACAGACACTGACTGAAACACACACTGCATGAAACACACACTAACTGACACAGACTGAATGAAACACACTGACACAGATGGAAATACACACGGATTGAAACACAAATGTCTGACACACACACTGACTGACACACACAAGCTGAACCACACACTGAATGAACCACACACTGACTGAACGACACAATGACTGACACACACACTGACTGAAACATGCACCGGCTGACACTCAAATGAGTGACGGACACAGTCACTGACATACGCACTAATTGATATACTCACTGACTGACATGCACTGACTCACACACACACACACACACACACATTGACTGACACACACTGACTGATATACACCGACTGGCATACACTGACTGGAACACACACTGACTGACACACACACTGACTGAAACATAAACTGAATGGAACACACTCTGACTGACACACACACTGACTGACACACACACTGACTGAAACACTCTCTGACTGAAACATGCTGATTGACACATGCACTGACTGACACACACTCTGAAAGACTCTATGAATGAACCATGCTGATTGACACATGCACTGACTGACTAACGCACTGATTGAAACACAATCACTGGAAGAATCTCAAACACACATGGAATACACACGGATGGAAATACACACCGACTGACACACACACTGACACACACACAGACTGATACACAATAGCTGAAACACACACTGACGGAACAACACACACTGACTGACTGACACACACTGACTGACATACACACTGACTTACACATGTGACAGACACATAAAGTGACGGAAACACACTCTGACTGAACCACGCTGATTGACACATGCACTGAATAACTCACACACTGAATGAAACACAATCAATGACTGAAACTAAAACACAAATGGAAATAAACATGGATGGAAATAAATACTGCCTGACGCAAACACTGACAGACACAAACAAAGTCTGGCACATGTGACAAACACATAAGCTGACTAAAACATGCACTGGCTGACACTCAACTGAGTGACGCACACACTGACTGACATACGAACTAATTTATATATTCACTGATTGACATGCACTGACTGAAACACACACATTCAATGACACACACTGACTGACACACACTGACTGACACACACCCTGACTGGCACACACTGACTGAAAAATACACTGACTGGAACAAAGGCTGACTGACACATTCACTGACTGAAACACACACTGACAAAAACATACACTGACTAAAACATGCAGCGGCTGACACTCAAATGAGTGACGCACACAATGTCTGACATACACAGTAATTTATATACTCACTGATGGACATGCACTGACTTACACACACACATTCAATGACATACACTGGCTGAAATGCACTGACTGACACACACTGACTGACACACACTGACTGGCACACAATGACTGAAACATACCCTGACTGGAACATACACTGACTGGAACACACTCTGACTGACACACACTCTGACTGAAACACACTCTGACTGAAACACACTCTGACTGATCCATGCTTATTGCCACATGCATTGACTGACACACACACTAACTGAAACACAAACACTGGATGAAACTGACTGACTAACGCACTGATTGAAACACAATCACTGGAAGAAACTCAAACACACATGGAAATACACACGGATGGAAACACACACCGACTGACACACACACTGACACACTGACAGATACACACTAGCTGAAACACACACTGACGGAACAAAACACACTGACTGTCTGACACAATTTGACGGACATAATCACTGACTTACACATGTGACAGACACATACACTGACTGAAAAACACACTGACAAACACTCTGACCAACAAACACACTGCCTGAAAAAGACACTGACTGAAAAACACACTGCATGAAACACACACTAACTGACAGAGACTGATTGAAACACATTGTCTGATGCACACACACACACTTAATGACGCACACACTAACACACACACTGACTGAAACACACACGGACTGACTGAAATACAGAGTGAAGAACACTTTAACTGAAAAACACTCTTACTGACATACACTCTGACTGAAACACACACTGACTGAAACACACTCTGACTGAACCATGCTGATTGACACATCTACTGACTGACAAACACTGACAGAAACACAAACACTGAATGAAACTGAAACACACATGTAAATACACATGGATGGAAACACAAATGACTGACACACACACTGACTGATACACACAAGCTGAACCACACACTGAATGAACCACACACTGACTGAACCAAACATTGACTGACACACACATTGAATGAAACACACTCTGACTGAACCACGATGATTGACGCATGCACTGACTAACTCACACACTGACTGAAACACAATCAATGACTGAAACTCAAACACAGATGGAAATAAACTTGGATGGAAACTCACACTGAAAGATGCACACACTGACTGACACAAACAGTGACTGGCACATGTGACAGACTCATGCACTGACTGAAACACACTCTAACAAACACATACACTGACTAAAACATGCACCGGCTGACACTCAAATGAGTGATGGACATACTGACTGACTTGTCCACTAATTTATATACTCACTGATTGACATGCACAGACTGACACACACACATTCAATGACACTGACTGACTGAAACACACTGACTGACACACAGTGACTGACAAACACAGACTGGAACACACTGGCTGGCACACACTGACTGAAACATAAACTGAATGGAACACACTCTGACTGACACACACACTGACTGACATACACACTGACTGAAACACTCTCTGACTGAAACATGCTGATTGACACATGCACTGACTGACACACACTCTGACTGAAACACTCCATGACTGAACCATGCTGATTGACACATGCACTGACTGACTAACGCACTGATTGAAACACAATCACTGGAAGAAACTCAAACACACATGGAAATACACGCGGATGGAAACACACACCGACTGACACACACACTGACACACACACTGACTGATACACACTAGCTGAAACACACACTGACAGAACAACACACACTGACTGACTGACACACACTGACTGACATACACACTGACTTACACGTGTGACAGAAACGTACAGTGACGGAAACACACACAGACAAACACACTTACCAACAAACTCACTGAGTGAAACACACACAGACTGAAACACACTCTGCATGAAACACACACAAACTGACACAGACTGACTGAAATGCAATGTCTGAAGCACACACACACTTAATGACACACACGCTAACATACTCACTGACTGAAACACACAGGGACTGACTGAAATACAGAATGAAAAACACTCTTACTGAAACACACTCTTACTGACATACACTCTGAGTGAAACACACACTGACTGAACCACGCTGATTGACACATGCACTGACTAACTCACACACTGACTGAAACACAATCAATGACTGAAACTCAAACACAAATGGAAATAAACATGGATGGAAATAAATACTGACTGACGCAAACACTGACAGACACAAACAATGTCTGGCACATGTGACAAACACATAAACTTACTAAAACATGCTCCGGCTGACACTCAACTGAGTGACGCACACACTGACTGACATACGAACTAATTTATATGCTCACTGATTGACATGCACTGACTGACACACACACATTCAATGACACACACTGACTGACACACACTGACTGGCACACACACTGACTGGCACACACTGACTGAAAAATACACTGACTGGAACAAAGTCTGACTGACACATTCACTGACTGAAACACACACTCACAAAGCATACACTGCCTAAAACATGCAGTGGCTGACACTCAAATGAGTGATGCACACACTGACTGACATACACAGTAATTTATAAACTCACTGATGGACATGCACTGACTGACACTACACAATCAATGACATACACTGGCTGAAATGCACTGACTGACACACACTGACTGGCACACAATGACTGAAACATACCCTGACTGGAACATACACTGACTGGAACACACTCTGACTGACACACACTCTGACTGAAACACACTCTGACTGAAACACACTCTGACTGATCCATGCTTATTGCCACATGCATTGACTGACACACACACTAACTGAAACACAAACACTGGATGAAACTGACTGACTAACGCACTGATTGAAACACAATCACTGGAAGAAACTCAAACACACATGGAAATACACACGGATGGAAACACACACCGACTGACACACACACTGACACACTGACAGATACACACTAGCTGAAACACACACTGACGGAACAACACACACTGACTGACTGACACACACTGACTGACATACACACTGACTTACACATGTGACAGACACATAAAGTGACGGAAACACACTCTGACTGAACCACGCTGATTGACACATGCACTGAATAACTCACACACTGAATGAAACACAATCAATGACTGAAACTAAAACACAAATGGAAATAAACATGGATGGAAATAAATACTGCCTGACGCAAACACTGACAGACACAAACAAAGTCTGGCACATGTGACAAACACATAAGCTGACTAAAACATGCACTGGCTGACACTCAACTGAGTGACGCACACACTGACTGACATACGAACTAATTTATATATTCACTGATTGACATGCACTGACTGAAACACACACATTCAATGACACACACTGACTGACACACACTGACTGACACACACCCTGACTGGCACACACTGACTGAAAAATACACTGACTGGAACAAAGGCTGACTGACACATTCACTGACTGAAACACACACTGACAAAAACATACACTGACTAAAACATGCAGCGGCTGACACTCAAATGAGTGACGCACACAATGACTGACATACACAGTAATTTATATACTCACTGATGGACATGCACTGACTTACACACACACATTCAATGACATACACTGGCTGAAATGCACTGACTGACACACACTGACTGACACACACTGACTGGCACACAATGACTGAAACATACTCTGACTGGAACATACACTGACTGGAACACACTCTGACTGACACACACTCTGACTGAAACACACTCTGACTGAAACACACTCTGACTGATCCATGCTTATTGCCACATGCATTGACTGACACACACACTAACTGAAACACAAACACTGGATGAAACTGACTGACTAACGCACTGATTGAAACACAATCACTGGAAGAAACTCAAACACACATGGAAATACACACGGATGGAAACACACACCGACTGACACACACACTGACACACTGACAGATACACACTAGCTGAAACACACACTGACGGAACAACACACACTGACTGACTGACACACACTGACTGACATACACACTGACTTACACATGTGACAGACACATAAAGTGACGGAAACACACTCTGACTGAACCACGCTGATTGACACATGCACTGAATAACTCACACACTGAATGAAACACAATCAATGACTGAAACTAAAACACAAATGGAAATAAACATGGATGGAAATAAATACTGCCTGACGCAAACACTGACAGACACAAACAAAGTCTGGCACATGTGACAAACACATAAGCTGACTAAAACATGCACTGGCTGACACTCAACTGAGTGACGCACACACTGACTGACATACGAACTAATTTATATATTCACTGATTGACATGCACTGACTGAAACACACACATTCAATGACACACACTGACTGACACACACTGACTGACACACACCCTGACTGGCACACACTGACTGAAAAATACACTGACTGGAACAAAGGCTGACTGACACATTCACTGACTGAAACACACACTGACAAAAACATACACTGACTAAAACATGCAGCGGCTGACACTCAAATGAGTGACGCACACACTGACTGACATACACAGTAATTTATAAACTCACTGATGGACATGCACTGACTGACACACACACGTTCAATGGCATACACTGGATGAAATGCACTGACTGACACACACTGACTGACACACACTGACTGGCACACAATGACTGAAACATACCCTGACGGGAACATACACTGACTGAAACACACTCTGACTGACACACACTCTGACTGAAACACACTCTGACTGAAACACACTCTGACTGATCCTTGCTTATTGACACTTGCAATGACTGACACACACACTAACTGAAACACAAACACTGGATGAAACTGACTGACTAACGCACTGATTGAAACACAATCACTGGAAGAAACTCAAACACACATGGAAATACACACGGATGGAAACACACACCGACTGACACACACACTGAAATACTGACTGATACACAATAGCTGAAACACACACTGACGGAACAAAACACACTGACTGTCTGACACACTTTGACGGACATACTCACTGACTTACACGTGTGACAGACACATACACTGACTGAAAAACACACTGACAAACACTCTGACCAACAAACACACTGACTGAAACAGACACTGACTGAAACACACACTGCATGAAACACACACTAACTGACACAGACTGAATGAAACACACTGACACAGATGGAAATACACACGGATTGAAACACAAATGTCTGACACACACACTGACTGACACACACAAGCTGAACCACACACTGAATGAACCACACACTGACTGAACGACACAATGACTGACACACACACTGACTGAAACATGCACCGGCTGACACTCAAATGAGTGACGGACACAGTCACTGACATACGCACTAATTGATATACTCACTGACTGACATGCACTGACTCACACACACACACACACACACATTGACTGACACACACTGACTGATATACACCGACTGGCATACACTGACTGGAACACACACTGACTGACACACACACTGACTGAAACATAAACTGAATGGAACACACTCTGACTGACACACACACTGACTGACACACACACTGACTGAAACACTCTCTGACTGAAACATGCTGATTGACACATGCACTGACTGACACACACTCTGAAAGACTCTATGAATGAACCATGCTGATTGACACATGCACTGACTGACTAACGCACTGATTGAAACACAATCACTGGAAGAATCTCAAACACACATGGAATACACACGGATGGAAATACACACCGACTGACACACACACTGACACACACACAGACTGATACACAATAGCTGAAACACACACTGACGGAACAACACACACTGACTGACTGACACACACTGACTGACATACACACTGACTTACACATGTGACAGACACATAAAGTGACGGAAACACACTCTGACTGAACCACGCTGATTGACACATGCACTGAATAACTCACACACTGAATGAAACACAATCAATGACTGAAACTAAAACACAAATGGAAATAAACATGGATGGAAATAAATACTGCCTGACGCAAACACTGACAGACACAAACAAAGTCTGGCACATGTGACAAACACATAAGCTGACTAAAACATGCACTGGCTGACACTCAACTGAGTGACGCACACACTGACTGACATACGAACTAATTTATATATTCACTGATTGACATGCACTGACTGAAACACACACATTCAATGACACACACTGACTGACACACACTGACTGACACACACCCTGACTGGCACACACTGACTGAAAAATACACTGACTGGAACAAAGGCTGACTGACACATTCACTGACTGAAACACACACTGACAAAAACATACACTGACTAAAACATGCAGCGGCTGACACTCAAATGAGTGACGCACACAATGTCTGACATACACAGTAATTTATATACTCACTGATGGACATGCACTGACTTACACACACACATTCAATGACATACACTGGCTGAAATGCACTGACTGACACACACTGACTGACACACACTGACTGGCACACAATGACTGAAACATACCCTGACTGGAACATACACTGACTGGAACACACTCTGACTGACACACACTCTGACTGAAACACACTCTGACTGAAACACACTCTGACTGATCCATGCTTATTGCCACATGCATTGACTGACACACACACTAACTGAAACACAAACACTGGATGAAACTGACTGACTAACGCACTGATTGAAACACAATCACTGGAAGAAACTCAAACACACATGGAAATACACACGGATGGAAACACACACCGACTGACACACACACTGACACACTGACAGATACACACTAGCTGAAACACACACTGACGGAACAAAACACACTGACTGTCTGACACAATTTGACGGACATAATCACTGACTTACACATGTGACAGACACATACACTGACTGAAAAACACACTGACAAACACTCTGACCAACAAACACACTGCCTGAAAAAGACACTGACTGAAAAACACACTGCATGAAACACACACTAACTGACAGAGACTGATTGAAACACATTGTCTGATGCACACACACACACTTAATGACGCACACACTAACACACACACTGACTGAAACACACACGGACTGACTGAAATACAGAGTGAAGAACACTTTAACTGAAAAACACTCTTACTGACATACACTCTGACTGAAACACACACTGACTGAAACACACTCTGACTGAACCATGCTGATTGACACATCTACTGACTGACAAACACTGACAGAAACACAAACACTGAATGAAACTGAAACACACATGTAAATACACATGGATGGAAACACAAATGACTGACACACACACTGACTGATACACACAAGCTGAACCACACACTGAATGAACCACACACTGACTGAACCAAACATTGACTGACACACACATTGAATGAAACACACTCTGACTGAACCACGATGATTGACGCATGCACTGACTAACTCACACACTGACTGAAACACAATCAATGACTGAAACTCAAACACAGATGGAAATACACACGGATGGAAACACACACCGACTGACACACACACTGACACACTGACAGATACACACTAGCTGAAACACACACTGACGGAACAACACACACTGACTGACTGACACACACTGACTGACATACACACTGACTTACACATGTGACAGACACATAAAGTGACGGAAACACACTCTGACTGAACCACGCTGATTGACACATGCACTGAATAACTCACACACTGAATGAAACACAATCAATGACTGAAACTAAAACACAAATGGAAATAAACATGGATGGAAATAAATACTGCCTGACGCAAACACTGACAGACACAAACAAAGTCTGGCACATGTGACAAACACATAAGCTGACTAAAACATGCACTGGCTGACACTCAACTGAGTGACGCACACACTGACTGACATACGAACTAATTTATATATTCACTGATTGACATGCACTGACTGAAACACACACATTCAATGACACACACTGACTGACACACACTGACTGACACACACCCTGACTGGCACACACTGACTGAAAAATACACTGACTGGAACAAAGGCTGACTGACACATTCACTGACTGAAACACACACTGACAAAAACATACACTGACTAAAACATGCAGCGGCTGACACTCAAATGAGTGACGCACACACTGACTGACATACACAGTAATTTATAAACTCACTGATGGACATGCACTGACTGACACACACACGTTCAATGGCATACACTGGATGAAATGCACTGACTGACACACACTGACTGACACACACTGACTGGCACACAATGACTGAAACATACCCTGACGGGAACATACACTGACTGAAACACACTCTGACTGACACACACTCTGACTGAAACACACTCTGACTGAAACACACTCTGACTGATCCTTGCTTATTGACACTTGCAATGACTGACACACACACTAACTGAAACACAAACACTGGATGAAACTGACTGACTAACGCACTGATTGAAACACAATCACTGGAAGAAACTCAAACACACATGGAAATACACACGGATGGAAACACACACCGACTGACACACACACTGAAATACTGACTGATACACAATAGCTGAAACACACACTGACGGAACAAAACACACTGACTGTCTGACACACTTTGACGGACATACTCACTGACTTACACGTGTGACAGACACATACACTGACTGAAAAACACACTGACAAACACTCTGACCAACAAACACACTGACTGAAACAGACACTGACTGAAACACACACTGCATGAAACACACACTAACTGACACAGACTGAATGAAACACACTGACACAGATGGAAATACACACGGATTGAAACACAAATGTCTGACACACACACTGACTGACACACACAAGCTGAACCACACACTGAATGAACCACACACTGACTGAACGACACAATGACTGACACACACACTGACTGAAACATGCACCGGCTGACACTCAAATGAGTGACGGACACAGTCACTGACATACGCACTAATTGATATACTCACTGACTGACATGCACTGACTCACACACACACACACACACACACATTGACTGACACACACTGACTGATATACACCGACTGGCATACACTGACTGGAACACACACTGACTGACACACACACTGACTGAAACATAAACTGAATGGAACACACTCTGACTGACACACACACTGACTGACACACACACTGACTGATACACTCTCTGACTGAAACATGCTGATTGACACATGCACTGACTGACACACACTCTGAAAGACTCTATGAATGAACCATGCTGATTGACACATGTACTGACTGACTAACGCACTGATTGAAACACAATCACTGGAAGAATCTCAAACACACATGGAATACACACGGATGGAAATACACACCGACTGACACACACACTGACACACACACAGACTGATACACAATAGCTGAAACACACACTGACGGAACAACACACACTGACTGACTGACACACACTGACTGACATACACACTGACTTACACATGTGACAGACACATAAAGTGACGGAAACACACTCTGACTGAACCACGCTGATTGACACATGCACTGAATAACTCACACACTGAATGAAACACAATCAATGACTGAAACTAAAACACAAATGGAAATAAACATGGATGGAAATAAATACTGCCTGACGCAAACACTGACAGACACAAACAAAGTCTGGCACATGTGACAAACACATAAGCTGACTAAAACATGCACTGGCTGACACTCAACTGAGTGACGCACACACTGACTGACATACGAACTAATTTATATATTCACTGATTGACATGCACTGACTGAAACACACACATTCAATGACACACACTGACTGACACACACTGACTGACACACACCCTGACTGGCACACACTGACTGAAAAATACACTGACTGGAACAAAGGCTGACTGACACATTCACTGACTGAAACACACACTGACAAAAACATACACTGACTAAAACATGCAGCGGCTGACACTCAAATGAGTGACGCACACAATGTCTGACATACACAGTAATTTATATACTCACTGATGGACATGCACTGACTTACACACACACATTCAATGACATACACTGGCTGAAATGCACTGACTGACACACACTGACTGACACACACTGACTGGCACACAATGACTGAAACATACCCTGACTGGAACATACACTGACTGGAACACACTCTGACTGACACACACTCTGACTGAAACACACTCTGACTGAAACACACTCTGACTGATCCATGCTTATTGCCACATGCATTGACTGACACACACACTAACTGAAACACAAACACTGGATGAAACTGACTGACTAACGCACTGATTGAAACACAATCACTGGAAGAAACTCAAACACACATGGAAATACACACGGATGGAAACACACACCGACTGACACACACACTGACACACTGACAGATACACACTAGCTGAAACACACACTGACGGAACAAAACACACTGACTGTCTGACACAATTTGACGGACATAATCACTGACTTACACATGTGACAGACACATACACTGACTGAAAAACACACTGACAAACACTCTGACCAACAAACACACTGCCTGAAAAAGACACTGACTGAAAAACACACTGCATGAAACACACACTAACTGACAGAGACTGATTGAAACACATTGTCTGATGCACACACACACACTTAATGACGCACACACTAACACACACACTGACTGAAACACACACGGACTGACTGAAATACAGAGTGAAGAACACTTTAACTGAAAAACACTCTTACTGACATACACTCTGACTGAAACACACACTGACTGAAACACACTCTGACTGAACCATGCTGATTGACACATCTACTGACTGACAAACACTGACAGAAACACAAACACTGAATGAAACTGAAACACACATGTAAATACACATGGATGGAAACACAAATGACTGACACACACACTGACTGATACACACAAGCTGAACCACACACTGAATGAACCACACACTGACTGAACCAAACATTGACTGACACACACATTGAATGAAACTCACTCTGACTGAACCACGATGATTGACGCATGCACTGACTAACTCACACACTGACTGAAACACAATCAATGACTGAAACTCAAACACAGATGGAAATAAACTTGGATGGAAACTCACACTGAAAGATGCACACACTGACTGACACAAACAGTGACTGGCACATGTGACAGACTCATGCACTGACTGAAACACACTCTAACAAACACATACACTGACTAAAACATGCACCGGCTGACACTCAAATGAGTGATGGACATACTGACTGACTTGTCCACTAATTCATATACTCACTGATTGACATGCACAGACTGACACACACACATTCAATGACACTGACTGACTGAAACACACTGACTGACACACAGTGACTGACAAACACAGACTGGAACACACTGGCTGGCACACACTGACTGAAACATAAACTGAATGGAACACACTCTGACTGACACACACACTGACTGACATACACACTGACTGAAACACTCTCTGACTGAAACATGCTGATTGACACATGCACTGACTGACACACACTCTGACTGAAACACTCCATGACTGAACCATGCTGATTGACACATGCACTGACTGACTAACGCACTGATTGAAACACAATCACTGGAAGAAACTCAAACACACATGGAAATACACACGGATGGAAACACACACCGACTGACACACACACTGACACACACACTGACTGATACACACTAGCTGAAACACACACTGACAGAACAACACACACTGACTGACTGACACACACTGACTGACATACACACTGACTTACACGTGTGACAGAAACGTACAGTGACGGAAACACACACAGACAAACACACTTACCAACAAACTCACTGACTGAAACACACACAGACTGAAACACACTCTGCATGAAACACACACAAACTGACACAGACTGACTGAAATGCAATGTCTGAAGCACACACACACTTAATGACACACACGCTAACATACTCACTGACTGAAACACACAGGGACTGACTGAAATACAGAATGAAAAACACTCTTACTGAAACACACTCTTACTGACATACACTCTGAGTGAAACACACACTGACTGAACCACGCTGATTGACACATGCACTGACTAACTCATACACTGACTGAAACACAATCAATGACTGAAACTCAAACACAAATGGAAATAAACATGGATGGAAATAAATACTGACTGACGCAAACACTGACAGACACAAACAATGTCTGGCACATGTGACAAACACATAAACTTACTAAAACATGCTCCGGCTGACACTCAACTGAGTGACGCACACACTGACTGACATACGAACTAATTTATATGCTCACTGATTGACATGCACTGACTGACACACACACATTCAATGACACACACTGACTGACACACACTGACTGGCACACACACTGACTGGCACACACTGACTGAAAAATACACTGACTGGAACAAAGTCTGACTGACACATTCACTGACTGAAACACACACTCACAAAGCATACACTGCCTAAAACATGCAGTGGCTGACACTCAAATGAGTGATGCACACACTGACTGACATACACAGTAATTTATAAACTCACTGATGGACATGCACTGACTGACAATACACAATCAATGACATACACTGGCTGAAATGCACTGACTGACACACACTGACTGACACACACTGACTGGCACACAATGACTGAAACATACCCTGACTGGAACATACACTGACTGGAACACACTCTGACTGACACACACTCTGACTGAAACACACTCTGACTGAAACACACTCTGACTGATCCATGCTTATTGCCACATGCATTGACTGACACACACACTAACTGAAACACAAACACTGGATGAAACTGACTGACTAACGCACTGATTGAAACACAATCACTGGAAGAAACTCAAACACACATGGAAATACACACAGATGGAAACACACACCGACTGACACACACACTGACACACTGACAGATACACACTAGCTGAAACACACACTGACGGAACAACACACACTGACTGACTGACACACACTGACTGACATACACACTGACTTACACATGTGACAGACACATAAAGTGACGGAAACACACTCTGACTGAACCACGCTGATTGACACATGCACTGAATAACTCACACACTGAATGAAACACAATCAATGACTGAAACTAAAACACAAATGGAAATAAACATGGATGGAAATAAATACTGCCTGACGCAAACACTGACAGACACAAACAAAGTCTGGCACATGTGACAAACACATAAGCTGACTAAAACATGCACTGGCTGACACTCAACTGAGTGACGCACACACTGACTGACATACGAACTAATTTATATATTCACTGATTGACATGCACTGACTGAAACACACACATTCAATGACACACACTGACTGACACACACTGACTGACACACACCCTGACTGGCACACACTGACTGAAAAATACACTGACTGGAACAAAGGCTGACTGACACATTCACTGACTGAAACACACACTGACAAAAACATACACTGACTAAAACATGCAGCGGCTGACACTCAAATGAGTGACGCACACAATGACTGACATACACAGTAATTTATATACTCACTGATGGACATGCACTGACTTACACACACACATTCAATGACATACACTGGCTGAAATGCACTGACTGACACACACTGACTGACACACACTGACTGGCACACAATGACTGAAACATACCCTGACTGGAACATACACTGACTGGAACACACTCTGACTGACACACACTCTGACTGAAACACACTCTGACTGAAACACACTCTGACTGATCCATGCTTATTGCCACATGCATTGACTGACACACACACTAACTGAAACACAAACACTGGATGAAACTGACTGACTAACGCACTGATTGAAACACAATCACTGGAAGAAACTCAAACACACATGGAAATACACACGGATGGAAACACACACCGACTGACACACACACTGACACACTGACAGATACACACTAGCTGAAACACACACTGACGGAACAACACACACTGACTGACTGACACACACTGACTGACATACACACTGACTTACACATGTGACAGACACATAAAGTGACGGAAACACACTCTGACTGAACCACGCTGATTGACACATGCACTGAATAACTCACACACTGAATGAAACACAATCAATGACTGAAACTAAAACACAAATGGAAATAAACATGGATGGAAATAAATACTGCCTGACGCAAACACTGACAGACACAAACAAAGTCTGGCACATGTGACAAACACATAAGCTGACCTAAACATGCACTGGCTGACACTCAACTGAGTGACGCACACACTGACTGACATACGAACTAATTTATATATTCACTGATTGACATGCACTGACTGAAACACACACATTCAATGACACACACTGACTGACACACACTGACTGACACACACCCTGACTGGCACACACTGACTGAAAAATACACTGACTGGAACAAAGGCTGACTGACACATTCACTGACTGAAACACACACTGACAAAAACATACACTGACTAAAACATGCAGCGGCTGACACTCAAATGAGTGACGCACACAATGACTGACATACACAGTAATTTATATACTCACTGATGGACATGCACTGACTTACACACACACATTCAATGACATACACTGGCTGAAATGCACTGACTGACACACACTGACTGACACACACTGACTGGCACACAATGACTGAAACATACCCTGACTGGAACATACACTGACTGGAACACACTCTGACTGACACACACTCTGACTGAAACACACTCTGACTGAAACACACTCTGACTGATCCATGCTTATTGCCACATGCATTGACTGACACACACACTAACTGAAACACAAACACTGGATGAAACTGACTGACTAACGCACTGATTGAAACACAATCACTGGAAGAAACTCAAACACACATGGAAATACACACGGATGGAAACACACACCGACTGACACACACACTGACACACTGACAGATACACACTAGCTGAAACACACACTGACGGAACAAAACACACTGACTGTCTGGCACAATTTGACGGACATAATCACTGACTTACACATGTGACAGACACATACACTGACTGAAAAACACACTGACAAACACTCTGACCAACAAACACACTGCCTGAAAAAGACACTGACTGAAAAACACACTGCATGAAACACACACTAACTGACAGAGACTGATTGAAACACATTGTCTGATGCACACACACACACTTAATGACGCACACACTAACACACACACTGACTGAAACACACACGGACTGACTGAAATACAGAGTGAAGAACACTTTAACTGAAAAACACTCTTACTGACATACACTCTGACTGAAACACACACTGACTGAAACACACTCTGACTGAACCATGCTGATTGACACATCTACTGACTGACAAACACTGACAGAAACACAAACACTGAATGAAACTGAAACACACATGTAAATACACATGGATGGAAACACAAATGACTGACACACACACTGACTGATACACACAAGCTGAACCACACACTGAATGAACCACACACTGACTGAACCAAACATTGACTGACACACACATTGAATGAAACACACTCTGACTGAACCACGATGATTGACGCATGCACTGACTAACTCACACACTGACTGAAACACAATCAATGACTGAAACTCAAACACAGATGGAAATAAACTTGGATGGAAACTCACACTGAAAGATGCACACACTGACTGACACAAACAGTGACTGGCACATGTGACAGACTCATGCACTGACTGAAACACACTCTAACAAACACATACACTGACTAAAACATGCACCGGCTGACACTCAAATGAGTGATGGACATACTGACTGACTTGTCCACTAATTTATATACTCACTGATTGACATGCACAGACTGACACACACACATTCAATGACACTGACTGACTGAAACACACTGACTGACACACAGTGACTGACAAACACAGACTGGAACACACTGGCTGGCACACACTGACTGAAACATAAACTGAATGGAACACACTCTGACTGACACACACACTGACTGACATACACACTGACTGAAACACTCTCTGACTGAAACATGCTGATTGACACATGCACTGACTGACACACACTCTGACTGAAACACTCCATGACTGAACCATGCTGATTGACACATGCACTGACTGACTAACGCACTGATTGAAACACAATCACTGGAAGAAACTCAAACACACATGGAAATACACACGGATGGAAACACACACCGACTGACACACACACTGACACACACAGTGACTGATACACACTAGCTGAAACACACACTGACAGAACAACACACACTGACTGACTGACACACACTGACTGACATACACACTGACTTACACGTGTGACAGAAACGTACAGTGACGGAAACACACACAGACAAACACACTTACCAACAAACTCACTGACTGAAACACACACAGACTGAAACACACTCTGCATGAAACACACACAAACTGACACAGACTGACTGAAATGCAATGTCTGAAGCACACACACACTTAATGACACACACGCTAACATACTCACTGACTGAAACACACAGGGACTGACTGAAATACAGAATGAAAAACACTCTTACTGAAACACACTCTTACTGACATACACTCTGAGTGAAACACACACTGACTGAACCACGCTGATTGACACATGCACTGACTAACTCACACACTGACTGAAACACAATCAATGACTGAAACTCAAACACAAATGGAAATAAACATGGATGGAAATAAATACTGACTGACGCAAACACTGACAGACACAAACAATGTCTGGCACATGTGACAAACACATAAACTTACTAAAACATGCTCCGGCTGACACTCAACTGAGTGACGCACACACTGACTGACATACGAACTAATTTATATGCTCACTGATTGACATGCACTGACTGACACACACACATTCAATGACACACACTGACTGACACACACTGACTGGCACACACACTGACTGGCACACACTGACTGAAAAATACACTGACTGGAACAAAGTCTGACTGACACATTCACTGACTGAAACACACACTCACAAAGCATACACTGCCTAAAACATGCAGTGGCTGACACTCAAATGAGTGATGCACACACTGACTGACATACACAGTAATTTATATACTCACTGATGGACATGCACTGACTGACACTACACAATCAATGACATACACTGGATGAAATGCACTGACTGACACACACTGACTGACACACACTGACTGGCACACAATGACTGAAACATACCCTGACGGGAACATACACTGACTGAAACACACTCTGACTGACACACACTCTGACTGAAACACACTCTGACTGAAACACACTCTGACTGATCCTTGCTTATTGACACATGCAATGACTGACACACACACTAACTGAAACACAAACACTGGATGAAACTGACTGACTAACGCACTGATTGAAACACAATCACTGGAAGAAACTCAAACACACATGGAAATACACACGGATGGAAACACACACCGACTGACACACACACTGAAATACTGACTGATACACAATAGCTGAAACACACACTGACGAAACAAAACACACTGACTGTCTGACACACTTTGACGGACATACTCACTGACTTACACGTGTGACAGACACATACACTGACTGAAAAACACACTGACAAACACTCTGACCAACAAACACACTGACTGAAACAGACACTGACTGAAACACACACTGCATGAAACACACACTAACTGACACAGACTGAATGAAACACACTGACACAGATGGAAATACACACGGATTGAAACACAAATGTCTGACACACACACTGACTGACACACACAAGCTGAACCACACACTGAATGAACCACACACTGACTGAACGACACAATGACTGACACACACACTGACTGAAACATGCACCGGCTGACACTCAAATGAGTTACGGACACAGTCACTGACATACGCACTAATTGATATACTCACTGACTGACATGCACTGACTCACACACACACACACACACACATTGACTGACACACACTGACTGATATACACCGACTGGCATACACTGACTGGAACACACACTGACTGACACACACACTGACTGAAACATAAACTGAATGGAACACACTCTGACTGACACACACACTGACTGACACACACACTGACTGAAACACTCTCTGACTGAAACATGCTGATTGACACATGCACTGACTGACACACACTCTGAAAGACTCTATGAATGAACCATGCTGATTGACACATGCACTGACTGACTAACGCACTGATTGAAACACAATCACTGGAAGAATCTCAAACACACATGGAATACACACGGATGGAAATACACACCGACTGACACACACACTGACACACACACAGACTGATACACAATAGCTGAAACACACACTGACGGAACAACACACACTGACTGACTGACACACACTGACTGACATACACACTGACTTACACATGTGACAGACACATAAAGTGACGGAAACACACTCTGACTGAACCACGCTGATTGACACATGCACTGAATAACTCACACACTGAATGAAACACAATCAATGACTGAAACTAAAACACAAATGGAAATAAACATGGATGGAAATAAATACTGCCTGACGCAAACACTGACAGACACAAACAAAGTCTGGCACATGTGACAAACACATAAGCTGACTAAAACATGCACTGGCTGACACTCAACTGAGTGACGCACACACTGACTGACATACGAACTAATTTATATATTCACTGATTGACATGCACTGACTGAAACACACACATTCAATGACACACACTGACTGACACACACTGACTGACACACACCCTGACTGGCACACACTGACTGAAAAATACACTGACTGGAACAAAGGCTGACTGACACATTCACTGACTGAAACACACACTGACAAAAACATACACTGACTAAAACATGCAGCGGCTGACACTCAAATGAGTGACGCACACAATGACTGACATACACAGTAATTTATATACTCACTGATGGACATGCACTGACTTACACACACACATTCAATGACATACACTGGCTGAAATGCACTGACTGACACACACTGACTGACACACACTGACTGGCACACAATGACTGAAACATACCCTGACTGGAACATACACTGACTGGAACACACTCTGACTGACACACACTCTGACTGAAACACACTCTGACTGAAACACACTCTGACTGATCCATGCATATTGCCACATGCATTGACTGACACACACACTAACTGAAACACAAACACTGGATGAAACTGACTGACTAACGCACTGATTGAAACACAATCACTGGAAGAAACTCAAACACACATGGAAATACACACGGATGGAAACACACACCGACTGACACACACACTGACACACTGACAGATACACACTAGCTGAAACACACACTGACGGAACAACACACACTGACTGACTGACACACACTGACTGACATACACACTGACTTACACATGTGACAGACACATAAAGTGACGGAAACACACTCTGACTGAACCACGCTGATTGACACATGCACTGAATAACTCACACACTGAATGAAACACAATCAATGACTGAAACTAAAACACAAATGGAAATAAACATGGATGGAAATAAATACTGCCTGACGCAAACACTGACAGACACAAACAAAGTCTGGCACATGTGACAAACACATAAGCTGACTAAAACATGCACTGGCTGACACTCAACTGAGTGACGCACACACTGACTGACATACGAACTAATTTATATATTCACTGATTGACATGCACTGACTGAAACACACACATTCAATGACACACACTGACTGACACACACTGACTGACACACACCCTGACTGGCACACACTGACTGAAAAATACACTGACTGGAACAAAGGCTGACTGACACATTCACTGACTGAAACACACACTGACAAAAACATACACTGACTAAAACATGCAGCGGCTGACACTCAAATGAGTGACGCACACAATGACTGACATACACAGTAATTTATATACTCACTGATGGACATGCACTGACTTACACACACACATTCAATGACATACACTGGCTGAAATGCACTGACTGACACACACTGACTGACACACACTGACTGGCACACAATGACTGAAACATACCCTGACTGGAACATACACTGACTGGAACACACTCTGACTGACACACACTCTGACTGAAACACACTCTGACTGAAACACACTCTGACTGATCCATGCATATTGCCACATGCATTGACTGACACACACACTAACTGAAACACAAACACTGGATGAAACTGACTGACTAACGCACTGATTGAAACACAATCACTGGAAGAAACTCAAACACACATGGAAATACACACGGATGGAAACACACACCGACTGACACACACACTGACACACTGACAGATACACACTAGCTGAAACACACACTGACGGAACAACACACACTGACTGACTGACACACACTGACTGACATACACACTGACTTACACATGTGACAGACACATAAAGTGACGGAAACACACTCTGACTGAACCACGCTGATTGACACATGCACTGAATAACTCACACACTGAATGAAACACAATCAATGACTGAAACTAAAACACAAATGGAAATAAACATGGATGGAAATAAATACTGCCTGACGCAAACACTGACAGACACAAACAAAGTCTGGCACATGTGACAAACACATAAGCTGACTAAAACATGCACTGGCTGACACTCAACTGAGTGACGCACACACTGACTGACATACGAACTAATTTATATATTCACTGATTGACATGCACTGACTGAAACACACACATTCAATGACACACACTGACTGACACACACTGACTGACACACACCCTGACTGGCACACACTGACTGAAAAATACACTGACTGGAACAAAGGCTGACTGACACATTCACTGACTGAAACACACACTGACAAAAACATACACTGACTAAAACATGCAGCGGCTGACACTCAAATGAGTGACGCACACAATGACTGACATACACAGTAATTTATATACTCACTGATGGACATGCACTGACTTACACACACACATTCAATGACATACACTGGCTGAAATGCACTGACTGACACACACTGACTGACACACACTGACTGGCACACAATGACTGAAACATACCCTGACTGGAACATACACTGACTGGAACACACTCTGACTGACACACACTCTGACTGAAACACACTCTGACTGAAACACACTCTGACTGATCCATGCTTATTGCCACATGCATTGACTGACACACACACTAACTGAAACACAAACACTGGATGAAACTGACTGACTAACGCACTGATTGAAACACAATCACTGGAAGAAACTCAAACACACATGGAAATACACACGGATGGAAACACACACCGACTGACACACACACTGACACACTGACTGATACACACTAGCTGAAACACACACTGACGGAACAAAACACACTGACTGTCTGACACAATTTGACGGACATAATCACTGACTTACACATGTGACAGACACATACACTGACTGAAAAACACACTGACAAACACTCTGACCAACAAACACACTGCCTGAAAAAGACACTGACTGAAAAACACACTGCATGAAACACACACTAACTGACAGAGACTGATTGAAACACATTGTCTGATGCACACACACACACTTAATGACGCACACACTAACACACACACTGACTGAAACACACACGGACTGACTGAAATACAGAGTGAAGAACACTTTAACTGAAAAACACTCTTACTGACATACACTCTGACTGAAACACACACTGACTGAAACACACTCTGACTGAACCATGCTGATTGACACATCTACTGACTGACAAACACTGACAGAAACACAAACACTGAATGAAACTGAAACACACATGTAAATACACATGGATGGAAACACAAATGACTGACACACACACTGACTGATACACACAAGCTGAACCACACACTGAATGAACCACACACTGACTGAACCAAACATTGACTGACACACACATTGAATGAAACACACTCTGACTGAACCACGATGATTGACGCATGCACTGACTAACTCACACACTGACTGAAACACAATCAATGACTGAAACTCAAACACAGATGGAAATAAACTTGGATGGAAACTCACACTGAAAGATGCACACACTGACTGACACAAACAGTGACTGGCACATGTGACAGACTCATGCACTGACTGAAACACACTCTAACAAACACATACACTGACTAAAACATGCACCGGCTGACACTCAAATGAGTGATGGACATACTGACTGACTTGTCCACTAATTTATATACTCACTGATTGACATGCACAGACTGACACACACACATTCAATGACACTGACTGACTGAAACACACTGACTGACACACAGTGACTGACAAACACAGACTGGAACACACTGGCTGGCACACACTGACTGAAACATAAACTGAATGGAACACACTCTGACTGACACACACACTGACTGACATACACACTGACTGAAACACTCTCTGACTGAAACATGCTGATTGACACATGCACTGACTGACACACACTCTGACTGAAACACTCCATGACTGAACCATGCTGATTGACACATGCACTGACTGACTAACGCACTGATTGTAACACAATCACTGGAAGAAACTCAAACACACATGGAAATACACACGGATGGAAACACACACCGACTGACACACACACTGACACACACACTGACTGATACACACTAGCTGAAACACACACTGACAGAACAACACACACTGACTGACTGACACACACTGACTGACATACACACTGACTTACACGTGTGACAGAAACGTACAGTGACGGAAACACACACAGACAAACACACTTACCAACAAACTCACTGACTGAAACACACACAGACTGAAACACACTCTGCATGAAACACACACAAACTGACACAGACTGACTGAAATGCAATGTCTGAAGCACACACACACTTAATGACACACACGCTAACATACTCACTGACTGAAACACACAGGGACTGACTGAAATACAGAATGAAAAACACTCTTACTGAAACACACTCTTACTGACATACACTCTGAGTGAAACACACACTGACTGAACCACGCTGATTGACACATGCACTGACTAACTCACACACTGAATGAAACACAATCAATGACTGAAACTCAAACACAAATGGAAATAAACATGGATGGAAATAAATACTGACTGACGCAAACACTGACAGACACAAACAATGTCTGGCACATGTGACAAACACATAAACTTACTAAAACATGCTCCGGCTGACACTCAACTGAGTGACGCACACACTGACTGACATACGAACTAATTTATATGCTCACTGATTGACATGCACTGACTGACACACACACATTCAATGACACACACTGACTGACACACACTGACTGGCACACACACTGACTGGCACACACTGACTGAAAAATACACTGACTGGAACAAAGTCTGACTGACACATTCACTGACTGAAACACACACTCACAAAGCATACACTGCCTAAAACATGCAGTGGCTGACACTCAAATGAGTGATGCACACACTGACTGACATACACAGTAATTTATAAACTCACTGATGGACATGCACTGACTGACACTACACAATCAATGACATACACTGGCTGAAATGCACTGACTGACACACACTGACTGACACACACTGACTGGCACACAATGACTGAAACATACCCTGACTGGAACATACACTGACTGGAACACACTCTGACTGACACACACTCTGACTGAAACACACTCTGACTGAAACACACTCTGACTGATCCATGCTTATTGCCACATGCATTGACTGACACACACACTAACTGAAACACAAACACTGGATGAAACTGACTGACTAACGCACTGATTGAAACACAATCACTGGAAGAAACTCAAACACACATGGAAATACACACGGATGGAAACACACACCGACTGACACACACACTGACACACTGACAGATACACACTAGCTGAAACACACACTGACGGAACAAAACACACTGATTGTCTGACACACTTTGACGTACATAATCACTGACTTACACATGTGACAGACACGTACACTGACTGAAAAACACACTGACAAACACTCTGACCAACAAACACACTGACTGAAACAGACACTGACTGAAACACACACTGCATGAAACACACACTAACTGACACAGTCTGACTGAAACACACTGTCTGATGCACACACACACACTTAATGACACACACACTAACACACTCACTGACTGAAACACACACGGACTGACTGAAATACAGAGTGAAAAACACTTTAACTGAAAAACACTCTTACTGACATACACTCTGACTGAAAAACACACTGACTGAAACACACTCTGACTGAACCACGCTGATTGACACATCCACTGACTGACACACACTGACAGAAACACAAACACTGAATGAAACTCAAACACAGATGGAAATACACACGGATGGAAACACAAATGACTGACACACACACTGACTGATACACACAAGCTGAACCACACACTGAATGAACGACACACTGACTGAACCACACATTGACTGACACACACACTGAATGAAACACACTCTGACTGAACCACGATGATTGACACATGCACTGACTAACTCACACACTGACTGAAACACAATCAATGACTGAAACTCAAACACAGATGGAAATAAACTTAGATGGAAACTCACACTGAAAGATGCACACACTGACTGACACAAACACTGACTGGCACATGTGACAGGCACATACTCTGACTGAAACACACTCTGACAAACACATACACTGACTAAAACATGCACCGGCTGACACTCAACTGAGTGACACACATATTGACTGACTGGTCCACTAATTTATATACTCACTGATTGACATGCACTGACTGACACACACACATTCAATGACACTCACTGACTGAAACACACTGACTGACACACAGTGACTGACACACACAGACTGAAACACACTGGCTGGCACACACTGACTGAAACATAAACTGAATGGAACACACTCTGACTGACACACACACTGACTGACACACATACTGACTGAAACACTCTCTGACTGAAACATGCTGATTGACACATGCACTGACTGACACACATTCTGACTGAAACACTCTATGACTGAACCATGCTGATTGACACATGCACTGACTGACTAACACACTGATTGAAACACAATCACTGGAAGAAACTCAAACACACATGGAAATACACACGGATGGTAACATATACCGACTGACACACACACTGACACACACACTGACTGATACACACTAGCTGAAACACACACTGACGGAACAACACACACTGACTGACTGACACACACTGACTGACATACACACTGACTTACACATGTGACAGACACATACAGTGACGGAAACACACACAGACAAACACACTGACCAACAAACTCACTGACTGAAACACACACAGAGTGAAACACACTCAGCATGAAACACACACTAACTGACACAGACTGACTGAAATGCAATGTCTGAAGCACACACACACTTAATGACACACACGCTAACAAACTCACTGACTGAAACACACAGGGATTGACTGAAATACAGAGTGAAAAACACTCTTACTGAAACACACTCTTACTGACATGCACTCTGAGTGAAACACACACTGACTGAAACACACTCTGACTGAACCATGCTGAATGACACATGCACTGACTGACACACACTGACTGAAACACAAACACTGACTGAAACTCAAACACAGATGGAAATACACACGGATGGAAACACAAATGTCTGAACACACACACTGACTGACACACACAAGCTGAACAAAACACTGAATGAACCACACACTGACTGAACGACACAATGACTGACACACACACTGACTGAAAAATGCACCGGCTGACACTCAAATGAGTGACGGACACATTCACTGACATATGCACTAATTGATATACTCCATGACTGACATGCACTGACTGACACACACACACACACACATTGACTGACACACACTGACTTATATACACTGACTGGCATACACTGACTGGAACACACACTGACTGACACACACACTGACTGAAACACACTCTGACTGAAACACGCTGATTGACACATGCACTGACTAACACACACACTTACTGAAACACAATCAATGACTGAAACTCAAACACAAATGGAAATAAACATGGATGGAAATAAATACTGACTGACGCAAACACTGACAACAACAAACAATGTCTGGCACATGTGACAAACACATAAACTGACTAAAACTTGCACCGGCTGACACTCAACTGAGTGACGCACACACTGACTGACATACGAACTAATTTATATACTCACTGATTGACATGCACTGACTGACACACACACATTCAATGACACACACTGACTGACACACACACTGACTGGCACACACTGACTGAAAAATACACTGACTGGAACAAGGTCTGACTGACACATTCACTGACTGAAACACACACTGACAAAAACGTACACTGACTAAAACATGCAGCGGCTGACACTCAAATGAGTGATGCACACACTGACTGACATACACAGTAATTTATATACTCACTGATGGACATGCACTGACTGACACACACACATTCAATGACATACACTGGCTGAAATGCACTGACAGACACACACCGACTGACACACACTGACTGGCACACAATGACTGAAACATACCCTGACTGGAACATACACTGACTGGAACACACTCTGAATGACACACACTCTGACTGAAACACACTCTGACTGAAACACACTCTGACTGACCCATGCTTATTGCCACATGCTTTAACTGACACACACACTAACCGAAACACAAACACTGGATGAAACTGACTGACTAACGCACTGATTGAAACACAATCACTGGAAGAAACTCAAACACACATGGAAATACACACGGATGGAAACACACACCGACTGACACACACACTGACACACTGACTGATACACACTAGCTGAAACACACACTGACGGAACAAAACACACTGACTGTCTGACACACTTTGACCGACATACTCACTGACTTACACATGTGACAGACACATACACTGACTGAAAAACACACTGACAAACACTCTGACCAACAAACACACTGACTGAAACAGACACTGACTGAAACACACACTGCATGAAACACACACTAACTGACACAGAATGACTAAAATGAACTGTCTGCAGCACATACACACTTAATGACACACACACTAACACACTCACTGACTGAAACTCACAGGGACTGACTGAAATACAGAGTGAAAAATACTCTTACTGAAATACACTCTTACTGACATACACTCTGAGTGAAACACACACTGACTGAAACACACTCTGACTGACCCACGCTGATTGACACATGCACTGACTGTCACACACTGACTGAAACACAAACACTGACTGAAACTCAAACACAGATGGAAATACACACAGATGGAAACACAAATGAATGACACACACATTGACTGATACACACAAGCTGAACCACACACTGAATGAACCACACACTGACTGAACCATATATTGACTGACACACACGCTGACTGAAGCATGCACCGTCTGACACTCAACTGAGTAATGGACACATTGACTGACATACGCACTAATTGATATGTTAATTGACTGACATGTACAAACCGACACACACACACAAGCACACACGATGACTGACACACACTGACTGATACACACTGACTGCCATACACTGACTGGAACACACACTGACTGAAATACACTCTGACTGAACCATGCTGTTTGACACATGCACTGACTAACTCACACACTGACTGAAACACAATCAATGACTGAAACTCAAACACAGATGGAAGTACACACAGATGGAAACACAAATGTCTGACACACACACTGACTGACACACACAAGCTGAACAACACACTGAATGAACCACACACTGACTGAACAACAAAATGACTGATACACACACTGACTCAAACATGCACCGGCTGACACTCAAATGAGTGACGGACACATTCACTGACATACGCACTAATTGATATACTCACTGACTGACATGCACTGACTGACACACACACGCACACACACACATTGACTGACACACACTGACTGATATACACTGACTGGCATACACTGACTGGAACACACACTGACTGACACACACACTGACTGAAACACACTCTGACTGAACCACGCTGATTGACACATGCACTGACTAACTCACACACTGACTGAAACACAATCAATGACTGAAACTCAAACACAAATGGAAATAAACATGGATGGAAATAAATACTGACTGACGCAAACACTGACAGACACAAACAATGTCTGGCACATGTGGCAAACACATAAACTTACTAAAACATGCACCGGCTGACACTCAACTGAGTGACGCACACACTGACTGACATACGAACTAATTTATATGCTCACTGATTGACATGCACAGATTGACACACACACATTCAATGACACACACTGACTGACACACACTGACTGGCACACACACTGACTGGCACACACTGACTGAAAAATACACTGACTGGAACAAAGTCTGACTGACACATTCACTGACTGAAACACACACTGACAAAGCATACACTGACTAAAACATGCAGCGGCTGACACTTAAATGAGTGATGCACACACTGACTGACATACACAGTAATTTATATACTCACTGATGGACATGCACTGACTGACACTACACAATCAATGACATACACTGGCTGAAATGCACTGACTGACACACACTGACTGACACACATTGACTGGCACACAATGACTGAAACATACCCTGACTGGAACATACACTGACTGGAACACACTCTGAATGACACACACTCTGACTGAAACACACTCTGACTGAAACACACTCTGACTGATCAATGCTTATTGCCACATGCATTGACTGACACACACACTAACTGAAACACACACACTGGATTAAACTGACTGACTAATGCACTGATTGAAACACAATCACTGGAAGAAACTCAAACACACATGGAAATACATACGGTTGGAAACACACACCGACTGACACACACACTGACACACTGACTGATACACACTAGCTGAAACACACACTGACGGAACAAAACACACTGATTGTCTGACACACTTTGACGGACATAATCACTGACTTACACATGTGACAGACACATACACTGATTGAAAAACACACTGACAAACACTCTGACCAACAAACACACTGACTGAAACAGACACTGACTGAAACACACACTGCATGAAACACACACTAACTGACACAGACTGACTGAAACACACTGTCTGATGCACACACACACTTAATGACACACACACTAACACACTCACTGACTGAAACACACACGGACTGACTGAAATACAGAGTGAATAACACTTTAACTGAAAAACACTCTTACTGACATACACTCGGACTGAAACACATACTGACTGAAACACACTCTGACTGAACCACACTGATTGACACATCCACTGACTGACACACACTGACAGAAACACAAACACTGAATGAAACTCAAACACAGATGGAAATTCACACGGATGGAAACACAAATGACTGACACACACACTGACTGATACACACAAGCTGAACCACACACTGAATGAACGACACACTGACTGAACCACACATTGACTGACACACACACTGAATGAAACACACTCTGACTGAACCACGATGATTGACACATGCACTGACTAACTCACACACTGACTGAAACACAATCAATGACTGAAACTCAAACACAGATGGAAATAAACTTGGATGGAAACTCACACTGAAAGATGCACACACTGACTGACACAAACACTGACTGGCACATGTGACAGACACATAGTCTGACTGAAACACACTCTGACAAACACATACACTGACTAAAACATGCACCGGCTGACACTCAACTGAGTGACACACATACTGACTGACTGGTCCACTAATTTATATACTCACTGATTGACATGCACTGACTGACACACACACCTTCAATGACACTCACTGACTGAAACACACTGACTGACACACAGTGACTGACACACACAGACTGAAACACACTGGCTGGCACACACTGACTGAAACATAAACTGAATGGAACACACTCTGACAGACACACACACTGACTGACACACATACTGACTGAAACACTCTCTGACTGAAACATGCTGATTGACACATGTACTGACTGACACACATTCTGACTGAAACACTCTATGACTGAACCATGCTGATTGACACATGCACTGACTGACTAACGCACTGATTGAAACACAATCACTGGAAGAAACTCAAACACACATGGAAATACACACGGATGGAAACATACACCGCCTGACACACACACTGACACACACACTTACTGATACACACTAGCTGAAACACACACTGACGGAACAACACACACTGACTGACTGACACACACTGACTGACATACACACTGACTTACACGTGTGACAGAAACTTACAGTTACGGAAACACACACAGACAAACACACTTACCAACAAACTCACTGACTGAAACACACAAAGACTGAAACACACTCTGCATGAAACACACACAAACTGACACAGACTGACTGAAATGCAATGTCTGAAGCACACACACACTTAATGACACACACACTGACATACTCACTGACTGAAACACACAGGGACTGACTGAAATACAGAATGAAAAACACTCTTACTGAAACACACTCTTACTGACATACACTCTGACTGAAACACACACTGACTGAAACACACTCTGACTGAACCATGCTGAATGACACATGCACTGACTGACACACACTGACTGAAACACAAACACTGACTGAAGCTCAAACACAGATGGAAATACACACGGATGGAAACACAAATGTCTGACACACACACTGACTGACACACACAAGCTGATCAACACACTGAATGAACCACACACTGACTGAACGACACAATGACTGACACACACACTGACTGAAAAATGCACCGGCTGACACTCAAATGAGTGACGGACACATTCACTGACATATGCACTAATTGATATACTCACTGACTGACATGCACTGACTGACACACACACACTCACACATTGACTGACACACACTGACTTATATACACTGACTGGCATACACTGACTGGAACACACACTGACTGACACACACACTGACTGAAACACACTCTGACTGAACCACGCTGATTGACACATGCACTGACTAACACACACACTTACTGAAACACAATCAATGACTGAAACTCAAACACAAATGGAAATAAACATGGATGGAAATAAATACTGACTGACGCAAACACTGACAACAACAAACAATGTCTGGCACATGTGACAAACACATAAACTGACTAAAACTTGCACCGGCTGACACTCAACTGAGTGACGCACACACTGACTGACATACGAACTAATTTATATACTCACTGATTGACATGCACTGACTGACACACACACATTCAATGACACACACTGACTGACACACACACTGACTGGCACACACTGACTGAAAAATACACTGACTGGAACAAAGTCTGACTGACACATTCACTGACTGAAACACACACTGACAAAAACGTACACTGACTAAAACATGCAGCGGCTGACACTCAAATGAATGACGCACACACTGACTGACATACACAGTAATTTATATACTCACTGATGGACATGCACTGACTGACACACACACATTCAATGACATACACTGGCTGAAATGCACTGACTGACACACACCGACTGACACACACTGACTGGCACACAATGACTGAAACATACCCTGACTGGAACATACACTGACTGGAACACACTCTGACTGACACACACTCTGACTGAAACACACTCTGACTGAAACACACTCTGACTGATCCATGCTTATTGCCACATGCATTGACTGACACACACACTAACTGAAACACAAACACTGGATGAAACTGACTGACTAACGCACTGATTGAAACACAATCACTGGAAGAAACTCAAACACACATGGAAATACACACGGATGAAAACACACACCGACTGACACACACACTGACACACTGACTGATACACACTAGCTGAAACACACACTGACGGAACAAAACACACTGACTGTCTGACACACTTTGACCGACATACTCACTGACTTACACATGTGACAGACACATACACTGACTGAAAAACACACTGACAAACACTCTGACCAACAAACACACTGACTGAAACAGACACTGACTGAAACACACACTGCATGAAACACACACTAACTGACACAGAATGACTGAAATGCACTGTCTGCAGCACATACACACTTAATGACACACACATTAACACACTCACTGACTGAAACTCACAGGGACTGACTGAAATACAGAGTGAAAAATACTCTCACTGAAATACACTCTTACTGACATACACTCTGAGTGAAACACACACTGACTGAAACACACTCTGACTGACCCACGCTGATTGACACATGCACTGACTGTCACACACTGACTGAAACACAAACACTGACTGAAACTCAAACACAGATGGAAATACACACAGATGGAAACACAAATGAATGACACACACATTGACTGATACACACAAGCTGAACCACACACTGAATGAACCACACACTGACTGAACCATACATTGACTGACACACACGCTGACTGAAGCATGCACCGTCTGACACTCAACTGAGTAATGGACACATTGACTGACATACGCACTAATTGATATGTTAATTGACTGACATGTACAAACCGACACACACACACAAGCACACACGATGACTGACACACACTGACTGATACACACTGACTGCCATACACTGACTGGAACACACACTGACTGAAATACACTCTGACTGAACCACGCTGTTTGACACATGCACTGACTAACTCACACACTGACTGAAACACAATCAATGACTGAAACTCAAACACAGATGGAAGTACACACAGATGGAAACACAAATGTCTGACACACACACTGACTGACACACACAAGCTGAACAACACACTGAATGAACCACACACTGACTGAACAACAAAATGACTGATACACACACTGACTCAAACATGCACCGGCTGACACTCAAATGAGTGACGGACACATTCACTGACATACGCACTAATTGATATACTCACTGACTGACATGCACTGACTGACACACACACACACACACACACACACATTGACTGACACACACTGACTGATATACACTGACTGGCATACACTGACTGGAACACACACTGACTGACACACACACTGACTGAAACACACTCTGACTGAACCACGCTGATTGACACATGCACTGACTAACTCACACACTGACTGAAACACAATCAATGACTGAAACTCAAACACAAATGGAAATAAACATGGATGGAAATAAATACTGACTGACGCAAACACTGACAGACACAAACAATGTCTGGCACATGTGACAAACACATAAACTTACTAAAACATGCACCGGCTGACACTCAACTGAGTGACGCACACACTGACTGACATACGAACTAATTTATATGCTCACTGATTGACATGCACAGATTGACACACACACATTCAATGACACACACTGACTGACACACACTGACACACACACTGACTGGCACACACTGACTGAAAAATACACTGACTGGAACAAAGTCTGACTGACACATTCACTGACTGAAACACACACTGACAAAGCATACACTGACTAAAACATGCAGCGGCTGACACTCAAATGAGAGATGCACACACTGACTGACATACACAGTAATTTATATACTCACTGATGGACATGCACTGACTGACACTACACAATCAATGACATACACTGGCTGAAATGCACTGACTGACACACACTGACTGACACACATTGACTGGCACACAATGACTGAAACATACACTGACTGGAACACACTCTGAATGACACACACTCTGACTGAAACACACTCTGACTGATCAATGCTTATTGCCACATGCATTGACTGACACACACACTAACTGAAACACACACACTGGATTAAACTGACTGACTAATGCACTGATTGAAACACAATCACTGGAAGAAACTCAAACACACATGGAAATACGTACGGTTGGAAACACACACCGACTGACACACACACTGACACACTGACTGATACACACTAGCTGAAACACACACTGACGGAACAAAACACACTGATTGTCTGACACACTTTGACGGACATAATCACTGACTTACACATGTGACAGACACATACACTGACTGAAAAACACACTGACAAACACTCTGACCAACAAACACACTGACTGAAACAGACACTGACTGAAACACACACTGCATGAAACACACACTAACTGACACAGACTGACTGAAACACACTGTCTGATGCACACACACACTTAATGACACACACACTAACACACTCACTGACTGAAACACACACGGACTGACTGAAATACAGAGTGAAAAACACTTTAACTGAAAAACACTCTTACTGACATACACTCGGACTGAAACACACACTGACTGAAACACACTCTGACTGAACCACGCTGATTGACACATCCACTGACTGACACACACTGACAGAAACACAAACACTGAATGAAACTCAAACACAGATGGAAATTCACACGGATGGAAACACAGATGACTGACACACACACTGACTGATACACACAAGCTGAACCACACACTCAATGAACGACACACTGACTGAACCACACATTGACTGACACACACACTGAATGAAACACACTCTGACTGAACCACGATGATTGACACATGCACTGACTAACTCACACACTGACTGAAACACAATCAATGACTGAAACTCAAACACAGATGGAAATAAACTTGGATGGAAACTCACACTGAAAGATGCACACACTGACTGACACAAACACTGACTGGCACATGTGACAGGCACATACTCTGACTGAAACACACTCTGACAAACACATACACTGACTAAAACATGGACCGGCTGACACTCAACTGAGTGACACACATATTGACTGACTGGTCCACTAATTTATATACTCACTGATTGACATGCACTGACTGACACACACACATTCAATGACACTCACTGACTGAAACACACTGACTGACACACAGTGACTGACACACACAGACTGAAACACACTGGCTGGCACACACTGACTGAAACATAAACTGAATGGAACACACTCTGACTGACACACACACTGACTGACACACATACTGACTGAAACACTCTCTGACTGAAACATGCTGATTGACACATGCACTGACTGACACACATTCTGACTGAAACACTCTATGACTGAACCATGCTGATTGACACATGCACTGACTGACTAACGCACTGATTGAAACACAATCACTGGAAGAAACTCAAACACACATGGAAATACACACGGATGGTAACATACACTGACTGACACACACACTGACACACACACTGACTGATACACACTAGCTGAAACACACACTGACGGAACAACACACACTGACTGACTGACACACACTGACTGACATACACACTGACTTACACATGTGACAGACACATACAGTGATGGAAACACACACAGACAAACACACTGACCAACAAACTCACTGACTGAAACACACACAGACTGAAACACACTCAGCATGAAACACACACTAACTGACACAGACTGACTGAAATGCAATGTCTGAAGCACACACACACTTAATGACACACACGCTAACAAACTCACTGACTGAAACACACAGGGATTGACTGAAATACAGAGTGAAAAACACTCTTACTGAAACACACTCTTACTGACATGCACTCTGAGTGAAACACACACTGACTGAAACACACTCTGACTGAACCATGCTGAATGACACATGCACTGACTGACACACACTGACTGAAACACAAACACTGACTGAAACTCAAACACAGATGGAAATACACACGGATGGAAACACAAATGTCTGACACACACACTGACTGACACACACAAGCTGATCAACACACTGAATGAACCACACACTGACTGAACGACACAATGACTGACACACACACTGACTGAAAAATGCACCGGCTGACACTCAAATGAGTGACGGACACATTCACTGACATATGCACTAATTGATATACTCCATGACTGACATGCACTGACTGACACACACACACACACACATTGACTGACACACACTGACTTATATACACTGACTGGCATACACTGACTGGAACACACACTGACTGACACACACACTGACTGAAACACACTCTGACTGAACCACGCTGATTGACACATGCACTGACTAACACACACACTTACTGAAACACAATCAATGACTGAAACTCAAACACAAATGGAAATAAACATGGATGGAAATAAATACTGACTGACGCAAACACTGACAACAACAAACAATGTCTGGCACATGTGACAAACACATAAACTGACTAAAACTTGCACCGGCTGACACTCAACTGAGTGACGCACACACTGACTGACATACGAACTAATTTATATACTCACTGATTGACATGCACTGACTGACACACACACATTCAATGACACACACTGACTGACACACACACTGACTGGCACACACTGACTGAAAAATACACTGACTGGAACAAGGTCTGACTGACACATTCACTGACTGAAACACACACTGACAAAAACGTACACTGACTAAAACATGCAACGGCTGACACTCAAATGAGTGATGCACACACTGACTGACATACACAGTAATTTATATACTCACTGATGGACATGCACTGACTGACACACACACATTCAATGACATACACTGGCTGAAATGCACTGACTGACACACACCGACTGACACACACTGACTGGCACACAATGACTGAAACATACCCTGACTGGAACATACACTGACTGGAACACACTCTGAATGACACACACTCTGACTGAAACACACTCTGACTGAAACACACTCTGACTGACCCATGCTTATTGCCACATGCATTGACTGACACACACACTAACTGAAACACAAACACTGGATGAAACTGACTGACTAACGCACTGATTGAAACACAATCACTGGAAGAAACTCAAACACACATGGAAATACACACGGATGGAAACACACACCGACTGACACACACACTGACACACTGACTGATACACACTAGCTGAAACACACACTGACGGAACAAAACACACTGACTGTCTGACACACTTTGACCGACATACTCACTGACTTACACATGTGACAGACACATACACTGACTGAAAAACACACTGACAAACACTCTGACCAACAAACACACTGACTGAAACAGACACTGACTGAAACACACACTGCATGAAACACACACTAACTGACACAGAATGACTGAAATGCACTGTCTGCAGCACATACACACTTAATGACACACACACTAACACACTCACTGACTGAAACTCACAGGGACTGACTGAAATACAGAGTGAAAAATACTCTTACTGAAATACACTCTTACTGACATACACTCTGAGTGAAACACACACTGACTGAAACACACTCTGACTGACCCACGCTGATTGACACATGCACTGACTGTCACACACTGACTGAAACACAAACACTGACTGAAACTCAAACACAGATGGAAATACACACAGATGGAAACACAAATGAATGACACACACATTGACTGATACACACAAGCTGAACCACACACTGAATGAACCACACACTGACTGAACCATATATTGACTGACACACACGCTGACTGAAACATGCACCGTCTGACACTCAACTGAGTAATGGACACATTGACTGACATACGCACTAATTGATATGTTAATTTACTGACATGTACAAACCGACACACACACACAAGCACACACGATGAGTGACACACACTGACTGATACACACTGACTGCCATACACTGACTGGAACACACACTGACTGAATTACACTCTGACTGAACCACGCTGTTTGACACATGCACTGACTAACTCACACACTGACTGAAACACAATCAATGACTGAAACTCAAACACAGATGGAAGTACACACAGATGGAAACACAAATGTCTGACACACACACTGACTGACACACACAAGCTGAACAACACACTGAATGAACCACACACTGACTGAACAACAAAATGACTGATACACACACTGACTCAAACATGCACCGGCTGACACTCAAATGAGTGACGGACACATTCACTGACATACGCACTAATTGATATACTCACTGACTGACATGCACTGACTGACACACACACGCACACACACACATTGACTGACACACACTGACTGATATACACTGACTGGCATACACTGACTGGAACACACACTGACTGACACACACACTGACTGAAACACACTCTGACTGAACCACGCTGATTGACACATGCACTGACTAACTCACACACTGACTGAAACACAATCAATGACTGAAACTCAAACACAAATGGAAATAAACATGGATGGAAATAAATACTGACTGACGCAAACACTGACAGACACAAACAATGTCTGGCACATGTGACAAACACATAAACTTACTAAAACATGCACCGGCTGACACTCAACTGAGTGACGCACACACTGACTGACATACGAACTAATTTATATGCTCACTGATTGACATGCACAGATTGACACACACACATTCAATGACACACACTGACTGACACACACTGACTGACACACACACTGACTGGCACACACTGACTGAAAAATACACTGACTGGAACAAAGTCTGACTGACACATTCACTGACTGAAACACACACTGACAAAGCATACACTGACTAAAACATGCAGCGGCTGACACTCAAATGAGTGATGCACACACTGACTGACATACACAGTAATTTATATACTCACTGATGGACATGCACTGACTGACACTACACAATCAATGACATACACTGGCTGAAATGCACTGACTGACACACACTGACTGACACACATTGACTGGCACACAATGACTGAAACATACCCTGACTGGAACATACACTGACTGGAACACACTCTGAATGACACACACTCTGACTGAAACACACTCTGACTGAAACACACTCTGACTGATCCATGCTTATTGCCACATGCATTGACTGACACACACACTAACTGAAACACACACACTGGATTAAACTGACTAATGCACTGATTGAAACACAATCACTGGAAGAAACTCAAACACACATGGAAATACATACGGTTGGAAACACACACCGACTGACACACACACTGACACACTGACTGATACACACTAGCTGAAACACACACTGACGGAACAAAACACACTGATTGTCTGACACACTTTGACGGACATAATCACTGACTTACACATGTGACAGACACATACACTGATTGAAAAACACACTGACAAACACTCTGACCAACAAACACACTGACTGAAACAGACACTGACTGAAACACACACTGCATGAAACACACACTAACTGACACAGACTGACTGAAACACACTGTCTGATGCACACACACACTTAATGACACACACACTAACACACTCACTGACTGAAACACACACGGACTGACTGAAATACAGAGTGAAAAACACTTTAACTGAAAAACACTCTTACTGACATACACTCGGACTGAAACACATACTGACTGAAACACACTCTGACTGAACCACACTGATTGACACATGCACTGACTAACTCACACACTGACTGAAACACAATCAATGACTGAAACTCAAACACAAATGGAAATAAACATGGATGGAAATAAATACTGACTGACGCAAACACTGACAGACACAAACAATGTCTGGCACATGTGACAAACACATAAACTTACTAAAACATGCACCGGCTGACACTCAACTGAGTGACGCACACACTGACTGACATACGAACTAATTTATATGCTCACTGATTGACATGCACAGATTGACACACACACATTCAATGACACACACTGACTGACACACACTGACTGACACACACACTGACTGGCACACACTGACTGAAAAATACACTGACTGGAACAAAGTCTGACTGACACATTCACTGACTGAAACACACACTGACAAAGCATACACTGACTAAAACATGCAGCGGCTGACACTCAAATGAGTGATGCACACACTGACTGACATACACAGTAATTTATATACTCACTGATGGACATGCACTGACTGACACTACACAATCAATGACATACACTGGCTGAAATGCACTGACTGACACACACTGACTGACACACATTGACTGGCACACAATGACTGAAACATACCCTGACTGGAACATACACTGACTGGAACACACTCTGAATGACACACACTCTGACTGAAACACACTCTGACTGAAACACACTCTGACTGATCCATGCTTATTGCCACATGCATTGACTGACACACACACTAACTGAAACACACACACTGGATTAAACTGACTAATGCACTGATTGAAACACAATCACTGGAAGAAACTCAAACACACATGGAAATACATACGGTTGGAAACACACACCGACTGACACACACACTGACACACTGACTGATACACACTAGCTGAAACACACACTGACGGAACAAAACACACTGATTGTCTGACACACTTTGACGGACATAATCACTGACTTACACATGTGACAGACACATACACTGATTGAAAAACACACTGACAAACACTCTGACCAACAAACACACTGACTGAAACAGACACTGACTGAAACACACACTGCATGAAACACACACTAACTGACACAGACTGACTGAAACACACTGTCTGATGCACACACACACTTAATGACACACACACTAACACACTCACTGACTGAAACACACACGGACTGACTGAAATACAGAGTGAAAAACACTTTAACTGAAAAACACTCTTACTGACATACACTCGGACTGAAACACATACTGACTGAAACACACTCTGACTGAACCACACTGATTGACACATCCACTGACTGACACACACTGACAGAAACACAAACACTGAATGAAACTCAAACACAGATGGAAATTCACACGGATGGAAACACAAATGACTGTCACACACACTGACTGATACACACAAGCTGAACCACACACTGAATGAACGACACACTGACTGAACCACACATTGACTGACACACACACTGAATGAAACACACTCTGACTGAACCACGATGATTGACACATGCACTGACTAACTCACACACTGACTGAAACACAATCAATGACTGAAACTCAAACACAGATGGAAATAAACTTAGATGGAAACTCACACTGAAAGATGCACACACTGACTGACACAAACACTGACTGGCACATGTGACAGGCACATACTCTGACTGAAACACACTCTGACAAACACATACACTGACTAAAACATGCACCGGCTGACACTCAACTGAGTGACACACATATTGACTGACTGGTCCACTAATTTATATACTCACTGATTGACATGCACTGACTGACACACACACATTCAATGACACTCACTGACTGAAACACACTGACTGACACACAGTGACTGACACACACAGACTGAAACACACTGGCTGGCACACACTGACTGAAACATAAACTGAATGGAACACACTCTGACTGACACACACACTGACTGACACACATACTGACTGAAACACTCTCTGACTGAAACATGCTGATTGACACATGCACTGACTGACACACATTCTGACTGAAACACTCTATGACTGAACCATGCTGATTGACACATGCACTGACTGACTAACGCACTGATTGAAACACAATCACTGGAAGAAACTCAAACACACATGGAAATACACACGGATGGAAACACACACCGACTGACACACACACTGACACAGACACTTACTGATACACACTAGCTGAAACACACACTGACGGAACAACACACACTGACTGACTGACACACACTGACTGACATACACACTGACTTACACGTGTGACAGAAACTTACAGTTACAGAAACACACACAGACAAACACACTGACCAACAAACTCACTGACTGAAACACACACAGACTGAAACACACTCTGCATGAAACACACACTAACTGACACAGACTGCAATGTCTGAAGCACACACACACTTAATGACACACACGCTAACATACTCACTGACTGAAACACACAGGGACTGACTGAAATACAGAATGAAAAACACTCTTACTGAAACACAATCTTACTGACATACACTCTGACTGAAACACACACTGACTGAAACACACTCTGACTGAACCATGCTGAATGACACATGCACTGACTGACACACACTGACTGGAACACAAACACTGACTGAAACTCAAACACAGATGGAAATACACACGGATGGAAACACAAATGTCTGACACACACACTGACTGACACACACAAGCTGAACAACACACTGAATGAACCACACACTGACTGAACGACACAATGACTGATACACACACTGACTGAAAAATGCACCGGCTGACACTCAAATGAGTGACGGACACATTCACTGACATACGCACTAATTGATATACTCACTGACTGATATGCACTGACTGACACACACACACACACATTGACTGACACACACTGACTGATATACACTGACTGGCATACACTGACTGGAACACACACTGACTGACACACACACTGACAGAAACACACTCTGACTGAACCACGCTGATTGACACATGCACTGAATAACTCACACACTGACTGAAACACATTCAATGACTGAAACTCAAACACAAATGGAAATAAACATGGATGGAAATAAATACTGCCTGACGCAAACACTGACAGACACAAACAATGTCTGGCACATGTGACAAACACATAAACTTACTAAAACATGCACCGGCTGACACTCAACTGAGTGATGCACACACTGACTGACATACGAACTAATTTATATGCTCACTGATTGACATGCACTGATTGACACACACACATTCAATGACACACACTGACTGACACACACTGACTGACACACACACTGACTGGCACACACTGACTGAAAAATACACTGACTGGAACAAAGTCTGACTGACACATTCACTGACTGAAACACACACTGACAAAGCATACACTGACTAAAACATGCAGCGGCTGACACTCAAATGAGTGACGCACACACTGACTGACATACACAGTAATTTATATACTCACTGATGGACATGCACTGACTGACACTACACAATCAATGACATACACTGGCTGAAATGCACTGACTGACACACACTGACTGACACACATTGACTGGCACACAATGACTGAATCATACCCTGACTGGAACATACACTGACTGGAACACACTCTGAATGACACACACTCTGACTGAAACACACTCTGACTGAAACACACTCTGACTGATCCATGCTTATTGCCACATGCATTGACTGACACACACACTAACTGAAACACAAACACTGGATTAAACTGACTGACTAACGCACTGATTGAAACACAATCACTGGAAGAAACTCAAACACACATGGAAATACACACGGTTGGAAACACACACCGACTGACACACACACTGACACACTGACTGATACACACTAGCTGAAAAACACACTGACGGAACAAAGCACACTGATTGTCTGGCACACTTTGACGGACATACTCACTGACTTACACATGTGACAGACACATACACTGACTGAAAAACACACTGACAAACACTCTGACCAACAAACACACTGACTGAAACAGACACTGACTGAAACACACACTGCATGAAACACACACTAACTGACACAGACTGACTGAAACACACTGTCTGATGCACACACACACACTTAATGACACACACACTAACACACTCACTGACTGAAACACACACGGACTGACTGAAATACAGAGTGAAAAACACTTTAACTGAAAAACACTCTTGCTGACAAACACTCTGACTGAAACACACACTGACTGAAACACACTTTGACTGAACCACGCTGATTGACACATCCACTGACTGACACACACTGACAGAAACACAAACACTGAATGAAACTCAAACACAGATGGAAATACACACGGATGGAAACACAAATGACTGACACACACACTGACTGATACACACAAGCTGAACCACACACTGAATGAACGACACACTGACTGAACCACACATTGACTGACACACACACTGAATGAAACACACTCTGACTGAACCACGATGATTGACACATGCACTGACTAACTCACTGACTGAAACACAATCAATGACTGAAACTCAAACAAAGATGGAAATAAACTTGGATGGAAACTCACACTGAAAGATGCACACACTGACTGACACAAACACTTACTGGCACATGTGACAGACACATACTCTGACAGGAACACACTCTGATAAACACATACACTGACTGAAACATGCACCGGCTGACACTCAACTGAGTGACACACATACTGACTGACTTGTCCACTAATTTTTATACTCACTGATTGACATGCACTGACTGACACACACACATTCAATGACACTCACTGACTGAAACACACTGACTGACACACAGTGACTGACACACACAGACTGAAACACACTGGCTGGCACACACTGACTGAAACATAAACTGAATGGAACACACTCTGACTGACACACACACTGACTGACACACACACTGACTGAAACACTCTCTGACTGAAACATGCTGATTGACACATGCACTGACTGACACACACTCTGACTGAAACACTCTATGACTGAACCATGCTGATTGACACATGCACTGACTGACTAACGCACTGATTGAAACACAATCACTGGAAGAAACTCAAACACACATGGAAATACACACGGATGGAAACACACACCGACTGACACACACACTGACACACACACTGACTGATACACGCTAGCTGAAACACAAACTGACGGAACAACACACACTGACTGACTGACACACACTGACTGACATGCACACTGACTTACACATGTGACAGAAACGTACAGTGACGGAAACACACATGGCAAACACACTGACCAACAAACTCTCTGACTGAAACACACACAGACTGAAACACACTCTGCATGAAACACACACTAACTGACACAGACTGACTGAAATGCAATGTCTGAAGCAAACACACGCTTAATGACACACACGCTAACACACTCACTGACTGAAACACACAGGGACTGACTGAAATACAGAGTGAAAAACACTCTTACTGAAACACAATCTTACTGACATACACTCTGAGTGAAACACACACTGACTGAAACACACTCTGACTGAACCATGCTGAATGACACATGCACTGACTGACACACACTGACTGAAACTCAAACACAGATGGAAATACACACGGATGGAAACACAAATGTCTGACACACACACTGACTGACACACACAAGCTGAACAACACACTGAATGAACCACACACTGACTGAACGACACAATGACTGATACACACACTGACTCAAACATGCACCGGCTGACACTCAAATGAGTGACGCACTCACTGACTGACATACACAGTAATTTATATACTCACTGATGGACATGCACTGACTGACACACACACATTCAATGACATACACTGGCTGAAATGCACTGACTGACACACACCGACTGACTCACACTGACTGGCACACAATGACTGAAACATACCCTGACTGGAACATACACTGACTGGAACACACTCTGACTGACACACACTCTGACTGAAACACACTCTGACTGAAACACACTCTGACTGATCCCTGCTTATTGCCACATGCATTGACTGACACACATACTAACTGAAACACATACACTGGATGAAACTGACTGACTAACGCACTGATTGAAACACAATCACCGGAAGAAACTCAAACGCACATGGAAATACACACGGATGGAAACACACACCGACTGACACACACACTGACACACTGAGTGATACACACTAGCTGAAACACACACTGAGGAACAAAACACACTGACTGTCTGACACCCTTTGACGGACATACTCACTGACTTACACATGTGACAGAAACGTACAGTGACGGAAACACACATGGCAAACACACTGACCAACAAACTCTCTGACTGAAACACACACAGACTGAAACACACTCTGCATGAAACACACACTAACTGACACAGACTGACTGAAAAGCAATGTCTGAAGAACACACACACCTTCACTGACATACGCACTAATTGATATACTCACTGACTGACATGCACTGACTCACACACACACACACTCATTGACTGACACACACTGACTGATATACACTGACTGGCATACACTGACTGGAACACACTCTGACTGACACACACACTGACTGAAACATAAACTGAATGGAACACACTCTGACTGTCACACACACTGACTGACACACACACTGATTGAAACACTCTCTGACTGAAACATGCTGATTGACACATGCACTGACTGACACAATCTCTGACTGAAACACTCTATGAATGAACCATGCTGGTTGACACATGCACTGACTGACTAACGCACTGATTGAAACACAATCACTGGAAGAAACTCAAACACACATGGAAATACACACGGATGGAAAGACACACCGACTGACACACACACTGACTGATACACACTAGCTGAAACACACACTGACGGAACAACACACACTGACTGACTGACACACACTGACTGACATACACACTGACTTACACATGTGACAGACACATACAGTGACGGAAACACACACAGACAAACACACTTACCAACAAACTCACTGACTGAAAGACACACAGACTGAAACACACTCAGCATGAAACACACACTAACTGACACAGACTGACTGAAATGCAATGTCTGAAGCACACACACACTTAATGACACACACGCTAACAAACTCACTGACTGAAACACACAGGGATTGACTGAAATATAGAGTGAAAAACACTCTTACTGAAACACACTCTTACTGACATACACTCTGAGTGAAACACACACTGACTGAAACACACTCTGACTGAACCATGCTGAATGACACATGCACTGACTGACACACACTGACTGAAACACAAACACTGACTGAAACTCAAACACAGATGGAAATACACACAGATGGAAACACAAATGTCTGACACACACACTGACTGACACACACAAGCTGAACAAAACACTGAATGAACAACACACTGACTGAACGACACAATGACTGACACACACACTGACTGAAAAATGCACCGGTTGACACTCAAATGAGTGACGGACACATTCACTGACATATGCACTAATTGATATACTCTATGACTGACATGCACTGACTGACACACACACACACACACACATTGACTGACACACACTGACTTATATACACTGACTGGCATACACTGACTGGAACACACACTGACTGACACACACACTGACTGAAACACACTCTGACTGAACCACGCTGATTGACACATGCACTGACTAACACACACACTTACTGAAACACAATCAATGACTGAAACTCAAACACAAATGGAAATAAACATGGATGGAAATAAATACTGACTGACGCAAACACTGACAGACACAAACAATGTCTGGCACATGTGACAAACACATAAACTGACTAAAACTTGCACCGGCTGACACTCAACTGAGTGACGCACACACTGACTGACATACGAACTAATTTATATACTCACTGATTGACATGCAATGACTGACACACACACATTCAATGACACACACTGACTGACACACACACTGACTGGCACACACTGACTGAAAAATACACTGACTGGAACAAAGTCTGACTGACACATTCACTGACTGAAACACACACTGACAAAAACGTACACTGACTAAAACATGCAGCGGCTGACACTCAAATGAGTGACGCACACACTGACTGACATACACAGTAATTTATATACTCACTGATGGACATGCACTGACTGACACACACACATTCAATGACATACACTGGCTGAAATGCACTGACTGACACACACCGACTGACACACACTGACTGGCACACAATGACTGAAACATACCCTGACTGGAACATACACTGACTGGAACACACTCTGACTGACACACACTCTGACTGAAACACACTCTGACTGAAACACACTCTGACTGATCCATGCTTATTGCCACATGCATTGACTGACACACACACTAACTGAAACACAAACACTGGATGAAACTGACTGACTAACGCACTGATTGAAACACAATCACTGGAAGAAACTCAAACACACATGGAAATACACACGGATGGAAACACACACCGACTGACACACACACTGACACACTGACTGATACACACTAGCTGAAACACACACTGACGGAACAAAACACACTGACTGTCTGACACACTTTGACCGACATACTCACTGACTTACACATGTGACAGACACATACACTGACTGAAAAACACACTGACAAACACTCTGACCAACAAACACACTGACTGAAACACACACTAACTGAAACACACTCTGACTGAACCATGCTGAATGACACATGCACTGACTGACACACACTGACTGAAACACAAACACTGACTGAAACTCAAACACAGATTGGAAATACACACGGATGGAAACACAAATGTCTGACACACACATTGACTGACACACACAAGCTGAACCACACACTGAATGAACCATACACTGACTGAACGACACAATGACTGACACACACACTGACTGAAACATGCACCGGCTGACACTCAAATGAGTGACGGACACAGTCACTGACGTATGCAATAATTGATATACTCACTGACTGACACACACTGACTGACATACACACTGACTTACACATGTGACAGACACATACAATGACGGAAACACACACAGACAAACACACTGACCAACAAACTCACTGACTGAAACACACACAGACTGAAACACACTCAGCATGAAACACACACTAACTGACACAGACTGACTGAAATGCAATGTCTGAAGCACACACACACTTAATGACACACACACTAACACACTCACTGACTGAAACACACAGGGACTGACTGAAATACAGAGTGAAAAACACTCTTACTGAAACACACTCTTACTGACATACACTCTGAGTGAAACACACACTGACTGAAACACACTCTGACTGAAACATGCTGAATGACACATGCATGGACTGACACACACTGACTGAAACACAAACACTGACTGAAACCCAAACACAGATGGAAATACACACGGATGGAAACACAAATGTCTGACACACACACTGACTGACACACACAAGCTGAACAACACACTGAATGAACCACACACTTACTGAACGACACAATGACTGACACACACTCTGACTGAAACATGCACCGGCTGACACTCAAATGAGTGACGGACACATTCACTGACATACGCACTAATTGATATACTCGCTGACTGACATGCACTGACTGACACACACACTGACACACTGACTGATACACACTAGCTGACACACACACTGACGGAACAAAACACACTGACTGTCTGACACACTTTGACGGACATACTCACTGACTTACACATGTGACAGACACATACACTGACTGAAAAACACACTGACAAACACTCTGACCAACTAACACACTGACTGAAACAGACACTGACTGAATCACACACTGCATGAAACACACGCTAACTGACACAGACTGACTGAAACGCACTGTCTGATGCGCACATACACACTTAATGACACACACACTAACACACTCACTGACTGAAACACATAGGGACTAACTGAAATACAGAGTGAAAAATACTCTTACTGAAATACACTCTTACTGACATACACTCTGACTGAAACACACACTGACTGAAACACACTCTGACTGAACCATGCTGAATGTCCAATGCACTGACTGACACACACTGACTGAAACACAAACACTGACTGAAACTCAAACACAGATTGGAAATACACACGGATGGAAACACAAATGTCTGACACACACATTGACTGACACACACAAGCTGAACCACACACTGAATGAACCATACACTGACTGAACGACACAATGACTGACACACACACTGACTGAAACATGCACCGGCTGACACTCAAATGAGTGACGGACACATTCACTGATGTACGCAATAATTGATATACTCACTGACTGACATGCACTGACTGACACACGCACACACACACATTGACTGACACACACTGACTGATATACACTGACTGGCATACACTGACTGGAACACACTCTGACTGACACACACACTGACTGAAACATAAACTGAATGGAACACTCTCTGACTGACACACACACTGACTGACACACACACTGACTGAAACACTCTCTGACTGAAACATGCTGATTGACACATGCACTGACTGACACACACTCTCTGACTGAAACACTCTATGACTGAACCATGCTGATTGACACATGCACTGACTGACTAACGCACTGATTGAAACACAATCACTGGAAGAAACTCAAACAAACATGGAAATGCACACGGATGGAAACACACATCAACTGACACACACACTGACTGATACACACTAGCTGAAACACACACAGATGGAACAACACACACTGACTGACTGACACACACTGACTGACATACACACTGACTTACACATGTGACAGACACATACAGTGACGGAAACACACACAGACAAACACACTGACCAACAAACTCACTGACTGAAACACACACAGACTGAAACACACTCAGCATGAAACACACACTAACTGACACAGACTGACTGAAATGCAATGTCTGAAGCACACACACACTTAATGACACACCTGCTAACACACTCACTGCCTAAAACACACAGGGACTGACTGAAATTCAGAGTGAAAAACACTCTGACTGAAATACACGCTTACTGACATACAGTCTCAGTGAAACACACACTGACTGAAACACACTCTGACTGAAACATGCTGAATGACACATGCACTGACTGACACACACTGACTGAAACACAAACACTGACTGAAACTCAAACACAGATAGAAATGCACACGGATGGAAACACAAGTGACTGACACACGCACTGACTGACACACACAAGCTGAACCCCACACTGAATGAACCACACACTGACTGAACGACACAATGACTGACACACACACTGACTGAAACATAAACTGTATGGAACACTCTCTGACTGACACACACACTGACTGACAAACACACTGACTGACACACACACTGACTGAAACACTCTCTGACTGAAACATGCTGATTGACACATGCACTGACTGACACACACTCTCTGACTGAAACACTCTATGACTGAACCATGCTGATTGACACATGCACTGCCTGACTAACGCACTGATTGAAACACAATCACTGGAAGAAACTCAAACAAACATGGAAATACACACGGATGGAAACACACACCGACTGACACACACACTGACTGATACACACTAGCTGAAACACACACAGATGGAACAACGCACACTGACTGACTGACACACACTGACTGACATACACACTGACTTACACATGTGACAGACTCATACAGTGACGGAAACACACACAGACAAACACACTGACCAACAAACTCACTGACTGAAACACACACAGACTGAAACACACTCAGCATGAAACACACACTAACTGACACAGACTGACTGAAATGCAATGTCTGAAGCACACACACACTTAATGACACACACACTAACACACTCACTGACTGAAACACACAGGGACTGACTGAAATACAGAGTGAAAAACATTCTTACTGAAACACACTCTTACTGACATACACTCTGAGTGAAACACACACTGACTGAAACACACTCTGACTGAAACATGCTGAATGACACATGCATGGACTGACACACACTGACTGAAACACACTGACACAGATGGAAATACACACGGATGGAAACACAAATGTCTGACACACACACTGACTGACACACTCAAGCTGAACCACACACTGAATGAACCACACACTGACTGAACGACACAATGACTGACACACACACTGACTGAAACATGCACCGGCTGACACTCAAATGAGTGACTGACACCTTCACTGACATACGCACTAATTGATATACTCACTGACTGACATGCACTGACTCACACACACACACACTCATTGACTGACGCACACTGACTGATATACACTGACTGGCATACACTGACTGACATACACAGTAATTTATATACTCACTGATGGACATGCACTGACTGACACACACACATTCAATGACATACACTAGCTGAAATGCACTGACTGACACACACCGACTGACACACACTGACTGATACACACAATGACTGAAACATACCCTGACTGGAACATACACTGACTGGAACACACTCTGACTGACACACACTCTGACTGAAACACACTCTGACTGATCCATGCTTATTGCCACATGCATTGACTGACACACACACTAACTGAAACACAAACACTGGATGAAACTGACTGACTAACACACTGATTGAAACACAATCACTGGAAGAAACTCAAACACACATGGAAATACACACGGATGGAAACACACACCGACTGACACACACACTGATACACACTAGCTGAAACACACACTGACGGAACAAAACACACTGACTGTCTGACACACTTTGACGGACATACTCACTGACTTACACATGTGACAGACACATACACTGACTGAAAAACACACTGACAAACACTCTGACCAACAAACACACTGACTGAAACAGACACTGACTGAAACACACACTGCATGAAACACACACTAACTGACACAGACTGACTGAAACGCATTGTCTGAAGAACATACACACTTAATGACACACACACTAACACACTCACTGACTGAAACGCACAGTGACTGACTGAAATACAGAGTGAAAAATACTCTTACTGAAATACACTCTTACTGACATACACTCTGACTGAAACACACACTGACTGAAACACACTCTGACTGAACCATGCTGATTGACACATGCACTGACTGACGCACACTGAATGAAACTCAAACACTCTGACTGAAACTCAAACACAGATGAAAATACACATGGATGGAATCTCAAATGAATGACACACACACTGACTGATACACACAAGCTGAACCACACACTGAATAAACCACACACTGACTGAACCACACATTGACTGACACACACAATGACTGAAACATGCACCGGCTGACACTCAACTGAGTGACAGACACATTGACTGACATACGCACTAATTGATATACTCATTGACTGACATGTCCTGACTGACACACACTGACTGGCAAACTCTGACTGAAATATATACAGACTGGAACACACCCTGACTGACACACACGCTGACTGAAACTCACTCTGACTGAACCACGCTGATTGACACATGCACTGACTAACTCACACACTGACTGAAACACAATCAATGACTGAAACACAAACACAGATGGAAATAAACATTGATGGTAACTCACACTGACTGAAACACTCACTGACTGACACAAACAATGACTGGCACATGTGACAGACACATTCACTGACTGAAACAGAATCTGAAAAACACATACCCTGACTAAAACATGCACTGGCTGACACTCAACTGAGTGACGCACACACTGACTGACATACAAACTAATTTATATACTCACTGATTTATTTGCACTGACTGACACACACACATTCAATGACACACACTGACTGACACAAACTGACTGGCACAAACTGAATGAAAAATACACTGACTGGAACAAAGTCTGACTGACATATACACTGGCTGAAACACACACTGACAAACACATAAACTGACTAAAACATGCAGCGGCTGACACTCAACTGAGTGTCGCACACACTGACTGACATATGCTATGCTTTATAAACTCACTGATTAACATGCACTGACTGACACACACACATTCAATGACACACACTGACTGACTATCACTGACTACACACACTGACTGGCACACACTGACTGGCACACACTGACTGAAACATAGCGTGACTGGAACATACACTGAATGGAACACACTCTGACTGACAGACACACTGAATGAAACACACTCTGACTGAACCACGATGATTGACACATGCACTGACTAACTCACACACTGACTGAAACACAATCAATGACTGAAACTCAAACACAGATGGAAATAAACTTAGATGGAAACTCACACTGAAAGATGCACACACTGACTGACACAAACACTGACTGGCACATGTGACAGGCACATACTCTGACTGAAACACACTCTGACAAACACATACACTGACTAAAACATGCACCGGCTGACACTCAACTGAGTGACACACATATTGACTGACTGGTCCACTAATTTATATACTCACTGATTGACATGCACTGACTGACACACACACATTCAATGACACTCACTGACTGAAACACACTGACTGACACACAGTGACTGACACACACAGACTGAAACACACTGGCTGGCACACACTGACTGAAACATAAACTGAATGGAACACACTCTGACTGACACACACACTGACTGACACACACACTGACTGAAACACTCTCTGACTGAAACATGCTGATTGACACATGCACTGACTGACACACACTCTGACTGAAACACTCTATGACTGAACCATGCTGATTGACACATGCACTGACTGACTAACGCACTGATTGAAACACAATCACTGGAAGAAACTCAAACACACATGGAAATACACACGGATGGAAACACACACCGACTGACACACACACTGACACACACACTGACTGATACACGCTAGCTGAAACACAAACTGACGGAACAACACACACTGACTGACTGACACACACTGACTGACATGCACACTGACTTACACATGTGACAGAAACGTACAGTGACGGAAACACACATGGCAAACACACTGACCAACAAACTCTCTGACTGAAACACACACAGACTGAAACACACTCTGCATGAAACACACACTAACTGACACAGACTGACTGAAATGCAATGTCTGAAGCAAACACACGCTTAATGACACACACGCTAACACACTCACTGACTGAAACACACAGGGACTGACTGAAATACAGAGTGAAAAACACTCTTACTGAAACACAATCTTACTGACATACACTCTGAGTGAAACACACACTGACTGAAACACACTCTGACTGAACCATGCTGAATGACACATGCACTGACTGACACACACTGACTGAAACTCAAACACAGATGGAAATACACACGGATGGAAACACAAATGTCTGACACACACACTGACTGACACACACAAGCTGAACAACACACTGAATGAACCACACACTGACTGAACGACACAATGACTGATACACACACTGACTCAAACATGCACCGGCTGACACTCAAATGAGTGACGCACTCACTGACTGACATACACAGTAATTTATATACTCACTGATGGACATGCACTGACTGACACACACACATTCAATGACATACACTGGCTGAAATGCACTGACTGACACACACCGACTGACTCACACTGACTGGCACACAATGACTGAAACATACCCTGACTGGAACATACACTGACTGGAACACACTCTGACTGACACACACTCTGACTGAAACACACTCTGACTGAAACACACTCTGACTGATCCCTGCTTATTGCCACATGCATTGACTGACACACATACTAACTGAAACACATACACTGGATGAAACTGACTGACTAACGCACTGATTGAAACACAATCACCGGAAGAAACTCAAACGCACATGGAAATACACACGGATGGAAACACACACCGACTGACACACACACTGACACACTGAGTGATACACACTAGCTGAAACACACACTGAGGAACAAAACACACTGACTGTCTGACACCCTTTGACGGACATACTCACTGACTTACACATGTGACAGAAACGTACAGTGACGGAAACACACATGGCAAACACACTGACCAACAAACTCTCTGACTGAAACACACACAGACTGAAACACACTCTGCATGAAACACACACTAACTGACACAGACTGACTGAAAAGCAATGTCTGAAGAACACACACACCTTCACTGACATACGCACTAATTGATATACTCACTGACTGACATGCACTGACTCACACACACACACACTCATTGACTGACACACACTGACTGATATACACTGACTGGCATACACTGACTGGAACACACTCTGACTGACACACACACTGACTGAAACATAAACTGAATGGAACACACTCTGACTGTCACACACACTGACTGACACACACACTGATTGAAACACTCTCTGACTGAAACATGCTGATTGACACATGCACTGACTGACACAATCTCTGACTGAAACACTCTATGAATGAACCATGCTGGTTGACACATGCACTGACTGACTAACGCACTGATTGAAACACAATCACTGGAAGAAACTCAAACACACATGGAAATACACACGGATGGAAAGACACACCGACTGACACACACACTGACTGATACACACTAGCTGAAACACACACTGACGGAACAACACACACTGACTGACTGACACACACTGACTGACATACACACTGACTTACACATGTGACAGACACATACAGTGACGGAAACACACACAGACAAACACACTGACCAACAAACTCACTGACTGAAAGACACACAGACTGAAACACACTCAGCATGAAACACACACTAACTGACACAGACTGACTGAAATGCAATGTCTGAAGCACACACACACTTAATGACACACACGCTAACAAACTCACTGACTGAAACACACAGGGATTGACTGAAATATAGAGTGAAAAACACTCTTACTGAAACACACTCTTACTGACATACACTCTGAGTGAAACACACACTGACTGAAACACACTCTGACTGAACCATGCTGAATGACACATGCACTGACTGACACACACTGACTGAAACACAAACACTGACTGAAACTCAAACACAGATGGAAATACACACAGATGGAAACACAAATGTCTGACACACACACTGACTGACACACACAAGCTGAACAAAACACTGAATGAACAACACACTGACTGAACGACACAATGACTGACACACACACTGACTGAAAAATGCACCGGTTGACACTCAAATGAGTGACGGACACATTCACTGACATATGCACTAATTGATATACTCTATGACTGACATGCACTGACTGACACACACACACACACACACATTGACTGACACACACTGACTTATATACACTGACTGGCATACACTGACTGGAACACACACTGACTGACACACACACTGACTGAAACACACTCTGACTGAACCACGCTGATTGACACATGCACTGACTAACACACACACTTACTGAAACACAATCAATGACTGAAACTCAAACACAAATGGAAATAAACATGGATGGAAATAAATACTGACTGACGCAAACACTGACAGACACAAACAATGTCTGGCACATGTGACAAACACATAAACTGACTAAAACTTGCACCGGCTGACACTCAACTGAGTGACGCACACACTGACTGACATACGAACTAATTTATATACTCACTGATTGACATGCAATGACTGACACACACACATTCAATGACACACACTGACTGACACACACACTGACTGGCACACACTGACTGAAAAATACACTGACTGGAACAAAGTCTGACTGACACATTCACTGACTGAAACACACACTGACAAAAACGTACACTGACTAAAACATGCAGCGGCTGACACTCAAATGAGTGACGCACACACTGACTGACATACACAGTAATTTATATACTCACTGATGGACATGCACTGACTGACACACACACATTCAATGACATACACTGGCTGAAATGCACTGACTGACACACACCGACTGACACACACTGACTGGCACACAATGACTGAAACATACCCTGACTGGAACATACACTGACTGGAACACACTCTGACTGACACACACTCTGACTGAAACACACTCTGACTGAAACACACTCTGACTGATCCATGCTTATTGCCACATGCATTGACTGACACACACACTAACTGAAACACAAACACTGGATGAAACTGACTGACTAACGCACTGATTGAAACACAATCACTGGAAGAAACTCAAACACACATGGAAATACACACGGATGGAAACACACACCGACTGACACACACACTGACACACTGACTGATACACACTAGCTGAAACACACACTGACGGAACAAAACACACTGACTGTCTGACACACTTTGACCGACATACTCACTGACTTACACATGTGACAGACACATACACTGACTGAAAAACACACTGACAAACACTCTGACCAACAAACACACTGACTGAAACACACACTAACTGAAACACACTCTGACTGAACCATGCTGAATGACACATGCACTGACTGACACACACTGACTGAAACACAAACACTGACTGAAACTCAAACACAGATTGGAAATACACACGGATGGAAACACAAATGTCTGACACACACATTGACTGACACACACAAGCTGAACCACACACTGAATGAACCATACACTGACTGAACGACACAATGACTGACACACACACTGACTGAAACATGCACCGGCTGACACTCAAATGAGTGACGGACACAGTCACTGACGTATGCAATAATTGATATACTCACTGACTGACACACACTGACTGACATACACACTGACTTACACATGTGACAGACACATACAATGACGGAAACACACACAGACAAACACACTGACCAACAAACTCACTGACTGAAACACACACAGACTGAAACACACTCAGCATGAAACACACACTAACTGACACAGACTGACTGAAATGCAATGTCTGAAGCACACACACACTTAATGACACACACACTAACACACTCACTGACTGAAACACACAGGGACTGACTGAAATACAGAGTGAAAAACACTCTTACTGAAACACACTCTTACTGACATACACTCTGAGTGAAACACACACTGACTGAAACACACTCTGACTGAAACATGCTGAATGACACATGCATGGACTGACACACACTGACTGAAACACAAACACTGACTGAAACCCAAACACAGATGGAAATACACACGGATGGAAACACAAATGTCTGACACACACACTGACTGACACACACAAGCTGAACAACACACTGAATGAACCACACACTTACTGAACGACACAATGACTGACACACACTCTGACTGAAACATGCACCGGCTGACACTCAAATGAGTGACGGACACATTCACTGACATACGCACTAATTGATATACTCGCTGACTGACATGCACTGACTGACACACACACTGACACACTGACTGATACACACTAGCTGACACACACACTGACGGAACAAAACACACTGACTGTCTGACACACTTTGACGGACATACTCACTGACTTACACATGTGACAGACACATACACTGACTGAAAAACACACTGACAAACACTCTGACCAACTAACACACTGACTGAAACAGACACTGACTGAATCACACACTGCATGAAACACACGCTAACTGACACAGACTGACTGAAACGCACTGTCTGATGCGCACATACACACTTAATGACACACACACTAACACACTCACTGACTGAAACACACAGGGACTAACTGAAATACAGAGTGAAAAATACTCTTACTGAAATACACTCTTACTGACATACACTCTGACTGAAACACACACTGACTGAAACACACTCTGACTGAACCATGCTGAATGTCCAATGCACTGACTGACACACACTGACTGAAACACAAACACTGACTGAAACTCAAACACAGATTGGAAATACACACGGATGGAAACACAAATGTCTGACACACACATTGACTGACACACACAAGCTGAACCACACACTGAATGAACCATACACTGACTGAACGACACAATGACTGACACACACACTGACTGAAACATGCACCGGCTGACACTCAAATGAGTGACGGACACATTCACTGATGTACGCAATAATTGATATACTCACTGACTGACATGCACTGACTGACACACGCACACACACACATTGACTGACACACACTGACTGATATACACTGACTGGCATACACTGACTGGAACACACTCTGACTGACACACACACTGACTGAAACATAAACTGAATGGAACACTCTCTGACTGACACACACACTGACTGACACACACACTGACTGAAACACTCTCTGACTGAAACATGCTGATTGACACATGCACTGACTGACACACACTCTCTGACTGAAACACTCTATGACTGAACCATGCTGATTGACACATGCACTGACTGACTAACGCACTGATTGAAACACAATCACTGGAAGAAACTCAAACAAACATGGAAATGCACACGGATGGAAACACACATCAACTGACACACACACTGACTGATACACACTAGCTGAAACACACACAGATGGAACAACACACACTGACTGACTGACACACACTGACTGACATACACACTGACTTACACATGTGACAGACACATACAGTGACGGAAACACACACAGACAAACACACTGACCAACAAACTCACTGACTGAAACACACACAGACTGAAACACACTCAGCATGAAACACACACTAACTGACACAGACTGACTGAAATGCAATGTCTGAAGCACACACACACTTAATGACACACCTGCTAACACACTCACTGCCTAAAACACACAGGGACTGACTGAAATTCAGAGTGAAAAACACTCTGACTGAAATACACGCTTACTGACATACAGTCTCAGTGAAACACACACTGACTGAAACACACTCTGACTGAAACATGCTGAATGACACATGCACTGACTGACACACACTGACTGAAACACAAACACTGACTGAAACTCAAACACAGATAGAAATGCACACGGATGGAAACACAAGTGACTGACACACGCACTGACTGACACACACAAGCTGAACCCCACACTGAATGAACCACACACTGACTGAACGACACAATGACTGACACACACACTGACTGAAACATAAACTGTATGGAACACTCTCTGACTGACACACACACTGACTGACAAACACACTGACTGACACACACACTGACTGAAACACTCTCTGACTGAAACATGCTGATTGACACATGCACTGACTGACACACACTCTCTGACTGAAACACTCTATGACTGAACCATGCTGATTGACACATGCACTGCCTGACTAACGCACTGATTGAAACACAATCACTGGAAGAAACTCAAACAAACATGGAAATACACACGGATGGAAACACACACCGACTGACACACACACTGACTGATACACACTAGCTGAAACACACACAGATGGAACAACGCACACTGACTGACTGACACACACTGACTGACATACACACTGACTTACACATGTGACAGACTCATACAGTGACGGAAACACACACAGACAAACACACTGACCAACAAACTCACTGACTGAAACACACACAGACTGAAACACACTCAGCATGAAACACACACTAACTGACACAGACTGACTGAAATGCAATGTCTGAAGCACACACACACTTAATGACACACACACTAACACACTCACTGACTGAAACACACAGGGACTGACTGAAATACAGAGTGAAAAACATTCTTACTGAAACACACTCTTACTGACATACACTCTGAGTGAAACACACACTGACTGAAACACACTCTGACTGAAACATGCTGAATGACACATGCATGGACTGACACACACTGACTGAAACACACTGACACAGATGGAAATACACACGGATGGAAACACAAATGTCTGACACACACACTGACTGACACACTCAAGCTGAACCACACACTGAATGAACCACACACTGACTGAACGACACAATGACTGACACACACACTGACTGAAACATGCACCGGCTGACACTCAAATGAGTGACTGACACCTTCACTGACATACGCACTAATTGATATACTCACTGACTGACATGCACTGACTCACACACACACACACTCATTGACTGACGCACACTGACTGATATACACTGACTGGCATACACTGACTGACATACACAGTAATTTATATACTCACTGATGGACATGCACTGACTGACACACACACATTCAATGACATACACTAGCTGAAATGCACTGACTGACACACACCGACTGACACACACTGACTGATACACACAATGACTGAAACATACCCTGACTGGAACATACACTGACTGGAACACACTCTGACTGACACACACTCTGACTGAAACACACTCTGACTGATCCATGCTTATTGCCACATGCATTGACTGACACACACACTAACTGAAACACAAACACTGGATGAAACTGACTGACTAACACACTGATTGAAACACAATCACTGGAAGAAACTCAAACACACATGGAAATACACACGGATGGAAACACACACCGACTGACACACACACTGATACACACTAGCTGAAACACACACTGACGGAACAAAACACACTGACTGTCTGACACACTTTGACGGACATACTCACTGACTTACACATGTGACAGACACATACACTGACTGAAAAACACACTGACAAACACTCTGACCAACAAACACACTGACTGAAACAGACACTGACTGAAACACACACTGCATGAAACACACACTAACTGACACAGACTGACTGAAACGCATTGTCTGAAGAACATACACACTTAATGACACACACACTAACACACTCACTGACTGAAACGCACAGTGACTGACTGAAATACAGAGTGAAAAATACTCTTACTGAAATACACTCTTACTGACATACACTCTGACTGAAACACACACTGACTGAAACACACTCTGACTGAACCATGCTGATTGACACATGCACTGACTGACGCACACTGAATGAAACTCAAACACTCTGACTGAAACTCAAACACAGATGAAAATACACATGGATGGAATCTCAAATGAATGACACACACACTGACTGATACACACAAGCTGAACCACACACTGAATAAACCACACACTGACTGAACCACACATTGACTGACACACACAATGACTGAAACATGCACCGGCTGACACTCAACTGAGTGACAGACACATTGACTGACATACGCACTAATTGATATACTCATTGACTGACATGTCCTGACTGACACACACTGACTGGCAAACTCTGACTGAAATATATACAGACTGGAACACACCCTGACTGACACACACGCTGACTGAAACTCACTCTGACTGAACCACGCTGATTGACACATGCACTGACTAACTCACACACTGACTGAAACACAATCAATGACTGAAACACAAACACAGATGGAAATAAACATTGATGGTAACTCACACTGACTGAAACACTCACTGACTGACACAAACAATGACTGGCACATGTGACAGACACATTCACTGACTGAAACAGAATCTGAAAAACACATACCCTGACTAAAACATGCACTGGCTGACACTCAACTGAGTGACGCACACACTGACTGACATACAAACTAATTTATATACTCACTGATTTATTTGCACTGACTGACACACACACATTCAATGACACACACTGACTGACACAAACTGACTGGCACAAACTGAATGAAAAATACACTGACTGGAACAAAGTCTGACTGACATATACACTGGCTGAAACACACACTGACAAACACATAAACTGACTAAAACATGCAGCGGCTGACACTCAACTGAGTGTCGCACACACTGACTGACATATGCTATGCTTTATAAACTCACTGATTAACATGCACTGACTGACACACACACATTCAATGACACACACTGACTGACTATCACTGACTACACACACTGACTGGCACACACTGACTGGCACACACTGACTGAAACATAGCGTGACTGGAACATACACTGAATGGAACACACTCTGACTGACAGACACACTGAATGAAACGCATCCTGACTGATCCATGCTGAATGATACATGCACTGACTGACACACACACTGACTGAAACACAAATACTGGATGAAACTCAAACACACATGGAAATACACATGGATGGAAACACACACCGACTGGCACAAACTGACACACTAACTGACTGATACACACTAGCTGAAACACACCGATGGAACAACACACACTGACTGACTGACACACACTGACTGACATACACACTGACTTACACATGTGACAGACACATACACTGATAGAAAAACACACTGAAAAAAACTCTGACCATCAAACACACTGACTGAACCACACACTGACTGAAACACACACTGCATGAAACACACACTAATTGACACAGACTGACTGAAACGCAATGTCTGAAGCACACACACACTTAATGACACACACACTAACACACTAACTGACTGAAACACACACGGTCTGACTGCAATACAGAGTAAAAAACACTCTTACTGAAACACACTCTTACTGACATACACTCTGACTGAGACACACACTGACTGAAACACACTCTGACTGAACCACACTGATTGACACATGCACTGATAGACACACACTCTGACTGAAACACAAACACAGATGGAAATACATACATGTGGAAATACAAAGGACTGACACACACACTGATTGATACACACAAGCTGAACCACAAACTGAATAAACCACACACTGACTCAACCACACGTTGACAGACACACTCACTGACAGAAACATGCAACGGCTGACACTCAACTGAGTGACGGAAACATCGACTGACATAGGCACTAATTGATATACTCACTGACAGACATGCACTGACTGACACACACAGTCATACACACATTGACTGACACACACTGACTGACACACACTGACTGGCACACACTGGCACACAATGACTGAAACATACACTGACTAGAACACACACTGACTGATACACACTCTGACTGAACCACGTTGATTGACACATTCACTGACTAACTCACACACTGACTGAAACACAATCAGTGACTGAAACTCAAACACAGATGAAAATAAACATGGATGGAAACACACACTGTCTGACACAAACAATGACTGGCATATGTGACAATCACATACACTGACTGAAACAGAATCTGAAAAAAACATACACTGACTAAAACATGCACTGGCTGACACTCAACTGAGTGACGCACACACTGACTGACATACAAACTAATTTATATTCTCACTGATTGACATGCACTGACTGAAAAACACATTCAATGACAGACACTGACTGACACACACGGACTGACACACACTGACTGGCACACACTGACTGAAAAATACACTGACTGGAACAACGTCTGACTGACACATACACTGACTGAAACACACACTGACAAACATATACACTGACTAAAACATGCAGCGGCTGACACTCAAATGAGTGATGCACACACTGACTGACATACGCAATAATTTATATACTCACTGATTGACATGCAATGACTGACACACACACATTCAATGACACACACTGACTGACAACACACTGACTGACACACACTGACTGGCACACACTGACTGAATCATACCCTGACTGGAACATATACTGACTGGAACACACTCTGACTGACACACACTCTGACTGAAACATACTCTGACTGAAACACACTCTGACTGATCCATCCTTATTGACACATGCATTGACTGACACACACACTAATTGAAACACAAACACTGGATGAAACTCAAACACATGGAAATACACATGGATGGAAACACACACCGACTGACACACACACTGACACAATGACTGATACACACTAGCTGAAACACACACTGACAGAACAAAACACACTGACTGTCTGACACACATTGACGGACATACACACTGACTTACACAGGTGACGGACACATACACTGACTGAAAAACACACTGACAAACACTCTGACCAACAAACACACTGACTGAAACACACACTGCATGAAACACACACTAACTGACACAGACTGACTGAAACGCAATGTCTGAAGCACATACACACTTAATGACACACACACTAACACACTCACTGACTGAAACACACACGGACTGACTGAAATACAGATTGAAAAACACTCTTACTGAAACACACTCTTACTGACATACACTCTGAGTGAAACACACACTGACTGAAACACATTCTGACTGATCCACGCTGATTGACAAATGCACTGACTGAAACACACACACTGACTGAAACACAAACACTGACTGAAAATCAAACACAGATGGAAATACACACGGATGGAAACACAAATGACTGCCACACACACTGACTGATACACACAAGCTGAACCACAAACTGAAATAACCACACACTGACTGAACCACACATTGACTGACACACACAATGACTGAAACAAGCAGCGGCTGAAACCCAACTGAGTGACGGACATATTGACTGACATATGCACTAATTGATATACTCACTGACTGACATGCACTGACTGACACACACACACACACACATTGACTGACAACACTGACCGACAACACTGACCGGCATACACTGACCGGAACAGACAATGACTGAAACTCAAACACAGATGGAAATAAACATGGATGGAAACACACACTGACTGCCACACACACTGACTGACACAAACAATGACTGGCACATGTGACCGAGACATACACTGACTGAAACACAACCTGACAAACACAGACATTGACTAAAACATGCACCGGCTCACACTCAACTGAGTGACACACATATTGACTGACATACGCACTAATTTATATACTCACTGATTGACATGCACTGACTGACACACACACATTCAATGACACTCACTGACAGAAACACAGTGACTGACACACACTTACTGACACACAAACTGAAACACACTGACTGGCACACATTGACTGAAACATACAATGACTGGGACACACTCTGACTGACACAAACGCGACTGACAAACACACTGACTGAAACACTCTCTGACTGAAAGATGCTGATTGACACATGCACTGACTGACACACACACTGACTGAAAAATACTATGACTGAACCTTGCTGATGGACACATGCACTGACTGACACACACACTGACTGAAACACAAACACTGGATGAAACTCAAACACACATGTAAATACACACGGATAGAAACACACACTGACTGACACACACACTGACACATACAGTGACTGATACACACTAGCTGAAACACACACTGACGTAAAAACACACACTGACTGACTGACACACACTGACTGACATACACACTGACTTACACATGTGACAGACACATACACTGACAGAAACACACACAAGCAATCAAACTGACCTACAAACACACTGACTGAAACACACACAGACTGAAACACACACTGCATGAAACGCTCACTAATTGACACTGAATGACTGAAATGCAATGTCTGAAGCACACACACACTTATTGACACACACGCTAATACAATCACTGACTGAAACACACAGGGACTGACTGAAATACAGAGTGAAAAACACTCTTACTGAAACACACTCTTACTGACATACACTCTGACTGAAACACACACTGTCTGAAACACACTCTGACTGAACCGTGCTGATTGACACATGCACTGACTGACACACACTGACTGAAACACAAACACTGACTGAAACTCAAACACAGATGGATTTACACATGGAAGGAAACACAAATGACTGACACACACACTGACTGATACACACAAGCTGAACCACACACTGAATGAACCACACACTGACTGAACAACACATTGACTGACACACACACTCTGACTGAAACATGCACCGGCTGACACTCAACTGAGTGACGGACACATTGACTGACATGCGCACTATTTGTATACTCACTGACTGACATGCACTGACTGACACACACACACACACACACATTGACTGACACACACTGACTGATACACACTGACTGGCATACACTGATGGAACACACACTGACTGACACACACACTGACTGAAAAACACTCTGACTGATCCAATCTGATTGACACATGCACTGAATAACTTACACACTGACTGAAACACAATCAATGACTGAAGCTCAAACACAGATGGAAATAAACATGGATGGAAACTCACACTGACTGACACACACACTGACTGACACAAACAATGACTGGCACATGTGACAGTAACATACACTGACTAAATCAGAATCTGACAAACACAAACACTGAATAAAACATGCACCGGCTGACATTCAACTGAGTGATGCAAACACTGACTGACATACAAACTAATTTATAGACTCACTGATTTACATGCACTGACTGACAACACACATTCAATGACACACACTGACTGACACACACTGACTGACACACAGACTGGCACACAGTGACTGAAACATACACTGACTGGAACAAACTCTGACTGACACACACTCTGACTGAAACACGCTCTGACTGAAACACACTCTGACTGAAACATGCTGATTGACACATGCACTGACGGCAAACACACTGACTGCAACACAAACACTGGATGAAACTCAAACACACATGGAAATACACACGGATGGAAACACACACCGACTGACACACACACTGACACATACACTGACTGATACACGCTGGCTGAAACACACACTGACTGAACAACACACACTGACTGTCTGACACACATTAAAGGACATACACACTGACTTACACATGTGACAGACACATACACTGACTGAAAAACACACACAGACAAACACTCTGACCAACAAACACACTGACTGAAACAGACACTGACTGAAACACACATTGCATGAAACACACACTAACTGACACAGACTGACAGAAACGCAATGTCTGAAGCACACACACACTTAATGACACACACACTAACACACTCACTGACTGAAACACACAGGGACTGACTGAAATACAACGTGAAACATACTCTTACTGAAACAGACTCTTACTGACATACACTCTGACTGAAACACACACTGACTGAAACTCAAACACAGATGGAAATACACATGGATGGAAACACAAATGTATGACACACACACTGACTGATACACAGAAGCTGAACCACACACCGAATGAACCACACACTGACTGAGCCACACATTGACTGACACAGACACTGACTGAAACATGCACTGGCTGACACTCAACTGAGTGACGGACACATTGATTGACATAGGCACTAATTTATATACTCATTGACTGACATGCACTGACTGACACACACACATTCAATGACACACACTGACTGACTCACACTGACTGACACACACTGACTGGCACACACTGACTGGCACACACTGACTGAAACATACCCTGAATGGAAAATACAAAAACTGGAACGCACTCTGACTGACACACACTCTGACTGAAACACACTCTGACTGATCCATGCTGATTGACACATGCACTGACTGACAAACACACTGACTGAAATACAAACACTGGATGAAACTCAAACACACATGGAAGTAAACACACACCGACTGACACACACACTGACACAATAACTGACTGATACACACTAGCTAAATCACACACTGACGGAACAACAAACACTGACTGTCTGAAACACATTGACAGACATACACACTGAATTACACATGTGACAGACACATACGTTGACTGAAAAACACACTGACAAACACACTGACCAACAAACACACTGACTGAAACAGACACTGACTGAAACACACACTGCATGAAACACACACTAACTAACACAGACTGACTGAAATGCAATGTCTGAAGCACACACACAAATAATGTCACATACACTAACACACTCACTGACAGAAACACACATGGTCTGACTGAAATACAGAGTGAAAAACACTCTCACTGAAACACACTCTTACTGACATACGCTCTGACTGAAACACACACTGACGTAAACAAACTCTGACTGAACCACGCTGATTGACACATGCACTGACTGACACAAACACTGACTGAAACACAAACACAGATGGAAATACATACAAGTGGAAACACAAATGAATGACACACACATTGACTGATACACACAAGCTAAACCACAAACTGAATAAGCCACACACTGACTGAACCACACGTTGACTGATACACTCACTGACTGAAACATGCACCGGCTGACACTCAACTGAGTGACGGACACATAGACTGACATACGCACTAATTGATATACTCACTGACTGACACACACTGACTGGCAAACACTGACTGGCACACAATGACTGAAACATAAACTGACTGGAACACACACTTACTGACACACAGACTGACTGAAACACACTCTGACTGAACCACTCTGATTGACACCTGCACTGACTAACACACACTGACTGAAACACAATCAATGACTGAAACTCAAACACAGATGGAAATAAACATGGATGGAAACATACACTGACTGACGCACACACTGACTGACACAAACAATGATTGGCACATGTGACAAACACATATAATGACTGAAACAGAATCTGACAAGCACATAAACTGACTAAAACATGCACCGGCTGACACTCAACTGAGTGACGCACACACTGACTGACATACGAACTAATTTATATACTCACTGATTGACATGCACTGACTTACACACACACATTCAATGACACACACTGACTGACACACGCTGACTGGCACACACTGAATGAAAAATGCACTGACTGGAACAAAGTCTGACTGACACATACACTGACTGAAACACACACTGACAAACATATACACTGACTAAAACATGCAGCGGCTGACACTCAAATGAGTGACGCACAGAGTGACTGACATACGCAATAAATTATATACTCACTGATTGACATGCACTGACTGACACACACACATTCAATGACACACTCTGACTGACACACACTGACTGACACACACTGATTGGCACACACTGACTGAAACATACCCTGACTGCAACATACACTGACTGGAACACACTCTGACTGACACACACTCTGACTGAAACATACTCTGACTGAAAAACACTCTGACTGATCCATGCTGATTGACACATGCACTGACTGACACACACACTAACTGAAACACAAACACGGGATGAAACTCAAACACACATGGAAATACACATGGATGGAAAAACACACCGACTGACACACACACTGACACACTAAATGACTGACTGATACACACTCGCTGAAACACACACTGACGGAACAACATACACTGACTGTCTGACACACATTGACGGACATACACACTGACTTACACAGGTGACAGACACATAAACTGACTGAAAAACACTCTGACCAACAAACACACTGACTGAAATACACACTGCATGAAACACACACTAATTGACACAGACTGACTGAAACGCAATGTCTGAAGCACACACACACTTAATGACACACACACTAACACACTAATTGACTGAAACACACATGGTCTGACTGAAATACAGAGTGTAAAACACTTACTGAAACACACTGTTACTGACATACACTCTGACTGGAACACACACTGACAGAAACACGTTCTGACTGAACCACGCTGATTGACACATGCACTGACTGACACACACACTGACTGAAACACAAACACTGACTGAAACTCAAACACAGATGGAAATACACACTGATGGAAACACAAAAGACTGACACACACACTGACTGATAAACACAAGCTGAACCACACACAGAATAAACCACACACTGACTGAAACACACGTTGACTGACACACTCACTGACTGCAACATGCACCAGCTGACACTCAACTAAGTGACGGACACATAGACTGACATATGCAATAATTGATATACTCACTGACTGACATGCACTGACTGACACACACACAGAAACACAAACACACATTGACTGACACATACTGACTGACACACACTGACTGGCACACAATGAGTGAAACATACACTGACTAGAACACACACTGACTGACACACACACTGACTGAAACACACACTGACTGAACCACGCTGATTGACACATGCACTGAATAACTCACACACCGACTGAAACACAATCAATGACTGAAATTCAAACACAGAGGGTAATAAACATGGATGGAAACAAATACTGACTGACACACACACTGACTGACACAAACAATGTCTGGCACATGTGACACTTACACTCACTGAAACACACACTGACAAACACATACACTGACTAAAACATGCAGCGGCTGACACTCAACTGAGTGACGCACACACTGACTGACATACACACTAATTTATATACTTACTGATTTACATGGACGGACTGACACACACACATTCAATGACACACATTGACTCACAAACACTGACTCACACACACTGACTGACACACACTGACTGGCACACACTGACTGGCACACACTGACTGAAATATACACTGACTGGAACACACATTGACTAACACACACTCTGACTGAAAAACACTCTGACTGAACCACGATGTTTGACACATGCACTGACTAACTCACACATTGACTGAAAAACAAATACTGGATGAAACTCAAACATACATGGAAATACACAGGGATGGAAACACACACTGATTGACACACACACTGACACACTTACTGACTGATACACACTAGCTGAAACACACACTGACGGAACAACACACACTGACTGTCTGACACACATTGACTGACAAACACACTGACTTACACATGTGACAGGCACATACACTGACTGAAAAACACACTGACAACACACTGCCCAACGAACACACTGACTGAAAAAGACACTGACTGAAACACACACTGCATGCTACACACACTAACTAACACAGACTGACTGAAACACAATATCTGAAGTGCACACACACTGAATGACACACACACTAACACACTCACTGACTGAAACACATGCGGACTGACTGAAATACAGATTGAAAAACACTCTTACTGAAACAAATTCTTACTGACATACACTCTGACTGAAACACACACTGACTGAAACACACTCTGACTGAACCACGCTGATTGACACATGCACTGACTGACACACACACTGACTGAAACACAAACACTGACTGAAACACAAACACAGATGGAAATACACACTGATGGAAACACAAATGACTGACACTCACACTGACTGATACACACAAGCTGAACCACAACCTGAATAATCCAAACACTGACTGAACCACACGTTGACTGACACATTCACTGACTGAAACATGCACCGGCACATACTCAACTGAGTGACGTACACACTGACTGACATACACACTAATTGATATACTCACTGACTGACATGCACTGACTGATGCACACACACACACACACTCATGACTGACGCACACTGACTGACACACACAGACTGGCAAACACTGACTGAAATATACACTGACTGGTACACACCCTGACTGACACACACACTGACTGAAACACACTCTGACTGAACCACGTTGATTGACACATGCACTGACTAACTCACACACTGACTGAAACACCATCAATGACTGAAACTCAAACACAGATGGAAAAAACATGGATGGAAACACACACTGACTGACACACACACTGACTGACACAAACAATGATTAAAACATGCAGTGGCTGACATTCAACTGAGTGACGCACACACTAACTGACTTACGCTCTAATTTATATACTCACTGACTGGAACACACACTGACTAACACACACTGACTGAAACACAATCAATAACTGAAACTCAGACGCAGATGGAAACATGGATTCATGGATGGAAACACACACTGACTGACGCACACACTGACTGACACAAACAATGACTGTCACATGTGACAAACACATACACTGACTGAAACAGAATCTGACAAACACATAAACTGACTAAAACATGCACCGGCTGACACTCAACTACTGAGTGATGCACACACTGACTGACATATGAACTAATTCATATACTCACTGATTGACATGCACTGACTGACACACACACATTCAATGACACACACTGACACACACTGACTGGCACATACTGACTGAAAAATACACTGACTGGAACAATGTCTGACTGACACATACACTGACTGAAATACACACTGACAAACATATACAAAGTCTAAAACATGCAACGGCCGTAACTCAAATGAGTGACGCACACACTGACTGACATATGCAATAATTTATATACACACTGATTGAGATGCACTGATTGACACACACACATTCAATGACAAACACTGACTGACACACACTGACTGACACACACTGACTGGCACACACTGACTGAAAGATACCCTGACTGGAACATACACTGACTGGAACACACTCTGACTGACACACACTCTGATTGAAACACACTCTGACTGAAACACACTCTGACTGCTCCATGCTGATTGACACATGCACTGATTGCCACACACACTAACTGAAACACAAACACTGGATGAAACTCAAACACACATAGAAATACAGAGGGATGGAATCACACACTGACTGACACACACACTGACACACTAACTGACTGATACACACTGGCTGAAACACACACTGACGGAACAACACACCCTGACTGTCTGACACACATTGACGGACATACACACTGACTTACACATGTGACAGACACATTCACTGACTGAAAAACACACAGACAAACATGCTGACCTACAAACACACTGACTGAAACAGACACTGACTGAAACACACACTGCATGAAACACACACTAATTGACACAGACTGACGGAAATGCAATGTCTGAAGCACACACACACTTAATGACACACACACTAACACACTCACTGACTGAAACACACACGGTCTGATGAAATACAGACTGAAAAACACTCTTACTGAAACACACTCTTACTGACAAACACTCTGACTGAAACACACACTGACTGAAACACACTCTGACTGAACCACGCTGATGGACACATGCACTGACTGACACACTCACTGACTGAAACACAAACCCTGACTGAAACAAAAACACAGATGGAAATACACACTGATGGAAACACTAATGACTGATACACACACTGACTGATACACACAGGCTGAACCACAAACTGAATAAACCACAAACTGACTGAACCACACGTTGACGGACACACACACTGACTGAAACATGCACCAGCTGACACTCAACTGAGTGACGCACACACTGACTGACATACGCACTAATTGATATACTCACTGACTGACATGCACTGACTGACACACACAAACACACACACACATTGACTGACACACACTGACTGGCACACACTGACTGGCACACAATGACTGAAACATACACTGACTGGAACACACACTTACTGACACACACATTGACTGAAACACACTCTGACTGTACCACGCTGATTGACACATGCACTGACTAACTCACACATTGACTGAAACACAATCAATGACTGAAACTCAAACACAAATGGAAATAAACATGGATGGAAACAAATACTGACTGACACACACACTGACTGACACAAACAATGTCTGGCACATGTGACAAACACATACACCGACTGAAACACACACTGACAAACACATACACTGACTAAAACATGCAGCGGCTGACACTCAACTGAGTGACGCATACATTGACTGACATACGCTCTAATTTATATACTTACTGATTTACATGGACTGACTGACACACACACATTCAGTGACACAGACTGACTCACAAATAGTGACTCACACACACTGACTCACACACACTGACTGACACACACTGACTGGCACACACTGACTGGCACACACTGACTGAAATATACACTGACTGGAACACACACTGACTAACACACACTCTGACTGAAACACGCTCTGACTGAACCACGCTGATTGACATATACACTGACTAACACACACTGACTGAAACACAATCAATGACTGAAACTCAAACACAGATGGAAACATGGATGGATGGAAACACACACTGACTGACGCACACTGACTGACACAAACAATGACTGGCACATGTGACAAACACATACTCTGACTGAAACACACTCTGACAAACACATAAACTGACTAAAACATGCACTGGCTGACACTCAACTGAGTGACGCACACACTGACTGACATATGATCTAATTTATATACTCACTGATTGACAAGCACTGACTGACACAAACACATTCAATGACACACACTGACTGACACACACTGACTGGCACACACTGACTGAAAAATACACTGACTGGAACAAAGTCAGACTGACACAAACTGACTGACACACACTGACTGGCACACACTGACTGAAACAAACCCTGACTGGAAGATACACTGACTGGAACACACTCTGACTGACACACACATTGACTGAAACACACTCTGACTGAAACACACTCTGACTGATCCATGCTGATTGACACATGCACTGACTGACACACATACTAACTGAAACACAAACACTGGATGAAACTCAAACACACATGGAAATACACATGGATGGAAACAGACACCGACTGACACACACACTGACACACTAACTGACTGATACACACTAGCTGAAACACACACTGACGGAACAACTAACTCTGACTGTCTGACACACATTGACGGACATACACACTGACTTACACATGTGACAGACACATACACTGACTGAAAAACACACTGACAAATACTCTGACCAACAAACACACTGACTGAAACAGACACTGAGTGAAACACACACTGCATGAAACACACACTAACTAACACAGACTGACTGAAACACAATGTCTGAAGTGCACACACACCGAATGATACACACACTAACACACTCATTGACTGAAACACACGCGGACTGACTGAAATACAGATTGAAAAACACTCTTTCTGAAACACATTCTTACTGACAAACACTCTGACTGAAACACACACTGACTGAAACACACTCTGACTGAACAACGCTGATTGACACATGCACTGACTAACTCACACACTGACTGAAACACAAACACTAACTGAAACACAAACACAGATGGAAATACACACTGATGGAAACACAAATGACTGACAAACACACTGACTGATACACACAAGCTGAACTACAAATTGAATAAATCACACACTGATTGAACCACACGTTGACTGACACACTCACTGACTGAAACATGCACCAGCTGACACTCAGCTGAGTGACGGACACATAGACTGACTTATGCACTAATTGATATACTCACTGACTGACATGCACTGACTGACACACACAAACACACACACACATTGACTGACATACACTGACTGACACACACTGACTGGCACACACTGACTGGCACACAATGACTGAAACATACACTGACTGGAACACACACTTACTGACACACACATTGACTGAAACACACTCTGACTGAACCACGCTGATTGACACATGCACTGACTAACACACACTGACTGAAACACAATCAATGACTGAAACTCAAACACAAATAGAAATAAACATGGATGGAAACAAATACTGACTGACGCACACACTGACTGACACAAACAATGTCTGGCACATGTGACAAACACATACACTGACTGAAACACACACTGACAAACACATATACTGACTAAAACATGCAGCGGCTGACACTCAATTGAGTGACGCATACACTGACTGACATGCACGCTAATTTATATACTTACTGATTTACATGGACTGACTGACACACACACATTCAATAACACACACTGACTCACAAACACTGACTCACACACACTGACTCACACACACTGACTGGCACATACTGACCGGCACACACTGACTGAAATATACACTGACTGGAACACACACTGACTAACACACACTCTGACTGAAACACACTCTGACTGAACCACGCTGATTGAAACATGCACTGACTAACTCACACTCTGACTGAAACACAAACACTGGATGAAACTCAAAAACACATGGAAATACAGAGGGATGGAAACACACACCGACTGACACACACACTGACACATACACTGATTGATACACACTAGCTGAAACACACACTGATGGAACAACACACACTGACTGTCTGGCACACATTGACGGACTTACACACTGACTTACACATGTGACAGACACATACACTGACTGAAACACACACTGACAAACACACGACCCAACAAACACACTGACTGAAACAGACACTGACTGAAACACACACTGCATGAAACACACACTAACTAACATAGACTGACTGAAACACAATGTCGGAAGTGCACACACACTGAATGACACACACACTAACCCATTCACTGACTGAAACACACGCGGACTGACTGAAATACAGATTGAAAAACACTCTTACTGAAACAAATTCTTACCGACATACACTCTGACTGAAACACACACTGACTGAAACACACTCTGACTGAACCACGCTGATTGACACATGCACTGACTGACACACACACTGACTGAAACACAAACACTGACTGAAACACAAACACTGACTGAAACACAAACACAGATGGAAATACACACTGATGTAAACAGAAATGACTGACACTCACAATGACTGATACACACAAGCTGAACCACAACCTGAATAATCCAAATACTGACTGAACCACACATTGACTGACACACTCACTGACTGAAACATGCACCGGCTGACACTCAACTGAGTGACACACACACTGACTGACATACGCACTAATTGATATACTCACTGACTGACATGCACTGACTGATGCACACACACACACACACACTCATTGACTGACGCACACTGACTGACACACACTGACTGGCAAACACTGACTGAAATATACACTGACTGGAACACACCCTGACTGACAAACACACTGACTGAAACACACTGTGAGTGAACCACGCTGATTGACACATGCACTGACTAACTCACACACTGACTGAACCACCATCAATGACTGAAACTCAAACACAGATGGAAAAAACATGGATGGAAACACACACTGACTGACACACATACTGACTGACATAAACAATGATTAAAACATGCAGCGGCTGACATTCAACAGAGTGACGCACACAATAACTGACTTACGCTCTAATTTATATACTCACTGACTGGAACACACACTGACTGACACACACACTGACTGAAGCACACTCTGACTGAACCACGCTGATTGACGCTTGCACTGACTAACACACACTGACTGAAACACAATCAATAACTGAAACTCAAACGCAGATGGAAACATGGAAGGATGGATGGAAACACACACTGACTGATGCACACACTGACTGACACAAACAACGACTGGCACATGTGACAAACACATACACTAACTGAAACAGAATCTGACAAACACATAAACTGACTAAAACATGCACCGGCTGAACTCAACTGAGTGACGCACACACTGACTGACATACAAACTAATTTATATACTCACTGATTGACAAGCACTGACTGACACACACACATTCAATGACACACACTGACTGACACACACTGACTGGCACACACTGACTGAAAAATATACTGACTGGAACAAAGTCTGACTGACACATACACTGACTGAAACACACACTGACAAATATATACACTGTCTAAAACATGCAGCGGCTGACTCTCAAATGAGTGACGCACACACTGACTGATATACGCAATAACTTATATAATCACTGATTGACATGCACTGACTGACACACACAGATTCAATGAAACACACACTGACTGGCACACACTGCCTGAAACATACCCTGACTGGAACGTACACTGACTGGAACACACTCTGACTGACACACACTCTGACTGACACACACTCTGACTGAAACACACTCTGACTGAAACACACTCTGACTTTCCATGATAACTGACACATGCATTGATTGACACACACACTAACTGAAACACAAACACTGGATGAAACTCAAACACACATGGAAATACACACGGATGGAAACACACACCGACTGACACACACACTGACACACTAACTGACTGATACACACTAGCTGAAACACTCAGAGACGGAACAACACACCCTGACTGTCTGACACACATTGACGGACATACACACTGACTTACACATGTGACAGACACATACACTGACTGAAAAACACACTGACAAACATTCTGACCAACAAACACACTGACTGAAACAGACACTGACTGAAACACACACTGCATGAAACACACACTAATTGACACAGACTGACTGAAACGCAATGTCTGAAGCACACACACACTTAATGACACACACACTAACACACTCCCTGACTGTAACACACTCCCTGACTGAAACACACATGGTCTGACTGAAATACAGAATGAAAAACACTCTTACTGCAACACACTCTTACTGACATACATTCTGAGTGAAACACACACTGACTGAAACACACTCTGACTGAACAACGCTGATTGACACATGTACTGACTGACACACACACTGACTGAAACACAAACACTGACTGAAACACAAACACAGATGGAAATACACACTGATTGGAACACTAATGACTGATACCCACAATGACTGATATACACAAGCTGAACCACAAACTGAATAAATCACACACTGACTGAACCAGACGTTGACTGACACACTCACTGACTGAAACATGCAGCGGCTGACACTCATCTGAGTGACGGACACATAGACTGACATACGCACTAATTGATATACTCACTGACTGACATGTACTGACTGACACACACAAACACATACACACATTGACTGACATACACTGACTGACACACACTGACTGGCACACACTGACTGGCACACAATGACTGAAACATACACTGACTGGAACAAACACTTACTGACACACACATTGACTGAAACACACTCTGACTGAACCACGCTGATTGACACATGCACTGACTAACACACACTGACTGAAACACAATCAATGACTGAAACTCAAACACAAATGGAGATAAGCATGCATGGAAACAAATACTGACTGACGCACACACTGACTGACACAAACAATGTCTGGCACATGTGACAAACACATACACCGACTGAAACACACACTGACAAACACATACACTGACTAAAACATGCAGCGGCTGACACTCAACTGAGTGATGCACACACTGACTGACATACGCACTAATTTATATACTTACTGATTTACATGGACTGACTGACACACACACATTCAATGACCCACACTGACTCACAAACACTGACTCACACACACTGACTCACACACACTGACTGACACACACTGACTGGCACACACTGACTGGCACACACAGACTGGCAAACACTCATTGAAATATACACTGACTGGAACACACCCTGACTGACACACACACTGACTGAAACACACTCTGACTGAACCACACTGATTGACACATGCACTGACTAACTCATACACTGACAGAAACACCATCAATGACTGAAACTCAAACACAGATGTAAATAAACATGGATGGAAACACACAGTGACTGACGCACACACTGACTGACACAAACAATGACTAAAACATGCAGCGGCAGACACTCAACTGAGTGACGCACACACTAACTGACTTACGCACTAATTTATATACTCACTGACATGCACTGACTGACACACACACAATCAAGGACACACTCTGACCGACACACACTGACTGACACACATTGACTGGCACACACTGACTGAAACATACACTGACTGGAAAATACACTGACTGGAAAATACACTGACTGACACACACTCTGACTGACACACACTCTGACTCAAATACACTCTGACTGAAACACACACTGACAAACACACTGACCAACTCACTGACTGAAACACACACTGTCTGAAACACACACTGCATGAAACACACACTTACTGACACAGACTGACTGAAACACACTGTTTGAAGCACACACACACTTAATGACACAGACACTCACACACTCACTGACTGAAACACACACGGACTGACTGAAGTACAGAGTGAAAAACGCTCTTACTGAAATGCACTCTTACTGACATTCACTCTGACTGAACCATGCTGATTGACACATGCATTGACTGACACACACACTGACTGAAACACAAACAGTGACTGAAACTTAAACACAGGTGGAAATACACACGGATGGAAACACAAATGACTGACACACACACTGACCGATACACACAAGCTGAACCACACACTGAATGAACCACACACTGACTGAACCATTCATTGACTGACACACACACTGACTGAAACATGCACCAGCTGACCCTCAACTGATTGACGGACATATTGACTGACATACGTGCTAATTGATATATTCACTGACTGACATGCACTGATGACACTCATTGACTGACACACACTGACTGACAAACTGACTGGCATACACTGACTGGAACACACACTGACTGACACACATACTGACTGAAACCCACTCTGATTGAACCACGCTGATTGACACATGCACTGACTAACTCACACACTGACTGAAACACAATCAATGACTGAAACTCAAACACAGATGGAAATAAACATAGATGGAAACACACACTGACTGACGCACACACTGACTGACACCAGCAATGACTGGCACATGTGACAGACACATACAATGACTGAAACACACTCTGACAAACACATACACTGACTAAAACATGCAGCGGCTGACACTCAACTGAGTGACGCACACACTGACTGATATACGCACCAATTTATATATTCACAGATTGACATGCACTGACTGACGCACACACATTCAATGACACACACTCACTGAAACACACTGACTGACACACACTGACTGGCACACACTGCCTGAAACATACACTGACTGGAACACACTCTGACTGACACACTAACTCTGACTGAAACACAATCTGACTGAACCATGTTGATTGACACATGCACTGACTGACAAACATACTGACTGAAACACAAACACTGGATGAAACTCAGACACACATGGATGGAAACACACACCGACTGACACACACACTGACGCACACACTGACTGATACACACTAGCTGAAAAACACACTGATGGAACAACACACACTGACTGAATGACACACACTAACTGACTTACACACTGATTACACATTTGACACACACATACACTGACTGAAACACACACTGACAAACACACTGACCAACAAACAGACTGACTGAAACACACACAGACTGAAACACACACTGCGTGAAACACACACTAATGGACACAGACTGACTGGAACGCACTGTCTGAAGCACACACACAATTAATGAGACACACACTAACACACTCACTGACTGAAACACGCTCTGACTGAACAACGCTGATTGACACATCTACTGACTGACACACACACTGACGGAAACACAAACACTGACTGAAACTCAAACACAGATGGAAATACACACGGATGGAAACACAAATGACTGATGCAGACACTGACAGGTACACACAAGCTGAACCACACACTGAATGAACCACACACTGACTGAACCAGACATTGACTGACACACACACTGTCTGAAATATACACCAGCTGACACTCAACTGAGTGACGGACACATTGACTTACATATGCACTAATTGATATACTCACTGACTGACATGCACTGACGGACAAAAACATACTCACAAATTGACTGACACACACTAGCTGACACACACTGACTGGCACACACTGACTGAAACATACACTGACTGGAACACACACTGACTGACACACACACTGACTGACACACACACTGAATGAACCACACACTGACTGAACCACACATTGACTGACATACACACTGACTGAAACATGCACCGGCTGACACTCAACTGAGTGACGGACACATTGACTTACATATGCACTAATTGATATACTCACTGACTGACATGCACTGACAGACAAACACATACTCACAAATTGACTGACACACACTAGCTGACACACACTGACTGGCACACACTGACTGAAACATACACTGACTGGAACACACACTGACTGACACACACACTGACTGACACACACACTGAATGAACTACACACTGACTGAACCACACATTGACTGACATACACATTGACTGAAAAATGCACCGGCTAACACTCAACTGAGTGATGGACACATTGACTGACATACGCACTAATTGATAAACTCACTGACTGACGTACACATACTGAAACATACACTGACTGACACACACACTGTGACACACACACTGACAGACACACTCTGACTGAAACACATACTGACTGAAACACACGCACACACACACTGACTGAAGCACACACACACACACAGAAACACCCACTGAATGACACTCACACTAACTGGCACTTACACTTAGTGAAACACACACTGACTGAAACACAAACTGACTGAAACACACACTGTTTGACAAACACTGACTGAATCACACTGATGGATACATGCAATGTCTGAAACACACACTGACAGTCACATGCACTGCATGAAACATACATCGGATGACACACAACTCAGTGACACATGCACTGACTGACACCCGCACTGATTGCTATACTCACTGACTGACACACACACTGATTGGCACGCACCCTCAGTGAAACATACTCTTTCTGAAGCACACGGATTTTAACCTGCACTGACTGACACATACACTGAAAGAAACACACACACTTTGAAACACACACTAAGCGACACATACACTGACTGAAACACATATTGAAGGATGCATACACTTACTGAAATATACACTGACTGAAGCAAACTGATTTACACATGCACTGACTGACACACACACACACTGAAACACACAGACTGACACTCCCACTGAATGAAACTCTGACTGAAACTCACACTGACTGAAACACAAACTGACTGAAACACACACTGACTGAAACACACACTGACTGAACCATGCTGATTGACACACACTGACTGACATGCACACTCACTGAAAAACAAACACTGACTGAAACGCAAACACAGATGGAAATACACACGGATGGAATCACAAATGACTGACACACACACTGAAAGAAACACACACACTCTGAAACACACACTAAGTGACACGTACACTGACTGAAACACATATTGAATGACACATACACTTACTGAAACACCCACTGACTGAAACACACTGATTTACACTGCACTGACTGACACACACACACACTGAAACACACAGACTGACACTCCAACTGAATGAAACTCAGACTGACTGAAACTCACAATGACTGAAACACACACTGACTGAAACACACACTGACTGAAACACACACTGGCTGAAACATACACTGACTGAAACACACACTGACATGAAACACACACTGATTGACGCGCACACTGTCTGAAACACAAACTGAGTGACTCATACACTGGCACACACACTGTCTGAAACACACACACTAACTGTAACTCACACTGACTGACACATACACTGACTGAACCATACACTGACTGATACACACTGACTGAAACACAGACTGACTGAAACACACACACACTCTGACTGAAACACACACTAATGGACACATGGACTGACTGAAACACACACTGACTTACACACTGACTGACACACTGGCTGAAACTCTCAACAACACTCACACACACTGACTGACACTCACACACTGACTGAAAAACAAACCGACATATACACATACTGAAACACACACTAACTGTGACACACACACTAACTGACACACTCTGACTGAAACATGCATGTCTGATACACACACTGAAACAAACACTGACTTACACACATACTTACACACACACACTTACTAAAACACACATTTTCTGAAACACACACTGACTGACACACACACAGACACACACACACACATACATTGACAGACACACACTGACAGACACACACATGAACGCCATCTGAAACACACTCAGACTAAAACACACACTAACTGACACAGACAGTGACCAAAACAAACACTGACTGACAAAAACACCCACACTGACTGAATCACACTGACTGATACATGCAGTGTCTGAAACAGACACTGACAGACACATGCACTGCATGAAACATACATCGGCTGACACACATCTCAGTGACACATGCACTGACTGACACCCTCACTGATTGCTATATTCACTGATTGACTCACACACTGATTGACACGCACCCTGAGTGAATCATACTCTTCCTGAAGCACACGGATTTACACCTGCACTGACTGACACACACACTGAAAGAAACACACACACTCTGAAACACACACTAAGCGACACGTACACTGACTGAAAGACATATTGAATGACACATACACTTACTGAAACACACACTGACTGAAGCACACTGATTTACACATGCACTGACTGACACAAACACACACTAAAACACACTGACTGAAACACACACTGACTGAAACTCACGCTGACTGAAACACAAACTTTCTGACACACTGGCTGAAACACACCCCAACACTCACATACACTGACTGACATTCACACACTGCCTGAAGCACTGACTGACACATACACATATTGAAACACACACTGACTGACACACACACTGTGGCACATACTCAAACACACACACTTACTAAAACACACATTTTCTGAAACACACACTGACTGACACACGCACACACACACACACACACACACACACACACACACACACACACACACACACACACACACACACACACATACATTGACTGACACACACTGACAGACATACACATGCACGCTGTCTGAAACACACTCTGACTAAAACACACATTAACTGACACACACACTGACCGACACACATACACTGACTTAAACACACGGGCTGACTGAAACACAATCTGCATGAAACACACACTAACTGACATAGACTGACTGAAACGCACTGTCTGAAGCACACACACACTGAATGACAAACAGACAAACACACACACTGACTGAAACACAAGGACAGATGGAAATACACACCGATGGACACACACACTGTCTGATACACACACTGACAGACACATGCACTGACTGAAACATACATCGGCTGACACACAACTCAGTGACACATGCACTGACTGACAGCTGCACTGATTGCTATACTCACTGACTGACACACACACTGACTGACATGCACACTGAGTGAAACATACTCTTCCAGAAGCACAATGATTTACACCTGCACTGACTGCCACATACACTGAAAGAAACAAACACACACTGAGCGACACATACACTGACTGAAACACATATTGAATGACACATACACTTACTGAAACACACACTGACTGAGGAACACTGACTCACACATGCACTGACTGACACACAAACACACACACATTGACTGAAACACACACACACACTGAAACACCCACTGACTGACACTCACACTGACTGGCACTTACACTGAGTGAAACACACACTGACTGAAACACACACTGACATGAAACACACACACTGACATGACACACACACACACACTCTAAAAGACACACTGAGTGACTCATACACTAACACACACACTCTCTGAAACACACACACTAACTGTAACTCAAACAGAATGAAACACACTGAATGAATAACATACTGACTGACACACACACTGACTGAACCACACACTAACTGACACACACACTGACTGAAACACACACTAACAGACACACACACACTGACGGAAACACACACTGACTGAAACACACACCGCATGAAACACACACTAACTGACAGGCTGAATGAAACACACTGTATGAAAGACACACACTGACAGACACACACACAGACTGACTGAAACACCGAGTGAAACACACTCTTACTGACATGCACTCTGACTGAAACACAGACTCACAGAAACACACTCTGACTGAACCATGCTGATTGACACATGCACTGACTGAAACACAAACATTGACTGAAACTCAAACACAGATAGAAATGCTCACGGATAGAAACACACACTGACTGACACTAACCCTGATTGACACACACAGTGTGACACATGTGACAGACACGTACGCTGACTGAGACACACAATGACAAACACAAACACTGACTGAAACATGCACCGGCTGACACTCAAATGAGTGACGCACACAAAGACTGACATATGCACTAATTGATATACTCACTGACAGAAATGCACTGACTCATACGCACACACATTGACTGACACACTCTGACTGACTCACACTGACTGACACACACTGACTGGCACAAACAGACTGAATACACTTACTGGAACAAACAATGACTGGAACACGCACTGACTGAAAAACACACTGTCTGACAAACACACTGACTGAATCCCACTGACTGATACATGCAATGTCTGAAACTTACACTGACAGACACATGCACTGACTGAAACATACACCAGCTGACACTCAACTGAGTGACGCACACACTGAGTAACATATGCATTAATTGATATACTCACTGACTGACATACACTGACACACACACACATTGACTGACACACACTGACTGACACACTGACTGACACACAGTGAATGACCCACACCGACTGGCACACACTGATTGAAAACACACTGACTGGAACACACACTGACTGGAACACACACTGACTGGAACACCAATTGACTGAAACACCCACTGACTGATACACACACTGTCTGACAAACACTGACTGAATCACACTGACTGATACATGCAATGTCTGAAACACACACTGACAGACACAGGCATTGCATGAAACATACATTGGCTGACGCACAACTCAGTGACACATGTACTGACTGACACCCGCACTGATTGCAATACTCACTGACTGACTCACACACTGACTGACATGCACACTGAGTGAAACATACTCTTCCTGAAGCACACGTATTTATACCTGCACTGACTGACACACACTCTGAAAGAAACACACACACTCTGAAACATACAATAAGCGACACATACACTGACTGAAATACATATTGAATGACAAATACACTTACTGAAACACACACTGACTGAAGTAAACTGATTTACACATGCACTGACTGACTCACACACACACTGAAACACACAGACTGACACTCCCACTGGCTGAAACTCACACTGACTGAAACACCCACTGACTGAAACACACACTGTCTGACAAACACTGACTGAATCACACTGACTGATACATGCAATGTCTGAAACACACACTGACAGACACAGGCATTGCATGAAACATACAGCGGCTGACACACAACTCAGTGACACATGCACTAACTGACACCCGCACTGATTGCTATACTCACTGACTGACTCACACACTGACTGATGCACACCCTGAGTGAAACATATTCTTCCTGATGCACACGGATTTATACCTGCACTGATTGACACACTCTCTGAAAGAAACACACACACTCTGAAACACACACTAAGTGACACATACACTGACTGAAACACATATTGAATGACACATACACTTACTGAAACACACACTGACTGAAGCACACTGACTTACACATGCACTGACTGACACACACACACACTGAAGCACACAGACTGACACTCCCATTGACTGAAACTCACACTTAATGAAACACACACTGACTGAAACTCACACTGACTGAAACACACACTTTCTGACACACTGGCTGAAACACACACCAACACTCACATACACTGACTGACACTCACACACCGCCTGAAGCACTGACTGACACATACACATTTTGAAACACACACTGAATGACACACACACTGTGACACATACTCACACACACACACTTACTAAAACACACATTTTCTGAAACACAGACTGACTGACAAACGCACACACAGACACACACAGACACACACACACACACACACACACACACACACACACACACACGCACACACATACATTGACTGACACACACTGACAGACATACACATGCACGCTGTCTGAAACACACTCTGACTAAGACACAGATTAACTGACACACACACTGACCGACACACTTACACTGACTTAAACACACGGGCTGACTGAAACACAATCTGCATGAAACACACACTAACTGACATAGACTGACTGAAACGCACTGTCTGAAGCACACACACACTGAATGACAAATACACAAACACACACACTGACTGACACACACGGACTGAGTGAAACACAGAGTGAAAAACACTTACTGAAACACACTCTTACTGACATGCACTATGACTGAAACACACAGAGACAGAAACACACTTTGACTGAACCATGCTGATTGACACATGCACTGACTGACACACACAACGACTGAAACACAAATACTGACTGAAACACAAGCACAGATGGAAATACACACCGATGGACACACACACTGACTGAAACACACACTGACAGACACATGCACTGACTGAAACATACATCGGCTGACACACAACTCAGTGACACATGCACTGACTGACACCCACACTGATTGCTATACTTAGTGACTGACACACACTCTGATTGACATGCACACGGAGTGAAACATACTCTTCCAGAAGCAAACTGAATTACGCCTGCACTGACTGCCACACACACGGTAAGAAACAAATACTCTGAAACACACACTGAGTGACACATACACTGACGGAAACACTTACTGAATGACACATACACTTACTGAAACACACACTGACCGAAGCACACTGATTTACACATGCACTGACTGACACACACACACACACACACACACACACACACACACACATACACTGACTGACTCACATGGACCGACTGAAACACAGAGTGAAAAACACTCTTACTGAAACACACTCTTACTGACATGCACTATGACTGATACACACACTGACTGAAACATACTCTGACTGAACCACGCTGATTGACACATGCACTGACTGAACACACACTGACTGAAACACAAACACTGACTGAAACACATGCACAGATGGAAATACAAACCGATGGACACACACACTGTCTGATACACACACTGACAGACACATGCACTGACTGAAACATACATCGGCTGACACACAACTAAGTGACACATGCACTGACTGACAGCTGCACTGATTGCTACACTCACTGACTGACACACACACTGACTGACATGCAAACTGAGTGAAACATACTCTTCCAGAAGCACAATGCTTTACACCTGCACTGACTGCCACATACACTGAAAGAAACAAACACACACTGAAACACACACTGAGTGACACATACACTGACTGATACACATACTGAATGAAACATACGCTTACTGAAATACACACTGACTGAAGCACCCTGATTTACATATGCACTGACTGACACACACACACACACACACACACACACACACACACACACACACACACACACACACACACACACACACACACACACACACACACACACACACACACACACACACACACACTGACTGAAACATACACACACACTGAAACACCCACTGACTGACACTCACACTGACTGGCACTTACACTGAGTGAAACACACACTGACTGAAACACACACTGACATGAAACACACACACTGACATGACACACACACACACTCTAAAAGACACACTGAGTGACTCATATACTAACACACACACTGTCTGAAACACACACACTAAATGTAACTCAAACAGAATGAAACACACTGAATGAATAACATACTGACTGACACACACACTGACTGAACCACATACTAACTGACACACACACTGACTGAAACACACACTAACAGACACACACACACTGACTGAAACACAAACTGACTGAAATACACTCAATGAAACACACTGACTGAAACACACACTGACTGAAACAAACACCGCATGAAACACACACTAACTGACAGGCTGACTGAAAGTCACTGTATGAAACACACACACTGACTGACGCACACACGGACTGACTGAAACACCGAGTGAAACACACTCTTACTGACATGCACTCTAACTGAAACACACACTGACAGAAACACACTCTGACTGAACCATGCTGATTGACACATGCACTGTCTGACACACAGACTGAAACACAAATATTGACTGAAACTCAAACATAGATAGAAATACTCACGGATGGATACACAAACTGACTGACACTAACCCTGACTGACACACACACTGACTGACACATGTGACAGATACCTACGCTGACTGAGACACACACTGACAAACACAAACACTGACTGAAATATGCACCAGCTGACACTCAAATGAGTGACGCATACATGACTGACATATGCACTATTTGATATACTCACTGACAGACATGCACTGACTGATACACACACACATTGACTGGGACACACTGACTGACTCAAACTGACTGACACACACTGACTGGCACAAACAGACTGAAGACACACTGACTGGAACACACACTGTCTGACAAACACACTGACTGAATCCCACTGACTGATACATGCAATGTCTGAAACTTACACTGACAGACACATGCACGGACTGAAACATACACCGGCTGACACTCAACTGAGTGACACACACACTGACTAACATACGCATTAATTGATAGACTCACTGACTGACATACACTGACACACACACACATTGACTTACATGCACTGACTGACACACTGACTGACACACAGTGAATGACACACACTGACTGGCACACACTGACTGAAAATACACTGACTGCAACACACACTGACTGGAATACACACTGACTGAAACACACACTGTCTGAAAAACACTGACTGACGCACACTGACTGATACGTGCAATGTCTGAAATACACACTGACAGACACAGGCACTGCATGAAACATACATCGGCTGACACACAACTCAGTGACACATGCACTGACTGACACCCGCACTGATTGCTATACTCACTGACTGGAACACACTGACTAACACGCACCCTGAGTGAAACATACTCTTCCTGAAGCACACGGATTTACACCTGCACTGACTGACACACACTCTGAAAGAAACACACACACTCTGAAACACATTAAGCGACACGTACACTGACTGAAACAGATATTGAATGACACATACACTTACTGAAACACACACTGACTGAAGCAAACTGCTTTACACATGCACTGACTGAAACACACACACACTGAAACACACAGACTGACACTCCCACAGGCTGAAACTCACAATGACTGAAACACCCACTGACTGAAACCCTTACTGCCTGACAAACACTGACTGAATCACACTGACTGATACATGCAATGTCTGAAACACACACTGACAGACGCATTCACTGCATGAAACATACATCGGCTGACACACAACTCAGTGACACATGTACTGACTGACACCCGCACAGATTGCTATACTCACTGACTGACTCACACACTGACTGACATGCAGCCTGAGTGAAAAATACTCTTCCTAAAGCACATGGATTTATACCTGCACTGACTGACACACACACTGAAAGAAACACACACTAAGCGACACATACACTGACTGAAACACATATTGAATTACACATACACTTACTGAAACACACACTGACTGAAGCACACTGATTTACACATGCACTGACTGACACATACACACACACTGCAACACACAGACTGAGACTCACACTGACTGAAACTCACACTGACTGAAACACACACTGACTGAAACACACACTGACTGAATCACACACTGACTGAAAAACAGGACTGACACATACACATACTGAAAAACTCACTGACTGTGACACACACACTAACTGACACACTCTGACTGAAACATGCATGTCTGATACACACACTGATACAAACACTGACTTACACACATACACACACACTTACTAAAACACACATTTTCTGAAACACACACTGACTGACACACACACACACACACACACACACACACATACATTGCCTGACACACACTGACAGACACACACATGCAAACTGTTTGAAACACACTCTGACTGAAACACACACTGTCTGACAAACAATGACTGAATCACACTGACTGACACATGCAATGTCTGAAATACACACTGACAGACACATGCATTGACTAAATCATACACCGGCTGACACAGAACTCAGTGACACATGCACTGACTGATACCCGCACTGATTGCTATACTCACTGACTGACACACACACTGACTGACACACACCATGAGTGAAACATAGTCTTCCTGAAGCACAATGATTTACACCTGCACTGACTGACACACACACTGAAAGAAACACACACACACTGAAACACGCACTGAGCGACATGTACACTGACTGAAAAACACACTGATTGACACATACAATTACTGAAACACACACTGACTGAAGCACGCTGATTTACACATCCACTGACTGACACACACGGACTGAAACACACACTGAATGAAACACGCACCAACGGACACATGGACTGACTAAAGCACCGTCTAACTTACACACTCTGACTTACACACACTGACAGAAACACACGCTGACTGACACACACAGACTGACACACTGGCTGAAACACAGACCAACACTCACACTCACTGACTGATACTCACACACTGACTGAAGCACAGACTGACACATACACATACTGAAACACACACTGACTGACACATACTCTGTGACACACACACTGACTGACACACTCTGACTGAAAGACATATTGACTGAAACACACACACACACTGACTGAAACACACACTAATGGACACATGGACTGCCTGAAACACACACTGACTTACACACACTGACTTACACACACTGCCAGAAAGACACACTGACTGACACACACACTGACTGACACACATACACAGACATACATTGCCTGACACACACTGACTGACACACTGACTGACACACACTGACTGAACACACACTGACAGAAACGCACACTGACTGACACACACGCTGACTGACACACTTGCTGAAACACACACCAAAACTCACATGCACTGACTGACACTCACATACTGCCTGAAGCACAGACTGACACATACACATATTGAAACACACAATGACTGACACACACAGTGTGACACACACACTGACTGACACACTCTACTGAAAAATGCATGTCTGATACACACACTGACTTGCACACATTCTCACACAAACAAACACACAAACACACACACATTGACTGACACCCACTGATGGACACACACATGCACACTGTCTGAAACACATTCTGACTAAAACACGCATTAACTGACACACATACTGACCAAAACACACACTGACCGACACACATCCACTGACTTAAACACACAGGCTGACTGCAACACAATCAACATGAAACACACACTAACTGACATAGACTGACTGAAACGCACTGTCTGAAGCACACACACACTGAATGACAAATACACAAACACACACACTGACTGACACACACGGACTGACTGAAACACAGAGTGAAAAACACTCTTACTGAAACACACTCTTACTGACATGCACTCTGACTGAAACACACAGAGACAGAAACACACTCTGACTGAACCATGCTGATTGACACACGCACTGACTGACACATAAAAACACTGAAACACAAACACTGACTGAAACACAAACACAGATGGAAATACACACCGATGGAAACACACACTGACTGACATACGCACTAATTGATATACTCACTAACTGACATGCACTGACTGACACACACAGACATTGAATGACACACACTGACTGCCACATTGACTGACACACACTGACTGGCACAAACAGACTGAACACAAACTGACTGGAACACACACTGACTGGAACACACACTGACTGAAACTCCCACTGACTGAAACACCCACTGACTGAAACACACACTCTCTGACAAACACTGACTGAATCACACTGACTGATACATGCAATGTCTGAAACACACACTGACAGATTCATGCACTGTATGAAACATACATCGGCTGACGCACAACTCAGTGACATATGCACTGACTGACACCTGCACAGATTGTTATACTCACTGACTGACTCACACAGTGACTGACACGCACCAAGTGAAACACACTCTTCCTGAAGCACATGGATTTAAACCTGCACTGACTGACACACACACTGAAAGGAACACACACACTCTGAAACACACACTAAGTGACACGTACACTGACTGAAAAACGTATTGAATGACAAATACACTTACTGAAACACACACTGACTGAAGCACACTGATTTACACATGCACTGACTGACACGCACACACACTGAAACACATAGACTGACACTCCCACTGACTGACACTCCCACTGACTGACACTCACACTGACTGAAACATACACTGACTGAAACACACACTGACATGAAACACACACACTGATTGACACGCACACTGTCTGATGCACACACACTAACTGTAACTCACACTGACTAAAACACACGCTTACTGACACATACACTGCCTGAAACACACACTGACATGAAACACACACACTGACTGACATGCACACTGTCTGCAACACACACTGAGTGACTCATACACTGACACACACACTGTCTGAAACACACACACTAACTGTAACTCACACTGACTGACACATACACTGACTGAAACACACTCTTACTGACACATACACTGCCTGAACTATACACTGACTGACACAAATTGACTGAAACACAAACTGACTGAAACACACACACACTCTGACTGAAACACACACTAACGGACACATGGACTGACTGAAACACACACTGACTTATGCACACACTGACTGACACACTGTCTGAAATACTCAACAACACTCACACACACTGACTGACACTCACACACTGACTTAAAAACAGACTGACACATACACATGCTGAAACACACACTAATTGTGACACACACACTAACTGACACACTCTGACTGACACATGGATGTCCAATACACACACTGAAACAACCACTGACTTACAAACATATTCACGCACACACTTACTAAAACACACATTTTCTGAAACACACACTGACTGACACACACATACACACACACACATACATTGACTGACACCCACTGACAGACACACACATGCACACTGTCTGAAACACACTCTGACTAAAACACACACTAACTGACACATACACTGACCAAAACACACACTGACCGACACAGACACACACACTGACTGAAACACACATTGACTGAAACATACACTGACTGAAACACACACTGACATGAAACACACACACTGACGGACATGCACCCTGAGTGAAACATACTCTTCCTGAAGCACACAGATTTCTAGCCGGAACTGATTGACACACACTCTGAAAGAAACACACACAAACTGAAACACACACCAAGCGACAAGTGCACTGACTGAAACACATATTGAATGACACATACACTTATTGAAACACACACTGACTGAAGCACACTGATTTACACATGCACTGACTGACACACACACACACTGAAACACACAGACGGACACTCCCACTTACTGAAACTCACACTGACTGAAACTTACACTGACTGAAACAAACACTGACTGAAACACACACTGACTGAAACACACACTGACTGAAACACACACTGACATGAAACACACACACTGACTGACACGCACACTGTCTGAAGCATACACTAATGGACACATGGACTGACTGAAGCACTGACTAACTTACACACTCTGACTTACACACACTGACAGAAACACACACTGACTGACATAAACAGACTGACACACTGGCTGAAACACACACCAACACTCACACACAATGACTGACACTCACACAATGACTGAAGCACAGAATGACACATACACATACTGAAACACACCCTGACTGACACACACACTGTGACACACACACTGACTGACACACTCTGACTGAAACACATACTGACTGAAACACACATACACACACTGACTGAAACACACACTAATGGACACATGGACTGCCTGAAACACATTCTGACTTACACACACTGACTTACACACACTGACAGAAACACACACTGACTGATACACGCACTGACTGACACACTGGCTGAAACACACACCAACACTCAAATACAATGACTGACACACACACTGTGACACACACACTGACTGACACACTCTGACTGAAACATGCATTCCGATAAACACACTGACTTACACACATACACACACACACACACTTACTAAAACACACATTTTCTGAAACACACTGACTGACACACACACACACATACACAAACACACACACATTGACTGACACACACTGATGGACACACACATGCACACTGTCTGAAACACACTCTGACTAAAACACACATTAACTGACACACACACTGACCAAAACACACATTGACCAACACACATACACTGACTTAAAAACACGGGCTGATTGAAATACAATTTGCATGAAACACACACTAACTGACAGAGAAAGACTGAAACGCACTGTCTGAAGCACACACACACTGAATGACAAACACACAAACACACACACTGACTGACACACACGGACTGACTGAAACACAGAGTGAAAAACATTCTTACTGAAACACACTCTTACTGACATGCACTATGACTGAAACACACAGAGACAGAAACACACTCTGACTGAACCATGCTGATTGAAACATCAACTGACTGACACACACAATGACTGAAACACAAACACTGACTGAAACACAAACTCAGATGGAAATACACACCGATGGAAACACACACTGACTGACACACGCACTAATTGATATACTCACCAAATGACATGCACTGAATGACACACACACACGTTGACTGACACACACTGACTGATACACACTAACTGGCAGAAACAGACTGAACACACACTGACTGGAACACACACTGACTGGAACACACACTGACTGAAACACACACTGTCTGACAAACACATTGACTGAATCACACTGACTGATACATGCAATGTCTGAAACTTACACTGACAGACACATGCACTGATTGAAACATACACTGGCTGACACTCAACTGAGTGACGCACACACTGAAATACATACGCCTTAATTGATATACTTACTGAATGGCATACACTGACTGACACACACACACACATTGACTGACACACTGACTGACACACACTGACTGACACACACTGGCACACACTGACTGAACACACACTGACTGGAACATACACTGACTGGAACAACCACTAATTGAAACACGAACTGACTGAAACACACACTGTCTGACAAACACTGACTGAATCACACTGACTGATACATGCAATATCTGAAACACACACTGAGAGACACATGCACTGAACGAAACATACATTGGCTGACACACAACTCAGTGACACATACACTGACTGACACCCGCACTGATTGCTATACTCACTAACTGACTCACACACTGACTGACATGCACCCTGAGTGAAACATACTCTTCCTGAAGTACACAGATTTAAACCTGCACTGACTGACACACACTGAAAGAAACTCACACACACTGAAACACACACTAACGGACACATGGACTGACTGAAACACATACTGACTTACACACACACTGACTGACACACTGGCTGAAACACTCACCAACACTCAAACACACTGACTGACACTCACACACTGATGGAAAAAACAGGACTAACACATACACATACTGAAAAACTCACTGACTGTGACACACACACTAACTGACACACTCTGACTGAAATATGCATGTCTGATACACAGACATTGACTTACATGCAAACAGACTTACTAAAACACACATTATCTGAAACACACACTGACTGACACACACACACACACATACATTGACTGACACACACTGACAGACACACACATGCACGCTGTCTGAAACACACTCTGACTGAACACACACTGTCTGACAAACACTGTCTGAATCACATTGACTGACACATGCAATGTCTGAAACACACACTGACTGACACATGCACTGAATGAAACATATATCGGCTGACACACAACTCAGTGACACATGCACTGACTGACACCCGCACTGATTGCTATACTCACTGACAGAGTCACGCACTGACTGACATGCACTCTGAGTGAAAAATACTCTTCCTGAAGCACACGGATTTAAACCTGCACTGACTGACACACACACTGAAAGAAACACACACACTCTGAAACACACACTAAGCGACACGTACACTGACTGAAACAGATATGGAATGACACATACACTTACTGAAACACAAACTGACTGAAGCACACTGATTTACACATGCACTGACTGACACACATGTACACACTGAAACACACAGACTGACACTCACACTGACTGACACTCACACTGACTGAAACACACACTGACTGAAACACACACTGACTAAACACACATTGATTGAAATACACACCATAAGAAACACACACTAACTGAAAGGCTGACTGAAACCACTGTCTGAAATACACACACTGACTGACACACAAACGGACTCACTGAAACACCAAGTGAAACACACTCTTACTGAAACACTCTCTTACTGACATGCACTCTGACTGAAACACACACTGACAGAAACACACTCTGACTGAACCATGCTGATTGACACATGCACTGTCTGACACAATCACTGACTGAAACACAGACACTGACTGAAGCTCAAACACACATTGGAAATACACATGGATGGAAACACACACTGACTGACACACATACTGACTGACACATGTGACAGAAATGTACTCTGACTGAGACACACATTGACAAACACATACAATGACTGAAACATGCACCGGCTGACACTCAACTGAGTGACGCACACAATGACTGACATACGCACCAATTGATATACTCACTGACTGACATGCACTGACTGACACAAACTGACTGACACACACTGACTCTTACACACTAACTGGCACACACAGACTGAAAATAAACTGACTGGAACACACACACTGACTGAAACACACACTGACTGTAACACACATTGTCTGAAAAACACACTGATTGAATCACACTGACTGATACATGCAATGACTGAAACATACACTGAGAGACACATGCACTGACTGAAACATACACCGGCTGGAACTCAACTGAGTGACGCACACACTGACTGACATACGCACTAATTGACATACTCTTTGACTGACACACACTGACTGACACACTGACTGACACACACTGACTGGCACACACTGATTGAACATACACTGACAGGAACATACACTGATTGGAACAAACACTGACTGGAATACACACTGACTGAAACACACACTGACTGAAAAACACACTGACTGAATCACATTGACTGACACATGCAATGTCTGAAATACACACTGACAGACACATGCATTGACTGAAGCATACGCCAGCTGACACACAACTCAGTGACACATGCACTGACTGATACCCGCACTGATTGCTATACTCACTGACTGACACACACACTGACTGACACACACCCTGAGTGAAACATAGTCTTCCTGAAGCACAATGATTTACACCTGCACTGACTGACACACACACTGAGAGAAACACACACACACTGAAACACGCACTGAGCGACACGTACACTGACTGAAAAACACACGGAATGACACATACACTTACTGAAACACACACTGACTGAAGCACGCTGATTTACACATCCACTGACTGACACACACACACACACACGGACTGAAACACACACACTAAATGTAATTCACACTGACTGACACATACTGACTGAAACACACACTGACTGAAACACACACCAACGGGCACACGGACTGACTAAAGCACCGTCTAACTTACACACTCTGACTTACACACACTGACAGAAACACACACTGACTGACACACACACACTGGCACACTGGCTGAAACACAGACCAACACTCACACTCACTGACTGATACTCACACACTGACTGAAGCACAGACTGACACATACACATACTGAAACACACACTGACTGACACATACTCTGTGACACACACACTGACTGACACACTCTGACTGAAAGACATATTGACTGAAACACACACACACACTGCCTGAAACACACACTAATGGACACATGGACAGCCTGAAAAACACACTGACTTACACACACTGACATACACACACTGACAGAAACACACACTGACTGACACACACGCTGACTGACACACTGGCTGAATTGCACACCAACCCTCACATATACTGACTGACACTCACACACACTGACGGGCACTCACACACTGCCTGAAGCACAGACTGACACATACACATATTGAAACACACAATGACTGACACACACACTGTGACACACACAGTGACTGACACAATCTGACTGAAACATGCATGTCTGATACACAGACAGACTTGCACACATACTCACACAAACAAACACACACACATTGACTGACACCCACTGATGGACACACACATGCACACTGTCTGAAACACACTCTGACTAAAACACACATTAACTGACACACATACTGACCAAAACACACACTGATCGACACACATACACTGACTTAAACACACAGGCTGACTGAAACACAATCAACATGAAACACACACTAACTGACATAGACTGACTGAAACGCACTGTCTGAAGCACACACACACTGAATGACAAATACACAAACACACACACTGACTGACACACACGGACTGACTGAAACACAGAGTGAAAAACACTCTTACTGACATGCACTCTGACTGAAACACACAGACAGAAACACACTCTGACTGAACCATGCTGATTGACACACACACTGACTGACACACAAAACACTGAAACACAAACACTGACTGAAACACAAACACAGATGGAAATACACACCGATGGAAACACACACTGACTGACATACACACTAATTGATATACTCACTAACTGACATGCACTGACTGACATACACACACATTGAATGACACACACTGACTGCCACATTGACTGACACATACTGACTGGCACAAACAGACTGAACACACACTGACTGGAACACACACTGACTGGAACACACACTGACTGGAACACCCACTGACTGAAACACCCACTGACTGAAACACACACTGTCTGACAAACACTGACTGAATCACACTGACTGATACATGCAATGTCTGAAACACACACCGACAGATTCATGCACTGCATGAAACATACATCGGCTGATGCACAATTCAGTGACACATGCACTGACTGACAACTGCACAGATTGTTATACTCACTGACTGACTCACACACTGACTGACATGCACCCTGAGTGAAACATACTCTTCTTGAAGCACACGGATTTTAGCCAGCACTGACTGACACACACACTGAAAGAAACACACACACTTTGAAACACACACTAAGCAACATGTACACTGACTGAAAAACAAATTGAATAACACATACACTTACTGAAACACACACTGACTGAATCACACTGATGTGATGCATCACATGCACTGACTGACACACACACACACACTGAAACACACGGACTGACACTCCCACTGACTGATACTCCCACTGACTGACACTCACACTGACTGACAATCACACTGTCTGAAACACACACTGACTGAAACACTCACTGACTGAAACATACACTGACTGAAACACACACTGACATGAAACACACACACTGACTGACACGCACACTGTCTGAAACACACACACTAACTGTAATTCACACTGACTAAAACACACTCTTACTGACAAATACACTGCCTGAAACACACACTGACATGAAACACACACACTGACTGACATGCACACTGTCTGCAACACACACTGAGTGACTCATACACTGACACACACACTGTCTGAAACACACACACTAACTGTAACTCACACTGACTGACAAATACACTGACTGAAACACACTCTTACTGACACATACACTGCCTGAACTATACACTGACTGATACACACTGACTGAAACACAAACTGACTGAAACACACACACACTCTGACTGAAACACACACTAACGGACACATGGACTGACTGAAACACACACTGACTTATGCACACACTGACGGACACACTGGCTGAAACACTCAACAACACTCACACACACTGACTGACACTCACACACTGACTGAAAAACAGATTGACACATACACATACTGAAACACACACTGACTGTGACACACACACTAACTGACACACTCTGACTGAAACATGGATGTCTGATACACACACTGAAACAAACACTGACTTACACACATACTTACTAAAACACACATTTTCTGAAACACACACTGACTGACACACACATACATACAGACACACACATACTTTGACACACACTGACAGACACACACATGCACGCTGTCTGAAACAAACATGCACGCTGTCTGAAACGCACTCTGACTAAAACACACACTAACTGACACATACACTGACCAAACCTCTGACTGAAACATGGATGTCTGATACGCACACTGAAACAAACACTGACTTACACACATACTCACACACACACTTACTAAAACACACATTTTCTGAAACACCCACTGACTGACACACACATAGATACAGACACACACATACTTTGACTGACACACACTGACCGACACAGACACGCACACTGACTGAAACACACATTGACTGAAAAACAAACTGTCTGACAAACACTGACTGAATCACACTGACTGATACATGCAATGTCTGAAACACAAACTGACAGACACATGCACTGCATGAAACATACATTGGCTGACACACAACTCATTGACACATGCACTGACAGACAGCCGCACTGATTGCTATACCCACTGACTGACTCACACACTGACTGACATGCACCCTGAGTGAAACATACTCTTCCTGAAGTACACGGATTTACACCTGCACTGACTGACACACACACTGAAAGAAACACACACACTCTGAAACACATACTAAGCGACACGTACACTGACTGAAACACAGATTGAATGACACATACACTTACTGAAACACACACTGAATAAAGCACACTGATTTATAAATGCACTGACTGACACACACACTCATTGAAACACACAGATTGACATTCACACTGACTGACACTCACACTCACTGAAACACACACTGACTGAAACATACACTGACTGAAACACACACTGACTGAAACACACACACTGACTGACACACACACACACACTAAAACACACACTCAGTGACTCACACACTGACACACACACTAACTGTAACTCACACTGACTGAAACATACTCTTACTGACACATACACTGCCTGAACCATACAATGTCTGATAAACACTAACTGAAACACAAACTGACTGAAACACGCACACACACATTGATTGGAATACACAGTAACGGACACATAGATTGACTGAAACACACACTGACTGACACACTGGCCGAAACACACACCAACACTTACACACACTGACTGACACACACACTGACTGAAACACAGAATGACACATACACATACTGAAACACACACTGACTGTGACACACACACTAACTGACATACAATGACAAACACATACACTGACTGAAACATGCACTGGCTGACACTCAACTGAGTGATGCACACACTCACTGACATACTCACTAATTGATATACTCCTTGACAGACATACACTGACTGAAACACACACACATTGACTGACACACATTGACTGACACACACTGACTGAAAAACACACTGACTGATAAACACACTGTCTGAATCACACACTGACTGACACATGCAATGTCTGAAATACACACTGACAGACACATGCATTGACTGAAGCATACACTGGCTGACACACAACTTAGTAACACATGCACTGACTGATACCCGCACTGATTGCTATACTCACTGACTGACACAAACCCTGACTGAAACATACTCTTCCTGAAGCACAATGATTTACACCTGCACTGACTGACACACACACTGAAAGAAACACACGCACACTGAAACACGCACTGAGCGACATGTACACTGACTGAAAAACATACTGAATGACACATACACTTACTGAAACACACGCTGACTGAACCACGCTGAGTTACACATCCACTGAATGATACACACACACACACAGACTGAAAAACACACACTAAATGTAACTCACACTGACTGACACATACACTGACTGAAACACACACTGACTGAAACACACACCAACGGGCACACGGACTGACTAAAGCACCGTCTAACTTACACACTCTGACTTACACACACTGACAGAAACACACACTGACTGACACACACACACTGGCACACTGGCTGAAACACAGACCAACACTCACACTCACTGACTGATACTCACACACTGACTGAAGCACAGACTGACACATACACATACTGAAACACACACTGACTGACACATACTCTGTGACACACACACTGACTGACACACTCTGACTGAAAGACATATTGACTGAAACACACACACACACTGACTGAAACACACACTAATGGACACATGGACTGCCTGAAACACACACTGACTTACACACACTGACAGAAACACACACTGACTGACACACATGCTGACTGACACACTGGCTGAATTACACACCAACCCTCACATATACTGACTGACACTCACACACACTGACGGGCACTCACACACTGCCTGAAGCACAGACTGACACATACACATATTGAAACACACAATGACTGACACACACACTGTGACACACACAGTGACTGACACACTCTGACTGAAACATGCATGTCTGATACACAGACGGACTTGCACACATACTCACACAAACAAACACACACACATTGACTGACACCCACTGATGGACACACACATGCACACTGTCTGAAACACACTCTGACTAAAACACACATTAACTGACACACATACTGACCAAAACACACACTGATCGACACACATACACTGAATGACAAACACACAGGCTGACTGAAACACAATCAACATGAAACACACACTAACTGACATAGACTGACTGAAACGCACTGTCTGAAGCACACACACACTGAATGACAAATACACAAACACACACACTGACTGACACACACGGACTGACTGAAACACAGAGTGAAAAACACTCTTACTGACATGCACTCTGACTGAAACACACACAGACAGAAACACACTCTGACTGAACCATGCTGATTGATACACACACTGACTGACACACAAAAACACTGAAACACAAACACTGACTGAAACACAAACACAGATGGAAATACACACCGATGGAAACACACACTGACTGACATACGCACTTATTGATATACTCACTAACTGACATGCACTGACTGACATACACACACATTGAATGACACACACTGACTGCCACATTGATTGACACACGCTGACTGGCACAAACAGACTGAACACACACTGACTGGAACACACACTGACTGGAACACACACTGACTGGAACACCCACTGACTGAAACACCCACTGACTGAAACACACACTGTCTGACAAACACTGACTGAATCACACTGACTGATACTATGCAATGTCTGAAACACACACCGACAGATTCATGCACTGCATGAAACATACATCGGCTGATGCACAATTCAGTGACACATGCACTGACTGACAACTGCACAGATTGTTATACTCACTGACTGACTCACACACTGACTGACATGCACCCTGAGTGAAACATACTCTTCTTGAAGCACACGGATTTTAGCCAGCACTGACTGACACACACACTGAAAGAAACACACACACTTTGAAACACACACTAAGCAACACGTACACTGACTGAAAAACAAATTGAATGACACATACACTTACTGAAACACACACTGACTGAATCACACTGATGTGATGCATCACATGCACTGACTGACACACACACACACACTGAAACACACGGACTGACACTCCCACTGACTGATACTCCCACTGACTGACACTCACACTGACTGACAATCACACTGACTGAAACACACACTGACTGAAACACTCACTGACTGAAACATACACTGACTGAAACACACACTGACATGAAACACACACACTGACTGACACGCACACTGTCTGAAACACACACACTAACTGTAACTCACACTGACTAAAACACACTCTTACTGACAAATACACTGCCTGAAACACACACTGACATGAAACACACACACTGACTGACATGCACACTGTCTGCAACACACACTGAGTGACTCATACACTGACACACACACTGTCTGAAACACACACACTAACTGTAACTCACACTGACTGACAAATACACTGACTGAAACACACTCTTACTGACACATACACTGCCTGAACTATACACTGACTGATACACACTGACTGAAACACAAACTGACTGAAACACACACACACTCTGACTGAAACACACACTAACGGACACATGGACTGACTGAAACACACACTGACTTATGCACACACTGACGGACACACTGGCTGAAACACTCAACAACACTCACACACACTGACTGACACTCACACACTGACTGAAAAACAGACTGACACATACACATACTGAAACACACACTGACTGTGACACACACACTAACTGACACACTCTGACTGAAACATGGATGTCTGATACACACACTGAAACAAACACAGACTTACATACATACTCACACACATACTTACTAAAACACACATTTTCTGAAACACACACTGACTGACACACACATACATACAGACACACACATACTTTGACACACACTGACAGACACACACATGCACGCTGTCTGAAACAAACATGCACGCTGTCTGAAACGCACTCTGACTAAAACACACACTAACTGACACATACACTGACCAAACCTCTGACTGAAACATGGATGTCTGATACACACACTGAAACAAACACTGACTTACACACATACTCACACACACACTTACTAAAACACACATTTTCTGAAACACCCACTGACTGACACACACATAGATACAGACACACACATACTTTGACTGACACACACTGACCGACACAGACACGCACACTGACTGAAACACACATTGACTGAAAAACAAACTGTCTGACAAACACTGACTGAATCACACTGACTGATACATGCAATGTCTGAAATACAAACTGACAGACACATGCACTGCATGAAACATACATTGGCTGACACACAACTCATTGACACATGCACTGACAGACAGCCGCACCGATTGCTATACCCACTGACTGACTCACACACTGACTGACATGCACCCTGAGTGAAACATACTCTTCCTGAAGTACACGGATTTACACCTGCACTGACTGACACACACACTGAAAGAAACACACACACTCTGAAACACATACTAAGCGACACGTACACTGACTGAAACACAGATTGAATGACACATACACTTACTGAAACACACACTGAATAAAGCACACTGATTTATAAATGCACTGACTGACACGCACACTCATTGAAACACACAGATTGACATTCACACTGACTGACACTCACACTCACTGAAACACACACTGACTGAAACACGCACTGACTGAAACATACACTGACTGAAACACACACTGACTGAAACACACACACTGACTGACACACACACACACACACTAAGACACACACTCAGTGACTCACACACTGACACACACGCTAACTGTAACTCACACTGACTGAAACATACTCTTACTGACACATACACTGCCTGAACCATACAATGTCTGATAAACACTAACTGAAACACAAACTGACTGAAACACGCACACACACATTGATTGGAATACACAGTAACGGACACATAGATTGACTGAAACACACACTGACTGACACACTGGCCGAAACACACACCAACACTTACACACACTGACTGACACACACACTGACTGAAACACAGAATGACACATACACATACTGAAACACACACTGACTGTGACACACACACTAACTGACATACAATGACAAACACATACACTGACTGAAACATGCACTGGCTGACACTCAAATGAGTGATGCACACACTCACTGACATACTCACTAATTGATATACTCCTTGACAGACATACACTGACTGAAACACACACACATTGACTGACACACATTGACTGACACACACTGACTGAAAAACACACTGACTGATAAACACACTGTCTGAATCACATTGACTGACACATACAATGTCTGAAATACACACTGACAGACACATGCATTGACTGAAGCATACACCGGCTGACACACAACTTAGTGACACATGCACTGACTGATACCCGCGCTGATTGCTATACTCACTGACTGACACAAACCCTTAGTGAAACATACTCTTCCTGAAGCACAATGATTTACACCTGCACTGACTGACAGATACACTGAAAGAAACACACACACACTGAAACACGCACTGAGCGACATGTACACTGACTGAAAAACATACTGAATGACACATAAACTTACTGAAACACACACTGACTGAACCACGCTGAGTTACACATCCACTGAATGATGCACACACACACACACAGACTGAAACACACACACTAAATGTAACTCACACTGACTGACTCATACACTGACTGAAACACACAATGACTGAAACACACACCAACGGACACATGGACTGACTGAAGCACTGTCTAACTTACACACTCTGACTTACACACACTGACAGAAACACACACTGATTGATACACACAGACTGACACACTGGCTGAAACACAGACCAACCCTCACACACACTGACTGATACTCACACACTGACTGAAGCACAGACTGACACATGCACATACTGAAACACACACTGACTGACACATACTCTGTGACACATACACTAACTGACACACTCTGACTGAAACACATACTGACTGAAACACACACACACACTGACTGAAACACACACACATGGACACATGGACTGCCTGAAACACACACTGACTTATACAGTCTGACTTACACACACTGACTTACACACACTGACAGAAATACACACTGACTGACACACACATTGACTGACACAATGGCTGAAACACACACCAACACTCACATACACTGACTGACACTCACACACTGCCTGAAGGACAGACTGACACACACGCATTTTGAAACACACAATGACTGACACACACACTGTGACAAACACACTGACTGACACACTGACTGAAAAATGCATGTCTGATACACACACTGACTTACACAAATGCTCACACACACACACTTACGAAGACACATATTTTCTGAAACACACACTGACTCACACACACACACACACACACACACACACACACAAAAACAAACACACACACATTGAATGACACACACTGATGCACACTGTCTGAAACACACTCTGACTAAAACACACATTAACTGACACACACACAGACCAAAACACACACTGATCGACACACATACACTGACTTAAAAACACGGGCTGACTGAAACACATCAACATGAAACACACACTAACTGACATAGACTGATTGAAACGCACTGTCTGAAGCACACACACACTGAATGACAAACACACAAACACACACACTGACTGACACACACGGACTGACTGAAACACAGAGTGAAAAACACTCACTGAAACACACTCTTACTGACATGCACTTTGACTGAAACACACACTGACAGAAACACACTCTGACTGAACCATGCTGATTGACACATGCACTGACTGACACACACAAAGACTGAAACACAAACACTGACTGAAACACAAACACAGATGGAAATACACACCGATGGAAACACACACTGACTGACATACGCACTTATTGATATACTCACTAACTGACATGCACTGACTGACATACACACACATTGAATGACACACACTGACTGCCACATTGACTGACACACGCTGACTGGCACAAACAGACTGAACACACACTGACTGGAACACACACTGACTGGAACACACACTGACTGGAACACCCACTGACTGAAACACCCACTGACTGAAACACACACTGTCTGACAAACACTGACTGAATCACACTGACTGATACTATGCAATGTCTGAAACACACACCGACAGATTCATGCACTGCATGAAACATACATCGGCTGATGCACAATTCAGTGACACATGCACTGACTGACAACTGCACAGATTGTTATACTCACTGACTGACTCACACACTGACTGACATGCACCCTGAGTGAAACATACTCTTCTTGAAGCACACGGATTTTAGCCAGCACTGACTGACACACACACTGAAAGAAACACACACACTTTGAAACACACACTAAGCAACACGTACACTGACTGAAAAACAAATTGAATGACACATACACTTACTGAAACACACACTGACTGAATCACACTGATGTGATGCATCACATGCACTGACTGACACACACACACACACTGAAACACACGGACTGACACTCCCACTGACTGATACTCCCACTGACTGACACTCACACTGACTGACAATCACACTGACTGAAACACACACTGACTGAAACACTCACTGACTGAAACATACACTGACTGAAACACACACTGACATGAAACACACACACTGACTGACACGCACACTGTCTGAAACACACACACTAACTGTAACTCACACTGACTAAAACACACGCTTACTGACAAATACACTGCCTGAAACACACACTGACATGAAACACACACACTGACTGACATGCACACTGTCTGCAACACACACTGAGTGACTCATACACTGACACACACACTGTCTGAAACACACACACTAACTGTAACTCACACTGACTGACAAATACACTGACTGAAACACACTCTTACTGACACATACACTGCCTGAACTATACACTGACTGATACACACTGACTGAAACACAAACTGACTGAAACACACACACACTCTGACTGAAACACACACTAACGGACACATAGACTGACTGAAACACACACTGACTTATGCACACACTGACGGACACACTGGCTGAAACACTCAACAACACTCACACACACTGACTGACACTCACACACTGACTGAAAAACAGACTGACACATACACATACTGAAACACACACTGACTGTGACACACACACTAACTGACACACTCTGACTGAAACATGGATGTCTGATACACACACTGAAACAAACACTGACTTACACACATACTCACACACATACTTACTAAAACACACATTTTCTGAAACACACACTGACTGACACACACATACATGCAGACACACACATACTTTGACACACACTGACAGACACACACATGCACGCTGTCTGAAACAAACATGCACGCTGTCTGAAACGCACTCTGACTAAAACACACACTAACTGACACATACACTGACCAAACCTCTGACTGAAACATGGATGTCTGATACACACACTGAAACAAACACTGACTTACACACATACTCACACACACACTTACTAAAACACACATTTTCTGAAACACCCACTGACTGACACACACATAGATAGACACACACATACTTTGACTGACACACACTGACCGACACAGACACGCACACTGACTGAAACACACATTGACTGAAAAACAAACTGTCTGACAAACACTGACTGAATCACACTGACTGATACATGCAATGTCTGAAATACAAACTGACAGACACATGCACTGCATGAAACATACATTGGCTGACACACAACTCATTGACACATGCACTGACAGACAGCCGCACTGATTGCTATACCCACTGACTGACTCACACACTGACTGACATGCACCCTGAGTGAAACATACTCTTCCTGAAGTACACGGATTTACACCTGCACTGACTGACACACACACTGAAAGAAACACACACACTCTGAAACACATACTAAGCGACACGTACACTGACTGAAACACAGATTGAATGACACATACACTTACTGAAACACACACTGAATAAAGCACACTGATTTATAAATGCACTGACTGGCACACACACTCATTGAAACACACAGATTGACATTCACACTGACTGACACTCACACTCACTGAAACACACACTGACTGAAACACGCACTGACTGAAACATACACTGACTGAAACACACACTGACTGAAACACACACACTGACTGACACACACACACACACTAAAACACACCCTCAGTGACTCACACACTGACACACACACTAACTGTAACTCACACTGACTGATACATACTCTTACTGACACATACACTGCCTGAACCATACAATGTCTGATAAACACTAACTGAAACACAAACTGACTGAAACACGCACACACACATTGATTGGAATACACAGTAACGGACACATAGATTGACTGAAACACACACTGACTGACACACTGGCTGAAACACACACCAACACTTACACACACTGACTGACACACACACTGACTGAAACACAGAATGACACATACACATACTGAAACACACACTGACTGTGACACACACACTAACTGACATACAATGACAAACACATACACTGACTGAAACATGCACTGGCTGACACTCAAATGAGTGATGCACACACTCACTGACATACTCACTAATTGATATACTCCTTGACAGACATACACTGACTGAAACACACACACATTGACTGACACACATTGACTGACACACACTGACTGAAAAACACACTGACTGATAAACACACTGTCTGAATCACATTGACTGACACATGCAATGTCTGAAATACACACTGACAGACACATGCATTGACTGAAGCATACACCGGCTGACACACAACTTAGTGACACATGCACTGACTGATACCCGCGCTGATTGCTATACTCACTGACTGACACAAACCCTTAGTGAAACATACTCTTCCTGAAGCACAATGATTTACACCTGCACTGACTGACAGATACACTGAAAGAAACACACACACACTGAAACACGCACTGAGCGACATGTACACTGACTGAAAAACATACTGAATGACACATAAACTTACTGAAACACACACTGACTGAACCACGCTGAGTTACACATCCACTGAATGATGCACACACACACACACAGACTGAAACACACACACTAAATGTAACTCACACTGACTGACACATACACTGACTGAAACACACAATGACTGAAACACACACCAACGGACACATGGACTGACTGAAGCACTGTCTAACTTACACACTCTGACTTACACACACTGACAGAAACACACAATGATTGATACACACAGACTGACACACTGGCTGAAACACAGACCAACCCTCACACACACTGACTGATACTCACACAATGACTGAAGCACAGACTGACACATGCACATACTGAAACACACACTGACTGACACATACTCTGTGACACACACACTGACTGACACACTCTGACTGAAACACATACTGACTGAAACACACACACATGGACACATGGACTGCCTGAAACACACACTGACTTATACACTCTGACTTACACACACTGACTTACACACACTGACAGAAACACACACTGACTGACACACACATTGACTGACACAGTGGCTGAAACACACACCAACACTCACATACACTGACTGACACTCACACACTGCCTGAAGGACAGACTGACACACACGCATTTTGAAACACACAATGACTGACACACACACTGTGACAAACACACTGACTGACACACTGACTGAAAAATGCATGTCTGATACACACACTGACTTACACAAATGCTCACACACACACACTTACGAAGACACATATTTTCTGAAACACACACTGACTCACACACACACACACACACACACACACACACACACACAAAAACAAACACACACACATTGAATGACACACACTGATGCACACTGTCTGAAACACACTCTGACTAAAACACACATTAACTGACACACACACAGACCAAAACACACACTGATCGACACACATACACTGACTTAAAAACACGGGCTGACTGAAACACATCAACATGAAACACACACTAACTGACATAGACTGATTGAAACGCACTGTCTGAAGCACACACACACTGAATGACAAACACACAAACACACACACTGACTGACACACACGGACTGACTGAAACACAGAGTGAAAAACACTCACTGAAACACACTCTTACTGACATGCACTTTGACTGAAACACACACTGACAGAAACACACTCTGACTGAACCATGCTGATTGACACATGCACTGACTGACACACACAAAGACTGAAACACAAACACTGACTGAAACACAAACACAGATGGAAATACACACCAATGGAAACACACACTGACTGACATACGCACTAATTGATATACTCACTAACTGACATGCATTGACTGACACACACACACATTGACTGACACACACTGACTGACACACACTGACTGGCACAAACAGACTGAACACACACTGACTGGAACACACACTGACTAGAACACACACTGACTGAAACACACACTGTCTGACAAACACACTGACCGAATCACATTGACTGATACATGCAATGTCTGAAACTTACATGGACAGACACATCAACTGTCTGAAACATACACCAGCTGACACTCAACTGAGTGATGCACAGACTGACTAACATACGCCTTAATTGATATACTCACTGACTGACATACACTGACTGACACACACACACATTGACTGACACACACTGACTGGCACACACTGACTGAACACACACTGACTGAAACACACACTGACTGGAACACACTCTGACTGAAACATACACTGACTGAAACACACTGACTGAAACACACACTGACTGACACACACACACACACTCAAACACACACTGAGTGACTCATAGACTGACACACACACTGTCTGAAACACTCACACTGATTGTAACTCACACTGACTGAAACACACTCTTACTGACACATACACTGCCTGAACCATACAATGACTGATAAACACTAACTGAAACACAAACTGACTGACACACACACACACACACATTGACTGACACACACTGACAGACACACACATGCACACTGTCTGAAACACACTCTGACTAAAACACACACGAAGTGACACACACACTGTCCAAAACACGTACTGACCGACACACACACACACTGACTGAAACACACACTGACTGAAATACACACTGCATGAAAAACACACTAACTGACATATACTAACTGAAACGCACTGTCTGAAGCACACACACACTGAATGACACATACACAAACACACACACTGACTGACACATACACGGAATGACTGAAACACAGAGTGTAAAACACTCTTTCTGAAACACTGACTGAAGAACATACTGAATGACACATACACATACTGAAACAAACACTGACTGAAGCACGCTGATTTACATATCCACTGACTCACACACGCACACACACACACACACACACACACAAACACACACACACACACACACACACACACACACACACACACACATGGACTGAAATACACACACTAAATGTAACTCACACTGACTGACACATACACTGACTGAAACACACACTGACTGAAACACACACCAACGGACACATGGACTGACTGAAGCACCGTTTAACTTACACACTCTGACTTACACACACTGACAGAAACACACACTGAATGACACACACAGACTGACACACTGGCTGAAACATACACCAACACTCACACACACTGACTGATACTCACACACTGACTGAAGCACAGACTGACACATGCACATACTGAAACACACACTGACCGACACACACTCTGTGCCACACACACTGACTGAAACACTCTGACTGAAACACAAACACACACTGACTGACACACACACACATGGACACATGGACTGCCTGAAACACACACTGACTTACACACTCTGACTTACACACACTGACTTACACACACTGACAGAAACACACACTGACTGACACACACGCTGACTGACACACTGGCTGAAACACACACCAACACTCACATACACTGACTTACACTCACACACTGCCTGAAGCACAGACTGACGCATACACATATTGAAACACACAATGACTGACACACACACTGTGACACACACACTGACTGACACACTGACTGAAACATGCATGCCTGATACAAACACTGACTTACACACATACTCACACACACACACTTACTAAGACACACATTTTCTGAAACACACACTGACTGACACACACACACACAAACACACAAGCACACACACTGACTGACACACACGGACTGAGTGAAACACAGAGTGAAAAACACTCTTACTGAAACACACTCTTACTGACATGCATTCTGACTGAAACACACACTGACAGAAATACACTCTGACTGAACCATGCTGATTGACACACGCACTGACTGACACACACAAAGACTGAAACACAAACACAGATGGAAATACACACCGATGGAAACACACACTGACTGACATACGCACTAATTGATATACTCACTAACTGACATGCATTGACTGACACACACACAGATTGACTGACACACATTGACTGACACACACTGACTGACACACACTGACTGGCACAAACAGACTGAACAAACACGGACTGAAACACACACTGACTGAAACACACACTGACTGAAACACACACTGTCTGACAAACACACTGACTGAATCACATTGACTGATACATGCAATGTCTGAAACTTACACAAACAGACACATGCACTGACTGAAACGTACACCAGCTGACACTCAACTGAGTGACGCACAGACTGACTAACATACGCCTTAACTGATATACTCACCTACTGACATACACTGACTGACACACACACACATTGACTGACACACACTGACTGAAACACTGACTGACACTCACTGACTGGCACACACTGACTGAACACACACTGACTGAAACACACACTGACTGAAACACACACTGTCTGAAACACACACTGACTGAAACATACACTGACTGAAACACACACTGACTGAAACACACACAATGACTGACAAACACACATACACACTAAAACACACACTGAGTGACTCATACACTGACACACACACTGTATGAAACACACACACTGACTGTAACTCACACTGACTGAAACACACTCTTACTGACACATACACAGCCTGAACCATACAATGACTGATAAACACTAACAGAAACACAAACTGACTGAAACACACACTAATGGACACATGAACTGACTGAAACACACACTGACTGACACACTGGCTGAAACACACACCAACATTCAAACACACTGACTGACAATCACACACTGACTGAAACACAGACTGACACATGCACATACTGAAACACACACTGACTGTGAAACACACACTAACTGACACACTCTGACTGAAACATGCATGTCTGATACACACACTGAAACAAACACTGACACACAAATACACACACACATTTACTAAAACACACATTTTCTGAAACACACACTGACTGACACACACACACACATACATTGACTGACACACACTGACAGACACACACATGCACACTGTCTGAAACACACTCTGACTAAAACACACACTAACTGACACACACACTGTCCAAAACACACAAAGAGCGACACACACACTCACTGACTGAAACACTGACTGACACACACTGACTGGCACACACTGACTGAACACACACTGACTGAAACACACACTGACTGGAACACACACTGACTGAAACATACACTGACTGAAACACACACTGACTGAAACACACACACTGACTGACACACACATACACACTAAAACACACACTGAGTGACTCATACACTGACACACACACTGTATGAAACACACACACTGACTGTAACTAACACTGACTGAAACACACTCTTACTGACACATACACTGCCTGAACCATACAATGACTGATAAACACTAACTAAAACACAAACTGACTGAAACACACACACACTCTGACTGAAACACACACTAACGGACACATAGATTGACTGAAACACACACTGACTGACACACTGGCAGAAACACACAACAACACTCACACACACTGACTGACAATCACACACTGACTGAAACACAGACTGACACATTTACATACTGAAACACACACTGACTGTGACAAACACACTACCTGACACACTCTGACTGAAACATGCATGTCTGATACACACACTGAAATAAACACTGACTTACACACATACACACACACATTTACTAAAACACACATTTTCTGAAACACACACTAACTGACACACACATACATTGACCGACACACACTGACTGACACACTGAATGACACAAACTGACTGGCACACACTGACTGAACACACACTGACTGACACACACACTGACTGGAACACACACTGACTGAAACACACACTGACTGAAACATACACTGACTGAAACACACACTTACAGAAACACACACAATGACTGACACACACACACATACACACTAAAACACACACTGAGTGACTCATACACTGACACACACACTGAAACACACACACTGACTGTAACTCACACTGACTGAACCACACTCTGAATGAAACATGCATGTCTGATACACACACTGAAACAAATACTGACTTACACACATTCACACACACATTTACTAAAACACACATTTTCTGAAACACACATTGACTGACACATACACAGACACATACATTGACTGGCATACACTGATAGACACACACATGCACACTGTCTGAAACACACTCTGACTAAAACACACACTAACTGACACACACACACACACACACTGCATGAAAAACACACTAACTGACATATACTAACTGAAATGCACTGTCTGAAGCACACACACACTGAATGACACACACACAAACACACACACTGACTGACACACACACAGAATGACTGAAACACAGAGTGTAAAACACTCTTTCTGAAACACACTCTTACGGACATACACTCTGACTGAAATACACACTGACAGAAACACACTTTGACTGAACCACGCTGATTGACACATGCATTGACTGACTCACACATTGACTGAAACACAAACACAGATGGAAATACACATGGATAGAATCACACACTGACTGACACACGCACTGACTGACACACACACTGACTGACACATGTGACAGACATGTACACTGACTGAGACACACACTGACAAACACATACACTGACTGAAACATGCACCGGCTGACACTCAACTGAGTGATGCACACACTCACTGACATACTCACTAATTGATATACTCATTGACTGATGTACACTGACTGAAACACACACACATTGACAGACACACATTGACTGACACACACTGACTGGCACACACTGACTGAAAAACACGCTGATTGAAAAACACACTGACTGAATCACATTGACTGACACATGCAATGTCTGAAATACACACTGACAGACACATGCATTGACTGAAGCATACACCGGCTGACACACAACTCAGTGACACATGCATTGACTGATACCCGCACTGATTGCTATACTCACTGACTGACACACACACTGACTGACTCCCACCCTGAGTGAAACATACTCTTCCTGAAGCACAATGATTTACACCTGCACTGACTGACACACACACTGAAAGAAACACACATACACTGAAACACGCACTGAGCGACATGTACACTGACTGAATAACATATTGAATGACACATACACTTACTGAAACACACACTGAATGAAGCACGCTGATTTACACATCCACTGACTAACACACACACACACACAGACTGAAACACACACACTAAGTGTAACTCACACTGACTGACACATACACTGACTGAAACACACACTGACTGAAATACACACCAACGGACACATGGACTGACTGAAGCACCGTCTAACTTACACACTCTGACTTACACACACTGACAAAAACACACACTGACTGACACAATGGCTGAAACACACACCAACACTCACATACACTGACTGACACTCACACACTGACTGAAGCACAGACTGACACATACACATATTGAAACACACAATGACTGACACACACACTGACACACACACTGACTGACACACTCTGACTGAAACATGCATGTTTGATACACACACTGACTTACACACATACTCACACAAACACACTTACTAAGACAAGCATTTTCTGAAACACACTGACTGACACACACACACACACACACAAACACACACGTTGATTAACACACACTGATGCACACTGTCTGAAACACACTCTGACTAAAACACACATTAACTGACAAACACACTAACCAGAACACACACTGATCGACACACATACACTGACTTAAACACACGGGCTGACTGAAACACAATCAACATGAAACACACACTAACTGATATAGACTGACTGAAACGCACTGTCTGAAGCACACACACACTGAATGACAAGCACACAAACACACACACTGACTGACACACACAGACTGACTGAAACACAGAGTGAAAAACACTCTTACTGAAACACACACTTACTGACGTGCACTCTGACTGAAACACACACTGACAGAAACACACTCCGACTGAACCATGCTGATTGACACATGCACTGACTGACACACACACTGACTGAAAAACAAACACTGACTGAAACACAAACACAGATGGAGATACACACCAATGGAAACACACACTGACTGACATACGCACTAATTGATATACTCACTAACTGAAATGCATTGACTGACACACACACACATTGTCTGACACACATTGACTGACACACACTGACTGACACACACTGACTGCCACAAACAGACTGAACACACACGGACTGGAACAAACACTGACTGGAACACTCACTGACTGAAACACACTGTCTGACAAACATACTGACTGAATCACATTGACTGATACATGCAATGTCTGAAACGTACACGGACAGACACCTGCACTGACTGAAACATACACCAGCTGACACTCAACTGAGTGACGCACAGACTGACTAACATACGCCTTAATTGATATACTCACTTACTGACATACACTGACTGACACACACACACATTGACTGACACACACTGACTGACACACTGACTGACACACACTGACTGGCACACACTGACTGAACACACACTGACTGAAACACACACTGACTGGAACACACACTGACTGAAACACCCACTGACTGAAACACACACTGTCTGACAAATACTGACTGAATCACACTGACTGATACATGCAATGTCTGAAACACACACCGACAGACTCATGCACTGAATGAAACATACATCGGCTGACACACAACTGAGTGACACATGCACTGACTGACACCCGCACAGATTGTTATACTCACTGACTGACATGCACACTGACTGACACGCACCCTGAGTGAAAAATACTCTTCCTGAAGCACACGGATTTACACCTGCACTGACTGACACACACACTGAAAGAAACACACACACTCTGAAACACACACTAAGCAACACGTACACTGACTGAAAAACAAATTGAATGACACATACACTTACTGAAACACACACTAACTGAAGCACACTGATTTACACATGCACTGACTGACACACACACACACACTGAAACACACAGACTGACACTCCCACTGACTGACACTCCCACTGACTGACACTCACACTGACTGAAACACACACTGACTGAAACGTACACTGACTGAAACACACACACTGACTGACACACACACACACTAAAACACACACTAAGAGACTCATACACTGACACACACAGTAACTATAACTCACACTGACTGAAACACACTCTTACTGACACATACAATGCCTGAACCATACAATGACTGATAAACACTAACTGAAACACAAACTGACTGAAACACACACACACTCTGACTGAAACACACACTAACTGACACATGGATTGACTGAAACACACACTGACTGACACACTGGCTGAAACACACACCAACACTCACACACACTGACTGACACTCACACACTGACTGAAACACAGACTGACACATGCACATACTGAAACACACACTGACCAACACACACTCTGTGCCACACACACTGACTGAAACACTCTGTCTGAAACATGCATGTCTGATACACACACTGAAATAAACATTGACTTACACACATACACACACATTTACTAAAACACACATTTTCTGAAACACACACTAAGCAACACGTACACTGACTGAAAAACAAATTGAATGACACATACACTTACTGAAACACACACTAACTGAAGCACACTGATTTACACATGCACTGACTGACACACACACACACACTGAAACACACAGACTGACACTCCCACTGACTGACACTCCCACTGACTGACACTCACACTGACTGAAACACACACTGACTGAAACGTACACTGACTGAAACACACACACTGACTGACACACACACACACTAAAACACACACTAAGAGACTCATACACTGACACACACAGTAACTATAACTCACACTGACTGAAACACACTCTTACTGACACATACAATGCCTGAACCATACAATGACTGATAAACACTAACTGAAACACAAACTGACTGAAACACACACACACTCTGACTGAAACACACACTAACTGACACATGGATTGACTGAAACACACACTGACTGACACACTGGCTGAAACACACACCAACACTCACACACACTGACTGACACTCACACACTGACTGAAACACAGACTGACACATGCACATACTGAAACACACACTGACCGACACACACTCTGTGCCACACACACTGACTGAAACACTCTGACTGAAACATGCATGTCTGATACACACACTGAAATAAACATTGACTTACACACATACACACACATTTACTAAAACACACATTTTCTGAAACACACACTGACACACACACACACACACACACACACACACATACATTGACTGACACACACTGACAGACACACACATGCACACTGTCTGAAACACACTCTGACTAAAACACACATTAACTGACACACGCACTGACCAAAACACACACTGACCAACACACACACACACAGTGACTGAAACACACACTGACTGAAATACAAACTGCATGAAACATACAATAACTGACATATACTAACTGAAACGCACTCTCTGAAGCACACACACACTGAATGACACACACACAAACACACACACTGACTGACACACACACGGAATGACTGAAACATAGAGTGTAAAACACTCTTTCTGAAACACACTCTTACTGACATGCACTCTGACTGAAATACACACTGACAGAAACACACTCCGACTGAACCACTCTGATTGACACATGAATTGACTGACACACACACTGACTGAAACACAAACACAGATGGAAATACTCACGGTTGGAAACACACACTGCATGACACACACACTAACTGAGATACACACTGACTGAAACATGTGACAGACACGTACACTGACTGAGACACACACTGACAAACACATACACTGACTGAAACATGCACCGGCTGACACTCAGCTGAGTGATGCACACACTCACTGACATACTCACTAATTGATATACTCATTGAGTGACATACACTGACTGAAAAACACATACATTGACTGACACACATTGACTGACACACACTGATTGGCACACACTGACTGAAAAACACACTGACTGAAAAACACACTGACTGGAACACACACTGTCTGACACACACACTGACAAACACACACTAACTGACACATGCAATGTCTGAAACACACACTGACAGACACATGCACTGACTGAAACACACACTGACAGACACGTACACTGACTGAAACATACACCGGCTGGCACACAACTGAGTGACACATACACCTACTGACACCCGCACTGATTGATATACTCACTGACTGACACACACACTGACTGACACGCACCCTGAGTGAAACATACTCTTTCTGAAGCACACTGATTTACCTCTGCACTGACTGACCCACACACTGAAACACATACTGAGCGACTCATACACTGACTGAAACACAGATTGAATGACACATACACTTACTGAAACACACATTGACTGAAGCACACTGATTTACACATGCACTGACAGTCACACACACACTGACTGAAACAGACACACACTGAAACACACACTGACTGAAACACACACTGACTGACACACACCCTGACTGACACACACACTGACTGAAACACACACTGACTGAATCACACTGACTGACAAATGCAATGTCTGAAACACACACTGACAGATATATGCACTGACTGAAACATACACTGGCTGACACACAACTGAGTGACACATGCACTGACTGACACCCACACTGATTGATGTACTCACTGACTGACATTCTGACTGACTGACATGCACACTGAGTGAAACATACTCTTCCTGAAACACACCGATTTAGACATGCACTGATTGACACACACACTGACTGAAACACACACACACTGAAACACACACTAATCGACACACACTGACTGAAACACACAATGATTGACACTGACACTGACTGACATGCACACTGAGTGAAACACACTCTGAGTCAAGCACACACTGACTGAAACATTCACTGACTGACACACACACACTGACTGAAACAAACACACAATGAAACACACACTAAGTGACAAATACACTGACTGAAACATGCACCGGCTGACACTCAACTGAATGATGCACACAATGACTGACATACACACTAATTGATATACTCACTGACTGACACACACACACACATTAACTGACCCACACTGACTGACACACACTGACTGAAACACACTGACTGGCACACACGGACTGAATCACACTGACAGACACATGCAATGTCTGAAACACACACTGACAGACACATGCACTGACTGGAACATACACCGGCTGACACACAACTCAGTGACACATGCACTGACTGACACCTGCACTGATTGCTATACTCACTGACTGACACACACATTGACTGACATGCACAATGAAAGGAACACACACACACTAAAACATATAGTGAGTGACCCGTATACTGCCTGAAACACACACAAACTGAAACACACACTGACTGACTCTCAGACTGACAGTCACACTGACTGAAGCACACACTGACTGAAGCACACACTGACTGAAACACGCACTGACTGAAATGCACGCTGACTGAAAAGCACACTGACTGAAACACACACTGACTGAAACACACACTGACATGAAACACACACAATGACTGACACACACACACACAGACACACACACTAAAACACACACTGAGTGAATCATACACTGACACACACACTGTCTGAAACACACACACTAACTGTAACTCACACTGACTGACACATACACTGACTGAAACCTGCACCGGCTAACACTCAACTGAGTGATGCACACAATGACTGACATACGCGCTAATTGATATACTCACTGACTGACACACACTGACTGAAACATACACTGACTGGAACACACACTGACTGAACCACAAAGACTGAGACATGCACTGACTGACGCACTGACGGAAACACAATCAATGACTGAAACTCAAACACAGATGGAAATACACACAGATGGAAACACACATTGACTGACACGCACACTGACTGAAACAAACAGTGACTGACACATGAGACAGACACATACACTGACTGAAACATGCACCGGCTGACACTCAATTGTGTGACGCATGCACTGACTGAAACATACACTGACTGAAACATACACTTACTGAAACATACACTGACTGGAACACACACTGACTGAAACACACAATGACTGACACACACTCTGAGTCAAGCACACACTAACTGAAACAAACTCTGACTGAAACACACACTGTCTGACAAACAGACTGACTGAATCACACTGACTGATAAATGCAATGTCTGAAACACACACAGACAGACACATGCATTGACTGAAACATACACCGGCTGACACACAACTGAGTGACACATGCACTGACTGACACCCGCACTGATTGATATACTCACTGACTGACAGACACACTGACTGACATGCACACTGAGTGCAACATACTCTTCCTGAAACACACCAGTTTAGACATGCACTGACTGACACACACACTGACTGAAACAAAAACACACTGAAACACACACTAAGCGACACATACACTGACTGAAACATACTGAATGATACACACATACTGACTTAAACTCACACTAACACTCAAACTGACTGAAATACAGACTGACTGAAAAACAGACTGACTGAAACACACACTGACTGAAACACACACTGACTGAAACACACACACTGACTGACACACACACACACACACACTAAAACACACACTGAGTGAATCATGCACTGACACACACACTGTCTGAAACACACGAACTAAATGTAACTCACACTGACTGACACATACACTGACTGAAACATGCACCAGCTGACACTCAACTGAGTGATGCACACAATGACTGAAATACACACTAATTGAAATACTCACTGACTGACGTGCACTGACTGACACACAGAGACTGACACACACTGACTGACATGCACACTGAGTGAAACACATTCTGAGTCAATCACACACTGACTGAAACACACACTGACAAACACATACACTGACTGAAACATGCACTGGCTAACACTCAACTGAGTGACGCACACAATGACTGACATACGCACTAATTGATATACTCACTGACTGACGTGCACTGACTGAAACATTCATTGACTGAAACATACACTGACTGACACACACACTGACTGACACACACTCTGACTGACACACACTCTGACTGAAAGACACTCTGACTGAACCATGCTGATTGACACACGCACTGACGGACACACACATCGATTGATATACTCACTGACTGACACACACACTGACTGACATGCACACTGAGTGAAACACATTGTGAGTCAAGCACATACTGACGGAAACAGACACTGACTGAAACACACACTGTCTGACAAACAGACTGACTGAATCACACTGACTGATACATGCAATGTCCGAAACACACACTGACAGACAAATGCACTGACTGAAACATAGACCGGCTGACACACAACTGAGTGACACATGCACTGACTGACACCCGCACTGATTGATATACTCACTGACTGACAGACACAGTGACTGACATTTGCACTGAGTGAAACATACTCATTCTGAAACACACCGATTTAGACATGCACTGACTGACACACACACTGACTGAAACATACTCACACTGAAACACACACTAAGCAACACATACACTGACTGAAACACATACTGAATGATACACACACACTGACTTACACTCACACTAACACTCAAACTGACTGAAATACAGACTGACTGAAAAACAGACTGACTGAAACACACACTGACTGAAACACACACTGACTGAAACACACACAATGACTGACACACACACACAGTGACTGACACACACACACTAAAACACACACTGAGTGACACATACACTGACACACGCGCTGTCTGAAACACACACTGAATGTAACTCAAACTGATTGACACATACACTGACTGAAACATGCACCAGCTGACACTCAACTGAGTGATGCACACAAGGACTGACATACGCACTAATTGATATACTCACTGACTGACATACACTGATTGACACACACTGAATGAAACACACACTGACTGGCACACACTGACTTAACACACACTGACTGATACACACACTGACTGACATACACTCTGACTGAAACACACTCTGAACTATGCTGATTGACACATGCACTGACTGACCCACACACTGACTGAAACACCAACACTGACTGAAACACAAACACAGATGGAAATACACATGGATGGAAACACAAATGACTGACACACACACTGACTGATACACACAAGCTGAAACACATACTGAATGAACCACACACTGAGTGAACCACACACTGAGTGACGCACACATTGACTGACATACACACTAATTGATATACTCACTGACTGACGTGCACTGACTGACACACAAAGACTGACACACACTGACTGATATGCACACTGAGTGAAACACATTCTGAGTCAATCACACACTGACTGAAACACACACTGACAAACACATACACTGACTGAAACATGCACTGGCTAACACTCAACTGAGTGATGCACACAATGACTGACATACCCACTAATTGAAATACTCACTGACTGACGTGCACTGACTGACACACAGAGACTGGCACACACTGACTGACATGCACACTGAGTGAAACACATTCTGAGTCATTCACACACTGACTGAAACACACACTGACAAACACATACACTGACTGAAACATGCACTGGCTAACACTCAACTGAGTGACGCACACAATGACTGACATATGCACTAATTGATATACTCACTGACTGACATGCACTGACTGACACACATTGACTGAAACATACACTGACTGAAACATACACTGACTGACACACAAACTGACTGACACACACTCTGACTGACACACACACTGACTGACACACACTCTGTCTGAAAGACACTCTGACTGAAACACACTCTGACAGAACCATGCTGATTGACACATGCACTGACGGACACACACACTGATTGATATACTCACTGACTGACACACACACTGACTGACATACACTCTGAGTGAAACATACTCTTCCTGAAACACACTGATTAGCACAAGCACTGACTGACACACACACTGACTGAAACACACACACAATGAAACACACACTAAGCAACACATACACTGACTGAAACACATACTGAATGACAAATACACTTACCGAAAAACATACTGACTGAAGCACACAAACTGAAACACACACTCACTGACACACACTGACACTGACTGAAACATACACTGACTGAAACATACACTGACTGGAACACACACTGACTGACACACACACTGACTGACACACACACTGACTGACACACACACTGACTGACACGCACTCTGAGTGAAACATACTCTTCCTGAAACACACCGATTTAGAAATGCACTGACTGAAACACACACACACTGAAACACACACTAAGTGAAACATACACTGAATGAAACACATACCGAATGACAAATACACTTACTGAAAAACACACTGACTGAAGCACACAAACTGAAACACACACTCACAGGCACACACACACACTGACTGACACACAAACTGACTGACACACACACTGACTGACACCCACTCTGACTGAAACACACTCTGACTGAACCATGCTGATTGACACATGCAGTGATGGACACACACACTGATTGATATATTCACTGACTGACACACACACTGACTGACACACACTCTGAGTGAAACATACTCTTCCTGAAACACACCGATTTAGAAATGCACTGACTGACGCACACACTGACTGAAACACATACACTCTGAAACACACACTAAGTGAAACATACACTGAATGAAACACATACCGAATGACAAATACACTTACTGAAAAACACACTGACTGAAGCACACAAACTGATACACACAGTCACTGACACACACACACACACTGACTGGAACACACACAGAATGAAACACACACTGACTGACACTCACACTGACTGTCATGCACACTGAGTGAAACGTACTCTTCCTGAAACACACTGATTTAGAAATGCACTGACTGACACACACACTGACTGAAACACACACACACTGAAACACACACTAAGCGACACATACACTGACTGAAACACATACTGAATGACAAATACACTTACTGAAAAACACACTGACTGAAGCACACAAACTGAAACACACACTCACTGACACACACACACACTGACTGAAACATACACTGACTACTGACTGACACACACACTGACTGACACACACACTGACTGACACACACACTGACTGACACACACACTGACTGACACACACTCTGAGTGAAACATACTCTTCCTGAAACACACCGATTTAGAAATGCACTGACTGACACACACACTGACTGAAACACACACACACTGAAACACACACTAAGTGACACATACACTGACTGAAACACATACTGAATGACAAATACACTTACTGAAAAACACACTGACTGAAGCACACAAACTGAAACACACACTCACTGACACACACACACACACTGACTGAAACATACACTGACTGAAACATACACTAACTGGAACACACACTGACTGACACACACATTGACTGCCACACACTCTGACTGAAACACACTCTGACTGAACTATGCTGATTGACACATGCACTGATGGACACACACACTGATTGATATACTCACTGACTGACACACACACTGACTGAAACGCACTCCGAGTGAAACATACTCTTCCTGAAACCCACCGATTAAGAAATGCACTGACTGACACACACACTGACTGAAACACACACACACTGAAACACACACTAAGCGACACATACAATGACTGAAATACATACTGAATGACAAATACACTTACTGAAAAACACACTGACTGAATCACACAAACTGAAACACACACTCACTGACACACACACACACACTGACTGGAACAGACACTGAATGAAACACACACTGACTGACGCACACACTGACTGACATGCACACTGAGTGAAACACATTGTGAGTCAAGCACACACTGACTGAATCACACTGACTGATACATGCAATGTCTGAAACACACACTGACAGACACATACACCGGCTGACACACAACGGAGTGACACATGCACTGACTGACACCCGCACTGATTGATATACTCACTGACTGAAACACACAGTGACTGACATGTGCACTGAGTGAAACATACTCTTCCTGAAACACTCCGATTTAGACATGCACTGACTGACACACACACTGACTGAAACATACACTGACTGAAACATACACTTACTGAAACATACACTGACTGGAACACACACTGACTGAAACACACAATGACTGACACACACTCTGAGTCAAGCACACACTGACTGAAACACACACTAACTGAAACACACACTGACAAACAGACTGACTGAATCACACTGACTGATACATGCAATGTCTGAAACACACACAGACAGACACATGCACTGACTGAAACATACACCGGCTGACACACAACTGAGTGACACATGCACTGACTGACACCCGCACTGATTGATATACTCACTGACTGACAGACACACTGACTGACATGCACACTGAGTGCAACATACTCTTCCTGAAACACACCAGTTTAGACATGCACTGACTGACACACACACTGACTGAAACATACACACACTGAAACACACACTAAGCGACACATACACTGACTGAAATACATACCGAATGATACACACATACTGACTTAAACTCACACTAACACTCAAACTGACTGAAAAACAGACTGACTGAAGGACACACTGACTGAAACACACACAATGACTGACACACACACACACTAAAACACACACTGAGTGACACATACACTGACACACGCGCTGTCTGAAACACACACACTAAATGTAACTCACACTGACTGACACATACACTGACATACATGCACCAGCTGACACTCAACTGAGTGATGCACACAATGGGTGACATACGCACTAATTGATATACTCACTGATTGACATACACTGACTGATACACACTGAATGAAACACACACTGACTGGCACACACTGACTTAACACACACTGACTGATACACACACTGACTGACGTACACTCTGACTGAAACACACTCTGAACTACGCTGATTGACACATGCACTGATTGACCCACAAACTGATTGAAACACAAACACTGACTGAAACTCAAACACAGATGGAAATACACATGGATGTAAACACAAATGACTGACACACACAAACTGACTGACACACACAAGCTGAAACTCACACTGAATGAACCACACACTGATTGAACCACACACTGATTGACATACACACTGACTGAAACAGCTGACACTCAACTGAGTGACACACACATTGACTGACATACACACTAATTGATATACTCACTGACTGACGTGCACTGACTGACACACAGAGACTGACACACACTGACAGATATGCACACTGACGGAAACACATTCTGAGTCAATCACATACTGACTGAAACACACACTGACAAAGACATACACTGACTGAAACATGCACTGGCTAACACTCAACTGAGTGACGCACACAATGACTGACATACACACTAATTGAAATACTCACTGACTGACGTGCACTGACTGACACAAAGAGACTGACACACACTGACTGCATGCACACTGAGGGAAACACATTCTGAGTCATTCACACACTGACTGAAACACAAACTGACAAACACATACACTGACTGAAACATGCACTGGCTAACACTCAACTGAGTGACGCACACAATGACTGACATACGCACTAATTGATATACTCACTGACTGACATGCACTGACTGACACACACACACATTGACTGACACGCACTGACTGAAACACACACTGACTGAAACCCACACTGACTGAAACACACACTGTCTGACAAACACACAGACTGACATGCACACTGAGTGAAACACACTTTGAGTCAAGCACACACTGACTGATACATGCAATGTCTGAAACACACACTGACAGGCACATGCACTCACTGAAACACACACCGGCTGACACACAACTCAGTGACACATGCACTGACTGACACCCGCACTGATTGCTATACTCACTGACTGACACACACACTGACTGACATGCACTCTGAGTGAAACATACTTTTCCTGAAGCACACTGATTTACAGCTGCACTGACTGACACACACAATGAAAGAAACACTCACACACTTAAACACACACTGAGCGACATGTACACTGACTGAAACACATACTGAAACACACACACTGACTGAAACACACACTGACTGACACTGACACACACACTCATACTCACTGAAACACATACTGACTGAAACACACACTGACTAGACACACACTGACATGAGACACAAACAATGACTGACACACACACACACACACACTAAAACACACACTGAGTGAATAATACACTGACACACACACTGTCTGAAACACACACACTAAATGTAACTCACACTGACAAACACATACATTGACTGAAACATGCATCGGCTGACACTCAACTGAGTGACGCACACAATGACTGACATACGCACTAATTGATATACTCACTGACTAACATGCACTGACTGACACACACTGACTGAAACACACACTGACTGACACTCACACTGACTGACACTCACACTGACTGACATGCACACTGAGTAGAGCACAATCTGAGTCAAGCACACACTAACTGAAACACTTAGTGACTGAACCACGCTTATTGACATATGGACTGGCTGACACACACACTGACTGAAACACAAACACTGACTGAAACTCAAACACAGATGGAAATACACACGGATGGAAACACAAAAGACTGACACACACACTGACTGATGCACTCAAGCTGAACCACACACTGACTGAACCACACACTGACTGAACCACACACTGACTGAACCACACACTGACTGACACACACACTGACTGAAACATGCACCAGCTGACACTCAGCTGAGTGACACACACCTTGACTGGCATGCTCACTAATCGATATACTCACTGACTGACGTGCACTGACTGGCACACACAGACTGACACACACTGACTGACACATACTGACTGAAACACACACTGACTGAAACACACACTGACTGGAACACAAACTGACTGAATTACAAACTGACTGAATCACACTGACGGACACATACAATGTCTGAAACACAAATACTGACAGACATATGCACTGACTGAAACATACACCGGCTGACACACAACTGAGTGACACATGCATTGACTGATACCCGCACTGCTTGATATACTCACTGACTGACACACACACTGACTGACACGCACACTGAGTGAAACACTCACATAATGAAACACACAGTAAGCGTCACATACACTGACTGAAACACATACTGAATGACAAATACACTTACTGAAACGCACACTGACTGAAGCACACAAACTGAAACACACACTCACTGACACACACACACACACTGACTGACACACACACTGACTGAAACACAAACACTGACTGAATCTCAAACAGATGGAAATACACACGGATGGAAAAACACACTGACTGACACGCACACTGACTGACATGCACACTGACTGACAAACACACTGACTGACAGATGTGACAGATACATACACTGACTGAGACACACACTGACAAACACATACACTGACTGAAACATGCACCGGCTGACACTCAACTGAGTGATGCACACAATGACTGTCATATGCAATAATTGATATACTCACTGACTGACGTGCACTGACTGACACACACAGACTGTGACACACACTGACTGAAACACACATTGACTGGCACACACTGTCTGAAACACACACTGACTGGAACACACAATGACTGAAATACACACTGACTGAAACACACACTGACTGAATCACACTGAATGACAAATGCATTGTCTGAAACACACACTGACAGACATATGCACTGACGGACACATACACCGGCTGACACACAACTGAGTTACACATGCACTGACTGACACCTTCACTGATTGATAAACACACTGACTGACACACACTGACTGGCAAAAACATACTGAATGACAAATACACTTACTGAAACACACAAACTGAAACACACACACTGACACTCACACTGACTGACATGCACACTGAGTGAAACACACTCTTTGTCAAGCACACACTGACTGAAACACTCACTGACTGAAACACACACTGACTAACACATACACTGACTGAAACATGCACCGGCTGACACTCAACTGAGTGACGCACACAATGACTGACATACGCACTAATTGATATACTCACTGACTGACATGCACTGACTGACACACACTGCCTGAAACACACACTGTCTGACAAACAGACTGACTGAATCACACTGACTGAAACATGCAACGTCTGAAACACACGCTGACAGGCACATGCATTGACTGAAGCATACACCGGCTGACACACAACTCAGTGACACATGCACTGACTGATACCTGCACTGATTGCTCTACTCACTGACTGACACACACACTGACTGACATGCACACTGAGTGAACCATACTCTTCCTGAAGCTCACTGATTTACAGCTGCACTGACTGACACACACAATGAAAGAAACACACACACACTGAAACACACTGAGCGGCACATACACTGACTGAAACACATACTGAACGACACACACACACTGACTGAAACACACACACACTGAAACACAAACTGACTGACACTCATAATGACAGTCACACTGACTGAAACACACACTGACTGAAACACACACTGACTGAAGCACATACTGACTGAAACACACACTGATTTGAAACACACACAATGACTGACACACACACACACACTGAGTGACTCATACACTGACACACACACGGTCTGAAATACACACACTAAATGTGTGACACAATGACACATGTACAGACTGACACACATACTGACTGAAACACAAACACTGTCTGAAACTCAAACACAGATGGAAATATACAGGGATGGAAACAGAAATGACTGATACACACACTGACTGATAAACGCAAGCTGAACCACACACTGACTGAACCACCCACTGACTGAACCACCCACTGACTGAAACATGCACAAGCTGACACTCAACTGAGTGACGCACACATTGACTGACTCACTAATTGATATACTCACTGACTGACAAGCACTGACTGACAAGCACAGACTGACACACACTGACTGACACACACTGAATGAAACACACACTGACTGAAACACACACTGACCGGAGCACACACACACTGAAACACACACTGACTGAAACACACACTGACAGAATCACACTGACAGACACATGCAATGTCTGAAACGTACACCGGCTGACACACAACTGAGTGACACATGCACTGAATGACACCCGCACAGATTGATATACTCACTGACTGACACACACACTAACTGACATCACACTGATTGAAACATACTCTTCCTGAAACACACCGAATTACACAAGCATTGACTGATACACACACTGACTGACACATATGACAGACACATGCACTGACTGAGACACACACTGACAAACACATACACTGACTGAAACATGCACCGGCTGACACTCAACTGAGTGACACACACAATGACTGACATACGCACTAATTGATATACTCACTGACTGACATGCACTGACTGACACACACTGCCTGAAACACACACTGTCTGACAAACAGACTGACTGAATCACACTGACTGAAACATGCAATGTCTGAAACACACGCTGACAGGCACATGCACTGACTGAAACATACACCGGCTGACACACAACTCAGTGACACATGCACTGACTGATACCTGCACTGATTGCTCTACTCACTGACTGACACACACACTGACTGACATGCACACTGAGTGAACCATACTCTTCCTGAAGCTCACTGATTTACAGCTGCACTGACTGACACACACAATGAAAGAAACACACACACACTGAAACACACACTGAGCGGCACATACACTGACTGAAACACATACTGAATGACACACACACACTGACTGAAACACACACACACTGAAACACAAACTGACTGACACTCATAATGACAGTCACACTGAGCGGCACATACACTGACTGAAACACATACTGAATGACACACACACACTGACTGAAACACACACACACTGAAACACACACTGAGCGGCACATACACTGACTGAAACACACACTGACTGAAACACACACTGACTGAAACACATACTGACTGAAACACACACTGATTTGAAACACACACAATGACTGACACACACACACACACTGAGTGACTCATACACTGACACACACATGGTCTGAAATACACACACTAAATGCGTGACACAATGACACATGTACAGACTGACACACATACTGACTGAAACACAAACACTGTCTGAAACTCAAACACAGATGGAAATACACAGGGATGGAAACAGAAATGACTGATACACACACTGACTGATAAACGCAAGCTGAACCACACACTGACTGAACCACCCACTGACTGAACCACCCACTGACTGAAACATGCCCAAGCTGACACTCAACTGAGTGACGCACACATTGACTGACTCACTAATTGATATACTCACTGACTGACAAGCACTGACTGACAAACACAGACTGACACACACTGACTGACACACACTGATTGAAACACACACTGACTGAAACACACACTGACCGGAGCACACACACACTGAAACACACACTGACTGAAACACACACTGACAGACACATGCAATGTCTGAAACGTACACTGGCTGACACACAACTGAGTGACACATGCACTGAATGACACCCGCACAGATTGATATACTCACTGACTGACACACACACTAACTGACATGCACACTGATTGAAACATACTCTTCCTGAAACACACCGAATTACACAAGCACTGACTGATACACATACTGACTGACACATATGACAGACACATGCACTGACTGAGACACACACTGACAAATACATACACTGACTGAAACATGCACCGGCTGACACTCAACTGAGTGACGCACACAATGACTGACATACGCATTAATTGATATACTCACTGACTGACATGCACTGACTGACACACACACACAAATTGACTGACACACACTGACTGACACACACACTGACTGAAACACACACTGACTGACTCACACACTGACTGAAACACTCACTGACTGAGACACACATGCACTGAATGGAACCCAGACTGACATACGCACTGACTGAAATGCACACTGACTGATACACACTGACTGAAACACAAACTGAAACACACTGACTGACACACACCCTGACTGAACCACACACTGACTGACTCATGTGACAGACACATACACTGACTGAAACAAACACTAACAAACACATACACTGACTGAAACAAGCACCGGCTGACACTCAACTGAGTGACGCACACACTGACTGACACCCACACTGACTGATATACTCACTGACGGACATACACACTGACTGACACGCACACTGACTGAAACATACTCTTCCTGAAACACACTGATTTACAGCTGCACTGACTGGCACACTCACTGACTGAAACACACACACACTGATACACACACTGAGCGACATGTACACTGACTGAAACACATACTGAATGACACATACACTTACTGAAACACACACTGACTGAAGCACACTGATTTACACATACACTGACTGACACACACTGACTGAAAGACACACACGCTGAAACACACACTGACTGACACTCAGACTGACTGACACTCATACTGACTGACACTCACACTGAGTGAAACACAATGACTGAAACACTCACTGACTGAAACACACACTGACATGAAACACACACACTGACTGATACACACACACACTCAAACACACACTGAGTGACTCATACACTGACACACACACTGTCTGAAACACACACACTCACTGTAACTCACACTAACTGACACATACACTGCCTGAACCACACTCTGAATGACACACACTGACTGACACACACACACACTGACTGAAACACACACTAACTGACTTACACACGCTGACTTATACACACTGACTTACACACACTGACGGAAACACACACTGACTGACACACATACTGGCCGAAACACATACACTGACTGAAACACACACACTGACTGTAACACACAGTGATACACACTGACTGAAACACTCACTGACTGAGACACACACACACTGACTGGAACACAGACTGACATACACTGACTGAAACTCACACTGACTGACACTCACACACTGACTGAAACACAGACTGAAACACACTGACTGACACACACGCTGACTGAACCACACACTGACTGACAGACACACTGACTGACACATGTTACAGACACATGCACTGACTGAAACAAACACTGATAAACACATACACTGACTGAAACACGCACCAGCTGACACTCAACTGTGTGACGCACACACTGACGGACATATGCGCTAATTGATATACTCACTGACTGACATGCTCTGACTGACACACAATGACTGACACACACTGACTAAAACACACATTGACTGGCACACACTGACTGAAACACACACTGACTGGAATACACACTGACTGAAACACACACTGTCTGACAAACACACTGACTGAATCACACTGACATGCAATGTCTGAAACACACACTGACAGACACATGCACTGACTGAAACATACACCGGCTGACACACAACTGAGTGACACATGCACTGCCTGACAACCGCACTGATTGATATACTCACTGACTGATACACTGACTGACATGCACCCTGAGTGAAACATACTCTTCCTGAAGCATACTGATTTATACATGCACTGACAGACACACACACACACTGAAACACAAACTAAGCGACACATACACTGACTGAAACACATACTGAATGACACATACACTTACTGAAACACACACAGACTGAAGCACACAAACTGAAATACATACTGACTGACACACACACACTGACTGAAACACACATTGACTGATACTCACATTGACTGACACGCAGACTGAGTGAAACACACACTGAGTGAAACACACTGACATGAAACACACACACTGACTAACACACACACACACACTAAAACACACACTGTTTGACACAAATGCTGACACACACACTGTCTGAAACACACACACTAACTGTAACTCACACTGACTGACACATATACTGACTGGAACACACACTTACTGGCACATACACTACCTGAAACACACACTGACTGACACACGCTGACTGAAACACATACTGACTGACACACACACACACTGACTGAAACACAGACTGACACACACACTGACTGAAACACACACTAACTGACACACTGGTTGAAACACACACTGACTGACACATGCACACTGACTGTGTGTGTCAGTCTGTGTTTCAGTCAGTGTGTTTCTGTCAGTCAGTGTGTGACACACACACACTGACTGAAACACAGACTGACACACACACACACACTGAAACACACACTGACTGACACATGCAATAACTGTGACACACACACTGAAACACACACTGACTGACATACACACACTCACATACACACACACTTACTGAAACACGCTTACTGAAACACGCACTGACTGACACACACACTGACTGACACACACACACACTGACTGGCACACACACTGAAGCACACACTGACTGACATACATACACTCACATACACACACACTTACTGAAACACGCTTACTGAAACACACACTGACTGACACACACACTGACACACACACACACACTGTCTGACACACACTGACTGACATACACATGCACCCTGTCTGAAACACACTCTGACTAAAACACACACTAACTGACACACACACTGACCGAAACACACACTGACCAAAACACACAGTGCCTGAAACACACACTGCATGAAACATACACTAGCTGACACACACTAACTGAAACACACTCACTGACTGACACACACTTTGACTGAAGCATACTGATTGACACATGCCCTGATTGACACACACACTGACTGAAACACACACACTGACTGAAACACACACTGACACAGCACACTGACTGACACACACACACACCGCATGAAACACACACTGCATGGAACACACACTGACTGAAATACACACTGACTGAAACACTCACTGATTGAAGCACACACTGACTGACACACACACTGACTGAAACACACACACTGACTGAAACACACACACTAACTGAAACACACACTGTCTGACAAACACACTGACTGAATCACACTGACATGCAATGTCTGAAACACACACTGACAGACACATGCACTGACTGAAACATACACCGGCTGACACACAACTGAGTGACACATGCACTGCCTGACAACCGCACTGATTGATATACTCACTGACTGATACACTGACTGACATGCACCCTGAGTGAAACATACTCTTCCTGAAGCATACTGATTTATACATGCACTGACAGACACACACACACACTGAAACACACACTGAGCGACACATACACTGACTGAAACACATACTGAATGACACATACACTTACTGAAACACACACAGACTGAAGCACACAAACTGAAATACATACTGACTGACACACACACACTGACTGAAACACACATTGACTGATACTCACATTGACTGACACGCAGACTGAGTGAAACACACACTAAGTGAAACGCACACTGACATGAAACACACACACTGACTGACACACAGACTGACACACACACACACACTGAAACACACACTGACTGACACATGCAATAACTGTGACACACACACTGAAACACACACTGACTGACATACACACACTCACATACACACACACTTACTGAAACACACTTACTGAAACACGTACTGACTGACACACACACTGACTGACACACACTGACTGACACACACATGCACCCTGTCTGAAACACACTCTGACTAAAACACACACTAACTGACACACACATTGACTGAAACACACACTGACCAAAACACACAGTGCCTGAAACACATACTGCATGAAACATACACTAGCTGACACACACTAACTGAAACACACTCACTGACTGACACACACTTTGACTGAAGCACACTGATTGACACATGCACTGATTGACACACACACTGACTGAAACACACACACTGACTGAAACACACACTGACACAGCACACTGACTGACACACACACACACCTCATGAAACACACACTGCATGAAACACACACTGACTGAAACACTCACTGATTGAAGCACACACTGACTGACACACACACTGACTGAAACACACACACTGACTGAAACACACACACTGACTGAAACACACACTGACTGACACACACACTGACTGAAACTTTCACCAGCTGGCACACAACTGAGTAACACACACACTGACTGACACACGCATTGATTGACACACACTGTCTGACACATGCTTTGACTGACCCACACTGAGCTGGGTTTTGTCCTCATCTGCCAGGCATGGTGGGACACCCTTGTCCCCAGAGATGTGAGGAGGAGGCCACCACACCTTACCATGAGGGCACAGGAGGAGGCGGCAGTGATGTGATGTGGCATATCTGGGTGCAATGCCAGAAGCGCTTCCACACACTGTTGCACTTGGGAAGGGTGAGTACCATGTTGGCATGGGTCACTGTGCAGATGTGCTAAGCTCTGGCCGTCCCCTGTGGAGTTAAGAGGCATTAGAGTGTGAGTGCCAACTGTCAATCATGCCAGCGCTGGCCAGGGGCTGAGCCTTGGCTGCTTGGACTGAGTGTTTTGCGGCGCAAGGGCCATAATCCAGATGTGCCCTCCCAGATGTTCCTCAGATGGGGTTGGCCAGGCTGCAATGGAGCTGCTGGTACAGAGTGGACTAATCAATGTTCCTCTGTTGTTTCAGGAAAAGACGAGCCAAAACCAAGCCGAGAGGCTATATACAGGTGGAGGATAGCCCAACCCCCTGCTGCTTTCCTGGTTCAAGCCCTAGATCTCGAGAGCCAGCACACTCCCCATGCAACTGGCAATGGTGAGGCTGGGGTGTCAGACAAATTTAAGAGTGCAGTGCACTGAGGTAAGAATTTCAGCTTGTGCAACAAACCTAGTATAGTCTCTTCATTGATGGGAGCCTCAAACCTGGAGTCCCCATTGATCATTGAAAGACCAGGGCACCATGATGCAGATCTCCATTGTCTCACCAGGGTGCCTGGCTTGCACAGTGATAGCGTGATGACATTAACTAATGACATGTCCTTCTTCTTCCTTTTAGGTTCACCAGCAGGTGTTTGCTCCCTGGACTCTGAAGGGCCACCCCTGACGCTGGAGGACGTTGGAGCTTCCCAAGCAACTGCGTCACATCCGCTCTCTGAAGCAGGCACCAGCGCAGATACCAGCACCTCAGTGGGAATTAGTTCAGCGGCTCGTATCTCGGTGCACATTGGTGAGGGCACTTGACACTCGCTTGAGGAGCAGGTGGAGGCAGTGAGTGCCTAGGGCACCGGCAGTCAGAGGGCTGCTGGAGACCAGGACGATGCTCAGTTGAAGGCTGATGATGGGCCTCTGGAGGCATCCATTAGGCGGAGTGTGTGGGAGGATCCGGCAGAGATCCAAAGGGTTATGCATACTATGGTCTCCGTGATGGAGGAGTCCATGTGGAATGTGAGCACCTCATTGACCCTCATGGCTGAGCGCAATGCCTCTTCCATGGAGTGTCAACTCTCATAGAGAGGCAGCTCCAGGAACAGAGTGAGGCACCCAGACATGCAAGCCCTCACACAAGTACTGACCTCAGGTGGTCAGTGTCCGTGTGTGAGATGGATGAGACACCCAGTATCTCAGCTCGGTGCCCATCCATCAATAGGTGTGCAGGGAGGTCCAGAGCGACCTCACATTGGTGCATGAGCTGCTTGTTGTCTCTGTGGGCTCCTCTCAGGGCACTCTGGATGATGGCAGCAGCTCCTCCACCCCTCTGCCAGTGACCGTGGCATCCGATGACTGGGGAGATGCCAGCTATGGCACTGGCCACTCCCACCCAGGTGGGGCCAGCACAGGCTCCTCGGGTCAGAGGACGACCACCAAGGTCATTGAGGCCAACAGGACAGCACAACCAGCAGGCTGTCTCAGATGCCGGTGCCAGTGAGGGCGGGGTGGGGGGGTTGGGGGGGTGGGGGGCACCTAGACATAGCAGTCACAAACATAGGTTCAAGGCACCATGAGCACAAGAGGGATAGGTCATGGGTGATTTTCTGTTTACTTATGTTTATTTTGTCTATACTGGTCTGGTTAGAGACATTTATCTAACAGGTTTGGAATTTTCAAAATGAAATCAAATTTGTTTTTTTCATCACAGACTGAGTATGCTTCACCTTTTTATTTCATTGGTGTGGGGGACGCCAGTATGTAATGCTGGACATAGTGCCTGTACAATAAAGTTCAGAGCCACAAAAGTGTTCTTTGGGTTCAAATGAAAGGGTCCTTTCAGGCATTTGAGATGGAGGCAACAGCCCTGGCATGAGGTTGAAGATGATCTTTGGCAGCCTAGCTGAAGGAGCGTTGGATCAAAGAACAAAGAAAAGTACAGCACAGGAACAGGCCCTTCGGCCCTCTAAGCCTGCGCCGATCATATTGCCTGTCAAACTAAAACATTTTGTACTTCCGGTGTCCGTATCCCTCTATTCCCATCCTATTCATGTATTTGTCAAGCTGCCTCTTAAACACCACTATCGTACCTGCTTCCACCACCTCCTCTGGCAGCGAATTCCAGACACTCACCACCCTCTGTGTAAAAAACTTGCCCCGTACATCTCCTCTAAAGTTTTTTCCTCTCACCTTAAAACTATGTCCCCTAGTAATTGACTCTTCCACCCTGGGAAAAAGCTTCTGACTATCTACTCTGTCCATGCCGCTCATAATTTTGTAAACTTCTATCAAGTCACCCCTTGATCTCCGTCACTCTAGTGAGAACAATCCGAGTTTCTCCAACCTCTCCTCATAGCTAATAACCTCCAGACCAGGCAGCATCCTGGTAAATCTCCTCTGTACCCTCTCCAACACCTCCATATCCTTCTGGTAATGTGGCGACCAGAATTGCACTCAATATTCCAAGTGTGGCCTAACCAAGGTTCTATACAGCTGCAGCATGACTTCCCAGATTTTATACTCAATACCCCTGCCGATAAACGCAAGCATGCCATATGTCTTCCTGACTACCTTATCCACTTGTGTTGCCACTTTCAGTGACCTGTGGACCTGTACACCCAGATCCCTCTGCTCATCGATGCACTTAAGGGTTCTGCCATTTACTGTATAATTCCTGCCTGTATTACACCTTCCAAAATACATTACCTCGCATTTTTCCGGATTAAACTCCATCTGCCATTTCTCCGCCCAAGTCTCCAACCAATCTATATCCCGTTGTACCCTTTGACAATCCTCTTCACTATCTGCAACTCCTCCAACCTTAGTGTCATCTGTAAACTTACTAATTAGCCCAGTTACATTTTCCTCCAAATCATTTCCGTTTACTGCAAACAGCAAAGGTCCCAGCACTGATCCCTACGGAACACCACTAGTCACAGTTCTCCATTCAGAAAAGCACCCTTCCACTGCTACCCTCTGTCTTCTACGACCAAGCCAATTCTGTATCCATCTTGCCAGCTCATCTCTGATCCCGTGCAACTTTACCTTCTGTACCAGTCTGCCATGAAGGACCTTGTCAAAGACCTTACTGAAATCCATGTAGATAACATCCACTGCCCTTCCATCGTCGATCATCTTTGTCACTTCCTGATTAAGTTAGTGAGACACGACCTTCCCTTCACAAAATCATGCTGTCTCTCATTAATACACCCATTTGCTTCCAAATGGTACTAAATCGTGTCATGAAGAATCTTCCCCAATAATTTCCCTACCACTGACGCAAGGCTCACCGGCCTGTAATTTCCTGGATTATCCCTGCTATCCTTCTTAAACAATGGAACAACATTGGCCATTCTCCAGCCCTCTGGGACCTCACCTGTAGCCAGTGAGGATACAAAGATTTCTGCCCAGGCCCCAGCAATCTCCTCCCTGACCTCTCTCAGTACTCTGGGGTAGATCCCATCTGGCCCTGGGGACTTATCCACCATAATATTCTTAAAGACGCTGAACGCCTCCCCTTTTTTGATCTCAACATGATCCAGGCTATCTACACACTCTTCACTAGACAAATCGACTGCTAAGTCCTTCTCTTTGACGAATACTGATGGGAAATACTCATTTAGTATCTCTCCCATTTCTTCTGGCTCCACACACAGATTCCCACCTCTGTCCCTGAGTGGGCCTACCCTTTCCCTGGCTAGTTTTCCTTGCTTTTTACATTTGCGGAAACGGCCTTGGGATTTTCCTTAATCCTGGTTGCCAATGACTTTTCATGACCCCTTTTAGCCCTCCTGAATCCTTGCTTAAGTTTATTCCTACTTCCTTTATATTCTCTACGGGCTTCATCTGTTCCCAGCCTTCTAGCCCTTATGAATGTTTTCCTTTTCTTTTTGACTAAAGAAGGATCAAGGTGTCCCTGCCTCCCTAGAGGTTACTAAGGTCTGGCTCCACACCCTCAGTGTTATCCTCACCGTGCTCCTCTTCTGATTCACTACTGGACTTATCATCTGTTGTCTGTGAAGCTGTGTCAGGATCCTCTTCCTCCAGTGGGTCCCTCCCCTTACCAGTGCCAGATTTTGGAGAGTGCAGCATGTAACCACTCTCAGTGATACCCACTCTGGGGGATATTGTAGTGCTCCACCTGAATGGTCCAGGCATCACAAGCACATTTTCAGAAGACCTATGTTCCTCTCTATCACTCCCTTATGTGGAGGCATGATTCGTATTATTCTTGACTGGCAGAGAGGCATCATGAGCCACCTGTTCAACAGATAACCTTTGTCACCCAACAGCCAACCATCCAGTCGGGCTGGAGCACTGAAGAGCCCCGGTACCTGGGAGTGTTTGAGGATGTAGGCGTCGTGGGAGCCTGCCTGGATACCTTGAACAGACTTGTAGAATCAGCATCCTGTGTTCACACACTATCTGCACGTTTATGGAGTGGAAGCCCTTCCTGTTGACGAAGGCACCAGGCTCACCTACTGGCACCTTGATGGCCACATGTGTGCAGTCTATTGCACCCTGGACACGGGGGAAGCCAGCAATGGCCACGAAGCCCCTGGCTCACTCAACCTGGCTGGCCTCGTCCATACGGTAAAGAATAAAGGTCAGGACCCACCTGAACAGAGCTTCTGTCACCAGCTTGACACAACTGTGGACAGCTGATTGAGAGACTCTACACAGATCCCCCACTGACCCCTGGAAAGAGCCGGAGGCATAAAAGTTGAGGACCACTGTGACCTTCAGGACCATTGGCATTGGGTGTCCACCCATACAGTTGGTGGTGATCTCAGGCCCAGTCATCCGACAGACTGAGGTCACTGTCTCCCCTGAGAGTCAGAGCCACCTTTGGCACTGCATGTCGGATATATTGAGGTAGCTGCATCGCTGCCCTTAAACCCTGGCAGCAGGATAGTGGCATCTTCTGTGGCCCCTTCTGCCTTGGACTAACTGCTGGCCATGCGACCGTTGTGCCTGCGTTTCTCCTCCAATAGTTCCCTCCCCTGAAAGCTGCATTGGGACACCTGGCCTCCTCTCCCTCCTGCCCCTCTCTCCCTCCTCAGAGGAGGTGCCTCCAGCGGAGAGCACAATCCCATTACCAGGGTAAGGGAAGACTGTCTGATACCTGGAAGGGTCCACATGGTCTGAATCCTCCGGGGGGCCTGGCAGACATCAATGAGCCTGATTTGAAACCTGGAAATGCTAAGAATGAAGCCCCAGACAGAGATAAAGCTGCCAAATACCAATAAGCAACCAGCTGCAAACTATCTCCAAAACTGCTCACTACTCACAATGGCAATGCTGCTGACCATTTTCAGCCCACCCTTGGATGAGGTGTGTGAAAATGTCAGGTGCCTGCCTGCCTGTTTTACCCGTGCAATGAGCAGAAAATTGCACAGGTAAGGAAAAATCACATATAATTGGACTGTTAGGGGTCTTAAGTGGCCTGTTAACTAATGATGGTGCCACTCCGGCACCCGCACGCACCAGCTGAACGAAATACCGCGCGAGTGTGCGATGACATTGTGACATTCATCTAAATATCCTTCACTATTTTATTCCCGTTTGGGCCGGGAACGCACCCACACGGTCTGTGCTGGTACTGGCCCAGTCTGTGTTAGTACCCGCCCGGTCTATGCTGGTACTGGCCCAGTCTGTGTTGGTACCCGCCGGGTCTGTGCTGGTACTGGCCCAGTCAGGGCAGGTAACCGCCTGGTCTGTGCTGGTACTGGCCCAGTCTGTGCTGGTACTGGCCCAGTCTGTGCTGGTAATGGCCCAGTCTGAGCTGGTACCCGCCCAGTCGGTGCTGGTACCCGCCCGGTCTGCGCTGGTACTGGCCCAGTCTGTGGTGGTACTGGCCCAGTCTGTGCCGGTAGCCGCCTGGCCTGTGATGGTACTGGCCCAGTCTATGCTGGTACTGGCCCCGTCTGTGCTAGTACTGGCCCAGTCTGTGCTGGCACCCGCCCAGTCTGTGCTGGTACTGGCCCAGTCTGTGCTGGCACCCGCCCAGTCTGTGCTGGTACTGGCCCAGTCTGTGCTGGCACCCGCCCAGTATGTGCTGGTAAAGGCCAAGTCTGTGCAGGTACTGGCCCATTCTGTGCTGGTACCTGCCCGGTCTGTGCTGGTACCGGCCCATTCTGTGCTGGTACCGGCCCATTCTGTGCTGGTACAGGCCTGGTCTGTGCTGGTACTGGCCCAGTCTGTGCTGGTATCTGCACAGTCTGTGCTGGTAAAGGCCCAGATGTGCTGGTACTGGCCCAGTCTGTGCTGGTACTGGCCCATTCTGTGCTGGTAGTGGCCCAGTCTGTGCTGGTACTGGCCCAGTCTGTGCTGGAACCTACCCAGTCTGTGCTTGTACTGGCCCAGTCTGTGCTGGTACCTGCCCGGTCTGTGCTGGTACCGGTCCAGTCTGTGCTGGTACTCGCCCAGTCTGTGCTGGTACTGGCCCAGTCTGTGCTGGTACCTGCCCATTCTGTGTTGGTACTGGCCCGGTCTGTGCTGGCACCCGCCCGGTCTGTGCTGGTACCCGCCCGGACTGCGCTGGTACTGGCCCAGTCTGTGTTGGTACTGGCACAGTCGGTGCTGGTACCCGCCCGGTCTGTGCTGGTACTGGCCCGGTCTGTGCAGGTACTGGCCCAGACTGTGCTGGCACCCGCACAGTCTGTGCTGGTACTGGCCCAGTCTGTGCTGGTAATGGCCCAGTCTGTGCTGGTACTGGCCCAGTCTGTGCTAGTACCTGCCAGGTCTGTGCTGGTACCGGCCCATTCTGTGCTGGTTTCGGCCCAGTCTGTGCTGGTAATGGCCCAGTCTGTGCTGGTACTGGCCCAGTCTGTGCTAGTACCTGCCAGGTCTGTGCTGGTACTGGCCCAGTCTGTGCAGGCACCCGCCCAGTCTGTGCTGGTACTGGCCCACTCTGTGCTGGTACTGGCCCAGTCTGTGATGGCACCTGCCCAGTCTGTGCTGGTACTGGCCCAGTCTGTGCGGGTACTGGCAAAGTCTGTGCTGGTACCTGCCCGCTCTGTTCTGGTACCAGCCCATTCTGTGCTGAAACTGGCCCAGTCTGTGCTGGTACTAGCTCAGTCTGTGCTGGTACCCGCCCGGTCTGTGCTGGTAAAGGCCCATTCTGTGCTGGTACTGGCCCAGTCTGGGTTGGTACTGGCACAGTCTGTGCTGGTACCCGCCCGGTCTGTGCTGGTACTGGCCCGGTCTGTGCAGGTACTGGCCCAGTCTGTGCTGGCACCCGCCCAGTCTGTGACGGTACTGGCCCAGTCTGTGCCTGTACTGGCCCAGTCTGTGCTGGTAATGGCCCAGTCTGTGCAGGTACCCTCACAGTCTGTACTGGTACTGGCCCAGTCTGTGCTGGTACTGGCCCAGTCTGTGCTGGTACCTGCCAGGTCTGTGCTGGTACCGGCCCATTCTGTGGTGGGATTGGCCCAGTATGTGCTGGTACTGGCTCAGTCTGTGCTGGTACCGGCCCATTCTGTGCTGGTACCGGCCCATTCTGTGCTGGTACAGGCCTGGTCTGTGCTGGAACCTACCCAGTCTGTGCTTGTACTGGCCCAGTCTGTGCTGGTACCTGCCCGGTCTGTGCTGGTACCGGTCCAGTCTGTGCTGGTACTCGCCCAGTCTGTGCTGGTACTGGCCCAGTCTGTGCTGGTACCTGCCCATTCTGTGTTGGTACTGGCCCGGTCTGTGCTGGCACCCGCCCGGTCTGTGCTGGTACCCGCCCGGACTGCGCTGGTACTGGCCCAGTCTGTGTTGGTACTGGCACAGTCGGTGCTGGTACCCGCCCGGTCTGTGCTGGTACTGGCCCGGTCTGTGCAGGTACTGGCCCAGACTGTGCTGGCACCCGCACAGTCTGTGCTGGTACTGGCCCAGTCTGTACTGGTACTGGCCCAGTCTGTGCTGGCACCCGCCCAGTCTGGGCTGGTACTGGCCCAGTCTGTGCTGGTACTGGCCCAGTCTGTGCTGGTAATGGCCCAGTCTGTGCTGGTACTGGCCCAGTCTGTGCTAGTACCTGCCAGGTCTGTGTTGGTACCGGCCCATTCTGTGCTGGTTTCTGGCCCAGTCTGTGCTGGTAATGGCACGGTCTGTGCTGGTACTGGCCCAGTCAGTGCTGGTACCCGCCAGGTCTGTGCTGGTACCGGCCCATTCTGTGCTGGTTTCTGGCCCAGTCTGTGCTGGTACTGGCCCAGACTGTGCTGGTACCCACCCGGTCTGTGCTGGTACCCACCCGGTCTGTGCTGGTACTGGCCCGGTCTGTGCTGGTACCCGCCCGGTCAGTGCTGGTACTGGCCCAGTCAGTGCTAGTACTGGCCCAGACAGTGCTGCTACTGGCCCAGTCTGTGCTGCTACCCGCCCGGTCTGTGCTGGTACTGGCCCAGTTTAGGCTGGTACTGGCCCGGTCTGTGCTGGTACTGGCCCAGTCTGTGCTGGTACTGGCCCAGTCTGTGCAGGCACCCGCCCAGTCTGTGCTGGTACTGGCCCACTCTGTGCTGGTACTGGCCCAGTCTGTGATGGCACCTGCCCAGTCTGTGCTGTTACTGGCCCAGTCTGTGCGGGTACTGGCAAAGTCTGTGCTGGTACCTGCCCGCTCTGTTCTGGTACCGGCCCATTCTGTGCTGAAACTGGCCCAGTCTGTGCTGGTACTAGCTCAGTCTGTGCTGGTACCCGCCCGGTCTGTGCTGGTAAAGGCCCATTCTGTGCTGGTACTGGCCCAGTCTGGGTTGGTACTGGCACAGTCTGTGCTGGTACCCGCCCGGTCTGTGCTGGTACTGGCCCGGTCTGTGCAGGTACTGGCCCAGTCTGTGCTGGCACCCGCCCAGTCTGTGACGGTACTGGCCCAGTCTGTGCCTGTACTGGCCCAGTCTGTGCTGGTAATGGCCCAGTCTGTGCAGGTACCCTCACAGTCTGTACTGGTACTGGCCCAGTCTGTGCTGGTACTGGCCCAGTCTGTGCTGGTACCTGCCAGGTCTGTGCTGGTACCGGCCCATTCTGTGCTGGTTTCTGGCCCAGTCTGTGCTGGTAGTGGCCCAGAATGTGCTGGTACCCACCCGGTCTGTGCTGGTACCCACCCGGTCTGTGCTGGTACCTGCCCGGTCTGTGCTGGTACCCGCCCGGTCTGCGCTGGTACTGGCCCAGTCAGTGCTGGTATTGGCCCAGTCTGCTGGCACCCGCCCAGTTTGTGCTGGTACTGGCCCAGTCTGTGCTGGGACTTGCCCAGTCTGTGCTGGCACCCGGCCAGTCTGTGCTGGTAAAGGCCAAGTCTGTGCAGGTACTGGCCCAGTCTGTGCTGGTACCTGCCCGCTCAGTGCTGGTACCGGCCCATTCTGTGCCGGGATTGGCCCAGTCTGTGCTGGTACTGGCTAAGTCTGTGCTGGTACCTGCCCGGTCTGTGCTGGTACCGGCCCATTCTGTGCTGGTACTGGCCTGGTCTGTGCTGGTACTGGCCCAGTCTGTGCTGGTATCTGCCCAGTCTGTGCTGGTAAAGGCCCAGACTGTGCTGGTACTGGCCCGGTCTGTGCTGGTACTGGCCGATTCTGTGCTGGTACTGGCCCAGTCTGTGCTGGTACTGGCCCAGTCTCTGCTGGCACCCACCCAGTCTGTGCTTGTACTGGCCCAGTCTGTGCTGGCATCCGCCCAGTCTGTGCTGGTACTGGCCAACTCTGTGCAGGTACTGGCCCAGTCTGTGCTGGCACTGGCCCACTCTGTGTTGGTACCGGTCCAGTCTGTGCTGGTACTCGCCCAGTCTGTGCTGGTACTGGCCCATTCTGTGCTGGTACCTGCCCATTCTGTGTTGGTACTGGCCCGATCTGTGCTGGCACCCGCCCAGTCTGTGCTGGTACTGGCCCAGTCTGTGCCTGTACTGGCCCAGTCTGTGCTGGTAATGGCACAGTCTGTGCAGGTACCCTCACAGTCTGTACTGGTACTGGCCCAGTCTGTGCTGGAACTGGCCCAGTCTGTGCTGGTACCTGCCAGGTCTGTGCTGGTACCGGCCCATTCTGTGCTGGTTTCTGGCCCAGTCTGTGCTGGTACTGGCCCATTCTGTGCTGGTACCTGCCCATTCGGTGTTGGTACTGGCCCGATTTGTGCTGGCACCCGCCCGGTCTGTGCTGGTACCCACCCGGTCTGTTTTGGTTTTGGCCCAGTCTGTGCTGGCACCCGCCCGGTTTGTGCTGGTACCCGCGAGGACTGCGCTGGTACTGGCCCAGTCTGGGTTGGTACTGGCACAGTCTGTGCTGGTACCCGCCCGGTCTGTGCTGGTACTTGCCCGGTCTGTGCAGGTACTGGCCCAGTCTGTGCTGGCACCCGCCCAGTCTGTGCTGGTACTGGCCCAGTCTGTGCTGGTACCCGCCCGGTCTGTGCTGGTACCCGCCCGGTCTGTGCTGGTTCTGGCCCAGTCACTGCTGGTACTGGCCCAGTCTGTGCTGCTACCCGCCCGGTCTGCGCTCGTACTGGCCCAGTCTGGGCTGGTACTGACCCGGTCTGTGCTGGTACTGGCCCAGTCTGTGCTGGTACTGGCCCAGTCTGTGCAGGCACCCGCCCAGTCTGTGCTGGTACAGGCCCACTCTGTGCAGGTACTGGCCCAGTCTATGCTGGCACCTGCCCACTCTGTGCTGGTACTGGTCCAGTCTGTGCTGGTACTGGCAAAGTCTGTGCTGGCACCTGCCCGCTCTGTGCTGGTACCGGCCCATTCTATGCTGAAACTGGCCCAGTCTGTGCTGGTACTAGATCAGTCTGTGCTGGTACCCACCAGGTCTGTGCGGGTACCGGTCCTGTCTGTGCTGGTACTGGCCCAGTCTGTGCTGGTACCTGCCCATTCTGTGTTGGTACTGGCCCAGTCTGTGCTGGCACCTGCCCGGTCTGTGCTGGTACCCGCCCGGTCTGTGTTGGTACTGGCCCAGTCTGTGATTGCACCAGCCCGGTCTGTGCTGGTACCCGCCCGGACTGCACAGATACTGGCCCAGTCTGTGTTGGTACTGGCACAGTCGGTGCTGGTACCCGCCCGGTCTGTGCTGGTACTGGCCCGGTCTGTGCAGGTACTGGCCCAGTCTGTGCTGCTACCCGCCCGGTCTGCGCTGGTACTGGCCCAGTCTGGGCTGGTACTGGCCCGGTCTGTGCTGGTACTGGCCCAGTCTGTGCTGGTACTGGCCCAGTCTGTGCAGGCACCCGCCCAGTCTGTGCTGGTACTGGCCCAGTCTGTGCCTGTACTGGCCCAGTCTGTGCTGGTAATGGCACAGTCTGTGCAGGTACCCTCACAGTCTGTACTGGTACTGGCCCAGTCTGTGCTGGAACTGGCCCAATCTGTGCTGGTACCTGCCAGGTCTGTGCTGGTACCGGCCCATTCTGTGCTGGTTTCTGGCCCAGTCTGTGCTGGTACTGGCCCATTCTGTGCTGGTACCTGCCCATTCTGTGTTGGTACTGGCCCGATTTGTGCTGGCACCCGCCCGGTCTGTGCTGGTACCCACCCGGTCTGTTTTGGTTTTGGCCCAGTCTGTGCTGGCACCCGCCCGGTTTGTGCTGGTACCCGCCAGGACTGCGTGGTACTGGCCCAGTCTGGGTTGGTACTGGCACAGTCTGTGCTGGTACCCGCCCGGTCTGTGCTGGTACTTGCCCGGTCTGTGCAGGTACTGGCCCAGTCTGTGCTGGCACCCGCCCAGTCTGTGCTGGTACTGGCCCAGTCTGTGCTGGTACCCGCCCGGTCTGTGCTGGTACCCGCCCGGTCTGTGCTGGTACCCCGCCCGGTCTGTGCTGGTTCTGGCCGAGTCACTGCTGGTACTGGCCCAGTCTGTGCTGCTACCCGCCCGGTCTGCGCTGGTACTGGCCCAGTCTGGGCTGGTACTGGCCCGGTCTGTGCTGGTACTGGCCCAGTCTGTGCTGGTACTGGCCCAGTCTGTGCAGGCACCCGCCCAGTCTGTGCTGGTACAGGCCCACTCTGTGCAGGTACTGGCCCAGTCTATGCTGGCACCTGCCCACTCTGTGCTGGTACTGGTCCAGTCTGTGCTGGTACTGGCAAAGTCTGTGCTGGTACCTGCCCGCTCTGTGCTGGTACCGGCCCATTCTATGCTGAAACTGGCCCAGTCTGTGCTGGTACTAGATCAGTCTGTGCTGGTACCCACCAGGTCTGTGCGGGTACCGGTCCAGTCTGTGCTGGTACTGGCCCAGTCTGTGCTGGTACCTGCCCATTCTGTGTTGGTACTGGCCCAGTCTGTGCTGGCACCTGCCCGGTCTGTGCTGGTACCCGCCCGGTCTGTGTTGGTACTGGCCCAGTCTGTGATTGCACCAGCCCGGTCTGTGCTGGTACCCGCCCGGACTGCACTGATACTGGCCCAGTCTGTGTTGGTACTGGCACAGTCGGTGCTGGTACCCGCCCGGTCTGCGCTGGTACTGGCCCGGTCTGTGCAGGTACTGGCCCAGTCTGTGCTGCTACCCGCCCGGTCTGCGCTGGTACTGGCCCAGTCTGGGCTGGTACTGGCCCGGTCTTTGCTGGTACTGTCCCAGTCTGTGCTGGTACTGGCCCAGTCTGTGCAGGCACCCGCCCAGTCTGTGCTGGTACTGGCCCACTCTGTGCAGGTACTGGCCCAGTCTATGCTGGCACCTGCCCACTCTGTGCTGGTACTGGTCCAGTCTGTGCTGGTACTGGCAAAGTCTGTGCTGGTACCTGCCCGCTCTGTGCTGGTACCGGCCCATTCTATGCTGGTAATGGCCCAGTCTGTGCTGGTACTGGCCCAGTCTGTGCTGGTAACTGCCAGGTCTGTGCTGGTACCGGCCCATTCTGTGCTGGTTTCTGGCCCATTCTGTGCTGGTACTGGCCCGGTCTGTGCTGGTACTGGCCCAGTCAGTGCTGGTACCCACCAGGTCTGTGCTGGTACCGGCCCCTTCTGGGCTGGTTTCTGAACTCAGTCTGTGCTGGGACTGGCCCAGACTGTGCTGGTACCCACCCGGTCTGTGCTGGTACCCACCCGGTCTGCGCTGGTACTGGCCCGGTCTGTGCTTGTACCCGCCCGGTCTGCGCTGGTACTGGCCCAGACAGTGCTAGTACTGGCCCAGACAGTGCTGGTACTGGTCCAGTCTGTGCTGCTATCCGCCCGGTCTGTGCTGGTACTGGCCCAGTTTAGGCTGGTACTGGCCCGGACTGTGCTGGTACTGGCCCAGTCTGTGCTGGTACCCACCCGGACTGCGCTGGTACTGGCCCAGTCTGTGTTGGTACTGGCACAGTCAGTGCTGGTACCCGCCCGGTCTGTGCTGGTACTGGCCCGGTCTGTGCAGGTACTGGCCCAGACTGTGCTGGCACCCGCACAGTCTGTGCTGGTACTGGCCCAGTCTGTACTGGTACTGGCCCAGTCTGTGCTGGCACCCGGCCAGTCTGTGCTGGTACTGGCCCAGTCTGTGCAGGTACTGGCCCAGTCTGTGCTGGTACTGGCCCAGTCAGTGCTGGTACCCGCCAGGTCTGTGCTGGTACCGGCCCATTCTGTGCTGGTTTCTGGCCCAGTCTGTACTGGTACAGGCCCAGACTGTGCTGGTACCCACCCGGTCTGTGCTGGTACCCACCCGGTCTGTGCTGGTACTGGCCCAGTCTGTGCTGGTACCCGCCCGGTCAGCGCTGGTACTGGCCCAGTCAGTGCTAGTACTGGCCCAGACAGTGCTGCTACTGGCCCAGTCTGTGCTGCTACCCGCCCGGTCTGTGCTGGTACTGGCCCAGTTTGGGCTGGTACTGGCCCGGTCTGTGCTGGTACTGGCCCAGTCTGTGCTGGTACTGGCCCAGTCTGTGCAGGAAACCGCCCAGTCTGTGCTGGTACTGGCCCACTCTGGGCTGGTACTGGCCCAGTCTGTGATGGCACCTGCCCAGTCTGTGCTGGTACTGGCCCAGTCTGTGCTGGTACTGGCAAAGTCTGTGCTGGTACCCGCCCGCTCTGTTCTGGTACCGGCCCATTCTGTGCTGAAACTGGCCCAGTCTGTGCTGGTACTAGCTCAGTCTGTGCTGGTACCCACCCGGTCTGTGCTGGTAAAGGCCCATTCTGTGCTGGTACTGGCCTGGTCTGTGCAGGTACTGGCCCAGTCTGTGCTGGTACCTGCCCAGTCTGTGCTGGTACTGGCCCGGTCTGTGCTGGTACTGGCCCAGTCTGTGCTGGTACCCGCCCGGTCTGTGATGGTACTGGCCCAGTCTGTGCTGGTACTGGCCTGGTCTGTGCTGGTAATGGCCCAGTCTGTGCTGCTACTGGCCCAGTCTGTGCTGGCACCCGCCCAGTCTGTGCTGGTACGGAGCCCTTCTGTGCTGGAACAGGCCCAGTCTGTGCTGGCACCAGCCAAGTCTGTGCTGGTACTGACCCAGTCTGTGCTGGTACTTGCCCAGTATGTGTTGGTACCCGCCCGGTCTGTGCTGGTACCCGCCCGGTCTGTGCTGGTACCCACCCGGTATGTGCTGGTTCTGGCCCAGTCACTGCTGGTACTGGCACAGTCTGTGCTGCTACCCGCCCGGTCTGCGCTGGTACTGGCCCAGTCTGGGCTGGTACTGGCCCGGTCTGTGCTGGTACTGGCCCAGTCTGTGCTGGTACTGGCCCAGTCTGTGCTGGTACTGGCCCAGTCTGTGCAGGCACCCGCCCAGTCTGTGCTGGTACAGGCCCACTCTGTGCAGGTACTGGCCCAGTCTATGCTGGCACCTGCCCACTCTGTGCTGGTACTGGTCCAGTCTGTGCTGGATCTGGCAAAGTCTGTGCTGGTACCTGCCCGCTCTGTGCTGGTACCGGCCCATTCTATGCTGAAACTGGCCCAGTCTGTGCTGGTACTAGATCAGTCTGTGCTGGTACCCACCAGGTCTGTGCGGGTACCGGTCCAGTCTGTGCTGGTACTGGCCCAGTCTGTGCTGGTACCTGCCCATTCTGTGTTGGTACTGGCCCAGTCTGTGCTGGCACCTGCCCGGTCTGTGCTGGTACCCGCCCGGTCTGTGTTGGTACTGGCCCAGTCTGTGATTGCACCAGCCCGGTCTGTGCTGGTACCCGCCCGGACTGCACTGATACTGGCCCAGTCTGTGTTGGTACTGGCACAGTCGGTGCTGGTACCCGCCCGGTCTGTGCTGGTACTGGCCCGGTCTGTGCAGGTACTGGCCCAGTCTGTGCTGCTACCCGCCCGGTCTGCGCTGGTACTGGCCCAGTCTGGGCTGGTACTGGCCCGGTCTGTGCTGGTACTGGCCCAGTCTGTGCTGGTACTGGCACAGTCTGTGCAGGCACCCGCCCAGTCTGTGCTGGTACTGGCCCACTCTGTGCAGGTACTGGCCCAGTCTATGCTGGCACCTGCCCACTCTGTGCTGGTACTGGTCCAGTCTGTGCTGGTACTGGCAAAGTCTGTGCTGGTACCTGCCGCTCTGTGCTGGTACCGGCCCATTCTATGCTGAAACTGGCCCAGTCTGTGCTGGTACTAGATCAGTCTGTGCTTGTACCCACCAGGTCTGTGCGGGTACCGGTCCAATCTGTGCTGGTACTGGCCCAGTCTGTGCTGGTACCTGCTCATTCTGTGTTGGTACTGGCCCAGTCTGTGCTGGCACCTGCCCGGTCTGTGCTGGTACCCGCCCGGTCTGTGTTGGTACTGGCCCAGTCTGTGCTTGCACCAGCCCGGTCTGTGCTGGTACCAGCCCGGACTGCGCTGATACTGGCCCAGTCTGTGTTGGTACTGGCACAGTCGGTGCTGGTACCCGCCCGGTCTGTGCTGGTACTGGCCCAGTCTGTGCAGGTACTGGCCCAGTCTGTACTGGTACTGGCCCACTCTGTGCTGGCACCCGCCCAGTCTGTGCTGGTACTGGCCCAGTCTGTGCTGGTACTGGCCCAGTCTGTGCTGGTAATGGCCCAGTCTGTGCTGGTACTTGGCCCAGTCTGTGCTGGTAACTGCCAGGTCTGTGCTGGTACCGGCCCATTCTGTGCTGGTTTCTGGCCCATTCTGTGCTGGTACTGGCCCGGTCTGTGCTGGTACTGGCCCAGTCAGTGCTGGTACCCACCAGGTCTGTGCTGGTACCGGCCCCTTCTGGGCTGGTTTCTGAACCCAGCCTGTGCTGGGACTGGCCCAGACTGTGCTGGTACCCACCCGGTCTGTGCTGGTACCCACCCGGTCTGCGCTGGTACTGGCCCGGTCTGTGCTTGTACCCGCCCGGTCTGCGCTGGTACTGGCCCAGACAGTGCAAGTACTGGCCCAGACAGTGCTGGTACTGGTCCAGTCTGTGCTGCTACCCGCCCGGTCTGTGCTGGTACTGGCCCAGTTTAGGCTGGTACTGGCCCGGACTGTGCTGGTACTGGCCCAGACTGTGCTGGTACCCGCCCGGACTGCGCTGGTACTGGCCCAGTCTGTGTTGGTACTGGCACAGTCGGTGCTGGTACCCGCCCGGTCTGTGCTGGTACTGGCCCGGTCTGTGCAGGTACTGGCCCAGACTGTGCTGGCACCCGCACAGTCTGTGCTGGTACTGGCCCAGTCTGTACTGGTACTGGCCCAGTCTGTGCTGGCACCCGGCCAGTCTGTGCTGGTACTGGCCCAGTCTGTGCAGGTACTGGCCCAGTCTGTGCTGGTAATGGCCCAGTCTGTGCTGGTACTGGCCCAGTCTGTGCTAGTACCTGCCAGGTCTGTGCTGGTACCGGCCCATTCTGTGCTGGTTTCTGGCCCAGTCTGGGCTGGCAATGGCACGGTCTGTGCTGGTACTGGCCCAGTCAGTGCTGGTACCCGCCAGGTCTGTGCTGGTACCGGCCCATTCTATGCTGGTTTCTGGCCCAGTCTGTACTGGTACTGGCCCAGACTGTGCTGGCACCCGCACAGTCTGTGCTGGTACTGGCCCAGTCTGTACTGGTACTGGCCCAGTCTGTGCTGGCACCCGCCCAGTCTGGGCTGGTACTGGCCCAGTCTGTGCTGGTACTGGCCCAGTCTGTGCTGGTAATGGCCCAGTCTGTGCTGGTACTGGCCCAGTCTGTGCTAGTACCTGCCAGGTCTGTGTTGGTACCGGCCCATTCTGTGCTGGTTTCTGGCCCAGTCTGTGCTGGTAATGGCACGGTCTGTGCTGGTACTGGCCCAGTCAGTGCTGGTACCCGCCAGGTCTGTGCTGGTACCGGCCCATTCTGTGCTGGTTTCTGGCCCAGTCTGTGCTGGTACTGGCCCAGACTGTGCTGGTACCCACCCGGTCTGTGCTGGTACCCACCCGGTCTGTGCTGGTACTGGCCCGGTCTGTGCTGGTACCCGCCCGGTCAGCGCTGGTACTGGCCCAGTCAGTGCTAGTACTGGCCCAGACAGTGCTGCTACTGGCCCAGTCTGTGCTGCTACCCGCCCGGTCTGTGCTGGTACTGACCCAGTTTAGGCTGGTACTGGCCCGGTCTGTGCTGGTACTTGCCCAGTCTGTGCTGGTACTGGCCCACTCTGTGCTGGTACTGGCCCAGTCTGTGATGGCACCTGCCCAGTCTGTGCTGGTACTGGCCCAGTCTGTGCGGGTACTGGCAAAGTCTGTGCTGGTACCTGCCCGCTCTGTTCTGGTACCGGCCCATTCTGTGCTGAAACTGGCCCAGTCTGTGCTGGTACTAGCTCAGTCTGTGCTGGTACCCGCCCGGTCTGTGCTGGTAAAGGCCCATTCTGTGCTGGTTTCTGGCCCAGTCTGTGCTGGTACTGGCCCAGACTGTGCTGGTACCCACCCGGTCTGTGCTGGTACCCACCCGGTCTGTGCTGGTACTGGCCCGGTCTGTGCTGGTACCCGCCCGGTCAGCGCTGGTACTGGCCCAGTCAGTGCTAGTACTGGCCCAGACAGTGCTGCTACTGGCCCAGTCTGTGCTGCTACCCGCCCGGTCTGTGCTGGTACTGACCCAGTTTAGGCTGGTACTGGCCCGGTCTGTGCTGGTACTGGCCCAGTCTGTGCTGGTACTGGCCCAGTCTGTGCAGGCACCCGCCCAGTCTGTGCTGGTACTGGCCCACTCTGTGCTGGTACTGGCCCAGTCTGTGATGGCACCTGCCCAGTCTGTGCTGGTACTGGCCCAGGCTGTGCGGGTACTGGCAAAGTCTGTGCTGGTACCTGCCCGCTCTGTTCTGGTACCGGCCCATTCTGTGCTGAAACTGGCCCAGTCTGTGCTGGTACTAGCTCAGTCTGTGCTGGTACCCGCCCGGTCTGTGCTGGTAAAGGCCCATTCTGTGCTGGTACTGGCCCAGTCTGGGTTGGTACTGGCACAGTCTGTGCTGGTACCCGCCCGGTCTGTGCTGGTACTTGCCCGGTCTGTGCAGGTACTGGCCCAGTCTGTGCTGGCACCCGCCCAGTCTGTGACGGTACTGGCCCAGTCTGTGCCTGTACTGGCCCAGTCTGTGCTGGTAATGGCCCAGTCTGTGCAGGTACCCTCACAGTCTGTACTGGTACTGGCCCAGTCTGTGCTGGTACTGGCCCAGTCTGTGCTGGTACCTGCCAGGTCTGTGCTGGTACCGGCCCATTCTGTGCTGGTTTCTGGCCCAGTCTGTGCTGGTAGTGGCCCAGAATGTGCTGGTACCCACCCGGTCTGTGCTGGTACCCACCCGGTCTGTGCTGGTACCTGCCCGGTCTGTGCTGGTACCCGCCCGGTCTGCGCTGGTACTGGCCCAGTCAGTGCTGGTATTGGCCCAGTCTGCTGGCACCCGCCCAGTTTGTGCTGGTACTGGCCCAGTCTGTGCTGGGACTTGCCCAGTCTGTGCTGGCACCCGGCCAGTCTGTGCTGGTAAAGGCCAAGTCTGTGCAGGTACTGGCCCAGTCTGTGCTGGTACCTGCCCGCTCAGTGCTGGTACCGGCCCATTCTGTGCCGGGATTGGCCCAGTCTGTGCTGGTACTGGCTAAGTCTGTGCTGGTACCTGCCCGGTCTGTGCTGGTACCGGCCCATTCTGTGCTGGTACTGGCCTGGTCTGTGCTGGTACTGGCCCAGTCTGTGCTGGTATCTGCCCAGTCTGTGCTGGTAAAGGCCCAGACTGTGCTGGTACTGGCCCGGTCTGTGCTGGTACTGGCCGATTCTGTGCTGGTACTGGCCCAGTCTGTGCTGGTACTGGCCCAGTCTCTGCTGGCACCCACCCAGTCTGTGCTTGTACTGGCCCAGTCTGTGCTGGCATCCGCCCAGTCTGTGCTGGTACTGGCCAACTCTGTGCAGGTACTGGCCCAGTCTGTGCTGGCACTGGCCCACTCTGTGTTGGTACCGGTCCAGTCTGTGCTGGTACTCGCCCAGTCTGTGCTGGTACTGGCCCATTCTGTGCTGGTACCTGCCCATTCTGTGTTGGTACTGGCCCGATCTGTGCTGGCACCCGCCCAGTCTGTGCTGGTACTGGCCCAGTCTGTGCCTGTACTGGCCCAGTCTGTGCTGGTAATGGCACAGTCTGTGCAGGTACCCTCACAGTCTGTACTGGTACTGGCCCAGTCTGTGCTGGAACTGGCCCAGTCTGTGCTGGTACCTGCCAGGTCTGTGCTGGTACCGGCCCATTCTGTGCTGGTTTCTGGCCCAGTCTGTGCTGGTACTGGCCCATTCTGTGCTGGTACCTGCCCATTCGGTGTTGGTACTGGCCCGATTTGTGCTGGCACCCGCCCGGTCTGTGCTGGTACCCACCCGGTCTGTTTTGGTTTTGGCCCAGTCTGTGCTGGCACCCGCCCGGTTTGTGCTGGTACCCGCCAGGACTGCGTGGTACTGGCCCAGTCTGGGTTGGTACAGGCACAGTCTGTGCTGGTACCCGCCCGGTCTGTGCTGGTACTTGCCCGGTCTGTGCAGGTACTGGCCCAGTCTGTGCCGGCACCCGCCCAGTCTGTGCTGGTACTGGCCCAGTCTGTGCTGGTACCCGCCCGGTCTGTGCTGGTACCCGCCCGGTCTGTGCTGGTTCTGGCCCAGTCACTGCTGGTACTGGCCCAGTCTGTGCTGCTACCCGCCCGGTCTGCGCTCGTACTGGCCCAGTCTGGGCTGGTACTGGCCCGGTCTGTGCTGGTACTGGCCCAGTCTGTGCTGGTACTGGCCCAGTCTGTGCAGGCACCCGCCCAGTCTGTGCTGGTACAGGCCCACTCTGTGCAGGTACTGGCCCAGTCTATGCTGGCACCTGCCCACTCTGTGCTGGTACTGGTCCAGTCTGTGCTGGTACTGGCAAAGTCTGTGCTGGTACCTGCCCGCTCTGTGCTGGTACCGGCCCATTCTATGCTGAAACTGGCCCAGTCTGTGCTGGTACTAGATCAGTCTGTGCTGGTACCCACCAGGTCTGTGCGGGTACCGGTCCAGTCTGTGCTGGTACTGGCCCAGTCTGTGCTGGTACCTGCCCATTCTGTGTTGGTACTGGCCCAGTCTGTGCTGGCACCTGCCCGGTCTGTGCTGGTACCCGCCCGGTCTGTGTTGGTACTGGCCCAGTCTGTGATTGCACCAGCCCGGTCTGTGCTGGTACCCGCCCGGACTGCACTGATACTGGCCCAGTCTGTGTTGGTACTGGCACAGTCGGTGCTGGTACCCGCCCGGTCTGTGCTGGTACTGGCCCGGTCTGTGCAGGTACTGGCCCAGTCTGTGCTGCTACCCGCCCGGTCTGCGCTGGTACTGGCCCAGTCTGGGCTGGTACTGGCCCGGTCTGTGCTGGTACTGGCCCAGTCTGTGCTGGTACTGGCCCAGTCTGTGCAGGCACCCGCCCAGTCTGTGCTGGTACTGGCCCAGTCTGTGCCTGTACTGGCCCAGTCTGTGCTGGTAATGGCACAGTCTGTGCAGGTACCCTCACAGTCTGTACTGGTACTGGCCCAGTCTGTGCTGGAACTGGCCCAATCTGTGCTGGTACCTGCCAGGTCTGTGCTGGTACCGGCCCATTCTGTGCTGGTTTCTGGCCCAGTCTGTGCTGGTACTGGCCCATTCTGTGCTGGTACCTGCCCATTCTGTGTTGGTACTGGCCCGATTTGTGCTGGCACCCGCCCGGTCTGTGCTGGTACCCACCCGGTCTGTTTTGGTTTTGGCCCAGTCTGTGCTGGCACCCGCCCGGTTTGTGCTGGTACCCGCCAGGACTGCGTGGTACTGGCCCAGTCTGGGTTGGTACAGGCACAGTCTGTGCTGGTACCCGCCCGGTCTGTGCTGGTACTTGCCCGGTCTGTGCAGGTACTGGCCCAGTCTGTGCCGGCACCCGCCCAGTCTGTGCTGGTACTGGCCCAGTCTGTGCTGGTACCCGCCCGGTCTGTGCTGGTACCCGCCCGGTCTGTGCTGGTTCTGGCCCAGTCACTGCTGGTACTGGCCCAGTCTGTGCTGCTACCCGCCCGGTCTGCGCTCGTACTGGCCCAGTCTGGGCTGGTACTGGCCCGGTCTGTGCTGGTACTGGCCCAGTCTGTGCTGGTACTGGCCCAGTCTGTGCAGGCACCCGCCCAGTCTGTGCTGGTACAGGCCCACTCTGTGCAGGTACTGGCCCAGTCTATGCTGGCACCTGCCCACTCTGTGCTGGTACTGGTCCAGTCTGTGCTGGTACTGGCAAAGTCTGTGCTGGTACCTGCCTGCTCTGTGCTGGTACCGGCCCATTCTATGCTGAAACTGGCCCAGTCTGTGCTGGTACTAGATCAGTCTGTGCTGGTACCCACCAGGTCTGTGCGGGTACCGGTCCAGTCTGTGCTGGTACTGGCCCAGTCTGTGCTGGTACCTGCCCATTCTGTGTTGGTACTGGCCCAGTCTGTGCTGGCACCTGCCCGGTCTGTGCTGGTACCCGCCCGGTCTGTGTTGGTACTGGCCCAGTCTGTGATTGCACCAGCCCGGTCTGTGCTGGTACCCGCCCGGACTGCACTGATACTGGCCCAGTCTGTGTTGGTACTGGCACAGTCGGTGCTGGTACCCGCCCGGTCTGTGCTGGTACTGGCCCGGTCTCTGCAGGTACTGGCCCAGTCTGTGCTGCTACCCGCCCGGTCTGCGCAGGTACTGGCCCAGTCTGGGCTGGTACTGGCCCGGTCTGTGCTGGTACTGGCCCAGTCTGTGCTGGTACTGGCCCAGTCTGTGCAGGCACCCGCCCAGTCTGTGCTGGTACTGGCCCAGTCTGTGCCTGTACTGGCCCAGTCTGTGCTGGTAATGGCACAGTCTGTGCAGGTACCCTCACAGTCTGTACTGGTACTGGCCCAGTCTGTGCTGGAACTGGCCCAATCTGTGCTGGTACCTGCCAGGTCTGTGCTGGTACCGGCCCATTCTGTGCTGGTTTCTGGCCCAGTCTGTGCTGGTACTGGCCCATTCTGTGCTGGTACCTGCCCATTCTGTGTTGGTACTGGCCCGATTTGTGCTGGCACCCGCCCGGTCTGTGCTGGTACCCACCCGGTCTGTTTTGGTTTTGGCCCAGTCTGTGCTGGCACCCGCCCGGTTTGTGCTGGTACCCGCCAGGACTGCGCTGGTACTGGCCCAGTCTGGGTTGGTACTGGCACAGTCTGTGCTGGTACCCGCCCGGTCTGTGCTGGTACTTGCACGGTCTGTGCAGGTACTGGCCCAGTCTGTGCTGGCACCCGCCCAGTCTGTGCTGGTACTGGCCCAGTCTGTGCTGGTACCCGCCCGGTCTGTGCTGGTACCCGCCCGGTCTGTGCTGGTACCCGCCCGGTCTGTGCTGGTTCTGGCCGAGTCACTGCTGGTACTGGCCCAGTCTGTGCTGCTACCCGCCCGGTCTGCGCTGGTACTGGCCCAGTCTGGGCTGGTACTGGCCCGGTCTGTGCTGGTACGGGCCCAGTCTGTGCTGGTACTGGCCCAGTCTGTGCAGGCACCCGCCCAGTCTGTGCTGGTACAGGCCCACTCTGTGCAGGTACTGGCCCAGTCTATGCTGGCACCTGCCCACTCTGTGCTGGTACTGGTCCAGTCTGTGCTGGTACTGGCAAAGTCTGTGCTGGTACCTGCCCGCTCTGTGCTGGTACCGGCCCATTCTATGCTGAAACTGGCCCAGTCTGTGCTGGTACTAGATCAGTCTGTGCTGGTACCCACCAGGTCTGTGCGGGTACCGGTCCAGTCTGTGCTGGTACTGGCCCAGTCTGTGCTGGTACCTGCCCATTCTGTGTTGGTACTGGCCCAGTCTGTGCTGGCACCTGCCCGGTCTGTGCTGGTACCCGCCCGGTCTGTGTTGGTACTGGCCCAGTCTGTGATTGCACCAGCCCGGTCTGTGCTGGTACCCGCCCGGACTGCACTGATACTGGCCCAGTCTGTGTTGGTACTGGCACAGTCGGTGCTGGTACCCGCCCGGTCTGTGCTGGTACTGGCCCGGTCTGTGCAGGTACTGGCCCAGTCTGTGCTGCTACCCGCCCGGTCTGCGCTGGTACTGGCCCAGTCTGGGCTGGTACTGGCCCGGTCTTTGCTGGTACTGGCCCAGTCTGTGCTGGTACTGGCCCAGTCTGTGCTGGTACTGGCCCACTCTGTGCAGGTACTGGCCCAGTCTATGCTGGCACCTGCCCACTCTGTGCTGGTACTGGTCCAGTCTGTGCTGGTACTGGCAAAGTCTGTGCTGGTACCTGCCCGCTCTGTGCTGGTACCGGCCCATTCTATGCTGGTAATGGCCCAGTCTGTGCTGGTACTGGCCCAGTCTGTGCTGGTAACTGCCAGGTCTGTGCTGGTACCGGCCCATTCTGTGCTGGTTTCTGGCCCATTCTGTGCTTGTACTGGCCCGGTCTGTGCTGGTACTGGCCCAGTCTGTGCTGCTACCCACCAGGTCTGTGCTGGTACCGGCCCCTTCTGGGCTGGTTTCTGAACCCAGTCTGTGCTGGGACTGGCCCAGTCTGTGCAGGCACCCGCCCAGTCTGTGCTGGTACTGGCCCAGTCTGTGCCTGTACTGGCCCAGTCTGTGCTGGTAATGGCACAGTCTGTGCAGGTACCCTCACAGTCTGTACTGGTACTGGCCCAGTCTGTGCTGGAACTGGCCCAATCTGTGCTGGTACCTGCCAGGTCTGTGCTGGTACCGGCCCATTCTGTGCTGGTTTCTGGCCCAGTCTGTGCTGGTACTGGCCCATTCTGTGCTGGTACCTGCCCATTCTGTGTTGGTACTGGCCCGATTTGTGCTGGCACCCGCCCGGTCTGTGCTGGTACCCACCCGGTCTGTTTTGGTTTTGGCCCAGTCTCTGCTGGCACCCGCCCGGTTTGTGCTGGTACCCGCCAGGACTGCGCTGGTACTGGCCCAGTCTGGGTTGGTACTGGCACAGTCTGTGCTGGTACCCGCCCGGTCTGTGCTGGTACTTGCCCGGTCTGTGCAGGTACTGGCCCAGTCTGTGCTGGCACCCGCCCAGTCTGTGCTGGTACTGGCCCAGTCTGTGCTGGTACACGCCCGGTCTGTGCTGGTACCCGCCCGGTCTGTGCTGGTACCCGCCCGGTCTGTGCTGGTTCTGGCCGAGTCACTGCTGGTACTGGCCCAGTCTGTGCTGCTACCCGCCCGGTCTGCGCTGGTACTGGCCCAGTCTGGGCTGGTACCCGCCCGGTCTGTGCTCGTTCTGGCCGAGTCACTGCTGGTACTGGCCCAGTCTGTGCTGCTACCCGCCCGGTCTGCGCTGGTACTGGCCCAGTCTGGGCTGGTACTGGCCCGGTCTGTGCAGGCACCCGCCCAGTCTGTGCTGGTACAGGCCCACTCTGTGCAGGTACTGGCCCAGTCTATGCTGGCACCTGCCCACTCTGTGCTGGTACTGGTCCAGTCTGTGCTGGTACTGGCAAAGTCTGTGCTGGTACCTGCCCGCTCTGTGCTGGTACCGGCCCATTCTATGCTGAAACTGGCCCAGTCTGTGCTGGTACTAGATCAGTCTGTGCTGGTACCCACCAGGTCTGTGCGGGTACCGGTCCAGTCTGTGCTGGTACTGGCCCAGTCTGTGCTGGTACCTGCCCATTCTGTGTTGGTACTGGCCCAGTCTGTGCTGGCACCTGCCCGGTCTGTGCTGGTACCCGCCCGGTCTGTGTTGGTACTGGCCCAGTCTGTGATTGCACCAGCCCGGTCTGTGCTGGTACCCGCCCGGACTGCACTGATACTGGCCCAGTCTGTGTTGGTACTGGCACAGTCGGTGCTGGTACCCGCCCGGTCTGTGCTGGTACTGGCCCGGTCTGTGCAGGTACTGGCCCAGTCTGTGCTGCTACCCGCCCGGTCTGCGCTGGTACTGGCCCAGTCTGGGCTGGTACTGGCCCGGTCTTTGCTGGTACTGGCCCAGTCTGTGCTGGTACTGGCCCAGTCTGTGCTGGTACTGGCCCACTCTGTGCAGGTACTGGCCCAGTCTATGCTGGCACCTGCCCACTCTGTGCTGGTACTGGTCCAGTCTGTGCTGGTACTGGCAAAGTCTGTGCTGGTACCTGCCCGCTCTGTGCTGGTACCGGCCCATTCTATGCTGGTAATGGCCCAGTCTGTGCTGGTACTGGCCCAGTCTGTGCTGGTAACTGCCAGGTCTGTGCTGGTACCGGCCCATTCTGTGCTGGTTTCTGGCCCATTCTGTGCTGGTACTGGCCCGGTCTGTGCTGGTACTGGCCCAGTCAGTGCTGGTACCCACCAGGTCTGTGCTGGTACCGGCCCCTTCTGGGCTGGTTTCTGAACCCAGTCTGTGCTGGGACTGGCCCAGACTGTGCTGGTACCCACCCGGTCTGTGCTGGTACCCACCCGGTCTGCGCTGGTACTGGCCCGGTCTGTGCTTGTACCCGCCCGGTCTGCGCTGGTACTGGCCCAGACAGTGCTAGTACTGGCCCAGACAGTGCTGGTACTGGTCCAGTCTGTGCTGCTACCCGCCCGGTCTGTGCTGGTACTGGCCCAGTTTAGGCTGGTACTGGCCCGGACTGTGCTGGTACTGGCCCAGTCTGTGCTGGTACCCACCCGGACTGCGCTGGTACTGGCCCAGTCTGTGTTGGTACTGGCACAGTCAGTGCTGGTACCCCGCCCGGTCTGTGCTGGTACTGGCCCGGTCTGTGCAGGTACTGGCCCAGACTGTGCTGGCACCCGCACAGTCTGTGCTGGTACTGGCCCATTCTGTACTGGTACTGGCCCAGTCTGTGCTGGCACCCGGCCAGTCTGTGCTGGTACTGGCCCAGTCTGTGCAGGTACTGGCCCAGTCTGTGCTGGTAATGGCCCAGTCAGTGCTGGTACTGGCCCAGTCCGTGCTAGTACCTGCCAGGTCTGTGCTGGTACCGGCCCATTCTGTGCTGGTTTCTGGCCCAGTCTGGGCTGGCAATGGCACGGTCTGTGCTGGTACTGGCCCAGTCAGTGCTGGTACCCGCCAGGTCTGTGCTGGTACCGGCCCATTCTGTGCTGGTTTCTGGCCCAGTCTGTACTGGTACTGGCCCAGACTGTGCTGGTACCCACCCGGTCTGTGCTGGTACCCACCCGGTCTGTGCTGGTACTGGCCCAGTCTGTGCTGGTACCCGCCCGGTCAGCGCTGGTACTGGCCCAGTCAGTGCTAGTACTGGCCCAGACAGTGCTGCTACTGGCCCAGTCAGTGCTGCTACCCGCCCGGTCTGTGCTGGTACTGGCCCAGTTTGGGCTGGTACTGGCCCGGTCTGTGCTGGTACTGGCCCAGTCTGTGCTGGTACTGGCCCAGTCTGTGCAGGAAACCGCCCAGTCTGTGCTGGTACTGGCCCACTCTGGGCTGGTACTGGCCCAGTCTGTGATGGCACCTGCCCAGTCTGTGCTGGTACTGGCCCAGTCTGTGCTGGTACTGGCAAAGTCTGTGCTGGTACCCGCCCGCTCTGTTCTGGTACCGGCCCATTCTGTGCTGAAACTGGCCCAGTCTGTGCTGGTACTAGCTCAGTCTGTGCTGGTACCCACCCGGTCTGTGCTGGTAAAGGCCCATTCTGTGCTGGTACTGGCCTGGTCTGTGCAGGTACTGGCCCAGTCTGTGCTGGTACCTGCCCAGTCTGTGCTGGTACTGGCCCGGTCTGTGCTGGTACTGGCCCAGTCTGTGCTGGTACTGGCCTGGTCTGTGCTGGTAATGGCCCAGTCTGTGCTGGTACTTACCCGGTCTGTGCTGGCACCCGCCCAGTCTGTGCTGGTACTGGCCCAGTCTGTGCTGGTACTGGCCCAGTCTGTGCTGGCACCCACCCAGTCTGTGCTTGTACTGGCCCAGTCTGTGCTGGTACCCGCCCGGTCTGAGCTGGGACCGGTCCAGTCTGTGCTGGTACTCGCCCAGTCTGTGCTGGTACTGGCCCAGTCTGTGCTGGTACCTACCAATTCTCTGTTGGTACTGGCCCAATCTGTGCTGGCACCCGCCCGGTCTGTGCTGGTACGCGCCCGGTCTGTGTTGGTACTGGCCCAGTCTGTGCTGGCACCCGCCCGGTCTGTGCTGGTACCCGCCCGGACTGCGCTGGTACTGGCCCAGTCTGGGTTGGTACTGGCACAGTCTGTGCTGGTACCCGCCCGGGCTGTGCTGGTACTGGCCCGGTCTGTGCTGGTTCCCGCCTGGACTGCGCTGGTACTGGCCCAGTCTGGGTTGGTACTGGCACAGTCTGTGCTGGTTCCCGCCCGGTCTGTGCTGGTACTGGCCCGGTCTGTGCAGGTACTGGCCCTATTCTGTGCAGGCATCCGCCCAGTCTGTGCTGGTACTGGCCCAGTCTGTACTGGTACTGGCCCAGTCTGTGCTGGCACCCGCCCAGTCTGTGCTGGTACTGGCCCAGTCTGTGCCTGTACTGGCCCAGTCTGTGCTGGTAATGGCCCAGTCTGTGCAGGTACCCTCCCAGTCTGTACTGGTACTGGCCCAGTCTGTGCTGGTACTGGCCCAGTCTGTGCTGGTACCTGCCAGGTCTGTGCTGGTACGGCCCATTCTGTGCTGGTTTCTGGCCCAGTCTGGGCTGGTAGTGGCCCAGACTGTGATGGTACCCACCCGGTCTGTGCTGGTACCCACCAGGTCTGTGCTGGTACCCGCCCGATCTGTGCTGGTACCCGCCCGGTCTGCGCTGGTACTGGCCCAGTCACTGCTGGTACTGGCCCAGACTGTGCTGCTACCCGCCCGGTCTGCGCTGGTACTGGCCCAGTCTGGGCTGGTACTGGCATGTCTGTGCTGGGACTGGCCCAGTCTGTGCTGGTACTGGCCCAGTCTGTGCAGGCACCCGCCCAGTCAGTGCTGGTACTGGCCCACTCTGTGCAGGTACTGGCCCAGTCTGTGCTGGCACCTGCCCAGTCTGTGCTGGTACTGGCCCAGTCTGTGCTGGTACTGGCAAAGTCTGTGCTGGTACCTGCCCGCTCTGTGCTGGTACCGACCCATTCAGTGCTGAAACTGGCCCAGTCTGTGCTGGTACTAGATCAGTCTGTGCTGGTATCCGCCCGGTCTGTGCTGGTACTGCACTGATCTGTGCAGAAACTGGTCCAGTCTGTGCTGGTACCTGCCCAGTCTGTGCTGGTACTGGCCCGGTCTGTGCTGGTACTGGCACAGTCTGTGCTGGTTCCCGCCCGGTCTGTGCTGGTACCCGCCCGGTCTGTGCAGGTACTGGCCCAGTCTGTGCTGGCACCCGCCCAGTCTGTGCTGGTACTGGCCCAGGATGTACTGGTACTGGCCCAGTCTGTGCTGGCACCCGCCCAGTCTGTGCTGGTACTGGCCCAGTCTGTGCCTGTACTGGCCCAGTCTGTGCTGGTAATGGCACAGTCTGTGCAGGTACCCTCACAGTCTGTACTGGTACTGGCCCAGTCTGAGCTGGTACTGGCCCAGTCTGTGGGGGTAAGAGCCCGGTCTGTGCTGGTACTGGCCCAGTCTCTGCTGGTGCTGGCCCGGACTGTGCTGGTACTGGCCCAGTCTGTGCTGGTACTGGCCCAGTCTGCTGGCACCCGCCCAGTCTGTGCTGGTACTGGCCCAGTCTGCGCTGGTACTGGCCCAGTCTGTGCTGGCACCCGCCCAGTCTGTGCTGGTAAAGGCCAAGTCTATGCAGGTACTCGCCCAGTCTGTGCTGGTACCTGCTCGGTCTGTGCTGGTATCGGCCCATTCTGTGCCGGGATTGGCCCACTCTGTGATGGTACTGGCTAAGTCTGTGCTGGTACCCGCCCGGTCTGTGCTGGTACCGGCCCTTTCTGTGCTGGTACTGGCCTGGTCTGTGCTGGTACCTGCCCGGTCTGTGCTGGTACCGGCCCATTCTGTGCCGGGATTGGCCCAGTCTGTGCTGGTACTGGCTAAGTCTGTGCTGGTACCCGCCCGGTCTGTGCTGGTACTGGCCCATCCTGTGCTGGTACTGGCCTGGTCTGTGCTGGTACTGGCACAATCTGTGCTGGTATCTGCCCAGTCTGTGCTGGTAAAGGCACAGACTGTGCTGGTACTTACCCGGTCTGTGCTGGTACTGGCCCATTCTGTGCTGGTACTGGCCCAGTCTGTGCTGGTACTGGCCCAGTCTGTGCTGGCACCCACCCAGTCTGTGCTTGTACTGGCCCAGTCTGTGCTGGTACCCGCCCGGTCTGAGCTGGTACCGGTCCAGTCTGTGCTGGTACTCGCCCAGTCTGTGCTGGTACTGGCCCAGTCTGTGCTGGTACCTGCCAATTCTGTGTTGGTACTGGCCCAATCAGTGCTGGCACCCGCCCGGTCTGTGCTGGTACCCGCCCGGTCTGTGTTGGTACTGGCCCAGTCTGTGCTGGCACCCGCCCGGTCTGTGCTGGTACTGGCCAAGTCTGGGTTGGTACTGGCACAGTCTGTGCTGGTACCCGCCCGGGCTGTGCTGGTACTGGCCCGGTCTGTGCTGGTTCCCGCCCGGACTGCGCTGGTACTGGCCCAGTCTGGGTTGGTACTGGCACAGTCTGTGCTGGTTCCCGCCCGGTCTGTGCTGGTACTGGCCCGGTCTGTGCAGGTACTGGCCCTATTCTGTGCAGGCATCCGCCCAGTCTGTGCTGGTACTGGCCCAGTCTGTACTGGTACTGGCCCAGTCTGTGCTGGCACCCGCCCAGTCTGTGCTGGTACTGGCCCAGTCTGTGCCTGTACTGGCCCAGTCTGTGCTGGTAATGGCCCAGTCTGTGCAGGTACCCTCCCAGTCTGTACTGGTACTGGCCCAGTCTGTGCTGGTACTGGCCCAGTCTGTGCTGGTATCTGCCAGGTCTGTGCTGGTACGGCCCATTCTGTGCTGGTTTCTGGCCCAGTCTGTGCTGGTAGTGGCCCAGACTGTGCTGGTACCCACCCGGTCTGTGCTGGTACCCACCCGGTCTGTGCTGGTACCCGCCCGATCTGTGCTGGTACCCGCCCGGTCTGCGCTGGTACTGGCCCAGTCACTGCTGGTACTGGCCCAGACTGTGCTGCAACCCGCCCGGTCTGCGCTGGTACTGGCCCAGTCTGGGCTGGTACTGGCATGTCTGTGCTGGGACTGGCCCAGTCTGTGGTGGTACTGGCCGAGTCTGTGCAGGAACCCGCCCAGTCAGTGCTGGTACTGGCCCACTCTGTGCAGGTACTGGCCCAGTCTGTGCTGGCACCTGCCCAGTCTGTGCTGGTACTGGCCCAGTCTGTGCTGGTACTGGCAAAGTCTGTGCTGGTACCTGCCCGCTCTGTGCTGGTACCGACCCATTCTGTGCTGAAACTGGCCCAGTCTGTGCTGGTACTAGATCAGTCTGTGCTGGTATCCGCCCGGTCTGTGCTGGTACTGCACTGATCTGTGAAGCAACTGGTCCAGTCTGTGCTGGTACCTGCCCAGTCTGTGCTGGTACTGGCCCGGTCTGTGCTGGTACTGGCACAGTCTGTGCTGGTTCCCGCCCGGTCTGTGCTGGTACTGGCCCGGTCTGTGCAGGTACTGGCCCAGTCTGTGCTGGCACCCGCCCAGTCTGTGCTGGTACTGGCCCAGGATGTACTGGTACTGGCCCAGTCTGTGCTGGCACCCGCCCAGTCTGTGCTGGTACTGGCCCAGTCTGTGCCTGTACTGGCCCAGTCTGTGCTGGTAATGGCACAGTCTGTGCAGGTACCCTCACAGTCTGTACTGGTACTGGCCCAGTCTGAGCTGGTACTGGCCCAGTCTGTGCTGGTACCTGCCAGGTCTGTGCTGGTACCGGCCCATTCTGTGCTGGTTTCTTGCCCAGTCTGTGCTGGTAGTGGCCCAGAATGTGCTGGTACCCACCCGGTCTGTGCTGGTACCCACCCGGTCTGTGCTGGTACCCGCCCGGTCTGTGCTGGTACCCGCCCGGTCTGCGCAGGTACTGGCCCAGTCAGTGCTGGTACTGGCCCAGTCTGCTGGCACCCGCCCAGTTTGTGCTGGTACTGGCCCAGTCTGTGCTGGGACTGGCCCAGTCTGTGCTGCCACCCGGCCAGTCTGTGCTGGTAAAGGCCAAGTCTGTGCAGGTACTGGCACAGTCTGTGCTGGTACCTGCCCGGTCAGTGCTGGTACCGGCCCATTCTGTGCCGGGATTGGCCCAGTCTGTGCTGGTACTGGCTAAGTCTGTGCTGGTACCCACCCGGTCTGTGCTGGTACCGGCCCATTCTGTGCTGGTACTGGCCTGGTCTGTGCTGGTACTGGCCCAGTCTGTGCTGGTATCTGCCCGGTCTGTGCTGGTAAAGGCCCAGACTGTGCTGGTACTGGCCCGGTCTGTGCTGGTACTGGCCCATTCTGTGCTGGTACTGGCCCAGTCTGTGCTGGTACTGGCCCAGTCTGTGCTGGCACCCACCCAGTCTGTGCTTGTACTGGCCCAGTCTGTGCTGGCACCCGCCCAGTCTGTGCTGGTACTGGCCAACTCTGTGCAGGTACTGGCCCAGTCTGTGCTGGCACCTGCCCACTCTGTGCTGGTACCGGTCCAGTCTGTGCTGGTACTCACCCAATCTGTGCTGGTACTGGCACATTCTGTGCTGGTACCTGCCCATTCTGTGTTGGTACTGGCCCAATCTGTGCTGGCACCCGCCCGGTCTGTGCTGGTTCCCACCCGGTCTGTTTTGGTATTGGCCCAGTCTGTGCTGGCACCCGCCCGGTCTATGCTGGTACCCGCCAGGACTGCGCTGGTTATGGCCCAGTCTGGGATGGTACTGGCACAGTCTTTGCTGGTACCCGCCCGGTCTGTACTGGTACTGGCCCTGTCTGTGCAGGTACTGGCCCAGTCTGTGCTGGCACCCGCCCTGTCTGTGCTGGTACTGGCCCAGTCTGTACTGGTACTGGCCCAGTCTGTGCTGGCACCCGCCCAGTCTGTGCTGGTACTGGCCCAGTCTGTGCCTGTACTGGCCCAGTCTGTGCTGGTAATGGCACAGTCTGTGCAGGTACCCTCACAGTCTGTACTGGTACTGGCCCATTCTGTGCTGGAACTGGCCCACTCTGTGCTGGTACCTGCCATGTCTGTGCTGGTACCGGCCCATTCTGTGCTGGTTTCTGGCCCAGTCTGTGCTGGTACTGGCCCAGACTGTGCTGGTACCCACTCGGTCTGTGCTGGTACCCGCCCGGTCTGTGCTGGTACCCGCCCGGTCTGTGCTGGTACCTGCCCCGTCCACGCTGGTACTGGCCCAGTCTGTGCTGGTACTGGCCCAGTCTGTGCTGGTACATGCCCGGTCTGTGCTGGTACCGGCCCATTCTGTGCTGGGACTGGCCCGGTCTGTGCTGGTACTGGCTCAGTCTATGCTGGTATCCGCCCCGTCTGTGCTTGTACCGGCCTATTCTGTGCTGGTACTGGTCCGTTCTGTGCTGGTACTGGCCCAGTCTGTGCTGGTACCTGCGCAGTATGTGCTGGTACTGGCCCAGTCTGTGCTGGTACTGGTCCGGTCTGTGCTGGTACTGGCCCGGTCTGTGCTGGTACTGGCCCAGTCAGTGATGGTACTGGCCCAGTCTGTGCTGGCACCCACTCAGTCTGTGCTTGTACTGGCTCAGTCTGTGCTGGTACCTGCCCGGTCTGAGCTGGTACCGGTCCAGTCTGTGCTGGTACTCGCCCAGTCTGTGCTGGTACTGGCCCAGTCTGTGCTGGTACCTGCCAATTCTGTGTTGGTACTGGCCCAATCTGTGCTGGCACCCGCCCGGTCTGTGCTGGTACCCGCCCAGTCTGTGTTGGTACTGGCCCAGTCTGTGCTGGCACCCGCCCGGTCTGTGCTGGTACCCGCCCGGACTGCGCTGGTACTGGACCAGTCTGTGCTGGTACTGGCCCAGTCTGTGTTGGTACTGGCAAAGTCTCTGCTGGAAGCTGCCCGCTTTGTGCTGGTACCGGCCCATTATGTGCTGAAACTGGCCCAGTCTGTGCTGGTACTAGCTCAGTCTGTGCTGGTACCCGCCCGGTCTGTGCTGGTAAACTCCCATTCTGTGCTGGTACTGGCCTGGTCTGTGCAGGTACTGGCCCAGTCTGTGCTGGTACCTGCCCAGTCTGTGCTGGTAATGGCCCGGTCTGTGCTGGTACTGGCCCAGTCTGTGCAGGTACCCTCCCGGTCTGCGCTGGTACCGGTCCATTCTGTGCTGGTACTGGCCCAGTCTGTGCTGGTACTGGCCAAGGCTGTGCTGGTACCCGCCCGGTCTGCGCTGGTACCCGCCCGGTCTGTGCTGGTACCCGCTCGCTCTGTGTTGGTACTGGCCGAGTCTGTGCTGGCACCCGCCCGGTCTGCGCTGGTACCCGCCCGGTCTGTGCTGGTATCCGCCTGGACAGCGCTGGTACTGGCGAAGTCTGTGCTGGTACTGGCTCAGACTGTGCTGGTAACCGCCCGGTCTGTGCTGGTACTGGCCCAGTCTGTGCTGGTACTTGCCCGTACTTTGCAGGTACTTGCCCAGTCTGTGCTGGTACTGGCCCAGTCTGTGCTGGTTCACACACAGTCTGTGCCTACACTGGCCCAGTCTGTGCTGGTACCCGCCCGGTCTGTGCTGATACTGGCACATTCTGTGCTGCTTTCTGGCCCAGTCTGTGCTGGTACTGGCCCAGACTGTGCTGGTACCCACCCGGTCTGTGCTGGTACCCGCCCGTTCTGTGCTGGTACCCGCCCCGTCTGCGCTGGTACTGGCCCAGTCTGTGCTGGTACTGGCCCAGTTTGTGCTGGTACCCGCCCGGTCTGTGCTGGTACTGGCCCAGTCTGTGCTGTTACTGGCCCGGTCAGTGCTGGTAATGGCCCAGTCGGTGCTGGTACTGGCCCGGTCTGTGATGGCACCCGCCCAGTCTGTGCTGGTACTGGCCAAGTCTGTGCTGGTACTGCCCCAGTCTGTGCAGGTACCTGCCCGGTCTGTGCTGGTACCGGCACATTCTGTGCTGGTACTGCCCCAGTCAGTGCTGGTACCCGCCCGATCTGTGCTGGTACCCGCCCGATCTGTGCTGGTACCCGCCGGTCTGTGCAGGTATCCGCCCGGTCATCGGTGGTACTGGCACAGTCTGTGCTGGTACTTGCCCAGTCTGTGCTGGTAGCCGCCCGGTCTGTGCTGGTACTGGCCCAGTCTGTGCTGGTGCTGGCCCGGTCTGTGCTGGTACTGGTCCAGTCTGTGCAGGTACTGGCCCAGTCTGTGCTGGCACCCGCCCAGTCTGTGCTGGTACTGGCCCAGTCTGTGCAGATACTGGCCCGGTCTGTGCTGGCACCCGCCCAGTCTGGGCTGCTACTGGCCCAGTCTGTGCTGGTACTGGCCCAGTCTGTGCTGGTACATGCCCGGTCTGTGCTTGTACCGGCCCATTCTGTGCTGGGACGGGCCCAGTCTGTGCTGGCACTGGCTCAGTCTATGCTGGTACCCGCCCGGTCTGTGCTGGTACAGACCTATTCTGTGCTGGTACTGGCCCGGTCTGTGCTGGTACTGGCCCAGTCTGTGCTGGTACCTGCCCAGTATGTGCTGGTACATGCCCAGTCTGTGCTGGTACTGGTCCGGTCTGTGCTGGTACTGGTCCGGTCTGTGCTGGTACTGGCCCAGTATGTGCTGGTACTGGCCCAGTCTGTGCTGGCACCCACCCAGTCTGTGCTTGTCCTGGCCAACTCTGCTGGTACCCGCCCAGTCTGTGCTGGTACCGGCCAAGTCTGTGCTGGTAATGGTCCAATCTGTGCTGGTACCCACCCAGTCTGTGCTGGTACTGGCCCAGTCTGTGCTGGTACCCGCCCTGTCTGTGTTGGTACTGGACCGTTCGGTGCTGGCACCCGCCCGGTCAGTGTTAGTACTGGCCGAGCCTGTGCTGGCACCCGCACGCTCTGTGCTGGTACCCGCCCGGTCTGTGCTGGTACCCGCCCGGTCTGCGCAAGTAATGGCCCTGTCTGCGTTGGTACTGACCCAGTCTGTGCAGGTACTAGCCCGGTCTGTGCTGGTAATGGCCCAGTCTGTGCTGGCACTGGCCCAGACTGTGCTGGCACAGGCCCATTCATGCAGGCACCCGCCCAGTCTGGGCTGGTACTGGCCCAGTCTGTGCTGGTACTGTCCCAGTCTGTGCTGGCACCCTCCCGGTCTGCGCTGGTACCGGTCCATTCTGTGCTGGTACTGGCCCAGTCTGTGCTGGTACTGGCCAAGGCTGTGCTGGTACCCGCGCGGTCTGTGCTGGTACCCGCCCGGTCTGTTCTGGTACCCACCCGGTCCGTGCTGCTACTGGCCCAGTCTGTGCTGGTGCTGGCCCGGTCTGTGCTGGTACTGGCCCAGTCTGTGCTGGTACTGGCCCAGTCTGTGCAGGCTCCTGCCCAGTCTGTGCTGGTACTGGCCCAGTCTGTGCTGTTACTGGCCCGGTCAGTGCTGGTAATGGCCCAGTCGGTGCTGGTACTGGCCCGGTCTGTGATGGCACCCGCCCAGTCTGTGCTGGTACTGGCCAAGTCTGTGCTGGTACTGCCCCAGTCTGTGCAGGTACCTGCCCGGTCTGTGCTGGTACCGGCACATTCTGTGCTGGTACTGCCCCAGTCAGTGCTGGTACCCGCCCGATCTGTGCTGGTACCCGCCCGATCTGTGCTGGTACCCGCCGGTCTGTGCAGGTATCCGCCCGGTCATCGGTGGTACTGGCACAGTCTGTGCTGGTACTTGCCCAGTCTGTGCTGGTAGCCGCCCGGTCTGTGCTGGTACTGGCCCAGTCTGTGCTGGTGCTGGCCCGGTCTGTGCTGGTACTGGTCCAGTCTGTGCAGGTACTGGCCCAGTCTGTGCTGGCACCCGCCCAGTCTGTGCTGGTACTGGCCCAGTCTGTGCAGATACTGGCCCGGTCTGTGCTGGCACCCGCCCAGTCTGGGCTGCTACTGGCCCAGTCTGTGCTGGTACTGGCCCAGTCTGTGCTGGTACATGCCCGGTCTGTGCTTGTACCGGCCCATTCTGTGCTGGGACGGGCCCAGTCTGTGCTGGCACTGGCTCAGTCTATGCTGGTACCCGCCCGGTCTGTGCTGGTACAGACCTATTCTGTGCTGGTACTGGCCCGGTCTGTGCTGGTACTGGCCCAGTCTGTGCTGGTACCTGCCCAGTATGTGCTGGTACATGCCCAGTCTGTGCTGGTACTGGTCCGGTCTGTGCTGGTACTGGTCCGGTCTGTGCTGGTACTGGCCCAGTATGTGCTGGTACTGGCCCAGTCTGTGCTGGCACCCACCCAGTCTGTGCTTGTCCTGGCCAACTCTGCTGGTACCCGCCCAGTCTGTGCTGGTACCGGCCAAGTCTGTGCTGGTAATGGTCCAATCTGTGCTGGTACCCACCCAGTCTGTGCTGGTACTGGCCCAGTCTGTGCTGGTACCCGCCCTGTCTGTGTTGGTACTGGACCGTTCGGTGCTGGCACCCGCCCGGTCAGTGTTAGTACTGGCCGAGCCTGTGCTGGCACCCGCACGCTCTGTGCTGGTACCCGCCCGGTCTGTGCTGGTACCCGCCCGGTCTGCGCAAGTAATGGCCCTGTCTGCGTTGGTACTGACCCAGTCTGTGCAGGTACTAGCCCGGTCTGTGCTGGTAATGGCCCAGTCTGTGCTGGCACTGGCCCAGACTGTGCTGGCACAGGCCCATTCGTGCAGGCACCCGCCCAGTCTGGGCTGGTACTGGCCCAGTCTGTGCTGGTACTGTCCCAGTCTGTGCTGGCACCCTCCCGGTCTGCGCTGGTACCGGTCCATTCTGTGCTGGTACTGGCCCAGTCTGTGCTGGTACTGGCCAAGGCTGTGCTGGTACCCGCGCGGTCTGTGCTGGTACCCGCCCGGTCTGTTCTGGTACCCACCCGGTCCGTGCTGCTACTGGCCCAGTCTGTGCTGGTGCTGGCCCGGTCTGTGCTGGTACTGGCCCAGTCTGTGCTGGTACTGGCCCAGTCTGTGCAGGCTCCTGCCCAGTCTGTGCTGGTACTGGCCCAGTCTGTGCTGGTACTGGCCCAGTCTGTGCTGGTACTGGCCCAGACTTTGCTTGTAGCCACCCGGTCTGTGCTGGTACTGGTTAAGTCTGTGCTGGTACTGGCCCAGTCTGTGCTGGTACTGGCCCAGTCTGTGCAGGCACCCGCCCAGTCTGTTTTGGTAAAGGCCCACTCTGTGCTGGTACTGGCCCAGTCTGTGCTGGCACCCGCCCAATCTGTTCTGATACTGGCCCAGTCTGTGCTTGTACTGGCCAAGTCTGTGCTGGTACCTGCCAGGTCTGTGCTGGTACAGGCCCATTCTGTGCAGAAACTGGCCCAAACTGTGCTGGTACTAGCTCAGTCTGTGCTTGTATCCGCCAGGTTTGTGCAGGTACTGGCCCAGTCTGTGCTGTTACAGGCCCAGTTTGTGCTGGTACCCGCCCGGTCTGTGCTGGTACTGGCCCAGTCTGTGCTGGTTCTGGCCCGGTCTGTGCTGGAAATGGCCCAGTCTGTGCTGGTAATGGCCCAGTCTGTGCTGGTACTGGCCCAGTTTGTGCTGGTACCCGCCCGGTCTGTGCTGGTACTGGCCCAGTCTGTGCTGGTACTGGCCCAGTCTGTGCTGGCACTGGCTCAGTCGATGCTGGTACCCGCCCGGTCTGCGCTGGTACCGGCCTATTCTGTGCTGGTACTGGCCCGTTCTGTGCTGGTACTGGCCCAGTCTCTGCTGGTACCTGCGCAGTATGTGCTGGTACATGCCCAGTCTGTGCTGGTACTGGTCCGGTCTGTGCTGCTACTGGCCCGGTCTGTGCTGGTACTGGCCCAGTCAGTGCTGGTACTGGCCCAGTCTGTGCTGGCACCCACCCAGTCTGTGCTTGTACTGGCCCACTCTGCTGGTACCCGCCCAGTCTGTGCTGGTACCGGCCGAGTCTGTGCTGGTAATGGTCCAGTCTGTGCTGGTACCCGCCCAGTCTGTGCTGGTACTGGCCCAGTCAGTGCTGGTACCCGCCCGGTCTGTGCTGGTACTGGCCCAGTCTGTGCTGGTGCTGGCTCAGTCTGTGCTGGTACTGGCCCAGTCAGTGCTGGCACCCGCCCAGTCTGTGCTGGTACTGGCCCAGTCTGTGCAGATACTGGCCCGGTCTGTGCTGGCACCCGCCCAGTCTGTGCTGGTACTCGCCCAGTCTGAGCTGGTACTTGCCTAGTCTGTGCTGGTACCTGCCCGGTCTGTGCTGGTACCGGCCGATTCAGTGCTGGGACTGGCCCAGTCTGTGCTGGCACTGGCTCAGTCTGTGCTTCTACCCGCCCAGTCTGTGCTGGTACCTGCCCAGTATGTGCTGGTACATGCCCAGTCTCTGTTGGTACTGGTCCGGTCTGTGCTGGTACCGGCCCGGTCTGTGCTGGCACCCTTCCAGTCTGTGCTTGTACTGGCCCACTCTGCTGGTACCAGCCCAGTATGTGCTGGTACCGGCCGAGTCTGTGCTGGTAATGGTCCAGTCTGTGCTGGTACCCGCCCAGTCTGTGCAGGTACTGGCCCAGTCTGTGCTGGTACTGGCCCAGTCTGTGCTGGTACGTGCCCAGTGTGTGCTGGTACATGCCCAGTCTGTGCTGGTACTGGTCCGGTCTGTGCTGCTACTGGCCCGGTCTGTGCTGGTACTGGCCCAGTCAGTGCTGGTACTGGCCCAGTCTGTGCTGGCACCCACCCAGTCTGTGCTTGTACTGGCCCACTCTGCTGGTAACCGTCCAGTCTGTGCTGGTGCCGGCCGAGTCTGTGCTGGTAATGGTCCAGTCTGTGCAGGTACCCGCCCAGTCTGTGTTGGTACTGGCCCGTTCTGTGCTGGCACCCGCCCGGTCAGTGTTAGTACTGGCCCAGCCTGTTCTGGCACCCGCCCGCTCTGTGCTGGTACCCGCTCGGTCTGTGCTGGTACCCGCCCGGTCTGCTCAAATAATGGCCCAGTCTGCGTTGGTACTGGCCCAGTCTGTGCAGGTACTGGCCCGGTCTGTGCTGGTAATGGCCCAGTCTGTGCTGGCACTGGCCCAGTCTGTGCTGGCACAGGCCCAGTCTGTGCAGGCACCTGCCCAGTCAGTGCTGGTACTGGCCCAGTCTGTGCTGGTACTGGCCCAGTCTGTGCTGGCACCCTCCCAGTCTGTGCTGATACTGGCACAGTCTGTGCTGGTACTGTCCCAGTCTGTGCTGGTACCAGCCCGGTCTGCGCTGGTACCGGTCCATTCTGTGCTGGTACTGGCCCAGTCTGTGCTGGTACTGGCCAAGGCTGTGCTGGTACCCGCCCGGTCTGTGCTGGTACCCGCCCGGTCTGTTCTGGTACCCACCCAGTCCGTGCTGCTACTGGCCCAGTCTGTGCTGGTGCTGGCCCGGTCTGTGCTGGTACTGGCCCAGTCTGTGCTGGTTCTGGCCCAGTCTGTGCAGGCTCCTGCCCAGTCTGTGCTGGTACTGGCCCAGTCTGTGCTGGTACTGGCCCACAATTTGCTGGTACCCACCCGGTCTGTGCTGGTACTGGTTCAGTCTGTGCTGGTACTTGCCCAGTCTGTGCTGGTACTGGTCCATTCTGTGCTTGTACTGGCCAAGTCTGTGCAGACACCCGCCCAGTCTGTGCTGGTACTGGCCCAGTCTGTGCTGGTACCCGCCCAGTCTGTGTTGGTACTGGCCCGTTCTGTGCTGGCACCCGCCCGTTCAGTGATAGTACTGGCCCAGGCTGTGCTGGCACCCGCCCGCTCTGTGCTGGTACCCGCCCGGTCTGTGCTGGTACCCGCCCGGTCTGCGCAAGTAATGGCCCAGTCTGCGTTGGTACTGGCCCAGTCTGTGCAGGTAATGGCCCGGTCTGTGCTGGAAATGTTCCAGTCTGTGCTAGCACTGGCACAGTCTGTGCTGGCACAGGCCCGGTCTGTGCAGGCACCCGCCCAGTCTGTGCTGGTACTGGCCCAGTCTGTGCTGGTACTGGCCCAGTCTGTGCTGGCACCCTCACAGTCTGTGCTGGTACTGGCACAGTCTGTGCTGGTACTGTCCCAGTCTGTGCTGGTACCAGCCCGGTCTGTGCAGGCACCCGCCCAGTCTGTGCTGGTACTGGCCCAGTCTGTGCTGGTACTGGCCCAGACTGTGCTGGCACCCAACCAGTCTGTGCTGGTACCGCTCCAGTCTGTGCTGGCAACTGCCCAGTCTGTGTTGGTACTGGCCCAGTCTGTGCTGCTACCCGCCCATTCTGTGTTGGTACTGGCCCAGTCTGTGCTGGCACCCGCCCGGTCTGTGCTGGTACCCGCTCGCTCTGTGTTGGTACTGGCCCAGTCTGTGCTGGCACCCGCCCGGTCTGCGCTGGTACCCGCCCGGTCTGTGCTGGTATCCGCATGGACTGCGCTGCTACTGGCGAAGTCTGTGCTGGTACTGGCTCAGACTGTGCTGGTAACCGCCCGGTCTGTGCTGGTACTGGCCCAGTCTGTGATGGAACTGGCCCGTACTTTGCAGGTACTTGCCCAGTCTGTGCTGGTACTGGCCCAGTCTGTGCTGGTACACACACAGTCTGTGCCTACACTGGCCCAGTCTGTGCTGGTACCCGCCCGGTCTGTGCTGATACTGGCACATTCTGTGCTGGTTTCTGGCCCAGTCTGTGCTGGTACTGGCCCAGACTGTGCTGGTACCCACCCGATCTGTGCTGGTACCCACCCGTTCTGTGCTGGTACCCGCCCCGTCTGCGCTGGTACTGGCCCAGTCTGTGCTGGTACTGGCCCAGTTTGTGCTGGTACCCGCCCGGTCTGTGCTGGTACTGGCCCAGTCTGTGCTGGTACTGGCCCGGTCAGTGCTGGTAATGGCCTAGTCTGTGCTGGTACTGGCCCAGTCTGTGCTCGCACCCGCCCAGTCTGTGCTGGTACTGGGCCCTTCTGTGGTGGAACTGGCCCGGTCTGTGATGGCACCCGCCCAGTCTGTGCTGGTACTGGCCAAGTCTGTGCTGGTACTGCCCCAGTCTGTGCAGGTACCTGCCCGGTCTGTGCTGGTACCGGCACATTCTGTGCTGGTACTGGTCCAGTCAGTGCTGGTACCCGCCCGATCTGTGCTGGTACCCGCCGGTCTGTGCAGGTATCCGCCCGGTCATCGGTGGTACTGGCACAGTCTGTGCTGGTACTTGCCCAGTCTGTGCTGGTAGCCGCCCGGTCTGTGCTGGTACTGGCCCATTCTGTGCTGGTGCTGGCCCGGTCTGTGCTGGTACTGGTCCAGTCTGTGCAGGTACTGGCCCAGTCTGTGCTGGCACCCGCCCAGTCTGTGCTGGTACTGGCCCCGTCTGTGCAGATACTTGCCCGGTCTGTGCTGGCACCCGCCCAGTCTGTGCTGCTACTGGCCCAGTCTGTGCTGGTACTGGCCCAGTCTGTGCTGGTACATGCCCGGTCTGTGCTGGTACAGGCCCATTCTGTGCTGGGATTGGCCCAGTCTGTGCTGGCACTGGCTCAGTCTATGCTGGTACCCGCCCGGTCTGTGCTGGTACAGACCTATTCTGTGCTGGTACTGGCCCGGTCTGTGCTGGTACTGGCCCAGTCTGTGCTGGTACCTGCCCAGTATGTGCTGGTACATGCCCAGTCTGTGCTGGTACTGGTCCGGTCTGTGCTGGTACTGGCCCGGTCTGTGCTGGTACTGGCCCAGTCAGTGCTGGTACTGGCCCAGTCTGTGCTGGCACCCACCCAGTCTGTGCTTGTCCTGGCCAACTCTGCTGGTACCCGCCCAGTCTGTGCTGGTACCGGCCAAGTCTGTGCTGGTAATGGTCCAATCTGTGCTGGTACCCGCCCAGTCTGTGCTGGTACTGGCCCAGTCTGTGCTGGTACCCGCCCTGTCTGTGTTGGTACTGGACCGTTCTGTGCTGGCACCCGCCCGGTCAGTGTTAGTACTGGCCGAGCCTGTGCTGGCACCCGCCCGCTCTGTGCTGGTACCCGCCCGGTCTGTTCTGGTACCCGCCCGGTCTGCGCAAGTAATGGCCCAGTCTGCGTTGGTACTGGCCCAGTCTGTGCAGGTACTGGCCCGGTCTGTGCTGGTAATGGCCCAGTCTGTGCTGGCACTGGCCCAGTCTGTGCTGGCACCCGCCCAGTCTGGGCTGGTACTGGGCCCTTCTGTGCTGGAACTGGCCCATTCTGTGCTGGCTCCCGCCCAGTCTGTGCTGGTACTGGCCAAGTCTGTGCTGGTACTTGCCCAGTCTGTGCTGGTACGTTCCCGGTCTGTGCTGGAGCTGCCCGGTCTGCGCTGGTACAGGCCCAGTCTGTGCTGGTACTGGCCCAGTCTGCGGGGGTACCCGCCCGGTCTGTGCTGGTACTGGCCCAGTCTGTGCTGGTGCTGGCCCGGTCTTTGCTGGTACTGGCCCTGTCTGTGCTGGGACTGGCTCAGTCTGGAGAGATACTGGCCCAGTCTGTGCTGGTACCTGCCCGGTCTGTGCAGGTACCGGCCCATTCTGTGCTGGGACTGGCCCAGTCTGTGCTGGCACTGGCTCAGTCTGTGCTTCTACCCGCCCGGTCTGTGCTGGTACCGGCCCATTGTGTGCTGGTACTGGCCCGGTCTGTGCTGGTCCTGGCCCAGTCTGTGCTGGTTCCTGCCCAGTCTGTGCTGGTACATGCCCAGTCTGTGCTGGTACTGGTCCGTTCTGTGCTGGTACTGGCCCGGTCTGTGCTGGTACTGGCCCAGTCTGTGCTGGTACTGGCCCAGACTGAGCTGGCACCCACCCAGTCTGTGCTGGTACCGGTCCAGTCTGTGCTGGTAACCGCCCAGTCTGTGCTGGTACTGGCCCAGTCTGTGCTGGTACCCGCCCATTCTGTGTTGGTACTGGCCCAATCTGTGCTGGCACCCGCCCGGTCTGTGCTGGTACCCACTCGGTCTGTGTGGGTACTGGCCCAGTCTGTGCTGGCACCCGCCCGGTCTGCGCTGGTACCCGCCCGGTCTGTGCTGGTACCCGCCTGGACTGCGCTTGTACTGGCCAAGTCTGTGCTGGTACTGGCTCAGACTGTGCTGGTACCCGCCCGGTCTGTGCTGGTACTGGCCCAGTCTGTGCTGGTACTGGCCCGGTCTTTGCACGTGCTGGCCCAGTCTGTCCTGGAAGTGGCCCAGTCTGTGCTGGTACCCACACAGTCTGTGCCTACACTGGCCCAGTCTGTGCTGGTACCCGCCCGGTCTGTGCTGATACTGGCACATTCTGTGCTGGTTTCTGGCCCAGTCTGTGCTGGTACTGGCCCAGTCTGTGCTGGTACCCACACAGTCTGTGCCTACACTGGCCCAGTCTGTGCTGGTACTGTCCCAGTCTGTGCTGGCACCCTCCCGGTCTGCGCTGGTACTGGTCCATTCGGTGCTGGTACTGGCCCAGTCTGTGCTGGTACTGGCCAAGTCTGTGCTGGTAATGGTCCAATCTGTGCTGGTACCCGCCCAGTCTGTGCTGGTACTGGCCCAGTTTGTGCTGGTACCCGCCCTGTCTGTGTTGGTACTGGACCGTTCTGTGCTGGCACCCGCCCGGTCAGTGTTAGTACTGGCCGAGCCTGTGCTGGCACCCGCCCGCTCTGTGCTGGTACCCGCCCGGTCTGTTCTGGTACCCGCCCGGTCTGCGCAAGTAATGGCCCAGTCTGCGTTGGTACTGGCCCAGTCTGTGCAGGTACTGGCCCGGTCTGTGCTGGTAATGGCCCAGTCTGTGCTGGCACTGGCCCAGTCTGTGCTGGCACCCGCCCAGTCTGGGCTGGTACTGGGCCCTTCTGTGCTGGAACTGGCCCATTCTGTGCTGGCTCCCGCCCAGTCTGTGCTGGTACTGGCCAAGTCTGTGCTGGTACTTGCCCAGTCTGTGCTGGTACGTTCCCGGTCTGTGCTGGAGCCGCCCGGTCTGCGCTGGTACAGGCCCAGTCTGTGCTGGTACTGGCCCAGTCTGCGGGGGTACCCGCCCGGTCTGTGCTGGTACTGGCCCAGTCTGTGCTGGTGCTGGCCCGGTCTTTGCTGGTACTGGCCCAGTCTGTGCTGGGACTGGCTCAGTCTGGAGAGATACTGGCCCAGTCTGTGCTGGTACCTGCCCGGTCTGTGCAGGTACCGGCCCATTCTGTGCTGGGACTGGCCCAGTCTGTGCTGGCACTGGCTCAGTCTGTGCTTCTACCCGCCCGGTCTGTGCTGGTACCGGCCCATTGTGTGCTGGTACTGGCCCGGTCTGTGCTGGTCCTGGCCCAGTCTGTGCTGGTTCCTGCTCAGTCTGTGCTGGTACATGCCCAGTCTGTGCTGGTACTGGTCCGTTCTGTGCTGGTACTGGCCCGGTCTGTGCTGGTACTGGCCCAGTCTGTGCTGGTACTGGCCCAGACTGAGCTGGCACCCACCCAGTCTGTGCTGGTACCGGTCCAGTCTGTGCTGGTAACCGCCCAGTCTGTGCTGGTACTGGCCCAGTCTGTGCTGGTACCCGCCCATTCTGTGTTGGTACTGGCCCAATCTGTGCTGGCACCCGCCCGGTCTGTGCTGGTACCCACTCGGTCTGTGTGGGTACTGGCCCAGTCTGTGCTGGCACCCGCCCGGTCTGCGCTGGTACCCGCCCGGTCTGTGCTGGTACCCGCCTGGACTGCGCTTGTACTGGCCAAGTCTGTGCTGGTACTGGCTCAGACTGTGCTGGTACCCGCCCGGTCTGTGCTGGTACTGGCCCAGTCTGTGCTGGTACTGGCCCGGTCTTTGCACGTGCTGGCCCAGTCTGTCCTGGAAGTGGCCCAGTCTGTGCTGGTACCCACACAGTCTGTGCCTACACTGGCCCAGTCTGTGCTGGTACCCGCCCGGTCTGTGCTGATACTGGCACATTCTGTGCTGGTTTCTGGCCCAGTCTGTGCTGGTACTGGCCCAGTCTGTGCTGGTACCCACACAGTCTGTGCCTACACTGGCCCAGTCTGTGCTGGTACCCGCCCGGTCTGTGCTGATACTGGCACATTTTGTGCTGGTTTCTGGCCCAGTCTGTGCTGGTACTGGCCCAGACTGTGCTGGTACCCAACCGGTCTGTGCGGGTACCCAGCCATTCTGTGCTGGTACCCGCCCAGTCTGCGCTGGTACTGGCCCAGTCTGTGCTAGTACTGGCCCAGTCTGTGCTGCTACCCGCACGGTCTGTGCTGGTACTGGCCCAGTCAGTGCTGGAACTGGCCCACTCTGTGCTGGTACCGGCACAGCCTGTGCAGGCACCCGCCCAGTCTGTGCTGGTACTGGCCCAGTCAGCGCAGGCACCCGCCCAGTCTGTGCTGGTACTGGCCCAGTCTGTGCTGGTACTGGCCCAGTCTGTGCCTGTACTGGCCCAGTCTGTGCTGGTAATGGCCCAGTCTGTGCAGGTACCCTCCCAGTCTGTACTGGTACTGGCCCAGTCTGTGCTGGTACTGGCCCAGTCTGTGCTGGTACCTGCCAGGTCTGTGCTGGTACCGACCCATTCTGTGCTGGTTTCTGGCCCAGTCTGTGCTGGTAGTGACCCAGATTGTGCTGGTACCCACCCGGTCTGTGCTGGTACCCACCCGGTCTGTGCTGGTACCCGCCCGGTCTGTGCTGGTACTGGCCCAGTCTGTGCTGGTACTGGCCCGGTCTTTGCAGGTGCTGGCCCAGTCTGTCCTGGAAGTGGCCCAGTCTGTGCTGGTACCCACACAGTCTGTGCCTACACTGGCCCAGTCTGTGCTGGTACCCGCCCGGTTTGTGCTGATACTGGCTCATTCTGTGCTGGTTTCTGGCCCAGTCTGTGCTGGTACTGGCCCAGTCTGTGCTGGTACCCACACAGTCTGTGCCTACACTGGCCCAGTCTGTGCTGGTACCCGCCCGGTCTGTGCTGATACTGGCACATTTTGTGCTGGTTTCTGGCCCAGTCTGTGCTGGTACTGGCCCAGACTGTGCTGGTACCCAACCGGTCTGTGCGGGTACCCGCCCATTCTGTGCTGGTACTGGCACAGTCTGCGCTGGTACTGGCCCAGTCTGTGCTAGTACTGGCCCAGTCTGTGCTGCTACCCGCACGGTCTGTGCTGGTACTGGCCCAATCAGTGCTGGAACTGGCCCACTGTGTGCTGGTACCGGCACAGCCTGTGCAGGCACCCGCCCAGTCTGTGCTGATACTGGCCCAGTCAGTGCAGGCACCCGCCCAGTCTGTGCTGGTACTGGCCCAGTCTGTACTGGTACTGGCCCAGTTTGTGCCTGTACTGGCCCAGTCTGTGCTGGTAATGGCCCAGTCTGTGCAGGTACCCTCCCTGTCTGTACTGGTACTGGCCCAGTCTGTGCTGGTACTGGCCCAGTCTGTGCTCGCACCCGCCCAGTCTGTGCTGGTACTGGGCCCTTCTGTGGTGGAACTGGCCCGGTCTGTGATGGCACCCGCCCAGTCTGTGCTGGTACTGGCCAAGTCTGTGCTGGTACTGCCCCAGTCTGTGCAGGTACCTGCCCGGTCTGTGCTGGTACCGGCACATTCTGTGCTGGTACTGGTCCAGTCAGTGCTGGTACCCGCCCGATCTGTGCTGGTACCCGCCGGTCTGTGCAGGTATCCGCCCGGTCATCGGTGGTACTGGCACAGTCTGTGCTGGTACTTGCCCAGTCTGTGCTGGTAGCCGCCCGGTCTGTGCTGGTACTGGCCCATTCTGTGCTGGTGCTGGCCCGGTCTGTGCTGGTACTGGTCCAGTCTGTGCAGGTACTGGCCCAGTCTGTGCTGGCACCCGCCCAGTCTGTGCTGGTACTGGCCCCGTCTGTGCAGATACTTGCCCGGTCTGTGCTGGCACCCGCCCAGTCTGTGCTGCTACTGGCCCAGTCTGTGCTGGTACTGGCCCAGTCTGTGCTGGTACATGCCCGGTCTGTGCTGGTACAGGCCCATTCTGTGCTGGGATTGGCCCAGTCTGTGCTGGCACTGGCTCAGTCTATGCTGGTACCCGCCCGGTCTGTGCTGGTACAGACCTATTCTGTGCTGGTACTGGCCCGGTCTGTGCTGGTACTGGCCCAGTCTGTGCTGGTACCTGCCCAGTATGTGCTGGTACATGCCCAGTCTGTGCTGGTACTGGTCCGGTCTGTGCTGGTACTGGCCCGGTCTGTGCTGGTACTGGCCCAGTCAGTGCTGGTACTGGCCCAGTCTGTGCTGGCACCCACCCAGTCTGTGCTTGTCCTGGCCAACTCTGCTGGTACCCGCCCAGTCTGTGCTGGTACCGGCCAAGTCTGTGCTGGTAATGGTCCAATCTGTGCTGGTACCCGCCCAGTCTGTGCTGGTACTGGCCCAGTCTGTGCTGGTACCCGCCCTGTCTGTGTTGGTACTGGACCGTTCTGTGCTGGCACCCGCCCGGTCAGTGTTAGTACTGGCCGAGCCTGTGCTGGCACCCGCCCGGTCTGTGCTGGTACCCGCCCGGTCTGTTCTGGTACCCGCCCGGTCTGCGCAAGTAATGGCCCAGTCTGCGTTGGTACTGGCCCAGTCTGTGCAGGTACTGGCCCGGTCTGTGCTGGTAATGGCCCAGTCTGTGCTGGCACTGGCCCAGTCTGTGCTGGCACCCGCCCAGTCTGGGCTGGTACTGGGCCCTTCTGTGCTGGAACTGGCCCATTCTGTGCTGGCTCCCGCCCAGTCTGTGCTGGTACTGGCCAAGTCTGTGCTGGTACTTGCCCAGTCTGTGCTGGTACGTTCCCGGTCTGTGCTGGAGCCGCCCGGTCTGCGCTGGTACAGGCCCAGTCTGTGCTGGTACTGGCCCAGTCTGCGGGGGTACCCGCCCGGTCTGTGCTGGTACTGGCCCAGTCTGTGCTGGTGCTGGCCCGGTCTTTGCTGGTACTGGCCCAGTCTGTGCTGGGACTGGCTCAGTCTGGAGAGATACTGGCCCAGTCTGTGCTGGTACCTGCCCGGTCTGTGCAGGTACCGGCCCATTCTGTGCTGGGACTGGCCCAGTCTGTGCTGGCACTGGCTCAGTCTGTGCTTCTACCCGCCCGGTCTGTGCTGGTACCGGCCCATTGTGTGCTGGTACTGGCCCGGTCTGTGCTGGTCCTGGCCCAGTCTGTGCTGGTTCCTGCCCAGTCTGTGCTGGTACATGCCCAGTCTGTGCTGGTACTGGTCCGTTCTGTGCTGGTACTGGCCCGGTCTGTGCTGGTACTGGCCCAGTCTGTGCTGGTACTGGCCCAGACTGAGCTGGCACCCACCCAGTCTGTGCTGGTACCGGTCCAGTCTGTGCTGGTAACCGCCCAGTCTGTGCTGGTACTGGCCCAGTCTGTGCTGGTACCCGCCCATTCTGTGTTGGTACTGGCCCAATCTGTGCTGGCACCCGCCCGGTCTGTGCTGGTACCCACTCGGTCTGTGTGGGTACTGGCCCAGTCTGTGCTGGCACCCGCCCGGTCTGCGCTGGTACCCGCCCGGTCTGTGCTGGTACCCGCCTGGACTGCGCTTGTACTGGCCAAGTCAGTGCTGGTACTGGCTCAGACTGTGCTGGTACCCGCCCGGTCTGTGCTGGTACTGGCCCAGTCTGTGCTGGTACTGGCCCGGTCTTTGCACGTGCTGGCCCAGTCTGTCCTGGAAGTGGCCCAGTCTGTGCTGGTACCCACACAGTCTGTGCCTACACTGGCCCAGTCTGTGCTGTTACCCGCCCGGTCTGTGCTGATACTGGCACATTCTGTGCTGGTTTCTGGCCCAGTCTGTGCTGGTACTGGCCCAGTCTGTGCTGGTACCCACACAGTCTGTGCCTACACTGTCCCAGTCTGTGCTGGTACCCGCCCGGTCTGTGCTGATACTGGCACATTTTGTGCTGGTTTCTGGCCCAGTCTGTGCTGGTACTGGCCCAGACTGTGCTGGTACCCAACCGGTCTGTGCGGGTACCCAGCCATTCTGTGCTGGTACCCGCCCAGTCTGCGCTGGTACTGGCCCAGTCTGTGCTAGTACTGGCCCAGTCTGTGCTGCTACCCGCACGGTCTGTGCTGGTACTGGCCCAGTCAGTGCTGGAACTGGCCCACTCTGTGCTGGTACCGGCACAGCCTGTGCAGGCACCCGCCCAGTCTGTGCTGGTACTGGCCCAGTCAGTGCAGGCACCCACCCAGTCTGTGCTGGTACTGGCCCAGTCTGTGCTGGTACTGGCCCAGTCTGTGCCTGTACTGGCCCAGTCTGTGCTGGTAATGGCCCAGTCTGTGCAGGTACCCTCCCAGTCTGTACTGGTACTGGCCCAGTCTGTGCTGGTACTGGCCCAGTCTGTGCTGGTACCTGCCAGGTCTGTGCTGGTACCGACCCATTCTGTGCTGGTTTCTGGCCCAGTCTGTGCTGGTAGTGACCCAGATTGTGCTGGTACCCACCCGGTCTGTGCTGGTACCCACCCGGTCTGTGCTGGTACCCGCCCGGTCTGTGCTGGTACTGGCCCAGTCTGTGCTGGTACTGGCCCGGTCTTTGCACGTGCTGGCCCAGTCTGTCCTGGAAGTGGCCCAGTCTGTGCTGGTACCCACACAGTCTGTGCCTACACTGGCCCAGTCTGTGCTGGTACCCGCCCGGTTTGTGCTGATACTGGCTCATTCTGTGCTGGTTTCTGGCCCAGTCTGTGCTGGTACTGGCCCAGTCTGTGCTGGTACCCACACAGTCTGTGCCTACACTGGCCCAGTCTGTGCTGGTACCCGCCCGGTCTGTGCTGATACTGGCACATTTTGTGCTGGTTTCTGGCCCAGTCTGTGCTGGTACTGGCCCAGACTGTGCTGGTACCCAACCGGTCTGCGCGGGTACCCAGCCATTCTGTGCTGGTACCCGCCCAGTCTGCGCTGGTACTGGCCCAGTCTGTGCTAGTACTGGCCCAGTCTGTGCTGCTACCCGCACGGTCTGTGCTGGTACTGGCCCAGTCAGTGCTGGAACTGGCCCACTCTGTGCTGGTACCGGCACAGCCTGTGCAGGCACCCGCCCAGTCTGTGCTGGTACTGGCCCAGTCAGTGCAGGCACCCGCCCAGTCTGTGCTGGTACTGGCCCAGTCTGTGCTGGTACTGGCCCAGTCTGTGCCTGTACTGGCCCAGTCTGTGCTGGTAATGGCCCAGTCTGTGCAGGTACCCTCCCAGTCTGTACTGGTACTGGCCCAGTCTGTGCTGGTACTGGCCCAGTCTGTGCTGGTACCTGCCAGGTCTGTGCTGGTACCGACCCATTCTGTGCTGGTTTCTGGCCCAGTCTGTGCTGGTAGTGACCCAGATTGTGCTGGTACCCACCCGGTCTGTGCTGGTACCCACCCGGTCTGTGCTGGTACCCGCCCGGTCTGTGCTGGTACTGGCCCAGTCTGTGCTGGTACTGGCCCGGTCTTTGCAGGTGCTGGCCCAGTCTGTCCTGGAAGTGGCCCAGTCTGTGCTGGTACCCACACAGTCTGTGCCTACACTGGCCCAGTCTGTGCTGGTACCCGCCCGGTCTGTGCTGATAGTGGCACATTTTGTGCTGGTTTCTGGCCCAGTCTGTGCTGGTACTGGCCCAGACTGTGCTGGTACCCAACCGGTCTGTGCGGGTACCCGCCCATTCTGTGCTGGTACTGGCACAGTCTGCGCTGGTACTGGCCCAGTCTGTGCTAGTACTGGCCCAGTCTGTGCTGCTACCCGCACGGTCTGTGCTGGTACTGGCCCAATCAGTGCTGGAACTGGCCCACTGTGTGCTGGTACCGGCACAGCCTGTGCAGGCACCCGCCCAGTCTGTGCTGATACTGGCCCAGTCAGTGCAGGCACCCGCCCAGTCTGTGCTGGTACTGGCCCAGTCTGTACTGGTACTGGCCCAGTCTGTGCCTGTACTGGCCCAGTCTGTGCTGGTAATGGCCCAGTCTGTGCAGGTACCCTCCCTGTCTGTACTGGTACTGGCCCAGTCTGTGCTGGTACTGGCCCAGTCTGTGCTCGCACCCGCCCAGTCTGTGCTGGTACTGGGCCCTTCTGTGGTGGAACTGGCCCGGTCTGTGATGGCACCCGCCCAGTCTGTGCTGGTACTGGCCAAGTCTGTGCTGGTACTGCCCCAGTCTGTGCAGGTACCTGCCCGGTCTGTGCTGGTACCGGCACATTCTGTGCTGGTACTGGTCCAGTCAGTGCTGGTACCCGCCCGATCTGTGCTGGTACCCGCCGGTCTGTGCAGGTATCCGCCCGGTCATCGGTGGTACTGGCACAGTCTGTGCTGGTACTTGCCCAGTCTGTGCTGGTAGCCGCCCGGTCTGTGCTGGTACTGGCCCATTCTGTGCTGGTGCTGGCCCGGTCTGTGCTGGTACTGGTCCAGTCTGTGCAGGTACTGGCCCAGTCTGTGCTGGCACCCGCCCAGTCTGTGCTGGTACTGGCCCCGTCTGTGCAGATACTTGCCCGGTCTGTGCTGGCACCCGCCCAGTCTGTGCTGCTACTGGCCCAGTCTGTGCTGGTACTGGCCCAGTCTGTGCTGGTACATGCCCGGTCTGTGCTGGTACAGGCCCATTCTGTGCTGGGATTGGCCCAGTCTGTGCTGGCACTGGCTCAGTCTATGCTGGTACCCGCCCGGTCTGTGCTGGTACAGACCTATTCTGTGCTGGTACTGGCCCGGTCTGTGCTGGTACTGGCCCAGTCTGTGCTGGTACCTGCCCAGTATGTGCTGGTACATGCCCAGTCTGTGCTGGTACTGGTCCGGTCTGTGCTGGTACTGGCCCGGTCTGTGCTGGTACTGGCCCAGTCAGTGCTGGTACTGGCCCAGTCTGTGCTGGCACCCACCCAGTCTGTGCTTGTCCTGGCCAACTCTGCTGGTACCCGCCCAGTCTGTGCTGGTACCGGCCAAGTCTGTGCTGGTAATGGTCCAATCTGTGCTGGTACCCGCCCAGTCTGTGCTGGTACTGGCCCAGTCTGTGCTGGTACCCGCCCTGTCTGTGTTGGTACTGGACCGTTCTGTGCTGGCACCCGCCCGGTCAGTGTTAGTACTGGCCGAGCCTGTGCTGGCACCCGCCCGGTCTGTGCTGGTACCCGCCCGGTCTGTTCTGGTACCCGCCCGGTCTGCGCAAGTAATGGCCCAGTCTGCGTTGGTACTGGCCCAGTCTGTGCAGGTACTGGCCCGGTCTGTGCTGGTAATGGCCCAGTCTGTGCTGGCACTGGCCCAGTCTGTGCTGGCACCCGCCCAGTCTGGGCTGGTACTGGGCCCTTCTGTGCTGGAACTGGCCCATTCTGTGCTGGCTCCCGCCCAGTCTGTGCTGGTACTGGCCAAGTCTGTGCTGGTACTTGCCCAGTCTGTGCTGGTACGTTCCCGGTCTGTGCTGGAGCCGCCCGGTCTGCGCTGGTACAGGCCCAGTCTGTGCTGGTACTGGCCCAGTCTGCGGGGGTACCCGCCCGGTCTGTGCTGGTACTGGCCCAGTCTGTGCTGGTGCTGGCCCGGTCTTTGCTGGTACTGGCCCAGTCTGTGCTGGGACTGGCTCAGTCTGGAGAGATACTGGCCCAGTCTGTGCTGGTACCTGCCCGGTCTGTGCAGGTACCGGCCCATTCTGTGCTGGGACTGGCCCAGTCTGTGCTGGCACTGGCTCAGTCTGTGCTTCTACCCGCCCGGTCTGTGCTGGTACCGGCCCATTGTGTGCTGGTACTGGCCCGGTCTGTGCTGGTCCTGGCCCAGTCTGTGCTGGTTCCTGCCCAGTCTGTGCTGGTACATGCCCAGTCTGTGCTGGTACTGGTCCGTTCTGTGCTGGTACTGGCCCGGTCTGTGCTGGTACTGGCCCAGTCTGTGCTGGTACTGGCCCAGACTGAGCTGGCACCCACCCAGTCTGTGCTGGTACCGGTCCAGTCTGTGCTGGTAACCGCCCAGTCTGTGCTGGTACTGGCCCAGTCTGTGCTGGTACCCGCCCATTCTGTGTTGGTACTGGCCCAATCTGTGCTGGCACCCGCCCGGTCTGTGCTGGTACCCACTCGGTCTGTGTGGGTACTGGCCCAGTCTGTGCTGGCACCCGCCCGGTCTGCGCTGGTACCCGCCCGGTCTGTGCTGGTACCCGCCTGGACTGCGCTTGTACTGGCCAAGTCTGTGCTGGTACTGGCTCAGACTGTGCTGGTACCCGCCCGGTCTGTGCTGGTACTGGCCCAGTCTGTGCTGGTACTGGCCCGGTCTTTGCACGTGCTGGCCCAGTCTGTCCTGGAAGTGGCCCAGTCTGTGCTGGTACCCACACAGTCTGTGCCTACACTGGCCCAGTCTGTGCTGTTACCCGCCCGGTCTGTGCTGATACTGGCACATTCTGTGCTGGTTTCTGGCCCAGTCTGTGCTGGTACTGGCCCAGTCTGTGCTGGTACCCACACAGTCTGTGCCTACACTGTCCCAGTCTGTGCTGGTACCCGCCCGGTCTGTGCTGATACTGGCACATTTTGTGCTGGTTTCTGGCCCAGTCTGTGCTGGTACTGGCCCAGACTGTGCTGGTACCCAACCGGTCTGTGCGGGTACCCAGCCATTCTGTGCTGGTACCCGCCCAGTCTGCGCTGGTACTGGCCCAGTCTGTGCAAGTACTGGCCCAGTCTGTGCTGCTACCCGCACGGTCTGTGCTGGTACTGGCCCAGTCAGTGCTGGAACTGGCCCACTCTGTGCTGGTACCGGCACAGCCTGTGCAAGCACCCGCCCAGTCTGTGCTGGTACTGGCCCAGTCAGTGCAGGCACCCGCCCAGTCTGTGCTGGTACTGGCCCAGTCTGTGCTGGTACTGGCCCAGTCTGTGCCTGTACTGGCCCAGTCTGTGCTGGTAATGGCCCAGTCTGTGCAGGTACCCTCCCAGTCTGTACTGGTACTGGCCCAGTCTGTGCTGGTACTGGCCCAGTCTGTGCTGGTACCTGCCAGGTCTGTGCTGGTACCGACCCATTCTGTGCTGGTTTCTGGCCCAGTCTGTGCTGGTAGTGACCCAGATTGTGCTGGTACCCACCCGGTCTGTGCTGGTACCCACCCGGTCTGTGCTGGTACCCGCCCGGTCTGTGCTGGTACTGGCCCAGTCTGTGCTGGTACTGGCCCGGTCTTTGCAGGTGCTGGCCCAGTCTGTCCTGGAAGTGGCCCAGTCTGTGCTGGTACCCACACAGTCTGTGCCTACACTGGCCCAGTCTGTGCTGGTACCCGCCCGGTTTGTGCTGATACTGGCTCATTCTGTGCTGGTTTCTGGCCCAGTCTGTGCTGGTACTGGCCCAGTCTGTGCTGGTACCCACACAGTCTGTGCCTACACTGGCCCAGTCTGTGCTGGTACCCGCCCGGTCTGTGCTGATACTGGCACATTTTGTGCTGGTTTCTGGCCCAGTCTGTGCTGGTACTGGCCCAGACTGTGCTGGTACCCAACCGGTCTGTGCGGGTACCCGCCCATTCTGTGCTGGTACTGGCACAGTCTGCGCTGGTACTGGCCCAGTCTGTGCTAGTACTGGCCCAGTCTGTGCTGCTACCCGCACGGTCTGTGCTGGTACTGGCCCAATCAGTGCTGGAACTGGCCCACTGTGTGCTGGTACCGGCACAGCCTGTGCAGGCACCCGCCCAGTCTGTGCTGATACTGGCCCAGTCAGTGCAGGCACCCGCCCAGTCTGTGCTGGTACTGGCCCAGTCTGTACTGGTACTGGCCCAGTCTGTGCCTGTACTGGCCCAGTCTGTGCTGGTAATGGCCCAGTCTGTGCAGGTACCCTCCCTGTCTGTACTGGTACTGGCCCAGTCTGTGCTGGTACTGGCCCAGTCTGTGCTGGTACCTGCCAGGTCTGTGCTGGTACCGACCCATTCTGTGCTGGTTTCTGGCCCAGTCTGTGCTGGTAGTGACCCAGATTGTGCTGGTACCCACCCGGTCTGTGCTGGTACCCACCCGGTCTGTGCTGGTACCCGTCCGGTCTGTGCTGGTACCCGCCCGGTCTGCGCTGGTACTGGCCCAGTCACTGCTGGTACTGGCCCAGTCTGTGCTGCTACCCGCCCGGTCTGCGCTGCTACTGGCCCAGTCTGGGCTGGTACTGGCATGTCTGTGCTGGTACTGGCCCATTCTGTGCTGGTACTGGCCCAGTCTGTGCAGGCACCCGCCCAGTCAGTGCTGGTACTGGCCCACTCTGTGCAGGTACTGGCCCAGTCTGTGCTGGCACCTGCCCAGTCTGTGCTGGTACTGGCCCAGTCTGTGCTGGTACTGGCAAAGTCTGTGCTGGTACCTGCCCGCTCTGTGCTGGTACCGACCCATTCAGTGCTGAAACTGGCCCAGTCTGTGCTGGTACTAGATCAGTCTGTGCTGGTATCCGCCCGGTCTGTGCTGGTAAAGGCCCATTCTGTGCTGGTACTGGCCTGATCTGTGCAGCTACTGGTCCAGTCTGTGCTGGTACCTGCCCAGTCTGTTCTGGTACTGCCCTCTCTGTGCTGGTACTGGCCCAGTCTGTGCTGGTAACCGCCCGGTCTGTGCTGGTACTAGCCCAGTCTGAGCTGGTACTGGCCCGGTCTGTGCTGTTAATGGCCCAGTCTGTGCTGGTACTGGCCCAGTGTGTGCTGGCACCCGCCCAGTCTGTGCTGGTACTGGGCACTTCTGTGCAGGAACTGGCCCATTCTGTGCTGGCACCCGCCCAGTCTGAGCTGGTACTGGCCCGGTCTGTGCTGGCACTGGCTCTGTCTATGCTGGTACCCGCCCGGTCTGTGCTGGTACCGGCCTATTCTGTGCTGGTACTGGCCCGTTCTGTGCTGGTACTGGCCCAGTCTGTGCTGGTACCTGCGCTGTATGTGCTGGTACATGCCTAGTCTGTGCTGGTACTGGTCCAGTCTGTGCTGGTACTGGTGCGTGCTATGCTGGTACTGGCCCAGTCAGTGCTGGTACTGGCCCAGTCTGTGCTGTCACCCACCCAGTCTGTGCTTGTACTGGCCCACTCTGCTGGTACCCCGCCCAGTCTGTGCTGGTACCGGCCGAGTTTGTGCTGGTAATGGTCCAGTCTGTGGTGGTTCCCGCCCAGTCTGTGCTGGTACTGGCCCAGTCTGTGCTGGTACCCACCCAGTCTGTGTTGGAACTGGCCCGTTCTGTGCTGGCACCCGCCCGTTCAGTGATAGTGCTGGCCCAGTCTGTGCTGGCACCCGCCCGCTCTGTGCTGGTACCCGCCCGGTCTGTGCTGGTACCCGCCCGGTCTGCGCAAGTAATGGCCCAGTCTGCGTTGGTACTGGCCCAGTCTGTGCAGGTAATGGCCCGGTCTGTGCTGGAAATGTTCCAGTCTGTGCTAGCACTGGCACAGTCTGTGCTGGCACAGGCCCGGTCTGTGCAGGCACCCGCCCAGTCTGTGCTGGTACTGGCCCAGTCTGTGCTGGTACTGGCCCAGTCTGTGCTGGCACCCTCAAAGTCTGTGCTGGTACTGGCACAGTCTGTGCTGGTACTGTCCCAGTCTGTGCTGGTACCAGCCCGGTCTGTGCAGGCACCCACCCAGTCTGTGCTGGTACTGGCCCAGTCTGTGCTGGTACAGGCCCAGACTGTGCTGGCACCCACCCAGTCTGTGCTGGTACCGGTCCAGTCTGTGCTGGTAACCGCCCAGTCTGTGTTGGTACTGGCCCAGTCTGTGCTGCTACCCGCCCATTCTGTGTTGGTACTGGCCCAGTCTGTGCTGGCACCCGCCCGGTCTGTGCTGGTACCCGCTCGCTCTGTGTTGGTACTGGCCCAGTCTGTGCTTGCACCCGCCCGGTCTGCGCTGGTACCCGCCCGGTCTGTGCTGGTATCCGCCTGGACTGCGCTGGTACTGGCGAAGTCTGTGCTGGTACTGGCTCAGACTGTGCTGGTAAAGGCCCGGTCTGTGCTGGTACTGGCCCAGTCTGGGCTGGTACTGGCCCGTACTTTGCAGGTACTTGCCCAGTCTGTGCTGGTACTGGCCCAGTCTGTGCTGGTACACACACAGTCTGTGCCTACACTGGCCCAGTCTGTGCTGGTACCTGCCCGGTCTGTGCTGATACTGGCACATTCTGTGCTGGTTTCTGGCCCAGTCTGTGCTGGTACTGGCCCAGACTGTGCTGGTACCAACCCGGTCTGTGCTGGTACCCACCCTTTCTGTGCTGGTACCCGCCCCGTCTGCGCTGGTACTGGCCCAGTCTGTGCTGGTACTGGCCCAGTTTGTGCTGGTACCCGCCCGGTCTGTGCTGGTACTGGCCCAGTCTGTGCTGGTACTGTCCCAGTCAGTGCTGGTATTGGCCCAGTCTGTGCTGGTACTGGCCCAGTCTGTGCTCGCACCCGCCCAGTCTGTGCTGGTACTGGGCCCTTCTGTGGTGGAACTGGCCTGGTCTGTGATGGCACCCGCCCAGTCTGTGCTGGTACTGGCCAAGTCTGTGCTGGTACTGCCCCAGTCTGTGCAGGTACCTGCCCGGTCTGTGCTGGTACCGGCACATTCTGTGCTGGTACTGGTCCAGTCAGTGCTGGTACCCGCCCGATCTGTGCTGGTACCCGCCGGTCTGTGCAGGTATCCGCCCGGTCATCGGTGGTACTAGCACAGCCTGTGCTGGTACTTGCCCAGTCTGTGCTGGTAGCCGCCCGGTCTGTGCTGGTACTGGCCCAGTCTGTGCTGGTGCTGGCCCGGTCTGTGCTGGTACTGGTCCAGTCTGTGCAGGTACTGGCCCAGTCTGTGCTGGCACCCGCCCAGTCTGTGCTGGTACTGGCCCATTCTGTGCAGATACTGGCCCGGTCTGTGCTGGCACCCGCCCAGTCTGTGCTGCTACTGGCCCAGTCTGTGCTGGTACTGGCCCAGTCTGCGCTGGTACATGCCCGGTCTGTGCTGGTACCGGCCCATTCTGTGCTGGGACTGGCCCAGTCTGTGCTGGCACTGGCTCAGTCTATGCTGGTACTGGCCCGGTCTGTGCTGGTACAGGCCCAGTCTGTGCTGGTACCTGCCCAGTATGTGCTGGTACATGCCCAGTCTGTGCTGGTACTGGTCCGGTCTTTGCTGGTACTGGCCCGGTCTGTGCTGGTACTGGCCCAGTCAGTGCTGGTACTGGCCCAGTCTGTGCTGGCACCCACCCAGTCTGTGCTTGTCCTGGCCAACTCTGCTGGTACCCGCCCAGTCTGTGCTGGTACCGGCCAAGTCTGTGCTGGTAATGGTCCAGTCTGTGCTGGAACCCGCCCAGTCTGTGCTGGTACTGGCCCAGTCTGTGCTGGTACCCGCCCTGTCTGTGTTGGTACTGGACCGTTCTGTGCTGGCACCCGCCCGGTCAGTGTTAGTACTGGCCGAGCCTGTGCTGGCACCCGCCCGCTCTGTGCTGGTACCCGCCCGGTCTGTGCTGGTACCCGCCCGGTCTGCGCAAGTAATGGCCCAGTCTGCGTTGGTACTGACCCAGTCTGTGCAGGTACTGGCCCGGTCTGTGCTGGTAATGGCCCAGTCTGTGCTGGCACTGGCCCAGACTGTGCTGGCACAGGCCCATTCTGTGCAGGAACCCGCCCAGTCTGGGCTGGTACTGGCCCAGTCTGTGCTGGTACTGTCCCAGTCTGTGCTGGCACCCTCCCGGTCTGCGCTGGTACCGGTCCATTCGGTGCTGGTACTGGCCCAGTCTGTGCTGGTACTGGCCAAGGCTGTGCTGGTACCCGCCCGGTCTGTGCTGGTACCCGCCCGGTCTGTTCTGGTACCCACCCGGACCGTGCTGCTACTGGCCCAGTCTGTGCTGGTGCTGGCCCGGTCTGTGCTGGTACTGGCCCAGTCTGTGCTGGTACTGGCCCAGTCTGAGCAGGCTCCTGCCCAGTCTGTGCTGGTACTGGCCCAGTCTGTGCTGGTACTGGCCCAGACTGTGCTGGTACGAACCCGGTCTGTACTGGTACCCACCCTTTCTGTGCTGGTACCCGCCCCGTCTGCGCTGGTACTGGCCCAGTCTGTGCTGGTACAGGCCCAGTTTGTGCTGGTATCCGCCCGGTCTGTGCTGGTACTGGCCCAGTCTGTGCTGGTACTGTCCCAGTCAGTGCTGGTACTGGCCCAGACTGTGCTGGCACCCACCCAGTCTGTGCTGGTACCGGTCCAGTCTGTGCTGGTAACCGCCCAGTCTGTGTTGGTACTGGCCCAGTCTGTGCTGCTACCCGCCCATTCTGTGTTGGTACTGGCCCAGTCTGTGCTGGCACCCGCCCGGTCTGTGCTGGTACCCGCTCGCTCTGTGTTGGTACTGGCCCAGTCTGTGCTTGCACCCGCCCGGTCTGCGCTGGTACCCGCCCGGTCTGTGCTGGTATCCGCCTGGACTGCGCTGGTACTGGCGAAGTCTGTGCTGGTACTGGCTCAGACTGTGCTGGTAAAGGCCCGGTCTGTGCTGGTACTGGCCCAGTCTGGGCTGGTACTGGCCCGTACTTTGCAGGTACTTGCCCAGTCTGTGCTGGTACTGGCCCAGTCTGTGCTGGTACACACACAGTCTGTGCCTACACTGGCCCAGTCTGTGCTGGTACCTGCCCGGTCTGTGCTGATACTGGCACATTCTGTGCTGGTTTCTGGCCCAGTCTGTGCTGGTACTGGCCCAGACTGTGCTGGTACCAACCCGGTCTGTGCTGGTACCCACCCTTTCTGTGCTGGTACCCGCCCCGTCTGCGCTGGTACTGGCCCAGTCTGTGCTGGTACTGGCCCAGTTTGTGCTGGTACCCGCCCGGTCTGTGCTGGTACTGGCCCAGTCTGTGCTGGTACTGTCCCAGTCAGTGCTGGTATTGGCCCAGTCTGTGCTGGTACTGGCCCAGTCTGTGCTCGCACCCGCCCAGTCTGTGCTGGTACTGGGCCCTTCTGTGGTGGAACTGGCCTGGTCTGTGATGGCACCCGCCCAGTCTGTGCTGGTACTGGCCAAGTCTGTGCTGGTACTGCCCCAGTCTGTGCAGGTACCTGCCCGGTCTGTGCTGGTACCGGCACATTCTGTGCTGGTACTGGTCCAGTCAGTGCTGGTACCCGCCCGATCTGTGCTGGTACCCGCCGGTCTGTGCAGGTATCCGCCCGGTCATCGGTGGTACTAGCACAGCCTGTGCTGGTACTTGCCCAGTCTGTGCTGGTAGCCGCCCGGTCTGTGCTGGTACTGGCCCAGTCTGTGCTGGTGCTGGCCCGGTCTGTGCTGGTACTGGTCCAGTCTGTGCAGGTACTGGCCCAGTCTGTGCTGGCACCCGCCCAGTCTGTGCTGGTACTGGCCCATTCTGTGCAGATACTGGCCCGGTCTGTGCTGGCACCCGCCCAGTCTGTGCTGCTACTGGCCCAGTCTGTGCTGGTACTGGCCCAGTCTGCGCTGGTACATGCCCGGTCTGTGCTGGTACCGGCCCATTCTGTGCTGGGACTGGCCCAGTCTGTGCTGGCACTGGCTCAGTCTATGCTGGTACTGGCCCGGTCTGTGCTGGTACAGGCCCAGTCTGTGCTGGTACCTGCCCAGTATGTGCTGGTACATGCCCAGTCTGTGCTGGTACTGGTCCGGTCTTTGCTGGTACTGGCCCGGTCTGTGCTGGTACTGGCCCAGTCAGTGCTGGTACTGGCCCAGTCTGTGCTGGCACCCACCCAGTCTGTGCTTGTCCTGGCCAACTCTGCTGGTACCCGCCCAGTCTGTGCTGGTACCGGCCAAGTCTGTGCTGGTAATGGTCCAGTCTGTGCTGGAACCCGCCCAGTCTGTGCTGGTACTGGCCCAGTCTGTGCTGGTACCCGCCCTGTCTGTGTTGGTACTGGACCGTTCTGTGCTGGCACCCGCCCGGTCAGTGTTAGTACTGGCCGAGCCTGTGCTGGCACCCGCCCGCTCTGTGCTGGTACCCGCCCGGTCTGTGCTGGTACCCGCCCGGTCTGCGCAAGTAATGGCCCAGTCTGCGTTGGTACTGACCCAGTCTGTGCAGGTACTGGCCCGGTCTGTGCTGGTAATGGCCCAGTCTGTGCTGGCACTGGCCCAGACTGTGCTGGCACAGGCCCATTCTGTGCAGGAACCCGCCCAGTCTGGGCTGGTACTGGCCCAGTCTGTGCTGGTACTGTCCCAGTCTGTGCTGGCACCCTCCCGGTCTGCGCTGGTACCGGTCCATTCGGTGCTGGTACTGGCCCAGTCTGTGCTGGTACTGGCCAAGGCTGTGCTGGTACCCGCCCGGTCTGTGCTGGTACCCGCCCGGTCTGTTCTGGTACCCACCCGGACCGTGCTGCTACTGGCCCAGTCTGTGCTGGTGCTGGCCCGGTCTGTGCTGGTACTGGCCCAGTCTGTGCTGGTACTGGCCCAGTCTGAGCAGGCTCCTGCCCAGTCTGTGCTGGTACTGGCCCAGTCTGTGCTGGTACTGGCCCAGACTGTGCTGGTACGAACCCGGTCTGTACTGGTACCCACCCTTTCTGTGCTGGTACCCGCCCCGTCTGCGCTGGTACTGGCCCAGTCTGTGCTGGTACAGGCCCAGTTTGTGCTGGTATCCGCCCGGTCTGTGCTGGTACTGGCCCAGTCTGTGCTGGTACTGTCCCAGTCAGTGCTGGTAATGGCCCAGTCTGTGCTGGTACTGGCCCAGTCTGTCCTCGCACCCGCCCAGTCTGTGCTGGTACTGGGCCCTTCTGTGGTGGAACTGGCCCGGTCTGTGATGGCACCCGCCCAGTCTGTGCTGGTACTGGCCAAGTCTGTGCTGGTACTGCCCCAGTCTGTGCAGGTACCTGCCCGGTCTGTGCTGGTACCGGCACATTCTGTGCTGGTACTGGTCCAGTCAGTGCTGGTACCCGCGCGATCTGTGCTGGTACCCGCCGGTCTGTGCAGGTATCCGCCCGGTCATCGGTGGTACTAGCACAGCCTGTGCTGGTACTTGCCCAGTCTGTGCTGGTAGCCGCCCGGTCTGTGCTGGTACTGGCCCAGTCTGTGCTGGTGCTGGCCCGGTCTGTGCTGGTACTGGTCCAGTCTGTGCAGGTACTGGCCCAGACTGTGCTGGCACCCGCCCAGTCTGTGCTGGTACTGGCCCATTCTGTGCAGATACTGGCCCGGTCTGTGCTGGCACCCGCCCAGTCTGTGCTGCTACTGGCCCAGTCTGTGCTGGTACTGGCCCAGTCTGTGCTGGTACATGCCCGGATTGTGCTGGTACCGGCCCATTCTGTGCTGGTACCCACCCGGTCTGTGCTGGTACCGACCTATTCTGTGCTGGTACTGGCCCGGTCTGTGCTGGTACTGGCCCAGTCTGTGCTGGTACCTGCCCAGTATGTGCTGGTACATGCCCAGTCTGTGCTGGTACTGGTCCGGTCTGTGCTGGTACTGGCCCGGTCTGTGCTGGTACTGGCCCAGTCAGTGCTGGTACTGGCCCAGTCTGTGCTGGCACCCACCCAGTCTGTGCTTGTCCTGGCCAACTCTGCTGGTACCCGCCCAGTCTGTGCTGGTACCGGCCAAGTCTGTGCTGGTAATGGTCCAGTCTGTGCTGGAACCCGCCCAGTCTGTGCTGGTACTGGCCCAGTCTGTGCTGGTACCCGCCCTGTCTGTGTTGGTATTGGACCGTTCTGTGCTGGCACCCGCCCGGTCAGTGTTAGTACTGGCCGAGCCTGTGCTGGCACCAGCCCGCTCTGTGCTGGTACCCGCCCGGTCTGTGCTGGTACCCGCCCGGTCTGCGCAAGTAATGGCCCAATCTGCGTTGGTACTGACCCAGTCTGTGCAGGTACTGGCCCGGTCTGTGCTGGTAATGGCCCAGTCTGTGCTGGCACTGGCCCAGACTGTGCTGGCACAGGCCCATTCTGTGCAGGCACCCGCCCAGTCTGGGCTGGTACTGGCCCAGTCTGTGCTGGTACTGTCCCAGTCTGTGCTGGCACCCTCCCGGTCTGCGCTGGTACCGGTCCATTCGGTGCTGGTACTGGCCCAGTCTGTGCTGGTACTGGCCAAGTCTGTGCTGGTAATGGTCCAATCTGTGCTGGTACCCGCCCAGTCTGTGCTGGTACTGGCCCAGTCTGTGCTGGTACCCGCCCTGTCTGTGTTGGTACTGGACCGTTCTGTGCTGGCACCCGCCCGGTCAGTGTTAGTACTGGCCGAGCCTGTGCTGGCACCCGCCCGCTCTGTGCTGGTACCCGCCCGGTCTGTTCTGGTACCCGCCCGGTCTGCGCAAGTAATGGCCCAGTCTGCGTTGGTACTGGTACAGTCTGTGCAGGTACTGGCCCGGTCTGTGCTGGTAATGGCCCAGTCTGTGCTGGTACTGGCCCAGTCTGTGCTGGCACCCGCCCAGTCTGGGCTGGTACTGGGCCCTTCTGTGCTGGAACTGGCCCATTCTGTGCTGGCTCCCGCCCAGTCTGTGCTGGTACTGGCCAAGTCTGTGCTGGTACTTGCCCAGTCTGTGCTGGTACGTGCCCGGTCTGTGCTGGAGCCGCCCGGTCTGCGTTGGTACAGGCCCAGTCTGTGCTGGTACTGGCCCAGTCTTTGGGGGTACCCGCCCGGTCTGTGCTGGTACTGGCCCAGTCTGTGCTGGTGCTGGCCCGGTCTTTGCTGGTACTGGCCCAGTCTTTGCTGGGACTGGCTCAGTCTGGAGAGATACTGGCCCAGTCTGTGCTGGTACCTGCCCGGTCTGTGCAGGTACCGGCCCATTCTGTGCTGGGACTGGCCCAGTCTGTGCTGGCACTGGCTCAGTCTGTGCTTCTACCCGCCCGGTCTGTGCTGGTACCGGCCCATTGTGTGCTGGTACTGGCCCGGTCTGTGCTGGTCCTGGCCCAGTCTGTGCTGGTTCCTGCCCAGTCTGTGCTGGTACATGCCCAGTCTGTGCTGGTACTGGTCCGTTCTGTGCTGGTACTGGCCCGGTCTGTGCTGGTACTGGCCCAGTCTGTGCTGGTACTGGCCCAGACTGAGCTGGCACCCACCCAGTCTGTGCTGGTACCGGTCCAGTCTGTGCTGGTAACCGCCCAGTCTGTGCTGGTACTGGCCCAGTCTGTGCTGGTACCCGCCCATTCTGTGTTGGTACTGGCCCAATCTGTGCTGGCACCCGCCCGGTCTGTGCTGGTACCCACTCGGTCTGTGTGGGTACTGGCCCAGTCTGTGCTGGCACCCGCCCGGTCTGCGCTGGTACCCGCCCGGTCTGTGCTGGTACCCGCCTGGACTGCGCTTGTACTGGCCAAGTCTGTGCTGGTACTGGCTCAGACTGTGCTGGTACCCGCCCGGTCTGTGCTGGTACTGGCCCAGTCTGTGCTGGTACTGGCCCGGTCTTTGCACGTGCTGGCCCAGTCTGTCCTGGAAGTGGCCCAGTCTGTGCTGGTACCCACACAGTCTGTGCCTACACTGGCCCAGTCTGTGCTGGTACCCGCCCGGTCTGTGCTGATACTGGCACATTCTGTGCTGGTTTCTGGCCCAGTCTGTGCTGGTACTGGCCCAGTCTGTGCTGGTACCCACACAGTCTGTGCCTACACTGGCCCAGTCTGTGCTGGTACCCGCCCGGTCTGTGCTGATACTGGCACATTTTGTGCTGGTTTCTGGCCCAGTCTGTGCTGGTACTGGCCCAGACTGTGCTGGTACCCAACCGGTCCGTGCGGGTACCCAGCCATTCTGTGCTGGTACCCGCCCAGTCTGCGCTGGTACTGGCCCAGTCTGTGCTAGTACTGGCCCAGTCTGTGCTGCTACCCGCACGGTCTGTGCTGGTACTGGCCCAGTCAGTGCTGGAACTGGCCCACTCTGTGCTGGTACCGGCACAGCCTGTGCAGGCACCCGCCCAGTCTGTGCTGGTACTGGCCCAGTCAGTGCAGGCACCCGCCCAGTCTGTGCTGGTACTGGCCCAGTCTGTGCTGGTACTGGCCCAGTCTGTGCCTGTACTGGCCCAGTCTGTGCTGGTAATGGCCCAGTCTGTGCAGGTACCCTCCCAGTCTGTACTGGTACTGGCCCAGTCTGTGCTGGTACTGGCCCAGTCTGTGCTGGTACCTGCCAGGTCTGTGCTGGTACCGACCCATTCTGTGCTGGTTTCTGGCCCAGTCTGTGCTGGTAGTGACCCAGATTGTGCTGGTACCCACCCGGTCTGTGCTGGTACCCACCCGGTCTGTGCTGGTACCCGCCCGGTCTGTGCTGGTACTGGCCCAGTCTGTGCTGGTACTGGCCCGGTCTTTGCAGGTGCTGGCCCAGTCTGTCCTGGAAGTGGCCCAGTCTGTGCTGGTACCCACACAGTCTGTGCCTACAATGGCCCAGTCTGTGCTGGTACCCGCCCGGTCTGTGCTGATACTGGCTCATTCTGTGCTGGTTTCTGGCCCAGTCTGTGCTGGTACTGGCCCAGTCTGTGCTGGTACCCACACAGTCTGTGCCTACACTGGCCCAGTCTGTGCTGGTACCCGCCCGGTCTGTGCTGATACTGGCACACTTTGTGCTGGTTTCTGGCCCAGTCTGTGCTGGTACTGGCCCAGACTGTGCTGGTACCCAACCGGTCTGTGCGGGTACCCGCCCATTCTGTGCTGGTACTGGCACAGTCTGCGCTGGTACTGGCCCAGTCTGTGCTAGTACTGGCCCAGTCTGTGCTGCTACCCGCACGGTCTGTGCTGGTACTGGCCCAATCAGTGCTGGAACTGGCCCACTGTGTGCTGGTACCGGCACAGCCTGTGCAGGCACCCGCCCAGTCTGTGCTGATACTGGCCCAGTCAGTGCAGGCACCCGCCCAGTCTGTGCTGGTACTGGCCCAGTCTGTACTGGTACTGGCCCAGTCTGTGCCTGTACTGGCCCAGTCTGTGCTGGTAATGGCCCAGTCTGTGCAGGTACCCTCCCAGTCTGTACTGGTACTGGCCCAGTCTGTGCTGGTACTGGCCCAGTCTGTGCTGGTACCTGCCAGGTCTGTGCTGGTACCGACCCATTCTGTGCTGGTTTCTGGCCCAGTCTGTGCTGGTAGTGACCCAGATTGTGCTGGTACCCACCCGGTCTGTGCTGGTACCCACCCGGTCTGTGCTGGTACCCGTCCGGTCTGTGCTGGTACCCGCCCGGTCTGAGCTGGTACTGGCCCAGTCACTGCTGGTACTGGCCCAGTCTGTGCTGCTACCCGCCCGGTCTGCGCTGCTACTGGCCCAGTCTGGGCTGGTACTGGCATGTCTGTGCTGCTACTGGCCCATTCTGTGCTGGTACTGGCCCAGTCTGCGCAGGCACCCGCCCAGTCAGTGCTGGTACTGGCCCACTCTGTGCAGGTACTGGCCCAGTCTGTGCTGGCACCTGCCCAGTCTGTGCTGGTACTGGCCCAGTCTGTGCTGGTACTGGCAAAGTCTGTGCTGGTACCTGCCCGCTCTGTGCTGGTACCTGCCCAGTCTGTTCTGGTACTGCCCTCTCTGTGCTGGTACTGGCCCAGTCTGTGCTGGTAACCGCCCGGTCTGTGCTGGTACTAGCCCAGTCTGAGCTGGTCCTGGCCCGGTCTGTGCTGGTAATGGCCCAGTCTGTGCTGGTACTGGCCCAGTCTGTGCTGGCACCCGCCCAGTCTGTGCTGGTACTGGGCACTTCTGTGCAGGAACTGGCCCATTCTGTGCTGGCACCCGCCCAGTCTGAGCTGGTACTGGCCCGGTCTGTGCTGGCACTGGCTCAGTCTATGCTGGTACCCGCCCGGTCTGTGCTGGTACCGGCCTATTCTGTGCTGGTACTGGCCCGTTCTGTGCTGGTACTGTCCCAGTCTGTGCTGGTACCTGCACTGTATGTGCTGGTACATGCCTAGTCTGTGCTGGTACTTGTCCAGTCTGTGCTGGTACTGGTCCGGTCTGTGCTGGTACTGGCCCAGTCAGTGCTGGTACTGGCCCAGTCTGTGCTGTCACCCGCCCAGTCTGTGCTGGTACCGGCCGAGTTTGTGCTGGTAATGGTCCAGTCTGTGGTGGTTCCCGCCCAGTCTGTGCTGGTACTGGCCCAGTCTGTGCTGGTACCCACCCAGTCTGTGTTGGAACTGGCCCGTTCTGTGCTGGCACCCGCCCGTTCAGTGATAGTGCTGGCCCAGCCTGTGCTGGCACCCGCCCGCTCTGTGCTGGTACCCGCCCGGTCTGTGCTGGTACCCGCCCGGTCTGCGCAAGTAATGGCCCAGTCTGCGTTGGTACTGGCCCAGTCTGTGCAGGTAATGGCCCGGTCTGTGCTGGAAATGTTCCAGTCTGTGCTAGCACTGGCACAGTCTGTGCTGGCACAGGCCCGGTCTGTGCAGGCACCCGCCCAGTCTGTGCTGGTACTGGCCCAGTCTGTGCTGGTACTGGCCCAGTCTGTGCTGGCACCCTCACAGTCTGTGCTGGTACTGGCACAGTCTGTGCTGGTACATGCCCAGTCTGTGCTGGTACCAGCCCGGTCTGTGCAGGCACCCGCCCAGTCTGTGCTGGTACTGGCCCAGTCTGTGCTGGTACTGGCCCAGACTGTGCTGGCACCCACCCAGTCTGTGCTGGTACCGGTCCAGTCTGTGCTGGTAACCGCCCAGTCTGTGTTGGTACTGGCCCAGTCTGTGCTGCTACCCGCCCATTCTGTGTTGGTACTGGCCCAGTCTGTGCTGGCACCCGCCCGGTCTGTGCTGGTACCCGCTCGCTCTGTGTTGGTACTGGCCCAGTCTGTGCTGGCACCCGCCCGGTCTGCGCTGGTACCCGCCCGGTCTGTGCTGGTATCCGCCTGGACTGCGCTGGTACTGGCGAAGTCTGTGCTGGTACTGGCTCAGACTGTGCTGGTAAAGGCCCGGTCTGTGCTGGTACTGGCCCAGTCTGGGCTGGTACTGGCCCGTACTTTGCAGGTACTTCTCCAGTCTGTGCTGGTACTGGCCCAGTCTGTGCTGGTACACACACAGTCTGTGCCTACACTGGCCCAGTCTGTGCTGGTACCTGCCCGGTCTGTGCTGATACTGGCACATTCTGTGCTGGTTTCTGGCCCAGTCTGTGCTGGTACTGGCCCAGACTGTGCTGGTACCAACCCGGTCTGTGCTGGTACTAAACCCTTTCTGTGCTGGTACCCGCCCCGTCTGCGCTGGTACTGGCCCAGTCTGTGCTGGTACTGGCCCAGTTTGTGCTGGTACCCGCCCGGTCTGTGCTGGTACTGGCCCAGTCTGTGCTGGTACTGTCCCAGTCAGTGCTGGTAATGGCCCAGTCTGTGCTGGTACTGGCCCAGTCTGTGCTCGCACCCGCCCAGTCTGTGCTGGTACTGGGCCCTTCTGTGGTGGAACTGGCCCGGTCTGTGATGGCACCCGCCCAGTCTGTGCTGGTACTGGCCAAGTCTGTGCTGGTACTGCCCCAGTCTGTGCAGGTACCTGCCCGGTCTGTGCTGGTACCGGCACATTCTGTGCTGGTACTGGTCCAGTCAGTGCTGGTACCCGCCCGATCTGTGCTGGTACCCGCCGGTCTGTGCAGGTATCCGCCCGGTCATCGGTGGTACTAGCACAGCCTGTGCTGGTACTTGCCCAGTCTGTGCTGGTAGCCGCCCGGTCTGTGCTGGTACTGGCCCAGTCTGTGCTGGTGCTGGCCCGGTCTGTGCTGGTACTGGTCCAGTCTGTGCAGGTACTGGCCCAGTCTGTGCTGGCACCCGCCCAGTCTGTGCTGGTACTGGCCCATTCTGTGCAGATACTGGCCCGGTCTGTGCTGGCACCCGCCCAGTCTGTGCTGCTACTGGCCCAGTCTGTGCTGGTACTGGCCCAGTCTGTGCTGGTACATGCCCGGTCTGTGCTGGTACCGGCCCATTCTGTGCTGGGACTGGCCCAGTCTGTGCTGGCACTGGCTCAGTCTATGCTGGTACTGGCCCGGTCTGTGCTGGTACTGGCCCAGTCTGTGCTGGTACCTGCCCAGTATGTGCTGGTACATGCCCAGTCTGTGCTGGTACTGGTCCGGTCTTTGCTGGTACTGGCCCGGTCTGTGCTGGTACTGGCCCAGTCAGTGCTGGTACTGGCCCAGTCTGTGCTGGCACCCACCCAGTCTGTGCTTGTCCTGGCCAACTCTGCTGGTACCCGCCCAGTCTGTGCTGGTACCGGCCAAGTCTGTGCTGGTAATGGTCCAGTCTGTGCTGGAACCCGCCCAGTCTGTGCTGGTACTGGCCCAGTCTGTGCTGGTACCCGCCCTGTCTGTGTTGGTACTGGACCGTTCTGTGCTGGCACCCGCCCGGTCAGTGTTAGTACTGGCCGAGCCTGTGCTGGCACCCGCCCGCTCTGTGCTGGTACCCGCCCGGTCTGTGCTGGTACCCGCCCGGTCTGCGCAAGTAATGGCCCAGTCTGCGTTGGTACTGACCCAGTCTGTGCAGGTACTGGCCCGGTCTGTGCTGGTAATGGCCCAGTCTGTGCTGGCACTGGCCCAGACTGTGCTGGCACAGGCCCATTCTGTGCAGGAACCCGCCCAGTCTGGGCTGGTACTGGCCCAGTCTGTGCTGGTACTGTCCCAGTCTGTGCTGGCACCCTCCCGGTCTGCGCTGGTACCGGTCCATTCGGTGCTGGTACTGGCCCAGTCTGTGCTGGTACTGGCCAAGGCTGTGCTGGTACCCGCCCGGTCTGTGCTGGTACCCGCCCGGTCTGTTCTGGTACCCACCCGGACCGTGCTGCTACTGGCCCAGTCTGTGCTGGTGCTGGCCCGATCTGTGCTGGTACTGGCCCAGTCTGTGCTGGTACTGGCCCAGTCTGAGCAGGCTCCTGCCCAGTCTGTGCTGGTACTGGCCCAGTCTGTGCTGGTACTGGCCCAGACTGTGCTGGTACCAACCCGGTCTGTACTGGTACCCACCCTTTCTGTGCTGGTACCCGCCCCGTCTGCGCTGGTACTGGCCCAGTCTGTGCTGGTACAGGCCCAGTTTGTGCTGGTATCCGCCCGGTCTGTGCTGGTACTGGCCCAGTCTGTGCTGGTACTGTCCCAGTCAGTGCTGGTAATGGCCCAGTCTGTGCTGGTACTGGCCCAGTCTGTCCTCGCACCCGCCCAGTCTGTGCTGGTACTGGGCCCTTCTGTGGTGGAACTGGCCCGGTCTGTGATGGCACCCGCCCAGTCTGTGCTGGTACTGGCCAAGTCTGTGCTGGTACTGCCCCAGTCTGTGCAGGTACCTGCCCGGTCTGTGCTGGTACCGGCACATTCTGTGCTGGTACTGGTCCAGTCAGTGCTGGTACCCGCGCGATCTGTGCTGGTACCCGTCGGTCTGTGCAGGTATCCGCCCGGTCATCGGTGGTACTAGCACAGCCTGTGCTGGTACTTGCCCAGTCTGTGCTGGTAGCCGCCCGGTCTGTGCTGGTACTGGCCCAGTCTGTGCTGGTGCTGGCCCGGTCTGTGCTGGTACTGGTCCAGTCTGTGCAGGTACTGGCCCAGACTGTGCTGGCACCCGCCCAGTCTGTGCTGGTACTGGCCCATTCTGTGCAGATACTGGCCCGGTCTGTGCTGGCACCCGCCCAGTCTGTGCTGCTACTGGCCCAGTCTGTGCTGGTACTGGCCCAGTCTGTGCTGGTACATGCCCGGTCTGTGCTGGTACCGGCCCATTCTGTGCTGGTACCCGCCCGGTCTGTGCTGGTACCGACCTATTCTGTGCTGGTACTGGCCCGGTCTGTGCTGGTACTGGCCCAGTCTGTGCTGGTACCTGCCCAGTATGTGCTGGTACATGCCCAGTCTGTGCTGGTACTGGTCCGGTCTTTGCTGGTACTGGCCCGGTCTGTGCTGGTACTGGCCCAGTCAGTGCTGGTACTGGCCCAGTCTGTGCTGGCACCCACCCAGTCTGTGCTTGTCCTGGCCAACTCTGCTGGTACCCGCCCAGTCTGTGCTGGTACCGGCCAAGTCTGTGCTGGTAATGGTCCAGTCTGTGCTGGAACCCGCCCAGTCTGTGCTGGTACTGGCCCAGTCTGTGCTGGTACCCGCCCTGTCTGTGTTGGTACTGGACCGTTCTGTGCTGGCACCCGCCCGGTCAGTGTTAGTACTGGCCGAGCCTGTGCTGGCACCAGCCCGCTCTGTGCTGGTACACGCCCGGTCTGTGCTTGTACCCGCCCGGTCTGCGCAAGTAATGGCCCAATCTGCGTTGGTACTGACCCAGTCTGTGCAGGTACTGGCCCGGTCTGTGCTGGTAATGGCCCAGTCTGTGCTGGCACTGGCCCAGACTGTGCTGGCACAGGCCCATTCTGTGCAGGCACCCGCCCAGTCTGGGCGGGTACTGGCCCAGTCTGTGCTGGTACTGTCCCAGTCTGTGCTGGCACCCTCCCGGTCTGCGCTGGTACCGGTCCATTCGGTGCTGGTACTGGCCCAGTCTGTGCTGGTACTGGCCAAGGCTGTGCTGGTACCCGCCCGGTCTGTGCAGGTACCCGCCCGGTCTGTTCTGGTACCCACCCGGACCGTGCTGCTACTGGCCCAGTCTGTGCTGGTGCTGGCCCGGTCTGTGCTGGTACTTGCCCAGTCTGTGCTGGTACTGGCCCAGTCTGTGCAGGCTCCTGCCCTGTCTGTGCTGGTACTGGCCCAGTCTGTGCTGGTACTGGCCCAGACTTTGCTTGTAGCCACCCGGTCTCTGCTGGTACTGGTTCAGTCTGTGCTGGTACTGGCCCAGTCTGTGCTGGTACTGGCCCATTCTGTGCTGGTACTGGCCCAGTCTGTGCAGGCACCCGCCCAGTCTGTTTTGGTAAAGGCCCACTCTGTGCTGGTACTGGCCCAGTCTGTGCTGGCACACGCCCAATCTGTTCTGTTACTGGCCCAGACTGTGCTGGTACTGGCCAAGTCTGTGCTGGTACCTGCCAGGTCTGTGCTGGTACAGGCCCATTCTGTGCAGAAACTGGCCCAATCTGTGCTGGTACTAGCTCAGTCTGTGCTTGTATCCGCCCGGTTTGTGCAGGTACTGGCCCAGTCTGTGCTGTTACAGGCCCAGTTTGTGCTGGTACCCGCCCGGTCTGTGCTGGTACTGGCCCAGTCTGTGCTGGTTCTGGCCCGGTCTGTGCTGGAAATGGCCCAGTCTGTGCTGGTACTGGCCCAGTTTGTGCTGGTACCCGCCCGGTCTGTGCTGGTACTGGCTCAGTCTGTGCTGGTACTGGACCAGTCTGTGCTGGCACTGGCTCAGTCGATGCTGGTACCTGCCCGGTCTGTGCTGGTACCGGCCTATTCTGTGCTGGTACTGGCCCGTTCTGTGCTGGTACTGGCCCAGTCTCTGCTGGTACCTGCGCAGTATGTGCTGGTACATGCCCAGTCTGTGCTGGTACTGGTCCGGTCTGTGCTGGTACTAGCCCGGTCTGTGCTGGTACTGGCCCAGTCAGTGCTGGTACTGCCCAGTCTGTGCTGGCACCCACCCAGTCTGTGCTTGTACTGGCCCACTCTGCTGTTACCCGCCCAGTCTGTGCTGGTACCGGCCGAGTCTGTGCTGGTAAGGGTCCAGTCTGTGCTGGTACCCGCCCAGTCTGTGCTGGTACTGGCCCAGTCAGTGCTGGTACCCGCCCGGTCTGTGCTGGTACTGGCCCAGTCTGTGCTGGTGCTGGCCCAGTCTGTGCTGGTACTGGCCCAGTCTGTGCTGGCACCCGCCCAGTCTGTGCTGGTATTGGCCCAGTCTGTGCAGATACTGGCCCGGTCTGTGCTGGCACCCGCCCAGTCTGTGCTGGTACTCGCCCAGTCTGTGCTGGTACTTGCCTAGTCTGTGCTGGTACCTGCCCGGTCTGTGCTGGTACCGGCTGATTCAGTGCTGGGACTGGCCCAGTCTGTGCTCGTTCCTGCCTTGTCTGTGCTGGTAACAGCCCATTCTGTGCTGGTACTGGCCCATTCTGTGCTGATACCCGCCCAGTCTGTGCTGGTACTGGCTCAGTCTGTACTGGTACGCGCCTGGTCTGTGCTGGTACCGGCCCATTCTGTGCTGGTACTGGCCCGGTCTGTGCTGGAACCTGCCCAGTCTGTGCTGGTAAAGACCCAGTCTGTGCTGGTACTGGCCCGGTCTGTGCTGGTACTGGCCCGGTCTGTGCTGGTACTGGCCAGGTCTGTGCTGGTACTGGCCCAGTCTGTGCTGGTACTGCCCACTCTGTGCTGGTACTGGCTCAGTGTGTGCTGTTATCCGCCCGGACTGTGCTGGTACCAGCCCAGTCTGTGCTGGTAACGGCCCAGTCTGTGCTGGTACTGGCCCGGTCTGTGCTGGTACTGGCCCGGTCTGTGCTGGTACTGGCCCAGTCTGTGCTGGTACTGGCCCAGTATGTGCTGGTACCCACCCAGTCTTGCTTGTACTGGGCCAGTCTGTGCTGGTACCCGCCCGGTTTGTGCTGGTACCGGCCCAGTCTGTGCTGGTAATGGCCCAGTCTGTGCTGGTACCCGTCCAGTCTCTGTTGGTACTGCCCAGTCTGTGCTGGCACCCGCCCGGTCTGTCCTGGTACCCGTCCGGTCTGTGCTGGTAATGGCCCAGTCTGTGCTGGTACTCACCCAGTCTGTGCTATTACCTTCCCTATCTGTGCTGGTAACAGCCCATTCTGTGCTGGTACTGGCCCGGTCTGTGCTGGTACTGGCCGGGTCTGTGCTGGTACTGGCCCAGTCTGTGCTGGTACTGGCCCAGTATGTGCTGGTACCCACCCAGTCTGTGCTTGTACTGGGCCAGTCTGTGCTGCTACCCGCCCGGTTTGTGCTGGTACCGGCCCAGTCTGTGCTGGTACTGGCCCAGTCTGTGCTGGTACCTGCCCAGTCTGTGCTGGTAATGGCCCAGTCTGCGCTGGTACCCGTCCAGTCTCTGTTGGTACTGCCCAGTCTGTGCTGGCACCCGCCCGGTCTGTCCTGGTACCCGTCCGGTCTGTGCTGGTAATGGCCCAGTCTGTGCTGGTACCCACCCAGTCTGTGCTATTACCTTCCCTATCTGTGCTGGTAACAGCCCATTCTGTGCAGGTACTGGCACAGTCTGTGCTGCTACTGGCTCAGTCTGTGCTGGTAACCGCCTGGTCTGTGCTGGTACCAGCCCATTCTGTGCTGATACTGGCCCCGTCTGTGCTGGTACCTGTCCAGTCTGTGCTGGTAAAGACCCAGTCTGTGCGGGTACTGGCCCGGTCTGTGCGGGTACTGGCCCGGTCTGTGCTGGAACTGACCCGGTCTGTGCTGCTACTGGTCCAGTCTGTGCTGGTACTGGCGCAGTCTGTGCTGGCACCCACCCCGTCTGTGCTTGTACTGGCCCAGTCTGTGCTGGTACCCGCCCGGTCTGTGCTGGTACCGGCCCAGTCTGTGCTGGTAATGGCCCAGTCTGTGCTGGGACCTGCCCATTCTGTGTTGGTAGTGGCCCAATCTGTACTGGTAATAGCCCAGTCTGTTCTGGTGCCCGCCATTTCTGTGCTGTTACTGGCCCCGTCTGTGCTGGTACATGCCCAGTCTGCGTTTGTACTGGCCCAGTCTGTGCTGGCACCCGCCCGGTCTGTGCTGGTAAACACCCGGTCTGTGTTGGTACTTTCCCGGTCTGTGCTAGCACCCGCCTGATCTGTGCTGGTACCCACCCGGTCTGTGCTGGTACCCGCCCGGTCTGTGTTGGTACTGGCCCAGTCTGTGCTGGCACCCGCCTGGTCTGTGCTGGTACCCACCCGGTCAGTGCTGGTACCGGCCCATTCTGTGCTGGTACTGGCCCGGTCTGTGCTGGTACTGGCCCGGGGTGTGCTGGTACTGGCCAGGTCTGTGCTGGTACTGGCCCAGTCTGTGCTGGCACCCGCACAGTCTGCACTAGTACTGGCCCAGTCTGTTGTGGCACCCACCCAGTCTGTGATTGTACTGGCCCATTCTGTGCTGCTACTCGCCCGGTCTGTGCTGGTACCAGCCCAGTCTGTGCTGGTAATGGTCCAGTCTGTGCTGGTACCTGCCCAGTCTGTGCTGGTACTGGCCCAGTCTGTGCTGGGATCTGCCCAGTCTGTGTTGGTAGTGGCCCAGTCTGTGCTGGTAATGGCACAGTCTGTTCAGGTACCCGCCCATTCTGTACTGGTACTGGCCCAGTCTGTGCTGGTACCCGCCCAGTCTGTGTTTGTACTGGCCCAGTCTGTGCTGGCACACGCCCGGACAATGCTGGTACCCGCCCGGTCTGTGTTGGTACTGGCCCAGTCTGTGCTGGCACCTGCCTGGTCTGTGCTGGTACCCACCCGGTCAGTGCTGGTACCCGTCCGGTCTGCGCTGGTACTGGCCCAGTCTGTGCTGGTACTGGCCCAGTCTGTACTGGTACCCGCCAGGTCTGTGCTGGTACTGGCCCGGTCTGTGCTGGTATTGGCCCAGTCTGTGCTGGTACTGGCCCAGTCTGTGCTGGTACTGGCTCAGTGTGTGCTGTTACCCCGCCCGGTCTGTGCTGGTACCGGCCCATTCTGTGCTGGTACTGGCCCGGTCGGTGCTGGTACTGGCCCAGTCTGCGCTGGTACCTGCTCAGTCTGTGCTGGTAAAGGCCCAGTCTGTGCTGGTACCCGCCCGGTCTGTGCTGGTACTGGCCCGGTCTGTGCTGGTACTGGCCCAGTCTGTGCTGGTACTGGCCCAGTCTGTGCTGGTACCCACCCAGTCTGTGCTTGTACTGTCCCAGTCTGTGCTGGTGCCCGCCCGGTTTGTGCTGGTACCGGCCCAGTCTGTGCTGGTACTGGCCCAGTCTGTGCTGTTACCTGCCCGGTCTGTGCTGGTAACAGCCCATTCTGTGCTGGTACTGGCACAGTCTGTGCTGCTACTGGCTCAGTCTGTGCTGGTAACCGCCTGGTCTGTGCTGGTACCAGCCCATTCTGTGCTGATACTGGCCCCGTCTGTGCTGGTACCTGTCCAGTCTGTGCTGGTATTGGCCCAGTCTGTGCTGGTACTGGCCCAGTCTGTGCTTCTACTGGCTCAGTGTGTGCTGTTACCCGCCAGGTCTGTGCTGGTACCGGCCCATTCTGTGCTGGTACTGGCCCGGTCGGTGCTGGTACTGGCCCAGTCTGCGCTGGTACCTGCTCAGTCTGTGCTGGTAAAGGCCCAGTCTGTGCTGGTACCCGCCCAGTCTGTGCTGGTACTGGCCCGGTCTGTGCTGGTACTGGCCCAGTCTGTGCTGGTACTGGCCCAGTCTGTGCTGGTACCCACCAAGTCTGTGCTTGTACTGGCCCAGTCTGTGCTGGTGCCCGCCCGGTTTGTGCTGGTACCGGCCCAGTCTGTGCTGGTACTGGCCCAGTCTGTGCTGTTACCTGCCCGGTCTGTGCTGGTAACAGCCCATTCTGTGCTGGTACTGGCACAGTCTGTGCTGCTACTGGCTCAGTCTGTGCTGGTAACCGCCTGGTCTGTGCTCGTACCAGCCCATTCTGTGCTGATACTGGCCCCGTCTGTGCTGGTACCTGTCCAGTCTGTGCTGGTTAAGACCCAGTCTGTGCGGGTACTGGCCCGGTCTGTGCTGGTATTGGCCCGGTCTGTGCTGCTACTGGCCCAGTCTGTGCTGGTAATGGCCCAGTCTGTGCTGGGACCTGCCCAGTCTGTGTTGGTAGTGGCCCAATCTGTACTGGTAATAGCCCAGTCTGTTCTGGTGCCCGCCATTTCTGTGCTGTTACTGGCCCCGTCTGTGCTGGTACATGCCCAGTCTGTGTTTGTACTGGCCCAGTCTGTGCTGGCACCCGCCCGGTCTGTGCTGGTAAACGCCCGGTCTGTGTTGGTACTTTCCCGGTCTGTGCTAGCACCCGCCTGATCTGTGCTGGTACCCACCCGGTCTGTGCTGGTACCCCGCCCGGTCTGTGTTGGTACTGGCCCAGTCTGTGCTGGCACCCGCCTGGTCTGTGCTGGTACCCACCCGGTCAGTGCTGGTAATGGTCCAGTCTGTGCTGGTACTGGCACAGTCTGTGCTGGTACCTGCCCGGTCTGTGCTGGTACCGGCCCATTCTGTGCTGCGACTGGCCCAGTCTGTGCTGGTACTGGCTCAGTGTGTGCTGTTACCCGCCCGGTCTGTGCTGGTACTGGCCCGGTCTGTGCTGGTACTGGCCCAGTCAGTGCTGATACCTGCCCAGTCTGTGCTGGTAAAGGCCCAGTCTGTGCTGGTACCCGCCCGGTCTGTGCTGGTACTGGCCCGGTCTGTGCTGGTACTGGCCCAGTCTTTGCTGGTACTGGCCCAGTCTGTGCTTGTACTGGCCCAGTCTGTGCTGGTACCCGCCCGGTTTGTACTGGTACCGGCCCAGTCTGTGCTGGTACCTGCCCAGTCTGTGCTGGTACTGGTCCGGTCTGTGCTGGTACTGGCCCGGTCTCTGCTGGTACTGGCCCAGTCAGTGCTGGTACTGCCCAGTCTGTGCTGGCACCCACCCAGTCTGTGCTTGTACTGGCCCACTCTGCTGTTACGCGCCCAGTCTGTGCTGGTACCGGCCGAGTCTGTGCTGGTAAGGGTCCAGTCTGTGCTGGTACCCGCCCAGTCTGTGCTGGTACTGGCCCAGTCAGTGCTGGTACCCCGCCCGGTCTGTGCTGGTACTGGCCCAGTCTGTGCTGGTGCTGGCCCAGTCTGTGCTGGTACTGGCCCAGTCTGTGCTGGCACCCGCCCAGTCTGTGCTGGTATTGGCCCAGTCTGTGCAGATACTGGCCCGGTCTGTGCTGGCACCCGCCCAGTCTGTGCTGGTACTCGCCCAGTCTGTGCTGGTACTTGCCTAGTCTGTGCTGGTACCTGCCCGGTCTGTGCTGGTACCGGCCGATTCAGTGCTGGGACTGGCCCAGTCTGTGCTGGTTCCTGCCTTGTCTGTGCTGGTAACAGCCCATTCTGTGCTGGTACTGGCCCATTCTGTGCTGATACCCTCCCAGTCTGTGCTGGTACTGGCTCAGTCTGTACTGGTACGCGCCTGGTCTGTGCTGGTACCGGCCCATTCTGTGCTGGTACTGGCCCGGTCTGTGCTGGAACCTGCCCAGTCTGTGCTGGTAAAGACCCAGTCTGTGCTGGTACTGGCCCGGTCTGTGCTGGTACTGGCCCGGTCTGTGCTGGTACTGGCGAGGTCTGTGCTGGTACTGGCCCAGTCTGTGCTGGTACTGCCCACTCTGTGCTGGTACTGGCTCAGTGTGTGCTGTTATCCGCCCGGACTGTGCTGGTACCAGCCCAGTCTGTGCTGGTAAAAGCCCAGTCTGTGCTGGTACTGGCCCGGTCTGTGCTGGTACTGGCCCGGTCTGTGCTGGTACTGGCCCAGTCTGTGCTGGTACTGGCCCAGTATGTGCTGGTACCCACCCAGTCTGTGCTTGTACTGGGCCAGTCTGTGCTGGTACCCGCCCGGTTTGTGCTGGTACCGGCCCAGTCTGTGCTGGTACTGGCCCAGTTTGTGCTGGTACCAGCCCAGTCTGTGCTGGTAATGGCCCAGTCTGTGCTGGTACCCGTCCAGTCTCTGTTGGTACTGCCCAGTCTGTGCTGGCACCCGCCCGGTCTGTCCTGGTACCCGTCCGGTCTGTGCTGGTAATGGCCCAGTCTGTGCTGGTACTCACCCAGTCTGCGCTATTACCTTCCCTATCTGTGCTGGTAACAGCCCATTCTGTGCTGGTACTGGCCCCGTCAGTGCTGGTACCTGTCCAGTCTGTGCTGGTATTGGCCCAGTCTGTGCTGGTACTGGCCCAGTCTGTGTTGGTACTGGCTCAGTGTGTGCTGTTACCCGCCCGGTCTGTGCTGGTACCGGCCCATTCTCTGCTGGTTCTGGCCCGGTCGGTGCTGGTACTGGCCCAGTCTGCCCTGGTACCTGCTCAGTCTGTGCTGGTAAAGGCCCAGTCTGTGCTGGTACCCGCCCGGTCTGTGCTGGTACTGGCCCGGTCTGTGCTGGTACTGGCCCAGTCTGTGCTGGTACTGGCATGTCTGTGCTGGTACCCACCCAGTCTGTGCTTGTACTGGCCCAGTCTGTGCAGGTGCCCGCCCGGTTTGTGCTGGTCCGGCCCAGTCTGTGCTGGTACTGGCCCAGTCTGTGCTGTTACCTGCCCGGTCTGTGCTGGTAACAGCCCATTCTGTGCTGGTACTGGCACAGTCTGTGCTGCTACTGGCTCAGTCTGTGCTGGTAACCGCCTGGTCTGTGCTGGTACCAGCCCATTCTGTGCTGATACTGGCCCCGTCTGTGCTGGTACCTGTCCAGTCTGTGCTGGTAAAGACCCAGTCTATGCGGGAACTGGCCCGGTCTGTGCGGGTACTGGCCCGGTCTGTGCTGGTACTGGCCCGGTCTGTGCTGCTACTGGCCCAGTCTGTGCTGGTACTGGCCCAGTCTGTGCTGGCACCCACCCCGTCTGTGCTTGTACTGGCCCAGTCTGTGCTGGTACCCGCCCGGTCTGTGCTGGTACCGGCCCAGTCTGTGCTGGTAATGGCCCAGTCTGTGCTGGGACCTGCCCAGTCTGTGTTGGTAGTGGCCCAATCTGTACTGGTAATAGCCCAGTCTGTTCTGGTGCCCGCCATTTCTGTGCTGTTACTGGCCCCGTCTGTGCTGGTACATGCCCAGTCTGTGTTTGTACTGGCCCAGTCTGTGCTGGCACCCGCCCGGTCTGTGCTGGTAAACGCCCGGTCTGTGTTGGTACTTTCCCGGTCTGTGCTAGCACCCACCTGAAATGTGCTGGTACCCACCCGGTCTGTGCTGGTACCCGCCCGGTCTGTGTTGGTACTGGCCCAGTCTGTGCTGGCACCCGCCTGGTCTGTGCTGGTACCCACCCGGTCAGTGCTGGTACCGGCCCATTCTGTGCTGGTACTGGCCCGGTCTATGGTGGAACCTGCCCAGTCTGTGCTGATAAAGACCCAGTCTGTGCTGGTACTGGCCCAGTCTGTGCTGGTACTGGCCCGGGGTGTGCTGGTACTGGCCAGGTCTGTGCTGGTACTGGCCCAGTCTGTGCTGGCACCCGCACAGTCTGCGCTAGTACTGGCCCAGTCTGTTGTGGCACCGACCCAGACTGTGATTGTACTGGCCCATTCTGTGCTGCTACTCGCCCGGTCTGTGCTGGTACCGGCCCAGTCTGTGCTGGTAATGGTCCAGTCTGTGCTGGTACCTGCCCAGTCTGTGCTGGTACTGGCCCAGTCTGTGCTGGGATCTGCCCAGTCTGTGTTGGTAGTGGCCCAGTCTGTGCTGGTAATGGCACAGTCTGTTCAGGTACCCGCCCATTCTGTACTGGTACTGGCCCAGTCTGTGCTGGTACCCGCCCAGTCTGTGTTTGTACTGGCCCAGTCTGTGCTGGCACACGCCCGGACTATGCTGGTACCCGCCCGGTCTGTGTTGGTACTGGCCCAGTCTGTGCTGGCACCTGCCTGGTCTGTGCTGGTACCCACCCGGTCAGTGCTGGTACCCGTCCGGTCTGCGCTGGTACTGGCCCAGTCTGTGCTGGTACTGGCCCAGTCTGTACTGGTACCCGCCAGGTCTGTGCTGGTACTGGCCCGGTCTGTGCTGGTATTGGCCCAGTCTGTGCTGGTACTGGCCCAGTCTGTGCTTCTACTGGCTCAGTGTGTGCTGTTACCCGCCCGGTCTGTGCTGGTACCGGCCCATTCTGTGCTGGTACTGGCCCGGTCGGTGCTGGTACTGGCCCAGTCTGCCCTGGTACCTGCTCAGTCTGTGCTGGTAAAGGCCCAGTCTGTGCTGGTACCCGCCCGGTCTGTGCTGGTACTGGCCCGGTCTGTGCTGGTACTGGCCCAGTCTGTGCTGGTACTGGCCCAGTCTGTGCTGGTACCCACCCAGTCTGTGCTTGTACTGGCCCAGTCTGTGCTGATGCCCGCCCGGTTTGTGCTGGTACCGGCCCAGTCTGTGCTGGTACTGGCCCAGTCTGTGCTGTTACCTGCCCGGTCTGTGCTGGTAACAGCCCATTCTGTGCTGGTACTGGCACAGTCTGTGCTGCTACTGGCTCAGTCTGTGCTGGTAACCGCCTGGTCTGTGCTGGTACCAGCCCATTCTGTGCTGATACTGGCCCCGTCTGTGCTGGTACCTGTCCAGTCTGTGCTGGTATTGGCCCAGTCTGTGCTGGTACTGGCCCAGTCTGTGCTTCTACTGGCTCAGTGTGTGCTGTTACCCGCCCGGTCTGTGCTGGTACCGGCCCATTCTGTGCTGGTACTGGCCCGGTCGGTGCTGGTACTGGCCCAGTCTGTGCTGGTACTGGCCCGGTCTGTGCTGGTACTGGCCCGGTCTGTGCTGGTACTGGCCCAGTCTGTGCTGGTACTGGCCCAGTATGTGCTGGTACCCACCCAGTCTGTGCTTGTACTGGGCCAGTCTGTGCTGGTACCCGCCCGGTTTGTGCTGGTACCGGCCCAGTCTGTGCTGGTACTGGCCCAGTCTGTGCTGGTACCTGTCCAGTCTGTGCTGGTAATGGCCCAGTCTGTGCTGGTACCCGTCCAGTCTGTGCTGGTAACAGCCCATTCTGTGCTGGTACTGGCACAGTCTGTGCTGGTACTGGCCCTGTCTGTGCTGGTACTGGCCCAGTCTGTGCTGGTACTGGCCCAGTATGTGCTGGTACCCACCCAGTCTGTGCTTGTACTGGGCCAGTCTGTGCTGGTACCCGCCCGGTTTGTGCTGGTACCGGCCCAGTCTGTGCTGGTACTGGCCCAGTCTGTGCTGGTACCTGCCCAGTCTGTGCTGGTAATGGCCCAGTCTGTGCTGGTACCCGTCCAGTCTCTGTTGGTACTGCCCAGTCTGTGCTGGCACACGCCCGGTCTGTCCTGGTACCCGTCCGGTCTGTGCTGGTAATGGCCCAGTCTGTGCTGGTACTCACCCAGTCTGTGCTATTACCTTCCCTTCTGTGCTGGTAACAGCCCATTCTGTGCTGGTACTGGCCCCGTCAGTGCTGGTACCTGTCCAGTCTGTGCTGGTATTGGCCCAGTCTGTGCTGGTACTGGCCCAGTCTGTGTTGGTACTGGCTCAGTGTGTGCTGTTACCCGCCCGGTCTGTGCTGGTACCGGCCCATTCTGTGCTGGTTCTGCCCCGGTCGGTGCTGGTACTGGCCCAGTCTGCGCTGGTACCTGCTCAGTCTGTGCTGGTAAAGGCCCAGTCTGTGCTGGTACCCGCCCGGTCTGTGCTGGTACTGGCCCGGTCTGTGCTGGTACTGGCCCAGTCTGTGCTGGTACTGGCCCAGTCTGTGCTGGTACCTGCCCAGTCTGTGCTTGTACTGGCCCAGTCTGTGCTGGTGCCCGCCCGGTTTGTGCTGGTCCGGCCCAGTCTGTGCTGGTACTGGCCCAGTCTGTGCTGTTACCTGCCCGGTCTGTGCTGGTAACAGCCCATTCTGTGCTGGTACTGGCACAGTCTGTGCTGCTACTGGCTCAGTCTGTGCTGGTAACCGCCTGGTCTGTGCTGGTACCAGCCCATTCTGTGCTGATACTGGCCCCGTCTGTGCTGGTACCTGTCCAGTCTGTGCTGGTAAAGACCCAGTCTGTGCGGGTACTGGCCCGGTCTGTGCGGGTACTGGCCCGGTCTGTGCTGGTACTGGCCCGGTCTGTGCTGCTACTGGCCCAGTCTGTGCTGGTACTGGCCCAGTCTGTGCTGGCACCCACCCCGTCTGTGCTTGTACTGGCCCAGTCTGTGCTGGTACCCGCCCGGTCTGTGCTGGAACCGGCCCAGTCTGTGCTGGTAATGGCCCAGTCTGTGCTGGGACCTGCCCAGTCTGTGCTGGTAACAGCCCATTCTGTGCTGGTACTGGCCCAGTCTGTGCTGGTACTGGCCCAGTCTGTGCTGGTACCCGCCCGGTCTGTGCTGGTACTGGCCCGGTCTGTGCTGGTACTGGCCCAGTCTGTGCTGGTACTGGCCCAGTCTGTGCTGGTACCCACCCAGTCTGTGCTTGTACTGGCCCAGTCTGTGCTGGTGCCCGCCCGGTTTGTGCTGGTACCGGCCCAGTCTGTGCTGGTACTGGCCCAGTCTGTGCTGTTACCTGCCCGGTCTGTGCTGGTAACAGCCCATTCTGTGCTGGTACTGGCCCGGTCTGTGCTGGTACTGGCCCAGTCTGTGCTGGTACTGGCCCAGTATGTGCTGGTACCCACCCAGTCTGTGCTTGTACTGGGCCAGTCTGTGCTGGTACCCGCCCGGTTTGTGCTGGTACCGGCCCAGTCTGTGCTGGTACTGGCCCAGTCTGTGCTGGTACCCGTCCAGTCTGTGCTGGTAACAGCCCATTCTGTGCTGGTACTGGCACAGTCTGTGCTGGTACTGGCCCTGTCTGTGCTGCTACTGGCCCAGTCTGTGCTGGTACCTGTCCAGTCTGTGCTGGTAATGGCCCAGTCTGTGCTGGTACCCGTCCAGTCTGTGCTGGTAACAGCCCATTCTGTGCTGGTACTGGCACAGTCTGTGCTGGTACTGGCCCTGTCTGTGCTGCTACTGGCCCAGTCTGTGCTGGTACTGGCCCAGTATGTGCTGGTACCCACCCAGTCTGTGCTTGTACTGGGCCAGTCTGTGCTGGTACCCGCCCGGTTTGTGCTGGTACCGGCCCAGTCTGTGCTGGTACTGGCCCAGTCTGTGCTGGTACCTGCCCAGTCTGTGCTGGTAATGGCCCAGTCTGTGCTGGTACCCGTCCAGTCTCTGTTGGTACTGCCCAGTCTGTGCTGGCACCCGCCCGGTCTGTCCTGGTACCCGTCCGGTCTGTGCTGGTAATGGCCCAGTCTGTGCTGGTACTCACCCAGTCTGTGCTATTACCTTCCCATTCTGTGCTGGTAACAGCCCATTCTGTGCTGGTACTGGCCCCGTCAGTGCTGGTACCTGTCCAGTCTGTGCTGGTATTGGCCCAGTCTGTGCTGGTACTGGCCCAGTCTGTGTTGGTACTGGCTCAGTGTGTGCTGTTACCCGCCCGGTCTGTGCTGGTACCGGCCCATTCTGTGCTGGTTCTGCCCCGGTCGGTGCTGGTACTGGCCCAGTCTGCGCTGGTACCTGCTCAGTCTGTGCTGGTAAAGGCCCAGTCTGTGCTGGTACCCGCCCGGTCTGTGCTGGTACTGGCCCGGTCTGTGCTGGTACTGGCCCAGTCTGTGCTGGTACTGGCCCAGTCTGTGCTGGTACCTGCCCAGTCTGTGCTTGTACTGGCCCAGTCTGTGCTGGTGCCCGCCCGGTTTGTGCTGGTCCGGCCCAGTCTGTGCTGGTACTGGCCCAGTCTGTGCTGTTACCTGCCCGGTCTGTGCTGGTAACAGCCCATTCTGTGCTGGTACTGGCACAGTCTGTGCTGCTACTGGCTCAGTCTGTGCTGGTAACCGCCTGGGCTGTGCTGGTACCAGCCCATTCTGTGCTGATACTGGCCCCGTCTGTGCTGGTACCTGTCCAGTCTGTGCTGGTAAAGACCCAGTCTGTGCGGGTACTGGCCCGGTCTGTGCGGGTACTGGCCCAGTCTGTGCTGGTACTGGCCCGGTCTGTGCTGCTACTGGCCCAGTCTGTGCTCGTACTGGCCCAGTCTGTGCTGGCACCCACCCCGTCTGTGCTTGTACTGGCCCAGTCTGTGCTGGTACCCGCCCGGTCTGTGCTGGTACCGGCCCAGTCTGTGCTGGTAATGGCCCAGTCTGTGCTGGGACCTGCCCAGTCTGTGCTGGTAACAGCCCATTCTGTGCTGGTACTGGCCCAGTCTGTGCTGGTACTGGCCCAGTCTGTGCTGGTACCCGCCCGGTCTGTGCTGGTACTGGCCCGGTCTGTGCTGGTACTGGCCCAGTCTGTGCTGGTACTGGCCCAGTCTGTGCTGGTACCCACCCAGTCTGTGCTTGTACTGGCCCAGTCTGTGCTGGTGCCCGCCCGGTTTGTGCTGGTACCGGCCCAGTCTGTGCTGGTACTGGCACAGTCTGTGCTGCTACTGGCTCAGTCTGTGCTGGTAACCGCCTGGTCTGTGCTGGTACCAGCCCATTCTGTGCTGATACTGGCCCCGTCTGTGCTGGTACCTGTCCAGTCTGTGCTGGTATTGGCCCAGTCTGTGCTGGTACTGGCCCAGTCTGTGCTTCTACTGGCTCAGTGTGTGCTGTTACCCGCCCGGTCTGTGCTGGTACCAGACCATTCTGTGCTGGTACTGGCCCGGTCGGTGCTGGTACTGGCCCAGTCTGCGCTGGTACCTGCTCAGTCTGTGCTGGTAAAGGCCCAGTCTGTGCTGGTACCCGCCCGGTCTGTGCTGGTACTGGCCCGGTCTGTGCTGGTACTGGCCCAGTCTGTGCTGGTACTGGCCCAGTCTGTGCTGGTACCCACCCAGTCTGTGCTTGTACTGGCCCAGTCTGTGCTGGTGCCCGCCCAGTTTGTGCTGGTACCGGCCCAGTCTGTGCTGGTACTGGCCCAGTCTGTGCTGTTACCTGCCCGGTCTGTGCTGGTAACAGCCCATTCTGTGCTGGTACTGGCACAGTCTGTGCTGCTACTGGCTCAGTCTGTGCTGGTAACCGCCTGGTCTGTGCTCGTACCAGCCCATTCTGTGCTGATACTGGCCCCGTCTGTGCTGGTACCTGTCCAGTCTGTGCTGGTAAAGACCCAGTCTGTGCGGGTACTGGCCCGGTCTGTGCTGGTATTGGCCCGGTCTGTGCTGCTACTGGCCCAGTCTGTGCTGGTACTGGCCCAGTCTGTGCTGGCACCCACCCCGTCTGTGCTTGTACTGGCCCAGTCTGTGCTGGTACCCGCCCGGTCTGTGCTGGTACCGGCCCAGTCTGTGCTGGTAATGGCCCAGTCTGTGCTGGGACCTGCCCAGTCTGTGTTGGTAGTGGCCCAATCTGTACTGGTAATAGCCCAGTCTGTTCTGGTGCCCGCCATTTCTGTGCTGTTACTGGCCCCGTCTGTGCTGGTACATGCCCAGTCTGTGTTTGTACTGGCCCAGTCTGTGCTGGCACCCGCCCGGTCTGTGCTGGTAAACGCCCGGTCTGTGTTGGTACTTTCCCGGTCTGTGCTAGCACCCGCCTGATCTGTGCTGGTAACCACCCGGTCTGTGCTGGTACCCGCCCGGTCTGTGTTGGTACTGGCCCAGTCTGTGCTGGCACCCGCCTGGTCTGTGCTGGTACCCACCTGGTCAGTGCTGGTAATGGCCCAGTCTGTGCTGGTACTGGCACAGTCTGTGCTGGTACCTGCCCGGTCTGTGCTGGTACCGGCCCATTCTGTGCTGCGACTGGCCCAGTCTGTGCTGGTACTGTCTCAGTGTGTGCTGTTACCCGCCCGGTCTGTGCTGGTACTGGCCCAGTCTGTGCTGGTACTGGCCCAGTCAGTGCTGGTACCTGCCCAGTCTGTGCTGGTAAAGGCCCAGTCTGTGCTGGTACCCGCCCGGTCTGTGCTGGTACTGGCCCGGTCTGTGCTGGTACTGGCCCAGGCTTTGCTGGTACCCAACCAGTCTGTGCTTGTACTGGCCCAGTCTGTGCTGGTACCCGCCCGGTTTGTACTGGTACCGGCCCAGTCTGTGCTGGTACCTGCCCAGTCTGTGCTGGTACTGGCCCAGTCTGTGCTGGTAATGGCCCAGTCTGTGCTGGTACCCGTCCAGTCTCTGTTGGTTCTGCCCAGTCTGTGCTGGCACCCGCCCGGTCTGTGCTGGTACCCGTCCGGTCTGTGCTGGTAATGGCCCAGTCTGCACTGGTACTGGCCCAGTCTGTGCTGGTACTGGCCCTGTCGGTGCTGGTACTGGCCCACTCTGTGCTGGTACTGGCACAGTCTGTTCTGGCACCCGCCCAGTCTGTGCTGGTACTGGCCCAGTCTGTGCAGGTACTGGCCCAGTCTGCGCTGCTACCTGCCCGGTCTGTGCTGGTAACAGCCCATTCAGTGCTGCTACTGGCCCAGTCTGTGCTGGTACCTGCCAGGTCTGTGCTGGTAACCGCCCATTCTGTGCTGGTACTGGCCCATTCTGTGCTGATACCCGCCCGGTCTATGCTGGTACTGGCCCAGTCTGTGCTGGTACCCGCCCGGTCTGTGCTGCAACTGGCCCAGTCTGTGCTGCTACTGGGCCGGTCTGTGCTGGTACTGGCTCAGTCTGTGCTGGTACTGGCCCTGTCGGTGCTCGTACTGGCCCAGTCTGTGCTGGTACTTGCCCAGTCTGTTCTGGCACCCGCCCAGTCTGTGCTGATACTGGCCCAGTCTGTGCTGGTACCTGCCCGGTCTGCGCTGGTAACAGCCCATTCTGTACTGGTACTGGCCCAGTCTGTGCTGGTACCTGCCCGGTCTGTGCTGGTAACAGCCCATTCTGTGCTAGTAATGGCCCATTCTGTGCTGATACCCGCCCAGTCTGTGCTGGTACTGGCTCAGTCCGTGCTGGTACCCGCCTGGTCTGTGCTGGTACCGGCCCATTCTGTGCTTGTACTGGCCCGGTCTGTGCTGGAACCTGCCCAGTCTGTGCTGATAAAGACCCAGTCTGTGATGGTACTGGCCCGTTCTGTGCTGGTACTGGCCCGGGGTGTGCTGGTACTGGCCAGGTCTGTGCTGGTACTGGCCCAGTCTGTGCTGGCAGCCGCACAGTCTGCGCTAGTACTGGCCCAGTCTGTTGTGGCACCCACCCAGTCTGTGATTGTACTGGCCCATTCTGTGCTGCTACTCGCCCGGTCTGTGCTGGTACCGGCCCAGTCTGTGCTGGTAATGGTCCAGTCTGTGCTGGTACCTGCCCAGTCTGTGCTGGTACTGGCCCAGTCTGTGCTGGGATCTGCCCAGTCTGTGTTGGTAGTGGCCCAGTCTGTGCTGGTAATGGCACAGTCTGTTCAGGTACCCGCCCATTCTGTACTGGTACTGGCCCAGTCTGTGCTGGTACCCGCCCAGTCTGTGTTTGTACTGGCCCAGTCTGTGCTGGCACACGCCCGGACTATGCTGGTACCCGCCCGGTCTGTGTTGGTACTGGCCCAGTCTGTGCTGGCACCTGCCTGGTCTGTGCTGGTACCCACCCGGTCAGTGCTGGTACCCGTCCGGTCTGCGCTGGTACTGGCCCAGTCTGTGCTGGTACTGGCCCTGTCTGTGCTGGTACCCGCCAGGTCTGTGCTGGTACTGGCCCGGTCTGTGCTGGTATTGGCCCAGTCTGTGCTGGTACTGGCCCAGTCTGTGCTGGTACTGGCTCAGTGTGTGCTGTTACCCGCCCAGTCTGTGCTGGTACCGGCCCATTCTGTGCTGGTACTGGCCCGGTCGGTGCTGGTACTGGCCCAGTCTGTGCTGGTACCTGCTCAGTCTGTGCTGGTAAAGGCCCAGTCTGTGCTGGTACCCGCCCGGTCTGTGTTGGTACTGGCCAGGTCTGTGCTGGTACTGGCCCAGTCTGTGCTGGTACTGGCCCAGTCTGTGCTGGTACCCACCCAGTCTGTGCTTGCACTGGCCCAGTCTGTGCTGGTGCCCACCCGGTTTGTGCTGGTATCGGGCCAGTCTGTGCTGGTACTGGCCCAGTCTGTGCTGGTACTGGCCCAGTCTGTGCTGGTACTGGCCCAGTCTGTGCTTGAAATGGCCCAGTCTGTGCTGGTACTGGCCCAGTCTGTGCTGTTACCTGCCCGGTCTGTGCTGGTAACAGCCCATTCTGTGCTGGTACTGGCACAGTCTGTGCTGCTACTGGCTCAGTCTGTGCTGGTAAGCGCCTGGTCTGTGCTGGTACCAGCCCATTCTGTGCTGATACTGGCCCCGTCTGTGCTGGTACCTGTCCAGTCTGTGCTGGTATTGGCCCAGTCTGTGCTGGTACTGGCCCAGTCTGTGCTTCTACTGGCTCAGTGTGTGCTGGTAAAGGCCCAGTCTGTGCTGGTACCCGCCCGGTCTGTGTTGGTACTGGCCCGGTCAATGCTGGTACTGGCCCAGTCTGTGCTGGTACTGGCCCAGTCTGTGCTGGTACCCACCCAGTCTGTGCTTGTACTGGCCCAGTCTGTGCTGGTGCCCGCCCGGTTTGTGCTGGTATCGGCCCAGTCTGTGCTGGTACTGGCCCAGTCTGTGCTGGTACTGGCCCAGTCTGTGCTGGTACTGGCCCAGTCTGTGCTTGAAATGGCCCAGTCTGTGCTGGTACTGGCCCAGTCTGTGCTGTTACCTGCCCGGTCTGTGCTGGTAACAGCCCATTCTGTGCTGGTACTGGCACAGTCTGTGCTGCTACTGGCTCAGTCTGTGCTGGTAACCGCCTGGTCTGTGCTGGTACCAGCCCATTCTGTGCTGATACTGGCCCCGTCTGTGCTGGTACCTGTCCAGTCTGTGCTGGTAAAGACCCAGTCTGTGCGGGTACTGGCCCGGTCTGTGCTGGTACTGGCCCGGTCTGTGCTGCTACTGGCCCAGTCTGTGCTGGTACTGGCCCAGTCTGTGCTGGCACCCACCCCGTCTGTGCTTGTACTGGCCCAGTCTGTGCTGGTACCCGCCCGGTCTGTGCTGGTACCGGCCCAGTCTGTGCTGGTACTGGCCCAGTCTGTGCTGGCACCCACCCCGTCTGTGCTTGAACTGGCCCAGTCTGTGCTGGTACCGGCCCGGTCTGTGCTGTTTCCTGCCCAGTATGTGCTGGTACCCCGCCCAGTCTGTGCTGGTACCCGCCCAGTCTGTGCTGGTACTGGCCCAGTCTGTGCTGGCACCCACCCCGTCTGTGCTTGTACTGGCCCAGTCTGTGCTGGTACCCGCCCGGTCTGTGCTGTTTCCTGCCCAGTCTGTGCTGGTACCGGCCCATTCTGTGCTGTGACTGGCCCAGTCTGTGCAGGTACTGGCTCAGTGTGTGCTGTTACCAGCCCGGTCTGTGCTGGTACCGGCACATTCTGTGCTGCTACTGGCCCGGTCTGTACTGGAACTGGCCCAGTCTGTGCTGTTAAAGGCCCAGTCTGTGCTGGTACTGGCCCGGTTTGTGCTGGTACTGGCCCGGTCTGTGCTGGTACTGGCCCAGTCTGTGCTTGTACTGGCCCAGTCTGTGCTGGAACAGGCCCGGTCTGTGCTGGTACTGGCCCAGTCTGTGCTGCAACTGGCCCAGTCTGTGCTGCTACTGGGCCGGTCTGTGCTGGTACTGGCTCAGTCTGTGCTGGTACTGGCCCTGTCGGTGCTCGTACTGGCCCAGTCTGTGCTGGTACTTGCCCAGTCTGTTCTGGCACCCGCCCAGTCTGTGCTGATACTGGCCCAGTCTGTGCTGGTACCTGCCCGGTCTGCGCTGGTAACAGCCCATTCTGTACTGGTACTGGCCCAGTCTGTGCTGGTACCTGCCCGGTCTGTGCTGGTAACAGCCCATTCTGTGCTAGTAATGGCCCATTCTGTGCTGATACCCGCCCAGTCTGTGCTGGTACTGGCTCAGTCCGTGCTGGTACCCGCCTGGTCTGTGCTGGTACCGGCCCATTCTGTGCTTGTACTGGCCCGGTCTGTGCTGGAACCTGCCCAGTCTGTGCTGATAAAGACCCAGTCTGTGATGGTACTGGCCCGTTCTGTGCTGGTACTGGCCCGGGGTGTGCTGGTACTGGCCAGGTCTGTGCTGGTACTGGCCCAGTCTGTGCTGGCAGCCGCACAGTCTGCGCTAGTACTGGCCCAGTCTGTTGTGGCACCCACCCAGTCTGTGATTGTACTGGCCCATTCTGTGCTGCTACTCGCCCGGTCTGTGCTGGTACCGGCCCAGTCTGTGCTGGTAATGGTCCAGTCTGTGCTGGTACCTGCCCAGTCTGTGCTGGTACTGGCCCAGTCTGTGCTGGGATCTGCCCAGTCTGTGTTGGTAGTGGCCCAGTCTGTGCTGGTAATGGCACAGTCTGTTCAGGTACCCGCCCATTCTGTACTGGTACTGGCCCAGTCTGTGCTGGTACCCGCCCAGTCTGTGTTTGTACTGGCCCAGTCTGTGCTGGCACACGCCCGGACTATGCTGGTACCCCGCCCGGTCTGTGTTGGTACTGGCCCAGTCTGTGCTGGCACCTGCCTGGTCTGTGCTGGTACCCACCCGGTCAGTGCTGGTACCCGTCCGGTCTGCGCTGGTACTGGCCCAGTCTGTGCTGGTACTGGCCCTGTCTGTGCTGGCACCCGCCAGGTCTGTGCTGGTACTGGCCCGGTCTGTGCTGGTATTGGCCCAGTCTGTGCTGGTACTGGCCCAGTCTGTGCTGGTACTGGCTCAGTGTGTGCTGTTACCCGCCCAGTCTGTGCTGGTACCGGCCCATTCTGTGCTGGTACTGGCCCGGTCGGTGCTGGTACTGGCCCAGTCTGTGCTGGTACCTGCTCAGTCTGTGCTGGTAAAGGCCCAGTCTGTGCTGGTACCCGCCCGGTCTGTGTTGGTACTGGCCCGGTCTGTGCTGGTACTGGCCCAGTCTGTGCTGGTACTGGCCCAGTCTGTGCTGGTACCCACCCAGTCTGTGCTTGCACTGGCCCAGTCTGTGCTGGTGCCCACCCGGTTTGTGCTGGTATCGGGCCAGTCTGTGCTGGTACTGGCCCAGTCTGTGCTGGTACTGGCCCAGTCTGTGCTGGTACTGGCCCAGTCTGTGCTTGAAATGGCCCAGTCTGTGCTGGTACTGGCCCAGTCTGTGCTGTTACCTGCCCGGTCTGTGCTGGTAACAGCCCATTCTGTGCTGGTACTGGCACAGTCTGTGATGCTACTGGCTCAGTCTGTGCTGGTAAGCGCCTGGTCTGTGCTGGTACCAGCCCATTCTGTGCTGATACTGGCCCCGTCTGTGCTGGTACCTGTCCAGTCTGTGCTGGTATTGGCCCAGTCTGTGCTGGTACTGGCCCAGTCTGTGCTTCTACTGGCTCAGTGTGTGCTGGTAAAGGCCCAGTCTGTGCTGGTACCCGCCCGGTCTGTGTTGGTACTGGCCCGGTCAATGCTGGTACTGGCCCAGTCTGTGCTGGTACTGGCCCAGTCTGTGCTGGTACCCACCCAGTCTGTGCTTGTACTGGCCCAGTCTGTGCTGGTGCCCGCCCGGTTTGTGCTGGTATCGGCCCAGTCTGTGCTGGTACTGGCCCAGTCTGTGCTGGTACTGGCCCAGTCTGTGCTTGAAATGGCCCAGTCTGTGCTGGTACTGGCCCAGTCTGTGCTGTTACCTGCCCGGTCTGTGCTGGTAACAGCCCATTCTGTGCTGGTACTGGCACAGTCTGTGCTGCTACTGGCTCAGTCTGTGCTGGTAACCGCCTGGTCTGTGCTGGTACCAGCCCATTCTGTGCTGATACTGGCCCCGTCTGTGCTGGTACCTGTCCAGTCTGTGCTGGTAAAGACCCAGTCTGTGCGGGTACTGGCCCGGTCTGTGCTGGTACTGGCCCGGTCTGTGCTGCTACTGGCCCAGTCTGTGCTGGTACTGGCCCAGTCTGTGCTGGCACCCACCCCGTCTGTGCTTGTACTGGCCCAGTCTGTGCTGGTACCCGCCCGGTCTGTGCTGGTACCGGCCCAGTCTGTGCTGGTACTGGCCCAGTCTGTGCTGGCACCCACCCCGTCTGTGCTTGAACTGGCCCAGTCTGTGCTGGTACCGGCCCGGTCTGTGCTGTTTCCTGCCCAGTATGTGCTGGTACCCGCCCAGTCTGTGCTGGTACCCGCCCAGTCTGTGCTGGTACTGGCCCAGTCTGTGCTGGCACCCACCCCGTCTGTGCTTGTACTGGCCCAGTCTGTGCTGGTACCCGCCCGGTCTGTGCTGTTTCCTGCCCAGTCTGTGCTGGTACCGGCCCATTCTGTGCTGTGACTGGCCCAGTCTGTGCAGGTACTGGCTCAGTGTGTGCTGTTACCAGCCCGGTCTGTGCTGGTACCGGCACATTCTGTGCTGCTACTGGCCCGGTCTGTACTGGAACTGGCCCAGTCTGTGCTGTTAAAGGCCCAGTCTGTGCTGGTACTGGCCCGGTTTGTGCTGGTACTGGCCCGGTCTGTGCTGGTACTGGCCCAGTCTGTGCTTGTACTGGCCCAGTCTGTGCTGGAACAGGCCCGGTCTGTGCTGGTACTGGCCCAGTCTGTGCTGGTAATGGCCCAGTCTGTGCTGGTACCCGTCCGGTCTGTGTTGGTAATGGCCCAGTCTGTGCTGGTTCTGACCCAGTCTGTGCTGCGTACTGGCCCAGTCTGTGCAGGCACCCGCCCTGTCTGTGCTGGTGCTGGCCCGGTCTGTGCTGGTAATGGCCCAGTCTGTGCTGGTACCTGCCCAGTCTGTGCTGGTACTGGCCCATTCTGTGCTGGTAATGGCTCAGTCTGTGCTGGTACTGGCCCGGTCTGTGCCGGCACCCGCCCGCTCTGTGCTGGTAACTGCCCGGTCTGTGCTGACACCTGCCCGGTCTGTGCTGGCACCGCCCAGTCTGTGCTGGTACCTGCCCAGTATGTGCTGGTAAAGACCCAGTCTGTGCTGGTACTGTCCCGGTCTGTGCTGGTACTGGCCCGGACTGTGCTCCTACTGGCCCAGTCTGTTCTGGCACCCACCCCATCTGTGCTTGTGCTGGCCCAGTCTGTGCTGGTACTGGCCCAGTCACTGCTGGTACTGGCCCAGTCTGTGCTGGTACTGGCACAGTCTGTTCTGGCACCCGCCCAGTCTGCGCAGGTACTGGCCCAGTCTGTGCTGGTACCTGCCCGGTCTGTGCTGGTAACAGCCCATTCAGTGCTGGTACTGGCCCAGTCTGTGCTGGTAACTGCCCGGTATTTGCTGGTAACAGCCAATTCTGGGCTGGTACTGGCCCGGTCTGTGCTGGTACTGGCCAGGTCAGTGCTGGTACTGGCCCAGTCTGTGCTGGCACCCGCACAGTCTGTGCTAGTACTGGCCCAGTCTGTTCTGGCACCCACCCAGTCTGTGATTGTACTGGCCCATTCTGTGCTGGTACCCGCCCGGTCTGTGCTGGTACCGGCCCAGTCTGTGCTTGTAATGGTCCAGTTTGTGCTGGTACCCGCCCAGTCTGTGCTGGTACTGGCCCAGTCTGTGCTGGGACCTGCTCAGTCTGTGTTGGTAGTGGCCCAGTCTGTGCTGGTAATGGCAAAGTCTGTTCAGGTACCCGCCCATTCTGTGCTGGTACTGGCCCAGTCTGTGCTGGTACCCGCCCAGTCTGTGTTTGTACTGGCCCAGTCTGGGCTGGCACCCGCCCGGTCTGTGCTGGTACCCGCCCGGTCTGTGTTGGTACTGGCCCAGTCTGTGCTGGTACCCGCCCGGCCTGTGCTGGTACTGGCCCAGTCTGTGCTGGTACTAGCCCGTTCTGTGCTGGTACTGGCCCAGTCGGTGCTGGTACGGGCCCTGTCGGTGCTGGTACTGGCCCAGTCTGAGCTGGTACTGGCCCAGTCTGTGCTGGTACTGGCCCTGTCTGTGCTGGTACCTGCCCGGTCTGTGCTGGTAACAGCCCACTCTGTGCTGGTACTGGCCCGGTCTGCGCTGGTACCTGCCCGGTCTGTGCTGGTACTGCCCCATTCTGTGCTGATACCCGCCCAGTCAGTGCTGGTACTGCCTCAGTCTGTGCTGGTACCCGCCCGGTCTGTGCTGGTACCGGCCCATTCTGTGCAGGTACTGGCCCGGTCTGTGCTGGTACTGCCCCAGTCTGTGCTGGAACCTGCCCACTCTGTGCTGGTAAAGGCCCAGTCTGTGCTGGTACTGGCCCAGTCTGTGCTGGTACTGGCCCATTCTGTGCTGGTACTGGCACAGTCTGTTCTGGCATCGCCCGGGCTGTGCTGTGACTGGCCCAGTCTGTGCTGGTACTGGGCCGGTTGTGCTGGTACTGGCCAAGTCTGTGCTGGTACTGGCCCTGTCGGTGCTGGTACTGGCCCAGTCTGTGCTGGTACTGGCCCAGTCTGTTCTGGCACCCATGCACTCTGTGCTGGTACTGGCCAAGTCCGTGCTGGTACTAGCCCAGTCTGTGCTGGTACCTGCCCAGTCTGTGCTGGTAACAGCCCATTCTGTGCTGGTTCTGGCCCAGTCTGTGCTGGTACCTGCCCGGTCTGTGCTGGTAACAGCCCATTCTGTGCTGGTACAGGCCCATTCTGAGCTGATACCCGCCCAGTCTGTGCTGGTACTGGCTCAGTCTGTGCTGGTACCCGCCTGGTCTGTGCTGGTACCGGCCCATTCTGCGCTGGTACTGGCCCGGTCTGTGCTGGAACCTGCCCAGTCTGTGCTGGAAAAGACCCAGTCTGTGCTGGTACTGGCACGGTCTGTGCTGGTACTGGCCCGGTCTGTGCTGGTACTTGGCCAGGTCTTTGCTGGTACTGGCCCAGTCTGTGCTGGCACCCGCACATTCTGTGCTAGTACTGGCCCAGTCTGTTGTGGCATCCACCCAGTCTATGATTGTACTGGCCCATTCTGTGCTGCTCCCGCCCGGTCTGTGCTGGTACCGGCCCAGTCTGTGCTGGTACTGGCTCAGTCTGTGCTGGTACCCGCCTGGTCTGTGCTGGTACTGGCCCATTCTGTGCTGGTACTGGCACGGTCTGTGCTGGTACCTGCCCAATCTGTGCTGGTAAAGACCCAGTCTGTGCTGGTACTGTCCCGGTCTGTGCTGGTACTGGCCCGGTCTGTGCTGGTACTGGCCCAGTCTGTGCTGGTACTGTCCCAGTCTGTTCTGGCACCCACCCCGTCTGTGCTTGTGCTGGCCCAGTCTGTGCTGATACTGGCCCAGTCAGTGCTGGTACTGGCCCAGTCTGTGCTGGTACTGGCACAGTCTGTTCTGGCACCCGCCCAGTCTGTGCTGGTACTGGCCCAGTCTGCGCAGGTACTGGCCCAGTCTGTGCTGGTAGCTGCCCGGTCTGTGCTGGTAACAGCCCATTCAGTGCTGGTACTGGCCCAGTCTGTGCTGGTAACTTCCCGGTCTGTGCTGGTAACAGCCAATTCTGTGCTGGTACTGGCCCGGTATATGCTGGTACTGGCCAGGTCTGTGCTGGTACTGGCCCAGTCTGTGCTGGCACCCGCACAGTCAGTGCTAGTACTGGCCCAGTCTGTTCTGGCACCCACCCAGTCTGTGATTGTACTGGCCCATTCTGTGCTGGTACCCGCCCGGTCTGTGCTGGTACCGGCCCAGTCAGTGCTGGTAATGGTCCAGTTTGTGCTGGTACCTGCCCAGTCTGTGCTGGTACTGGCCCAGTCTGTGCTGGGACCTGCCCAGTCTGTGTTGGTAGTGGCCCAGTCTCTGCTGGTAATGGCACAGTCTGTTCAGGTACCCGCTCATTCTGTGCTGCTACTGGCCCAGTCTGTGCTGGTACCCGCCCAGTCTGTGTTTGTACTGGCCCAGTCCGTGCTGGCAACCGCCCGGTCTGTGCTGGTACCCGCCCGGTCTGTGTTGGTACTGGCCCAGTCTGTTCTGGTACCCGCCCGGCCTGTGCTGGTACTGGCCCAGTCTGTGCTGGTACTGGCCCATTCTGTGCTGGTACTGGCCCAGTCTGTGCTGGTACTGGCCCTGTCGGTGCTGGTACTGGCCCAGTCTGTGCTGGTACTGGCCCAGTCTGTGCTGGTACTGGCCCTGTCTATGCTGGTAACTGCCCGGTCTGTGCTGGTAACAGCCAACTCTGTGCTGGTACTGGCCCAGTCTGTGCTGGTACTGGCCCTGTCTGTGCTGGTAACTGCCCGGTCTGTGCTGGTAACAGCCAACTCTGTGCTGGTACTGGCCCAGTCTGTGCTGGTACCTGCTCGGTCTGTGCTGGTACTGCCCCATTCTGTGCTGATACCCGCCCAGTCAGTGCTGGTACTGCCTCAGTCTGTGCTGGTACCCACCCGGTCTGTGCTGGTACTGGCCCAGTCTGTGCTGGTACCTGCCCAGTCGGTGCTGGTAAAGGCCCAGTCTGTGCTGGTACTGGCCCAGTCTGTGCTGGTACTGGCCCATTCTGTGCTGGTACTGGCCCAGTCTGTGCTGGTACTGGCACAGTCTGTTATGGCACCCGCCCGGGCTGTGCTGTTACTGGCCCAGTCTGTGCTGGTACAGGGCCGGTCTGTGCTGGTACTGGCCAAGTCTGTGCTGGTACTGGCCCTGTCGGTGCTGGTACTGGCCCAATCTGTGCTGGTACTGGCCCAGTCTTTTCTGGCAGCCGCCCAGTCTGTGCTGGTACTGGCCCATTCTTTGCTGGTACCCAACCAGTCTGTTCTTGTACTGGCCCAGTATGTGCTGGTACCCGCCCGGTTTGTACTGGTACCGGCCAAGTCTGTGCTGGTACTGGCCCAGTCTGTGCTGGTACTGGCCCAGTCTGTGCTGGTAATGGCCCAGTCTGTGCTGGTACCCGTCCAGTCTCTGTTGGTTCTGCCCAGTCTGTGCTGGCACCCGCCCGGTCTGTGCAGGTACCCGTCCGGTCTGTGCTGGTAATGGCCCAGTCTGTGCAGGTGCTGGCCCAGTCTGTGCTGGTACTGGCCCTGTCGGTGCTGGTACTGGCCCACTCTGTGCTGGTACTGGCAGAGTCTGTTCTGGCACCCGCCCAGTCTGTGCAGGTACTGGCCCATTCTGTGCAGGTACTGGCCCAGTCTGCACTGGTACCTGCCCGTTCTGTGCTGGTAACAGCCCATTCAGTGCTGCTACTGGCACAGTCTGTGCTGGTACCTGCCCGGTCTGTGCTGGTAACAGCCCATTCTGTGCTGGTACTGGCCCATTCTGTGCTGATACCCGCCCGGTCTATGCTGGTACTGGCCCAGTCTGGGCTGGTACCCGCCCGGTCTGTGCAGCTGCTGGCCCAGTCTGTGCTGCTACTGGGCCGGTCTGTGCTGGTACTGGCCCAGTCTGTGCTGGTACTGGCCCTGTCGGTGCTCGTACTGGCCCAGTCTGTGCTGGTACATGCCCAGTCTGTTCTGGCACCCGCCCAGTCTGTGCTGGTACTGGCCCAGTCCGTGCTGGTACCTGCCCGGTCTGCGCTAGTAACAGCCCATTCTGTACTGGTACTGGCCCAGTCTGTGCTGGTACCCGCCCGGTCTGTGCTGGTAACAGCCCATTCTGTGCTAGTAATGGCCCATTCTGTGCTGATACCCGCCCAGTCTGTGCTGGTACTGGCTCAGTCTGTGCTGGTACCCGCCTGGTCTGTGCTGGTACCGGCCCAGTCTGTGCTGGTACTGGCCCAGTCTGTGCTGTTACCTGCCCGGTCTGTGCTGGTAACAGCCCATTCTGTGCTGGTACTGGCACAGTCTGTGCTGCTACTGGCTCAGTCTGTGCTGGTAACCGCCTGGTCTGTGCTCGTACCAGCCCATTCTGTGCTGATACTGGCCCCGTCTGTGCTGGTACCTGTCCAGTCTGTGCTGGTAAAGACCCAGTCTGTGCGGGTACTGGCCCGGTCTGTGCTGGTACTGGCCCGGTCTGTGCTGCTACTGGCCCAGTCTGTGCTGGTACTGGCCCAGTCTGTGCTGGCACCCACCCCGTCTGTGCTTGCACTGGCCCAGTCTGTGCTGGTACCCGCCCGGTCTGTGCTGGTACCGGCCCAGTCTGTGCTGGTAATGGCCCAGTCTGTGCTGGGACCTGCCCAGTCTGTGTTGGTAGTGGCCCAGTCTGTGCTGGTAATAGCCCAGTCTATTCTGGTGCCCGCCATTTCTGTGCTGTTACTGGCCCCGTCTGTGCTGGTACATGCGCAGTCTGTGTTTGTACTGGCCCAGTCTGTGCTGGCACCCGCCCGTTCTGTGCTGGGACTGGCCCAGTCTGTGTTGGTACTTTCCCGGTCTGTGCTAGCACCCGCCTGGTCTGCGCTGGTACCCACCCGGTCTGTGCTGTTACCCGCCCGATCTGCGCTGGTACTGGCCCAATCTGTGCTGGTACTGGCCCAGTCTGTGCTGGTATCCGCCCGGTCTGTGCTGGTACTGGCCCAGATGTGCTGGTAATGGTCCAGTCTGTGCTGGTACCGGCCCAGTCTGTGCGGGTACTGGCCCAGTCTGTGCTGGCACCCGCCCGGTCTGTGCTGGTACTGGCCCAGTCTATGCTGGTACTGGCCCAGTCTGTGCTGGTACCTGCCCAGTCTGTGCTGGTACCGGCCCATTCTGTGCTGTGACTGGCCCATTCTGTGCTGCTACTGGCCCGGTCTGTACTGGAACTGGCCCAGTCTGTGCTGTTAAAGGCCCAGTCTGTGCTGGTACTGGCCCGGTCTGTGCTGGTACTGGCCCGGTCTGTGCTGGTACTGGCCCAGTCTGTGCATGTACTGGCCCAGTCTGTGCTGGAACAGGCCCGGTCTGTGCTGGTACTGGCCCAGTCTGTGCTGGTACTGGCCCAGTCTGTGCTGGTCCTGGCCCGGTCTGTGCTGGTAATGGCCCAGTCTGTGCTGGTACCTGCCCAGTCTGTGCTGGTACTGGCCCATTCTGTGCTGGTAATGGCTCAGTCTGTGCTGGTACTGGCCCGGTCTGTGCCGGCACCCGCCCGCTCTGTGCTGGTAACTGCCCGGTCTGTGCTGACACCTGCCCGGTCTGTGCTGGCAACTGCCCGGTCTGTGCTGGTACTGGCCCAGTCTGTGCTGGCACCCGCCCGGTCTGTGCTGGTACTGGCCCAGTCTGTGCTGGTACCCGCCCGGTCTGTGCTGCTACTGGCCCGGTCTGTGCTGGTACTCTCTCAGTCTGGGCTGGCACCCGCCCGGTCTATGCAGGTACCTGCCCAGTCTCTGCTGGTACCCGCCCGTTCTGTGCTGGTACTGGCCCAGTCTGTACTATTACCTGCCCAGTTCTTGCTGGTACTGGCCCAGTCTGTGCTGCTACTGGTCCAGTCTGTGCTGGTTCCTGCCCAGTCTGCGCTGGCACCCGCCCGGTCAATGCTGGCACACGCCCAGTCTGTGCTGGTACTGGCCCAGTCTGTGCTGGTACTGGCCCAGTGTGTGCTGGTACTGGCCCAGTCTGTTCTGGCACCCGCCCAGACTGTGCTGGTACCTGCCCGGTCTGTGCTGGTACTGGTCCAGTCTGTGTTGGTACTCTCCCAGTCTGTGCTGGCACCCGCCCGGTCTGCGCTGCTACCTGCCCTGTCTGTGCTGGGACCCGCCCGGTCTGTGCTTGTACTGGCCCAGTCGGTGCTGGTACTTGCCCGGTCTGTGCGGGTACTCGCCCAGTCCGTGCTGGTACTGCCCCAGTCTGTGCTGGTACCCGCCCAGTCTGTGCTGGCACCCGCCCGGTCTGTACTGGCACCCACACGGCCTGTGCTGGCACCCGCCCGCTCTGTGCAGGTACAGGCTCAGTCTGTGCTGTTACTTGCTCAGTCTGTGCTGGTACCGGCCCTTTCTGTGCTGGTACTGGCACGTTCTGTGCTGGTACTGGCCCAGTCTGTGCTGGTACCTGCCCAGTCTGTGCTGTTAAAGGCCCAGTCTGTGCTGGTACTGGCCCGGTCTCTGCTGGTTTGGCCCAGTCTCTGCTGGTACGGACCCAGTCTGTGCTGGTACTGGCCCAGTCTGTGCTGGTACCCACCCAGTCTGTGCTTGCACTGGCCCAGTCTGTGCTGGTACCCGCCCGGTTTGTGCTGGTACCGGCCCAGCCTGTGCTGGTACTGGCCCAGTCTGTGCTGGTACCCCGCCTAGTCTGTGCTGGTAGTGGCCCTGTCTGTGCTGGTACCCGTCCAGTCTGTGTTGGTAAGGGCCCAGTCTGTGCTGGTACTGGCCCAGTCTGTGCTGGTACCTGCCCAGTCTGTGCTGGTTCCTGTCCAGTCTGTGTTGGTACTGGCCCAGTCTGTGCTGGCACCAGCTCGGTCTGTGCTGGTACCCGTCCAGTCTGTGCTGGTAATGGCCCAGTCTGTGCTGGGACGGGCCCAGTCTGTGCTGGCACCCGCCAAGACTGTGCTGGTACAGGCCCGGTCTGTGCTGGTACTGGCCAAGTCTGTGCTGGTACCCGCCCGGTCTGTGCTGGTACCTGCCCGGTCAGTGCTGGTACTGGCCCTGTCTGTGCTGGTACCTGCCCAGTCTGTGCGGGTACTGGCCCAGTCTGTGCTGGTAACCGCCCGGTCTGTGCTGGTACTGGCCCAGTCTGTGCTGGTCCCTGCCCGGTCAGTGCTGGTAATGGCCCAGTATGTGCTGGTACCTGCCCAGTCTGTGCTGGTACTGGCCCAGTCTGTGCTGGGAACCGCCCGGTCTGTGCTGGTACTGGCCCAGTCTGTGCTGGTCCCTGCCCGGTCTGTGCGGGTACTCGCCCAGTCCGTGCTGGTACTGCCCCAGTCTGTGCTGGTACCCGCCCAGTCTGTGCTGGCACCCGCCCGGTCTGTACTGGCACCCACATGGCCTGTGCTGGCACCCGCCCGCTCTGTGCAGGTACAGGCTCAGTCTGTGCTGTTACTTGCTCAGTCTGTGCTGGTACCGGCCCTTTCTGTGCTGGTACTGGCACGTTCTGTGCTGGTACTGGCCCAGTCTGTGCTGGTACCTGCCCAGTCTGTGCTGTTAAAGGCCCAGTCTGTGCTGGTACTGGCCCGGTCTCTGCTGGTTTGGCCCAGTCTCTGCTGGTACGGACCCAGTCTGTGCTGGTACTGGCCCAGTCTGTGCTGGTACCCACCCAGTCTGTGCTTGCACTGGCCCAGTCTGTGCTGGTACCCGCCCGGTTTGTGCTGGTACCGGCCCAGCCTGTGCTGGTACTGGCCCAGTCTGTGCTGGTACCCGCCTAGTCTGTGCTGGTAGTGGCCCTGTCTGTGCTGGTACCCGTCCAGTCTGTGTTGGTACTGGCCCAGTCTGTGCTGGTACTGGCCCAGTCTGTGCTGGTACCTGCCCAGTCTGTGCTGGTTCCTGTCCAGTCTGTGTTGGTACTGGCCCAGTCTGTGCTGGCACCAGCTCGGTCTGTGCTGGAACCCGTCCAGTCTGTGCTGGTAATGGCCCAGTCTGTGCTGGGACGGGCCCAGTCTGTGCTGGCACCCGCCAAGAATGTGCTGGTACAGGCCCGGTCTGTGCTGGTACTGGCCAAGTCTGTGCTGGTACCCGCCCGGTCTGTGCTGGTACCTGCCCGGTCAGTGCTGGTAATGGCCCTGTCTGTGCTGGTACCTGCCCAGTCTGTGCTGGTACTGGCCCAGTGTGTGCTGGTAACCGCCCGGTCTGTGCTGGTACTGGCCCAGTCTGTGCTGGTACCTGCCCGGTCAGTGCTGGTAATGGCCCAGTCTGTGCTGGTACCTGCCCAGTCTGTGCTGGTACTGGCCCAGTCTGTGCTGGTAACCGCCCGGTCTGTGCTGGTACTGGCCCAATCTGTGCTGGTCCCTGCCCGGTCTGTGCTGGTACCCGCCCAGTCTGTGCTGGTACTGGCCCAATCTTTGCTGGTACTGGCCCAGTCTGTGCTGGTACTGGCCCATTCTGTGCTGGTAATGGCTCAGTCTCTGCTGGTACTGGCCCAGTCTGTGCTGGCACCCGCTCGGTCTGTGCTGGTACCCGTCCAGTCTGTGCTGGTAATGGCCCAGTCTGTGCTGGGACGGGCCCAGTCTGTGCTGGCTCCCTCCCGGTCTGTGCTGGTACTGGCCCAGTCTGTGCTGGCACCCGCCCTATCTGTGCTGGTACTGGCCCAGTCTGTGCTGGTACTGGCCCGTTCTGTGCTGGTACTGGCCCAGTCTGTGCTGGTACTGGCCCTGTCGGTGCTGCTACTGGCCCAGTCTGTGCTGGTACTGGCCCAGTCTGTGCTGGTACTGGCCCTGTCTGTGCTGGTAATTGCCCGGTCTGTGCTGGTAACAGCCAACTCTGTGCTGGTACTGGCCCAGTCTGTGCTGGTAACTGCTCGGTCTGTGCTGGTACTGCCCCATTCTGTGCTGATAACCGCCCAGTCAGTGCTGGTACTGCCTCAGTCTGTGCTGGTACCCGCCCGGTCTGTGCTGGTACCGGCCCATTCTGTGCTGGTACTGGCCCGGTCTGTTCTGATACTGGCCCAGTCTGTGCTGGTACCTGCCCAGTCTGTGCTGGTAAAGGCCCAGTCTGTGCTGGTACTGGCCCAGTCTGTGCTGGTACTGGCCCAGTCTGTGCTGGTACTGGCACAGTCTGTTCTGGCACCCGCCCGGGCTGTGCTGTTACTGGCCCTGTCTGTGCTGGTACTGGGCCGGTCTGTGCTGGTACTGGCCAAGTCTGTGCTGGTACTGGCCCTGTCGGTGCTGGTACTGGCCCAGTCTGTGCTGGTACTGGCCCAGTCTGTTCTGGCACCCGCCCACTCTGTGCTGGTACTGGCCCAGTCTGTGCTCGTACTTGCCCAGTCTGTGCTGGTACCTGCCCCATCTGTGCTGGTAACAGCCCATTCTGTGCTGGTACTGGCCCAGTCTGTGCTGGTACATGCCCGGTCTGTGCCAGTAACAGCCCATTCTGTGCTGGTACTGGCCCATTCTGTGCTGATACCCGCCCAGTCTGTGCTGGTACTGGCTCAGTCTGTGCTGGTACCCCGCCTGATCTGTGCTGGTACCGGCCCATTCTATGCTGCTACTGGCCCGGTCAGTGCCGGAACCTGCCCAGTCTGTGCTGGTAAAGACCCAGTCTGTGCTGGTACTGGCACGGTCTGTGCTGGTACTGGCCAGGTCTGTGCTGGTACTGGCCCAGTCTGTGCTGGTACCCGCCTGGTCTGTGCTGGTACCGGCCCATTCTATGCTGCTACTGGCCCGGTCAGTGCTGGAACCTGCCCAGTCTGTGCTGGTACTGGCCCAGTCTGTGCTGGAAATGGCCCAGTCTGTGCTGGTACTGGCCCAGTCTGTGCTGTTACCTGCCCGGTCTGTGCTGGTAACAGCCCATTCTGTGCTGGTACTGGCACAGTCTGTGCTGCTACTGGCTCAGTCTGTGCTGGTCACCGCCTGGTCTGTGCTGGTACCAGCCCATTCTGTGCTGATACTGGCCCCGTCTGTGCTGGTACCTGTCCAGTCTGTGCTGGTAAAGACCCAGTCTGTGCGGGTAATGGCCCGGTCTGTGCTGGTACTGGCCCGGTCTGTGCTGCTACTGGCCCAGTCTGTGCTGGTACTGGCCCAGTCTGTGCTGGCACCCACCCCGTCTGTGCTTGTACTGGCCCAGTCTGTGCTGGTACCCGCCCGGTCTGTGCTGGTACCGGCCCAGTCTGTGCTGGTAATGGCCCAGTCTGTGCTGGTACCGGCCCAGTCTGTGCTGGTAATGGCCCAGTCTGTGCTGGGACCTGCCCAGTCTGTGTTGGTAGTGGCCCAGTCTGTGCTGGTAGTAGCCCAGTCTATTCTGGTGCCCGCCATTTCTGTGCTGTTACTGGCCCCGTCTGTGCTGGTACATGCGCAGTCTGTGTTTGTACTGGCCCAGTCTGTGCTGGCACCCGCCCGGTCTGTGCTGGTACTGGCCCAGTCTGTGTTGGTACTTTCCCGGTCTGTGCTAGCACCCGCCTGGTCTGCGCTGGTACCCACCCGGTCTGTGCTGTTACCCGCCCGATCTGCGCTGGTACTGGCCCAATCTGTGCTGGTACTGGCCCAGTCTGTGCTGGTATCCGCCCGGTCTGTGCTGGTACTGGCCCAGATGTGCTGGTAATGGTCCAGTCTGTGCTGGTACCGGCCCAGTCTGTGCGGGTACTGGCCCAGTCTGTGCTGGCACCCGCCCGGTCTGTGCTGGTACTGGCCCAGTCTGTGCTGGTACTGGCCCAGTCTGTGCTGGTACCTGCCCAGTCTGTGCTGGTACCGGCCCATTCTGTGCTGTGACTGGCCCAGTCAGTGCAGGTACTGGCTCAGTGTGTGCTGTTACCAGCCCGGTCTGTGCTGGTACCGGCCCATTCTGTGCTGCTACTGGCCCGGTCTTTGCTGGAAATGGCCCAGTCTGTGCTGGTACTGGCCCAGTCTGTGCTGTTACCTGCCCGGTCTGTGCAGGTAACAGCCCATTCTGTGCTGGTACTGGCACAGTCTGTGCTGCTACTGGCTCAGTCTGTGCTGGTCACCGCCTGGTCTGTGCTGGTACCAGCCCATTCTGTGCTGATACTGGCCCCGTCTGTGCTGGTACCTGTCCAGTCTGTGCTGGTAAAGACCCAGTCTGTGCGGGTACTGGCCCGGTCTGTGCTGGTACTGGCCCGGGCTGTGCTGCTACTGGCCCAGTCTGTGCTGGTACTGGCCCAGTCTGTGCTGGCACCCACCCCGTCTGTGCTTGTACTGGCCCAGTCTGTGCTGGTACCCGCCCGGTCTGTGCTGGTACCGGCCCAGTCTGTGCTGGTAATGGCCCAGTCTGTGCTGGGACCTGCCCAGTCTGTGTTGGTAGTGGCCCAGTCTGTGCTGGTAATAGCCCAGTCTATTCTGGTGCCCGCCATTTCTGTGCTGTTACTGGCCCCGTCTGTGCTGGTACATGCGCAGTCTGTGTTTGTACTGGCCCAGTCTGTGCTGGCACCCGCCCAGTCTGTGCTGGTACTGGCCCAGTCTGTGTTGGTACTTTCCCGGTCTGTGCTAGCACCCGCCTGGTCTGCGCTGGTACCCACCCGGTCTGTGCTGTTACCCGCCCGATCTGCGCTGGTACTGGCCTAATCTGTGCTGGTACTGGCCCAGTCTGTGCTGGTATCCGCCCGGTCTGTGCTGGTACTGGCCCAGATGTGCTGGTAATGGTCCAGTCTGTGCTGGTACCGGCCCAGTCTGTGCGGGTACTGGCCCAGTCTGTGCTGGCACCCGCCCGGTCTGTGCTGGTACTGGCCCAGTCTGTGCTGGTACTGGCCCAGTCTGTGCTGGTACCTGCCCAGTCTGTGCTGGTACCGGCCCATTCTGTGCTGTGACTGGCCCAGTCTGTGCAGGTACTGGCTCAGTGTGTGCTGTTACCAGCCCGGTCTGTGCTGGTACCGGCCCATTCTGTGCTGCTACTGGCCCGGTCTGTAATGGAACTGGCCCAGTCTGTGCTGTTAAAGGCCCAGTCTGTGATGGTACTGGCCCGGTCTGTGCTGGTACTGGCCCGGTCCGTGCTGGTACTGGCCCAGTCTGTGCATTTACTGGCCCAGTCTGTGCTGGAACAGGCCCGGTCTGTGCTGGTACTGGCCCAGTCTGTGCTGGTACTGGCCCAGTCTGTGCTGGTCCTGGCCCGGTCTGTGCCGGCACCCGCCCGCTCTGTGCTGGTAACTGCCCGGTCTGTGCTGACACCTGCCCGGTCTGTGCTGGCACCTGCCCGGTCTGTGCTGGTACTGGCCCAGTCTGTGCTGGCACCCGCCCGGTCTGTGCTGGTACTGGCCCAGTCTGTGCTGGTACCCGCCCGGTCTGTGCTGCTACTGGCCCGGTCTGTGCTGGTACTCTCTCAGTCTGGGCTGGCACCCGCCCGGTCTATGCAGGTACCTGCCCAGTCTCTGCTGGTACCCGCCCGTTCTGTGCTGGTACTGGCCCAGTCTGTACTATTACCTGCCCAGTACTTGCTGGTACTGGCCCAGTCTCTGCTGGTACTGGTCCAGTCTGTGCTGGTTCCCGCCCAGTCTGCGCTGGCACCCGCCCGGTCAATGCTGGCACACGCCCAGTCTGTGCTGGTACTGGCCCAGTCTGTGCTGGTACTGGCCCAGTGTGTGCTGGTACTGGCCCAGTCTGTTCTGGCACCCGCCCAGACTGTGCTGGTACCTGCCCGGTCTGTGCTGGTACTGGTCCAGTCTGTGTTGGTACTCTCCCAGTCTGTGCTGGCACCCGCCCGGTCTGCGCTGCTACCTGCCCTGTCTGTGCTGGGACCCGCCCGGTCTGTGCTTGTACTGGCCCAGTCGGTGCTGGTACTTGCCCGGTCTGTGCGGGTACTCGTCCAGTCCGTGCTGGTACTGCCCCAGTCTGTGCTGGTACCCGCCCAGTCTGTGCTGGCACCCGCCCGGTCTGTACTGGCACCCACACGGCCTGTGCTGGCACCCGCCCGCTCTGTGCAGGTACAGGCTCAGTCTGTGCTGTTACTTGCTCAGTCTGTGCTGGTACCGGCCCTTTCTGTGCTGGTACTGGCACGTTCTGTGCTGGTACTGGCCCAGTCTGTGCTGGTACCTGCCCAGTCTGTGCTGTTAAAGGCCCAGTCTGTGCTGGTACTGGCCCGGTCTCTGCTGGTTTGGCCCAGTCTCTGCTGGTACGGACCCAGTCTGTGCTGGTACTGGCCCAGTCTGTGCTGGTACCCACCCAGTCTGTGCTTGCACTGGCCCAGTCTGTGCTGGTACCCGCCCGGTTTGTGCTGGTACCGGCCCAGCCTGTGCTGGTACTGGCCCAGTCTGTGCTGGTACCCGCCTAGTCTGTGCTGGTAGTGGCCCTGTCTGTGCTGGTACCCGTCCAGTCTGTATTGGTACTGGCCCAGTCTGTGCTGGTACTGGCCCAGTCTGTGCTGGTACCTGCCCAGTCTGTGCTGGTTCCTGTCCAGTCTGTGCTGGTACTGGCCCAGTCTGTGCTGGCACCAGCTCGGTCTGTGCTGGTACCCGTCCAGTCTGTGCTGGTAATGGCCCAGTCTGTGCTGGCACCCGCCAAGACTGTGCTGGTACAGGCCCGGTCTGTGCTGGTACTGGCCCAGTCTGTGCTGGTACCCGCCCGGTCAGTGCTGGTACCTGCCCGGTCAGTGCTGGTAATGGCCCAGTCTGTGCTGGTACCTGCCCAGTCTGTGCTGGTACTGGCCCAGTCTGTGCTGGTAAGCGCCCGGTCTGTGCTGGTACTGGCCCAGTCTGTGCTGGTCCCTGCCCGGTCTGTGCTGGTACCCGCCCAGTCTGTGCTGGTACTGGCCCAATCTTTGCTGGTACTGGCCCAGTCTGTGCTGGTACTGGCCCATTCTGTGCTGGTAATGGCTCAGTCTCTGCTGGTACTGGCCCAGTCTGTGCTGGCACCCGCTCGGTCTGTGCTGGTACCCGTCCAGTCTGTGCTGGTAATGGCCCAGTCTGTGCTGGGACGGGCCCAGTCTGTGCTGGCTCCCGCCCGGTCTGTGCTGTTACTGGCCCAGTCTGTGCTGGCACCCGCCCGGTCTGTGCTGGTACTGGCCCAGTCTGTGCTGGTACTGGCCCGTTCTGTGCTGGTACTGGCCCAGTCTGTGCTGGTACTGGCCCTGTCGGTGCTGCTACTGGCCCAGTCTGTGCTGGTACTGGCCCAGTCTGTGCTGGTACTGGCCCTGTCTGTGCTGGTAACTGCCCGGTCTGTGCTGGTAACAGCCAACTCTGTGCTGGTACTGGCCCAGTCTGTGCTGGTAACTGCTCGGTCTGTGCTGGTACTGCCCCATTCTTGCTGATACCCGCCCAGTCAGTGCTGGTACTGCCTCAGTCTGTGCTGGTACCCGCCCGGTCTGTGCTGGTACCGGCCCATTCTGTGCTGGTACTGGCCCGGTCTGTGCTGGTACTGGCCCAGTCTGTGCTGGTACCTGCCCAGTCTGTGCTGGTAAAAGCCCAGTCTGTGCTGGTACTGGCCCAGTCTGTGCTGGTACTGGCCCAGTCTGTGCTGGTACTGGCACAGTCTGTTCTGGCACCCGCCCGGGCTGTGCTGTTACTGGCCCAGTCTGTGCTGCTACTGGGCCGGTCTGTGCTGGTACTGGCCAAGTCTGTGCTGGTACTGGCCCTGTCGGTGCTGGTACTGGCCCAGTCTGTGCTGGTACTGGCCCAGTCTGTTCTGGCACCCGCCCACTCTGTGCTGGTACTGGCCCAGTCTGTGCTCGTACTTGCCCAGTCTGTGCTGGTACCTGCCCCATCTGTGCTGGTAACAGCCCATTCTGTGCTGGTACTGGCCCAGTCTGTGCTGGTACCTGCCCGGTCTGTGCCGGTAACAGCCCATTCTGTGCTGGTACTGGCCCATTCTGTGCTGATACCCGCCCAGTCTGTGCTGGTACTGGCTCAGTCTGTGCTGGTACCCGCCTGGTCTGTGCTGGTACCGGCCCATTCTATGCTGCTACTGGCCCGGTCAGTGCTGGAACCTGCCCAGTCTGTGCTGGTAAAGACCCAGTCTGTGCTGGTACTGGCACGGTCTGTGCTGGTACTGGCCAGGTCTGTGCTGGTACTGGCCCAGTCTGTGCTGGTACCCGCCTGGTCTGTGCTGGTACCGGCCCATTCTATGCTGCTACTGGCCCGGTCAGTGCTGGAACCTGCCCAGTCTGTGCTGGTACTGGCCCAGTCTGTGCTGGAAATGGCCCAGTCTGTGCTGGTACTGGCCCAGTCTGTGCTGTTACCTGCCCGGTCTGTACTGGTAACAGCCCATTCTGTGCTGGTACTGGCACAGTCTGTGCTGCTACTGGCTCAGTCTGTGCTGGTCACCGCCTGGTCTGTGCTGGTACCAGCCCATTCTGTGCTGATACTGGCCCCGTCTGTGCTGGTACCTGTCCAGTCTGTGCTGGTAAAGACCCAGTCTGTGCGGGTACTGGCCCGGTCTGTGCTGGTACTGGCCCGGGCTGTGCTGCTACTGGCCCAGTCTGTGCTGGTACTGGCCCAGTCTGTGCTGGCACCCACCCCGTCTGTGCTTGTACTGGCCCAGTCTGTGCTGGTACCCGCCCGGTCTGTGCTGGTACCGGCCCAGTCTGTGCTGGTAATGGCCCAGTCTGTGCTGGGACCTGCCCAGTCTGTGTTGGTAGTGGCCCAGTCTGTGCTGGTAATAGCCCAGTCTATTCTGGTGCCCGCCATTTCTGTGCTGTTACTGGCCCCGTCTGTGCTGGTACATGCGCAGTCTGTGTTTGTACTGGCCCAGTCTGTGCTGGCACCCGCCCGGTCTGTGCTGGTACTGGCCCAGTCTGTGTTGGTACTTTCCCGGTCTGTGCTAGCACCCGCCTGGTCTGCGCTGGTACCCACCCGGTCTGTGCTGTTACCCGCCCGATCTGCGCTGGTACTGGCCTAATCTGTGCTGGTACTGGCCCAGTCTGTGCTGGTATCCGCCCGGTCTGTGCTGGTACTGGCCCAGATGTGCTGGTAATGGTCCAGTCTGTGCTGGTACCGGCCCAGTCTGTGCGGGTACAGGCCCAGTCTGTGCTGGCACCCGCCCGGTCTGTGCTGGTACTGGCCCAGTCTGTGCTGGTACTGGCCCAGTCTGTGCTGGTACCTGCCCAGTCTGTGCTGGTACCGGCCCATTCTGTGCTGTGACTGGCCCAGTCTGTGCAGGTACTGGCTCAGTTTGTGCTGTTACCAGCCCAGTCTGTGCTGGTACCGGCCCATTCTGTGCTGCTACTGGCCCGGTCTGTAATGGAACTGGCCCAGTCTGTGCTGTTAAAGGCCCAGTCTGTGATGGTACTGGCCCGGTCTGTGCTGGTACTGGCCCGGTCCGTGCTGGTACTGGCCCAGTCTGTGCATTTACTGGCCCAGTGTGTGCTGGAACAGGCCCGGTCTGTGCTGGTACTGGCCCAGTCTGTGCTGGTACTGGCCCAGTCTGTGCTGGTCCTGGCCCGGTCTGTGCCGGCACCCGCCCGCTCTGTGCTGGTAACTGCCCGGTCTGTGCTGACACCTGCCCGGTCTGTGCTGGCACCTGCCCGGTCTGTGCTGGTACTGGCCCAGTCTGTGCTGGCACCCGCCCGGTCTGTGCTGGTACTGGCCCAGTCTGTGCTGGTACCCGCCCGGTCTGTGCTGCTACTGGCCCGGTCTGTGCTGGTACTCTCTCAGTCTGGGCTGGCACCCGCCCGGTCTATGCAGGTACCTGCCCAGTCTCTGCTGGTACCCGCCCGTTCTGTGCTGGTACTGGCCCAGTCTGTACTATTACCTGCCCAGTACTTGCTGGTACTGTCCCAGTCTCTGCTGGTACTGGTCCAGTCTGTGCTGGTTCCCGCCCAGTCTGCGCTGGCACCCGCCCGGTCAATGCTGGCACACGCCCAGTCTGTGCTGGTACTGGCCCAGTCTGTGCTGGTACTGGCCCAGTGTGTGCTGGTACTGGCCCAGTCTGTTCTGGCACCCGCCCAGACTGTGCTGGTACCTGCCCGGTCTGTGCTGGTACTGGTCCAGTCTGTGTTGGTACTCTCCCAGTCTGTGCTGGCACCCGCCCGGTCTGCGCTGCTACCTGCCCTGTCTGTGCTGGGACCCGCCCGGTCTGTGCTTGTACTGGCCCAGTCGGTGCTGGTACTTGCCCGGTCTGTGCGGGTACTCGTCCAGTCCGTGCTGGTACTGCCCCAGTCTGTGCTGGTACCCGCCCAGTCTGTGCTGGCACCCGCCCGGTCTGTACTGGCACCCACACGGCCTGTGCTGGCACCCGCCCGCTCTGTGCAGGTACAGGCTCAGTCTGTGCTGTTACTTGCTCAGTCTGTGCTGGTACCGGCCCTTTCTGTGCTGGTACTGGCACGTTCTGTGCTGGTACTGGCCCAGTCTGTGCTGGTACCTGCCCAGTCTGTGCTGTTAAAGGCCCAGTCTGTGCTGGTACTGGCCCGGTCTCTGCTGGTTTGGCCCAGTCTCTGCTGGTACGGACCCAGTCTGTGCTGGTACTGGCCCAGTCTGTGCTGGTACCCACCCAGTCTGTGCTTGCACTGGCCCAGTCTGTGCTGGTACCCCGCCCGGTTTGTGCTGGTACCGGCCCAGCCTGTGCTGGTACTGGCCCAGTCTGTGCTGGTACCCGCCTAGTCTGTGCTGGTAGTGGCCCTGTCTGTGCTGGTACCCGTCCAGTCTGTATTGGTACTGGCCCAGTCTGTGCTGGTACTGGCCCAGTCTGTGCTGGTACCTGCCCAGTCTGTGCTGGTTCCTGTCCAGTCTGTGCTGGTACTGGCCCAGTCTGTGCTGGCACCAGCTCGGTCTGTGCTGGTACCCGTCCAGTCTGTGCTGGTAATGGCCCAGTCTGTGCTGGCACCCGCCAAGACTGTGCTGGTACAGGCCCGGTCTGTGCTGGTACTGGCCAAGTCTGTGCTGGTACCCGCCCGGTCTGTGCTGGTACCTGCCCGGTCAGTGCTGGTAATGGCCCAGTCTGTGCTGGTACCTGCCCAGTCTGTGCTGGTACTGGCCCAGTCTGTGCTGGTAAGCGCCCGGTCTGTGCTGGTACTGGCCCAGTCTGTGCTGGTCCCTGCCCGGTCTGTGCTGGTACCCGCCCAGTCTGTGCTGGTACTGGCCCAATCTTTGCTGGTACTGGCCCAACCTGTGCTGGTACTGGCCCATTCTGTGCTGGTAATGGCTCAGTCTCTGCTGGTACTGGCCCAGTCTGTGCTGGCACCCGCTCGGTCTGTGCTGGTACCCGTCCAGTCTGTGCTGGTAATGGCCCAGTCTGTGCTGGGACGGGCCCAGTCTGTGCTGGCTCCCGCCCGGTCTGTGCTGTTACTGGCCCAGTCTGTGCTGGCACCCGCCCGGTCTGTGCTGGTACTGGCCCAGTCTGTGCTGGTACTGGCCCGTTCTGTGCTGGTACTGGCCCAGTCTGTGCTGGTACTGGCCCTGTCGGTGCTGCTACTGGCCCAGTCTGTGCTGGTACTGGCCCAGTCTGTGCTGGTACTGGCCCTGTCTGTGCTGGTAACTGCCCAGTCTGTGCTGGTAACAGCCAACTCTGTGCTGGTACTGGCCCAGTCTGTGCTGGTAACTGCTCGGTCTGTGCTGGTACTGCCCCATTCTTGCTGATACCCGCCCAGTCAGTGCTGGTACTGCCTCAGTCTGTGCTGGTACCCGCCCGGTCTGTGCTGGTACCGGCCCATTCTGTGCTGGTACTGGCCCGGTCTGTGCTGGTACTGGCCCAGTCTGTGCTGGTACCTGCCCAGTCTGTGCTGGTAAAAGCCCAGTCTGTGCTGGTACTGGCCCAGTCTGTGCTGGTACTGGCCCAGTCTGTGCTGGTACTGGCACAGTCTGTTCTGGCACCCGCCCGGGCTGTGCTGTTACTGGCCCAGTCTGTGCTGCTACTGGGCCGGTCTGTGCTGGTACTGGCCAAGTCTGTGCTGGTACTGGCCCTGTCGGTGCTGGTACTGGCCCAGTCTGTGCTGGTACTGGCCCAGTCTGTTCTGGCACCCGCCCACTCTGTGCTGGTACTGGCCCAGTCTGTGCTCGTACTTGCCCAGTCTGTGCTGGAACCTGCCCCATCTGTGCTGGTAACAGCCAATTCTGTGCTGGTACTGGCCCAGTCTGTGCTGGTACCTGCCCGGTCTGTGCCGGTAACAGCCCATTCTGTGCTGGTACTGGCCCATTCTGTGCTGATACCCGCCCAGTCTGTGCTGGTACTGGCTCAGTCTGTGCTGGTACCCGCCTGGTCTGTGCTGGTACCGGCCCATTCTATGCTGCTACTGGCCCGGTCAGTCCTGGAACCTGCCCAGTCTGTGCTGGTAAAGACCCAGTCTGTGCTGGTACTGGCACGGTCTGTGCTGGTACTGGCCAGGTCTGTGCTGGTACTGGCCCAGTCTGTGCTGGTACCCGCCTGGTCTGTGCTGGTACCGGCCCATTCTATGCTGCTACTGGCCCGGTCAGTGCTGGAACCTGCCCAGTCTGTGCTGGTACTGGCCCAGTCTGTGCTGGAAATGGCCCAGTCTGTGCTGGTACTGGCCCAGTCTGTGCTGTTACCTGCCCGGTCTGTACTGGTAACAGCCCATTCTGTGCTGGTACTGGCACAGTCTGTGCTGCTACTGGCTCAGTCTGTGCTGGTCACCGCCTGGTCTGTGCTGGTACCAGCCCATTCTGTGCTGATACTGGCCCCGTCTGTGCTGGTACCTGTCCAGTCTGTGCTGGTAAAGACCCAGTCTGTGCGGGTACTGGCCCGGTCTGTGCTGGTACTGGCCCGGTCTGTGCTGCTACTGGCCCAGTCTGTGCTGGTACTGGCCCAGTCTGTGCTGGCACCCACCCCGTCTGTGCTCGTACTGGCCCAGTCTGTGCTGGTACCCGCCCGGTCTGTGCCGGTACCGGCCCAGTCTTTGCTGGTAATGGCCCAGTCTGTGCTGGGACCTGCCCAGTCTGTGTTGGTAGTGGCCCAGTCTGTGCTGGTAATAGCCCAGTCTATTCTGGTGCCCGCCATTTCTGTGCTGTTACTGGCCCCGTCTGTGCTGGTACATGCGCAGTCTGTGTTTGTACTGGCCCAGTCTGTGCTGGCACCCGCCCGGTCTGTGCTGGTACTGGCCCAGTCTGTGTTGGTACTTTCCCGGTCTGTGCTAGCACCCGCCTGGTCTGCGCTGGTACCCACCCGGTCTGTGCTGTTACCCGCCCGATCTGCGCTGGTACTGGCCCAATCTGTGCTGGTACTGGCCCAGTCTGTGCTGGTATCCGCCCGGTCTGTGCTGGTACTGGCCCAGATGTGCTGGTAATGGTCCAGTCTGTGCTGGTACCGGCCCAGTCTGTGCGGGTACTGGCCCAGTCTGTGCTGGCACCCGCCCAGTCTGTGCTGGTACTGGCCCAGTCTGTGCTGGTACTGGCCCAGTCTGTGCTGGTACCTGCCCAGTCTGTGCTGGTACCGGCCCATTCTGTGCTGCTACTGGCCCGGTCTGTACTGGAACTGGCCCAGTCTGTGCTGTTAAAGGCCCAGTCTGTGCTGCTACTGGCCCGGTCTGTGCTGGTACTGGCCCGGTCTGTGCTGGTAATGGCCCAGTCTGTGCTGGTACTGGCCGAGTCTGTGCTGGCACCCGCCCAGTCTGTGCTGGTACTGGGCCCTTCTGTGCTGGAACAGGCCCAGTCTGTGCTGGCACCCGCCAAGTCTGTGCTGGTACTGGCCCAGTCTGTGCTGGTACTGGCCCAGTCTGTGCTGGTACCCATCCGGTCTGTGTTGGTAATGGCCCAGTCTGTGCTGGTACTGACCCAGTCTGTGCTGCGTACTGGCCCAGTCTGTGCTGGCACCCGCCCTGTCTGTGCTGGTCCTGGCCCGGTCTGTGCTGGTAATGGCCCAGTCTGTGCTGGTACCTGCCCAGTCTGTGCTGGTACTGGCCCATTCTGTGCTGGTAATGGCTCAGTCTGTGCTGGTACTGGCCCGGTCTGTGCCGGCACCCGCCCGCTCTGTGCTGGTAACTGCCCGGTCTGTGCTGACACCTGCCCGGTCTGTGCTGGCACCCGCCCGGTTTGTGCTGGTACTGGCCCAGTCTGTGCTGGCATCCGCCCGGTCTGTGCTGGTACTGGCCCAGTCTGTGCTGGTACCCGCCCGGTCTGTGCTGCTACTGGCCCGGTCTGTGCTGGTACTCTCTCAGTCTGTGCTGGCACCCGCCCGGTCTATGCAGGTACCTGCCCAGTCTCTGCTGGTACCCGCCCGTTCTGTGCTGGTACTGGCCCAGTCTGTACTATTACCTGCCCAGTTCTTGCTGGTACTGGCCCAGTCTGTGCTGGTACTAGTCCAGTCTGTGCTGGTTCCTGCCCAGTCTGTGCTGGCACCGCCCGGTCAATGCTGGCACCCGCCCAGTCTGTGCTGGTACTGGCCCAGTCTGTGCTGGTACTGGCCCAGTGTGTGCTGGTACTGGCCCAGTCTGTTCTGGCACCCGCCCAGACTGTACTGGTACCTGCCCGGTCTGTGCTGGTACTGGTCCAGTCTGTGTTGGTACTCTCCCAGTCTGTGCTGGCACCTGCCCGGTCTGCGCTGCTACCTGCCCTGTCTGTGCTGGGACCCACCCGGTCTGTGCTTGTACTGGCCCAGTCTGGGCTGGTACTTGCCCGGTCTGTGCGGGTACTCGCCCAGTCCGTGCTGGTACTGCCCCAGTCTGTGCTGGTACCCGCCCAGTCTGTGCTGGCACCCGCCCGGTCTGTACTGGCACCCACACGGCCTGTGCTGGCACCCGCCCGCTCTGTGCAGGTAGAGGCTCAGTCTGTGCTGTTACTTGCTCAGTCTGTGCTGGTACCGGCCCTTTCTGTGCTGGTACTGGCACGTTCTGTGCTGGTACCTGCCCAGTCTGTGCTGTTAAAGGCCCAGTCTGTGCTGGTACTGGCCCGGTCTCTGCTGGTTTGGCCCAGTCTCTGCTGGTATGGACCCAGTCTGTACTGGTACTGGCCCAGTCTGTGCTGGTACCCACCCAGTCTGTGCTTGCACTGGCCCAGTCTGTGCTGGTACCCGCCCGGTTTGTGCTGGTACCGGCCCAGCCTGTGCTGGTACTGGCCCAGTCTGTGCTGGTACCCGCCTAGTCTGTGCTGGTAGTGGCCCTGTCTGTGCTGGTACCCATCCAGTCTGTGTTGGTACTGGCCCAGTCTGTGCTGGTACTGGCCCAGTCTGTGCTGGTACCTGCCCAGTCTGTGCTGGTACCCACCCAGTCTGTGCTTGCACTGGCCCAGTCTGTGCTGGTACCCGCCCGGTTTGTGCTGGTACCGGCCCAGCCTGTGCTGGTACTGGCCCAGTCTGTGCTGGTACCCGCCTAGTCTGTGCTGGTAGTGGCCCTGTCTGTGCTGGTACCCGTCCAGTCTGTGTTGGTACTGGCCCAGTCTGTGCTGGTACTGGCCCAGTCTGTGCTGGTACCTGCCCAGTCTGTGCTGGTTCCTGTCCAGTCTGTGTTGGTACTGGCCCAGTCTGTGCTGGCACCAGCTCGGTCTGTGCTGGTACCCGTCCAGTCTGTGCTGGTAATGGCCCAGTCTGTGCTGGGACGGGCCCAGTCTGTGCTGGCACCCGCCAAGACTGTGCTGGTACAGGCCCGGTCTGTGCTGGTACTGGCCCAGTCTGTGCTGCTACCCGCCCGGTCTGTGCTGGTACCTGCCCGGTCAGTGCTGGTAATGGCCCAGTCTGTGCTGGTACCTGCCCAGTCTGTGCTGGTACTGGCCCAGTCTGTGCTGGTAACCGCCCGATCTGTGCTGGTACTGGCCCAGTCTGTGCTGGTCCCTGCCCGGTCTGTGCTGGTACCCGCCCAGTCTGTGCTGGTACTGGCCCAATCTTTGCTGGTACTGGCCCAGTCTGTGCTGGTACTGGCCCATTCTGTGCTGGTAATGGCTCAGTCTCTGCTGGTACTGGCCCAGTCTGTGCTGGCACCCGCTCGGTCTGTGCTGGTACCCACCCAGTCTGTGCTTGCACTGGCCCAGTCTGTGCTGGTACCCGCCCGGTTTGTGCTGGTACCGGCCCAGCCTGTGCTGGTACTGGCCCAGTCTGTGCTGGTACCCGCCTAGTCTGTGCTGGTAGTGGCCCTGTCTGTGCTGGTACCCGTCCAGTCTGTGTTGGTACTGGCCCAGTCTGTGCTGGTACTGGCCCAGTCTGTGCTGGTACCTGCCCAGTCTGTGCTGGTTCCTGTCCAGTCTGTGTTGGTACTGGCCCAGTCTGTGCTGGCACCAGCTCGGTCTGTGCTGGTACCCGTCCAGTCTGTGCTGGTAATGGCCCAGTCTGTGCTGGGACGGGCCCAGTCTGTGCTGGCACCCGCCAAGACTGTGCTGGTACAGGCCCGGTCTGTGCTGGTACTGGCCCAGTCTGTGCTGCTACCCGCCCGGTCTGTGCTGGTACCTGCCCGGTCAGTGCTGGTAATGGCCCAGTCTGTGCTGGTACCTGCCCAGTCTGTGCTGGTACTGGCCCAGTCTGTGCTGGTAACCGCCCGATCTGTGCTGGTACTGGCCCAGTCTGTGCTGGTCCCTGCCCGGTCTGTGCTGGTACCCGCCCAGTCTGTGCTGGTACTGGCCCAATCTTTGCTGGTACTGGCCCAGTCTGTGCTGGTACTGGCCCATTCTGTGCTGGTAATGGCTCAGTCTCTGCTGGTACTGGCCCAGTCTGTGCTGGCACCCGCTCGGTCTGTGCTGGTACCCATCCAGTCTGTGCTGGTAATGGCCCAGTCTGTGCTGGGACGGGCCCAGTCTGTGCTGGCTCCCGCCCGGTCTGTGCTGGTACTGGCCCAGTCTGTGCTGGCACCCGCCCGGTCTGTGCTGGTACTGGCCCAGTCTGTGCTGGTAGTGGCCCTGTCTGTGCTGGTACCCATCCAGTCTGTGTTGGTACTGGCCCAGTCTGTGCTGGTACTGGCCCAGTCTGTGCTGGTACCTGCCCAGTCTGTGCTGGTACCCACCCAGTCTGTGCTTGCACTGGCCCAGTCTGTGCTGGTACCCGCCCGGTTTGTGCTGGTACCGGCCCAGCCTGTGCTGGTACTGGCCCAGTCTGTGCTGGTACCCGCCTAGTCTGTGCTGGTAGTGGCCCTGTCTGTGCTGGTACCCGTCCAGTCTGTGTTGGTACTGGCCCAGTCTGGGCTGGTACTGGCCCAGTCTGTGCTGGTACCTGCCCAGTCTGTGCTGGTTCCTGTCCAGTCTGTGTTGGTACTGGCCCAGTCTGTGCTGGCACCAGCTCGGTCTGTGCTGGTACCCATCCAGTCTGTGCTGGTAATGGCCCAGTCTGTGCTGGGACGGGCCCAGTCTGTGCTGGCACCCGCCAAGACTGTGCTGGTACAGGCCCGGTCTGTGCTGGTACTGGCCCAGTCTGTGCTGCTACCCGCCCGGTCTGTGCTGGTACCTGCCCGGTCAGTGCTGGTAATGGCCCAGTCTGTGCTGGTACCTGCCCAGTCTGTGCTGGTACTGGCCCAGTCTGTGCTGGTAACCGCCCGATCTGTGCTGGTACTGGCCCAGTCTGTGCTGGTCCCTGCCCGGTCTGTGCTGGTACCCGCCCAGTCTGTGCTGGTACTGGCCCAATCTTTGCTGGTACTGGCCCAGTCTGTGCTGGTACTGGCCCATTCTGTGCTGGTAATGGCCCAGTCTGTGCTGGGACGGGCCCAGTCTGTGCTGGCTCCCGCCCGGTCTGTGCTGGTACTGGCCCAGTCTGTGCTGGCACCCGCCCGGTCTGTGCTGGTACTGGCCCAGTCTGTGCTGGTACTGGCCCGTTCTGTGCTGTTACTGGCCCAGTCTGTGCTGGTACTGGCCCTGTCGGTGCTGCTACTGGCCCAGTCTGTGCTGGTACTGGCCCAGTCTGTGCTGGTACTGGCCCTGTCTGTGCTGGTAACTGCCCGGTCTGTGCTGGTAACAGCCATCTCTGTGCTGGTACTGGCCCAGTCTGTGCTGGTAACTGCTCGGTCTGTGCTGGTACTGCCCCATTCTGTGCTGATACCCGCCCAGTCAGTGCTGGTACTGCCTCAGTTTGTGCTGGTACCCGCCCGGTCTGTGCTGGTACCGGCCCATTCTGTGCTGGTACTGGCCCGGTCTGTGCTGGTACTGGCCCAGTCTGTGCTGGTACCTGCCCAGTCGGTGCTGGTAAAGGCCCAGTCTGTGCTGGTACTGGCCCAGTCTGTGCTGGTACTGGCCAGTCTGTGCTGGTACAGGCACAGTCTGTTCTGGCACCCGCCCGGGCTGTGCTGTTACTGGCCCAGTCTGTGCTGGTACTGGGCCGGTCTGTGCTGGTACTGGCCAAGTCTGTGCTGGTACTGGCCCTGTCGGTGCTGGTACTGGCCCAGTCTGTGCTGGTACTGGCCCAGTCTGTTCTGGCACCCGCCCAGTCTGTGCTGGTACTGGCCCAGTCTGTGCTGGTACTGGCCTAGTCTGTGCTGGTACCCGCCTGGTCTGTGCTGGTACTGGCCCGTTCTATGCAGCTAATGGCCCGGTCAGTGCTGGAACCTGCCCAGTCTGTGCTGGTAAAGACTCAGTCTGTGCTGGCACCCGCCCGGTCTATGCAGTTACCTGCCCAGTCTCTGCTGGTACCCACCCGTTCTGTGCTGGTACTGGCCCAGTCTGTACTATTACCTGCCCAGTTCTTGCTGGTACTGGCCCAGTCTGTGCTGGTACTGGTCCAGTCTGTGCTGGTTCCCGCCCAGTCTGTGCTGGCACCCGCCCGGTCAATGCTGGCACCCGCCCAGTCTGTGCTGGTACTGGCCCAGTCTGTGCTGGTACTGGCCCAGTGTGTGCTGGTACTGGCCCAGTCTGTTCAGGCACCCGCCCAGACTGTGCTGGTACCTGCCCGGTCTGTGCTGGTACTGGTCCAGTCTGTGTTGGTACTCTCCCAGTCTGTGCTGTCACCCGCCCGGTCTGCGCTGCTACCTGCCCTGTCTGTGCTGGGACCCGCCCGGTCTGTGCTTGTACTGGCCCAGTCTGTGCTGGTACTTGCCCGGTCTGTGCGGGTACTCGCCCAGTCCATGCTGGTACTGCCCCAGTCTGTGCTGGTACCCGCCCAGTCTGTGCTGGCACCCGCCCGGTCTGTGCTGGCACCCACACGGCCGGTGCTGGCACCCGCCCGCTCTGTGCAGGTACAGGCTCAGTCTGTGCTGTTACTTGCTCAGTCTGTGCTGGTACCGGCCCTTTCTGTGCTGGTACTGGCACGTTCTGTGCTGGTACTGGCCCAGTCTGTGCTGGTACCTGCCCAGTCAGTGCTGTTAAAGGCCCAGTCTGTGCTGGTACTGGCCCGGTCTCTGCTGGTTTGGCCAAGTCTCTGCTGGTACGGACCCAGTCTGTGCTGGTACTGGCCCAGTCTGTGCTGGTACCCACCCAGTCTGTGCTTGCACTGGCCCAGTCTGTGCTGGTACCCGCCCGGTTTGTGCTGGTACCGGCCCAGCCTGTGCTGGTACTGGCCCAGTCTGTGCTGGTACCCACCTAGTCTGTGCTGGTAGTGGCCCTGTCTGTGCTGGTACCCGTCCAGTCTGTGTTGGTACTGGCCCAGTCTGTGCTGGTACTGGCCCAGTCTGTGCTGGTACCTGCCCAGTCTGTGCTGGTTCCTGTCCAGTCTGTGTTGGTACTGGCCCAGTCTGTGCTGGCACCAGCTCGGTCTGTGCTGGTACCCGTCCAGTCTGTGCTGGTAATGGCCCAGTCTGTGCTGGGACGGGCCCAGTCTGTGCTGGCACCCGCCAAGACTGTGCTGGTACAGGCCCGGTATGTGCTGGTACTGGCCCAGTCTGTGCTGGTAACCGCCCGGTCTGTGCTGGTACCTGCCCGGTCAGTGCTGGTAATGGCCCAGTCTGTGCTGGTACCTGCCCAGTCTGCGCTGGTACTGGCCCAGTCTGTGCTGGTAACCGCCCGGTCTGTGCTGGTACTGGCCCAGTCTGTGCTGGTCCCTGCCCGGTCTGTGCTGGTACCCGCCCAGTCTGTGCTGGTACTGGCCCAATCTTTGCTGGTACTGGCCCAGTCTGTGCTGGTACCGGCCCAGTCTGTGCGGGTACTGGCCCAGTCTGTGCTGGCACCCGCCCAGTCTGTGCTGGTACTGGCCCAGTCTGTGCTGGTACTGGCCCAGTCTGTGCTGGTACCTGCCCAGTCTGTGCTGGTACCGGCCCATTCTGTGCTGTGACTGGCCCAGTCTGTGCAGGTACTGGCTCAGTGTGTGCTGTTACCAGCCCGGTCTGTGCTGGTACCGGCCCATTCTGTGCTGCTACTGGCCCGGTCTGTACTGGAACTGGCCCAGTCTGTGCTGTTAAAGGCCCAGTCTGTGCTGCTACTGGCCCGGTCTGTGCTGGTACTGGCCCGGTCTGTGCTGGTAATGGCCCAGTCTGTGCTGGTACTGGCCGAGTCTGTGCTGGCACCCGCCCAGTCTGTGCTGGTACTGGGCCCTTCTGTGCTGGAACAGGCCCAGTCTGTGCTGGCACCCGCCAAGTCTGTGCTGGTTCTGGCCCAGTCTGTGCTGGTACTGGCCCAGTCTGTGCTGGTACCCATCCGGTCTGTGTTGGTAATGGCCCAGTCTGTGCTGGTACTGACCCAGTCTGTGCTGCGTACTGGCCCAGTCTGTGCTGGCACCCGCCCTGTCTGTGCTGGTCCTGGCCCGGTCTGTGCTGGTAATGGCCCAGTCTGTGCTGGTACCTGCCCAGTCTATGCTGATACTGGCCCATTCTGTGCTGGTAATGGCTCAGTCTGTGCTGGTACTGGCCCGGTCTGTGCCGGCACCCGCCCGCTCTGTGCTGGTAACTGCCCGGTCTGTGCTGACACCTGCCCGGTCTGTGCTGGCACCCGCCCGGTCTGTGCTGGTACTGGCCCAGTCTGTGCTGGCATCCGCCCGGTCTGTGCTGGTACTGGCCCAGTCTGTGCTGGTACCCGCCCGGTCTGTGCTGCTACTGGCCCGGTCTGTGCTGGTACTCTCTCAGTCTGTGCTGGCACCCGCCCGGTCTATGCAGGTACCTGCCCAGTCTCTGCTGGTACCCGCCCGTTCTGTGCTGGTACTGGCCCAGTCTGTACTATTACCTGCCCAGTTCTTGCTGGTACTGGCCCAGTCTGTGCTGGTACTAGTCCAGTCTGTGCTGGTTCCTGCCCAGTCTGTGCTGGCACCCGCCCGGTCAATGCTGGCACCCGCCCAGTCTGTGGTGGTACTGGCCCAGTCTGTGCTGGTACTGGCCCAGTGTGTGCTGGTACTGGCCCAGTCTGTTCTGGCACCCGCCCAGACTGTGCTGGTACCTGCCCGGTCTGTGCTGGTACTGGTCCAGTCTGTGTTGGTACTCTCCCAGTCTGTGCTGGCACCTGCCCGGTCTGCGCTGCTACCTGCCCTGTCTGTGCTGGGACCCACCCGGTCTGTGCTTGTACTGGCCCAGTCTGTGCTGGTACTTGCCCGGTCTGTGCGGGTACTCGCCCAGTCCGTGCTGGTACTGCCCCAGTCTGTGCTGGTACCCGCCCAGTCTGTGCTGGCACCTGCCCGGTCTGTGCTGGCACCCACACGGCCTGTGCTGGCACCCGCCCGCTCTGTGCAGGTACAGGCTCAGTCTGTGCTGTTACTTGCTCAGTCTGTGCTGGTACCGGCCCTTTCTGTGCTGGTACTGGCACGTTCTGTGCTGGTACTGGCCCAGTCTGTGCTGGTACCTGCCCAGTCTGTGCTGTTAAAGGCCCAGTCTGTGCTGGTACTGGCCCGGTCTCTGCTGGTTTGGCCCAGTCTCTGCTGGTACGGACCCTGTCTGTGCTGGTACTGGCCCAGTCTGTGCTGGTACCCACCCAGTCTGTGCTTGCACTGGCCCAGTCTGTGCTGGTACCCGCCCGGTTTGTGCTGGTACCGGCCCAGCCTGTGCTGGTACTGGCCCAGTCTGTGCTGGTACCCGCCTAGTCTGTGCTGGTAGTGGCCCTGTCTGTGCTGGTACCCGTCCAGTCTGTGTTGGTACTGGCCCAGTCTGTGCTGGTACTGGCCCAGTCTGTGCTGGTACCTGCCCAGTCTGTGCTGGTTCCTGTCCAGTCTGTGTTGGTACTGGCCCAGTCTGTGCTGGCACCAGCTCGGTCTGTGCTGGTACCCGTCCAGTCTGTGCTGGTAATGGCCCAGTCTGTGCTGGGACGGGCCCAGTCTGTGCTGGCACCCGCCAAGACTGTGCTGGTACAGGCCCGGTCTGTGCTGGTACTGGCCCAGTCTGTGCTGCTACCCGCCCGGTCTGTGCTGGTACCTGCCCGGTCAGTGCTGGTAATGGCCCAGTCTGTGCTGGTACCTGCCCAGTCTGTGCTGGTACTGGCCCAGTCTGTGCTGGTAACCGCCCGGTCTGTGCTGGTACTGGCCCAGTCTGTGCTGGTCCCTGCCCGGTCTGTGCTGGTACCCGCCCAGTCTGTGCTGGTACTGGCCCAATCTTTGCTGGTACTGGCCCAGTCTGTGCTGGTACTGGCCCATTCTGTGCTGGTAATGGCTCAGTCTCTGCTGGTACTGGCCCAGTCTGTGCTGGCACCCGCTCGGTCTGTGCTGGTACCCATCCAGTCTGTGCTGGTAATGGCCCAGTCTGTGCTGGGACGGGCCAAGTCTGTGCTGGCTCCCGCCCGGTCTGTGCTGGTACTGGCCCAGTCTGTGCTGGCACCCGCCCGGTCTGTGCTGGTACTGGCCCAGTCTGTGCTGGTACTGGCCCAGTCTGTGCTGGCACCCACCCCGTCTGTGCTTGTACTGGCCCAGTCTGTGCTGGTACCCGCCCGGTCTGTGCTGGTACCGGCCCAGTCTGTGCTGGTAATGGCCCAGTCTGTGCTGGTACCGGCCCAGTCTGTGCTGGTAATGGCCCAGTCTGTGCTGGGACCTGCCCAGTCTGTGTTGGTAGTGGCCCAGTCTGTGCTGGTAGTAGCCCAGTCTATTCTGGTGCCCGCCATTTCTGTGCTGTTACTGGCCCCGTCTGTGCTGGTACATGCGCAGTCTGTGTTTGTACTGGCCCAGTCTGTGCTGGCACCCGCCCGGTCTGTGCTGGTACTGGCCCAGTCTGTGTTGGTACTTTCCCGGTCTGTGCTAGCACCCGCCTGGTCTGCGCTGGTACCCACCCGGTCTGTGCTGTTACCCGCCCGATCTGCGCTGGTACTGGCCCAATCTGTGCTGGTACTGGCCCAGTCTGTGCTGGTATCCGCCCGGTCTGTGCTGGTACTGGCCCAGATGTGCTGGTAATGGTCCAGTCTGTGCTGGTACCGGCCCAGTCTGTGCGGGTACTGGCCCAGTCTGTGCTGGCACCCGCCCGGTCTGTGCTGGTACTGGCCCAGTCTGTGCTGGTACTGGCCCAGTCTGTGCTGGTACCTGCCCAGTCTGTGCTGGTACCGGCCCATTCTGTGCTGTGACTGGCCCAGTCAGTGCAGGTACTGGCTCAGTGTGTGCTGTTACCAGCCCGGTCTGTGCTGGTACCGGCCCATTCTGTGCTGCTACTGGCCCGGTCTTTGCTGGAAATGGCCCAGTCTGTGCTGGTACTGGCCCAGTCTGTGCTGTTACCTGCCCGGTCTGTGCAGGTAACAGCCCATTCTGTGCTGGTACTGGCACAGTCTGTGCTGCTACTGGCTCAGTCTGTGCTGGTCACCGCCTGGTCTGTGCTGGTACCAGCCCATTCTGTGCTGATACTGGCCCCGTCTGTGCTGGTACCTGTCCAGTCTGTGCTGGTAAAGACCCAGTCTGTGCGGGTACTGGCCCGGTCTGTGCTGGTACTGGCCCGGGCTGTGCTGCTACTGGCCCAGTCTGTGCTGGTACTGGCCCAGTCTGTGCTGGCACCCACCCCGTCTGTGCTTGTACTGGCCCAGTCTGTGCTGGTACCCGCCCGGTCTGTGCTGGTACCGGCCCAGTCTGTGCTGGTAATGGCCCAGTCTGTGCTGGGACCTGCCCAGTCTGTGTTGGTAGTGGCCCAGTCTGTGCTGGTAATAGCCCAGTCTATTCTGGTGCCCGCCATTTCTGTGCTGTTACTGGCCCCGTCTGTGCTGGTACATGCGCAGTCTGTGTTTGTACTGGCCCAGTCTGTGCTGGCACCCGCCCGGTCTGTGCTGGTACTGGCCCAGTCTGTGTTGGTACTTTCCCGGTCTGTGCTAGCACCCGCCTGGTCTGCGCTGGTACCCACCCGGTCTGTGCTGTTACCCGCCCGATCTGCGCTGGTACTGGCCTAATCTGTGCTGGTACTGGCCCAGTCTGTGCTGGTATCCGCCCGGTCTGTGCTGGTACTGGCCCAGATGTGCTGGTAATGGTCCAGTCTGTGGTGGTACCGGCCCAGTCTGTGCGGGTACTGGCCCAGTCTGTGCTGGCACCCGCCCGGTCTGTGCTGGTACTGGCCCAGTCTGTGCTGGTACTGGCCCAGTCTGTGCTGGTACCTGCCCAGTCTGTGCTGGTACCGGCCCATTCTGTGCTGTGACTGGCCCAGTCTGTGCAGGTACTGGCTCAGTGTGTGCTGTTACCAGCCCGGTCTGTGCTGGTACCGGCCCATTCTGTGCTGCTACTGGCCCGGTCTGTAATGGAACTGGCCCAGTCTGTGCTGTTAAAGGCCCAGTCTGTGATGGTACTGGCCCGGTCTGTGCTGGTACTGGCCCGGTCCGTGCTGGTACTGGCCCAGTCTGTGCATTTACTGGCCCAGTCTGTGCTGGAACAGGCCCGGTCTGTGCTGGTACTGGCCCAGTCTGTGCCGGCACCCGCCCGCTCTGTGCTGGTAACTGCCCGGTCTGTGCTGACACCTGCCCGGTCTGTGCTGGCACCTGCCCGGTCTGTGCTGGTACTGGCCCAGTCTGTGCTGGCACCCGCCCGGTCTGTGCTGGTACTGGCCCAGTCTGTGCTGGTACCCGCCCGGTCTGTGCTGCTACTGGCCCGGTCTGTGCTGGTACTCTCTCAGTCTGGGCTGGCATCCGCCCGGTCTATGCAGGTACCTGCCCAGTCTCTGCTGGTACCCGCCCATTCTGTGCTGGTACTGGCCCAGTCTGTACTATTACCTGCCCAGTACTTGCTGGTACTGGCCCAGTCTCTGCGGGTACTGGTCCAGTCTGTGCTGGTTCCCGCCCAGTCTGCGCTGGCACCCGCCCGGTCAATGCTGGCACACGCCCAGTCTGTGCTGGTACTGGCCCAGTCTGTGCTGGTACTGGCCCAGTGTGTGCTGGTACTGGCCCAGTCTGTTCTGGCACCCGCCCAGACTGTGCTGGTACCTGCCCGGTCTGTGCTGGTACTGGTCCAGTCTGTGTTGGTACTCTCCCAGTCTGTGCTGGCACCCGCCCGGTCTGCGCTGCTACCTGCCCTGTCTGTGCTGGGACCCGCCCGGTCTGTGCTTGTACTGGCCCAGTCGGTGCTGGTACTTGCCCGGTCTGTGCGGGTACTCGTCCAGTCCGTGCTGGTACTGCCCCAGTCTGTGCTGGTACCCGCCCAGTCTGTGCTGGCACCCGCCCGGTCTGTACTGGCACCCACACGGCCTGTGCTGGCACCCGCCCGCTCTGTGCAGGTACAGGCTCAGTCTGTGCTGTTACTTGCTCAGTCTGTGCTGGTACCGGCCCTTTCTGTGCTGGTACTGGCACGTTCTGTGCTGGTACTGGCCCAGTCTGTGCTGGTACCTGCCCAGTCTGTGCTGTTAAAGGCCCAGTCTGTGCTGGTACTGGCCCGGTCTCTGCTGGTTTGGCCCAGTCTCTGCTGGTACGGACCCAGTCTGTGCTGGTACTGGCCCAGTCTGTGCTGGTACCCACCCAGTCTGTGCTTGCACTGGCCCAGTCTGTGCTGGTACCCGCCCGGTTTGTGCTGGTACCGGCCCAGCCTGTGCTGGTACTGGCCCAGTCTGTGCTGGTACCCGCCTAGTCTGTGCTGGTAGTGGCCCTGTCTGTGCTGGTACCTGTCCAGTCTGTATTGGTACTGGCCCAGTCTGTGCTGGTACTGGCCCAGTCTGTGCTGGTACCTGCCCAGTCTGTGCTGGTTCCTGTCCAGTCTGTGCTGGTACTGGCCCAGTCTGTGCTGGCACCAGCTCGGTCTGTGCTGGTACCCGTCCAGTCTGTGCTGGTAATGGCCCAGTCTGTGCTGGCACCCGCCAAGACTGTGCTGGTACAGGCCCGGTCTGTGCTGGTACTGGCCAAGTCTGTGCTGGTACCCGCCCGGTCAGTGCTGGTACCTGCCCGGTCAGTGCTGGTAATGGCCCAGTCTGTGCTGGTACCTGCCCAGTCTGTGCTGGTACTGGCCCAGTCTGTGCTGGTAAGCGCCCGGTCTGTGCTGGTACTGGCCCAGTCTGTGCTGGTCCCTGCCCGGTCTGTGCTGGTACCCGCCCAGTCTGTGCTGGTACTGGCCCAATCTTTGCTGGTACTGGCCCAGTCTGTGCTGGTACTGGCCCATTCTGTGCTGGTAATGGCTCAGTCTCTGCTGGTACTGGCCCAGTCTGTGCTGGCACCCGCTCGGTCTGTGCTGGTACCCGTCCAGTCTGTGCTGGTCATGGCCCAGTCTGTGCTGGGACGGGCCCAGTCTGTGCTGGCTCCCGCCCGGTCTGTGCTGTTACTGGCCCAGTCTGTGCTGGCACCCGCCCGGTCTGTGCTGGTACTGGCCCAGTCTGTGCTGGTACTGGCCCGTTCTGTGCTGGTACTGGCCCAGTCTGTGCTGGTACTGGCCCTGTCGGTGCTGCTACTGGCCCAGTCTGTGCTGGTACTGGCCCAGTCTGTGCTGGTACTGGCCCTGTCTGTGCTGGTAACTGCCCGGTCTGTGCTGGTAACAGCCAACTCTGTGCTGGTACTGGCCCAGTATGTGCTGGTAACTGCTCGGTCTGTGCTGGTACTGCCCCATTCTGTGCTGATACCCGCCCAGTCAGTGCTGGTACTGCCTCAGTCTGTGCTGGTACCCGCCCGGTCTGTGCTGGTACCGGCCCATTCTGTGCTGGTACTGGCCCGGTCTGTGCTGGTACTGGCCCAGTCTGTGCTGGTACCTGCCCAGTCTGTGCTGGTAAAAGCCCAGTCTGTGCTGGTACTGGCCCAGTCTGTGCTGGTACTGGCCCAGTCTGTGCTGGTACTGGCACAGTCTGTTCTGGCACCCGCCCGGGCTGTGCTGTTACTGGCCCAGTCTGTGCTGCTACTGGGCCGGTCTGTGCTGGTACTGGCCAAGTCTGTGCTGGTACTGGCCCTGTCGGTGCTGGTACTGGCCCAGTCTGTGCTGGTACTGGCCCAGTCTGTTCTGGCACCCGCCCACTCTGTGCTGGTACTGGCCCAGTCTGTGCTCGTACTTGCCCAGTCTGTGCTGGTACCTGCCCCATCTGTGCTGGTAACAGCCCATTCTGTGCTGGTACTGGCCCAGTCTGTGCTGGTACCTGCCCGGTCTGTGCCGGTAACAGCCCATTCTGTGCTGGTACTGGCCCATTCTGTGCTGATACCCGCCCAGTCTGTGCTGGTACTGGCTCAGTCTGTGCTGGTACCCGCCTGGTCTGTGCTGGTACCGGCCCATTCTATGCTGCTACTGGCCCGGTCAGTGCTGGAACCTGCCCAGTCTGTGCTGGTAAAGACCCAGTCTGTGCTGGTACTGGCACGGTCTGTGCTGGTACTGGCCAGGTCTGTGCTGGTACTGGCCCAGTCTGTGCTGGTACCCCGCCTGGTCTGTGCTGGTACCGGCCCATTCTATGCTGCTACTGGCCCGGTCAGTGCTGGAACCTGCCCAGTCTGTGCTGGTACTGGCCCAGTCTGTGCTGGAAATGGCCCAGTCTGTGCTGGTACTGGCCCAGTCTGTGCTGTTACCTGCCCGGTCTGTACTGGTAACAGCCCATTCTGTGCTGGTACTGGCACAGTCTGTGCTGCTACTGGCTCAGTCTGTGCTGGTCACCGCCTGGTCTGTGCTGGTACCAGCCCATTCTGTGCTGATACTGGCCCCGTCTGTGCTGGTACCTGTCCAGTCTGTGCTGGTAAAGACCCAGTCTGTGCGGGTACTGGCCCGGTCTGTGCTGGTACTGGCCCGGTCTGTGCTGCTACTGGCCCAGTCTGTGCTGGTACTGGCCCAGTCTGTGCTGGCACCCACCCCGTCTGTGCTCGTACTGGCCCAGTCTGTGCTGGTACCCGCCCGGTCTGTGCCGGTACCGGCCCAGTCTTTGCTGGTAATGGCCCAGTCTGTGCTGGGACCTGCCCAGTCTGTGTTGGTAGTGGCCCAGTCTGTGCTGGTAATAGCCCAGTCTATTCTGGTGCCCGCCATTTCTGTGCTGTTACTGGCCCCGTCTGTGCTGGTACATGTGCAGTCTGTGTTTGTACTGGCCCAGTCTGTGCTGGCACCCGCCCGGTCTGTGCTGGTACTGGCCCAGTCTGTGTTGGTACTTTCCCGGTCTGTGCTAGCACCCGCCTGGTCTGCGCTGGTACCCACCCGGTCTGTGCTGTTAACCGCCCGATCTGCGCTGGTACTGGCCCAATCTGTGCTGGTACTGGCCCAGTCTGTGCTGGTATCCGCCCGGTCTGTGCTGGTACTGGCCCAGATGTGCTGGTAATGGTCCAGTCTGTGCTGGTACCGGCCCAGTCTGTGCGGGTACTGGCCCAGTCTGTGCTGGCACCCGCCCAGTCTGTGCTGGTACTGGCCCAGTCTGTGCTGGTACTGGCCCAGTCTGTGCTGGTACCTGCCCAGTCTGTGCTGGTACCGGCCCATTCTGTGCTGCTACTGGCCCGGTCTGTACTGGAACTGGCCCAGTCTGTGCTGTTAAAGGCCCAGTCTGTGCTGCTACTGGCCCGGTCTGTGCTGGTACTGGCCCGGTCTGTGCTGGTAATGGCCCAGTCTGTGCTGGTACTGGCCGAGTCTGTGCTGGCACCCGCCCAGTCTGTGCTGGTACTGGGCCCTTCTGTGCTGGAACAGGCCCAGTCTGTGCTGGCACCCGCCAAGTCTGTGCTGGTACTGGCCCAGTCTGTGCTGGTACTGGCCCAGTCTGTGCTGGTACCCATCCGGTCTGTGTTGGTAATGGCCCAGTCTGTGCTGGTACTGACCCAGTCTGTGCTGCGTACTGGCCCAGTCTGTGCTGGCACCCGCCCTGTCTGTGCTGGTCCTGGCCCGGTCTGTGCTGGTAATGGCCCAGTCTGTGCTGGTACCTGCCCAGTCTGTGCTGGTACTGGCCCATTCTGTGCTGGTAATGGCTCAGTCTGTGCTGGTACTGGCCTGGTCTGTGCCGGCACCCGCCCGCTCTGTGCTGGTAACTGCCCGGTCTGTGCTGACACCTGCCCGGTCTGTGCTGGCACCCGCCCGGTTTGTGCTGGTACTGGCCCAGTCTGTGCTGGCATCCGCCCGGTCTGTGCTGGTACTGGCCCAGTCTGTGCTGGTACCCGCCCGGTCTGTGCTGCTACTGGCCCGGTCTGTGCTGGTACTCTCTCAGTCTGTGCTGGCACCCGCCCGGTCTATGCAGGTACCTGCCCAGTCTCTGCTGGTACCCGCCCGTTCTGTGCTGGTACTGGCCCAGTCTGTACTATTACCTGCCCAGTTCTTGCTGGTACTGGCCCAGTCTGTGCTGGTACTAGTCCAGTCTGTGCTGGTTCCTGCCCAGTCTGTGCTGGCACCGCCCGGTCAATGCTGGCACCCGCCCAGTCTGTGCTGGTACTGGCCCAGTCTGTGCTGGTACTGGCCCAGTGTGTGCTGGTACTGGCCCAGTCTGTTCTGGCACCCGCCCAGACTGTGCTGGTACCTGCCCGGTCTGTGCTGGTACTGGTCCAGTCTGTGTTGGTACTCTCCCAGTCTGTGCTGGCACCTGCCCGGTCTACGCTGCTACCTGCCCTGTCTGTGCTGGGACCCACCCGGTCTGTGCTTGTACTGGCCCAGTCTGGGCTGGTACTTGCCCGGTCTGTGCGGGTACTCGCCCAGTCCGTGCTGGTACTGCCCCAGTCTGTGCTGGTACCCGCCCAGTCTGTGCTGGCACCCGCCCGGTCTGTACTGGCACCCACACGGCCTGTGCTGGCACCCGCCCGCTCTGTGCAGGTAGAGGCTCAGTCTGTGCTGTTACTTGCTCAGTCTGTGCTGGTACCGGCCCTTTCTGTGCTGGTACTGGCACGTTCTGTGCTGGTACCTGCCCAGTCTGTGCTGTTAAAGGCCCAGTCTGTGCTGGTACTGGCCCGGTCTCTGCTGGTTTGGCCCAGTCTCTGCTGGTACGGACCCAGTCTGTACTGGTACTGGCCCAGTCTGTGCTGGTACCCACCCAGTCTGTGCTTGCACTGGCCCAGTCTGTGCTGGTACCCGCCCGGTTTGTGCTGGTACCGGCCCAGCCTGTGCTGGTACTGGCCCAGTCTGTGCTGGTACCCGCCTAGTCTGTGCTGGTAGTGGCCCTGTCTGTGCTGGTACCCATTCAGTCTGTGTTGGTACTGGCCCAGTCTGTGCTGGTACTGGCCCAGTCTGTGCTGGTACCTGCCCAGTCTGTGCTGGTACCCACCCAGTCTGTGCTTGCACTGGCCCAGTCTGTGCTGGTACCCGCCCGGTTTGTGCTGGTACCGGCCCAGCCTGTGCTGGTACTGGCCCAGTCTGTGCTGGTACCCGCCTAGTCTGTGCTGGTAGTGGCCCTGTCTGTGCTGGTACCCGTCCAGTCTGTGTTGGTACTGGCCCAGTCTGTGCTGGTACTGGCCCAGTCTGTGCTGGTACCTGCCCAGTCTGTGCTGGTTCCTGTCCAGTCTGTGTTGGTACTGGCCCAGTCTGTGCTGGCACCAGCTCGGTCTGTGCTGGTACCCGTCCAGTCTGTGCTGGTAATGGCCCAGTCTGTGCTGGGACGGGCCCAGTCTGTGCTGGCACCCGCCAAGACTGTGCTGGTACAGGCCCGGTCTGTGCTGGTACTGGCCCAGTCTGTGCTGCTACCCGCCCGGTCTGTGCTGGTACCTGCCCGGTCAGTGCTGGTAATGGCCCAGTCTGTGCTGGTACCTGCCCAGTCTGTGCTGGTACTGGCCCAGTCTGTGCTGGTAACCGCCCGATCTGTGCTGGTACTGGCCCAGTCTGTGCTGGTCCCTGCCCGGTCTGTGCTGGTACCCGCCCAGTCTGTGCTGGTACTGGCCCAATCTTTGCTGGTACTGGCCCAGTCTGTGCTGGTACTGGCCCATTCTGTGCTGGTAATGGCTCAGTCTCTGCTGGTACTGGCCCAGTCTGTGCTGGCACCCGCTCGGTCTGTGCTGGTACCCATCCAGTCTGTGCTGGTAATGGCCCAGTCTGTGCTGGGACGGGCCCAGTCTGTGCTGGCTCCCGCCCGGTCTGTGCTGGTACTGGCCCAGTCTGTGCTGGCACCCGCCCGGTCTGTGCTGGTACTGGCCCAGTCTGTGCTGGTACTGGCCCGTTCTGTGCTGGTACTGGCCCAGTCTGTGCTGGTACTGGCCCTGTCGGTGCTGCTACTGGCCCAGTCTGTGCTGGTACTGGCCCAGTCTGTGCTGGTACTGGCCCTGTCTGTGCTGGTAACTGCCCGGTCTGTGCTGGTAACAGCCAACTCTGTGCTGGTACTGGCCCAGTCTGTGCTGGTAACTGCTCGGTCTGTGCTGGTACTGCCCCATTCTGTGCTGATACCCGCCCAGTCAGTGCTGGTACTGCCTCAGTTTGTGCTGGTACCCGCCCGGTCTGTGCTGGTACCGGCCCATTCTGTGCTGGTACTGGCCCGGTCTGTGCTGGTACTGGCCCAGTCTGTGCTGGTACCTGCCCAGTCGGTGCTGGTAAAGGCCCAGTCTGTGCTGGTACTGGCCCAGTCTGTGCTGGTACTGGCCAGTCTGTGCTGGTACAGGCACAGTCTGTTCTGGCACCCGCCCGGGCTGTGCTGTTACTGGCCCAGTCTGTGCTGGTACTGGGCCGGTCTGTGCTGGTACTGGCCAAGTCTGTGCTGGTACTGGCCCTGTCGGTGCTGGTACTGGCCCAGTCTGTGCTGGTACTGGCCCAGTCTGTTCTGGCACCCGCCCAGTCTGTGCTGGTACTGGCCCAGTCTGTGCTGGTACTGGTCTAGTCTGTGCTGGTACCCGCCTGGTCTGTGCTGGTACTGGCCCATTTTATGCAGCTAATGGCTCGGTCAGTGCTGGAACCTGCCCAGTCTGTGCTGGTAAAGACTCAGTCTGTGCTGGCACCCGCCCGGTCTATGCAGTTACCTGCCCAGTCTCTGCTGGTACCCACCCGTTCTGTGCTGGTACTGGCCCAGTCTGTACTATTACCTGCCCAGTTCTTGCTGGTACTGGCCCAGTCTGTGCTGGTACTGGTCCAGTCTGTGCTGGTTCCCGCCCAGTCTGTGCTGGCACCCGCCCGGTCAATGCTGGCACCCGCCCAGTCTGTGCTGGTACTGGCCCAGTCTGTGCTGGTACTGGCCCAGTGTGTGCTGGTACTGGCCCAGTCTGTTCTGGCACCCGCCCAGACTGTGCTGGTACCTGCCCGGTCTGTGCTGGTACTGGTCCAGTCTGTGTTGGTACTCTCCCAGTCTGTGCTGGCACCCGCCCGGTCTGCGCTGCTACCTGCCCTGTCTGTGCTGGGACCCGCCCGGTCTGTGCTTGTACTGGCCCAGTCTGTGCTGGTACTTGCCCGGTCTGTGCAGGCACCCGCCCGGTCTGTGCTGGCACCCACACGGCCTGTGCTGGCACCCGCCCGCTCTGTGCAGGTACAGGCTCAGTCTGTGCTGTTACTTGCTCAGTCTGTGCTGGTACCGGCCCTTTCTGTGCTGGTACTGGCACGTTCTGTGCTGGTACTGGCCCAGTCTGTGCTGGTTCCTGCCCAGTCAGTGCTGTTAAAGGCCCAGTCTGTGCTGGTACTGGCCCGGTCTCTGCTGGTTTGGCCAAGTCTCTGCTGGTACGGACCCAGTCTGTGCTGGTACTGGCCCAGTCTGTGCTGGTACCCACCCAGTCTGTGCTTGCACTGGCCCAGTCTGTGCTGGTACCCGCCCGGTTTGTGCTGGTACCGGCCCAGCCTGTGCTGGTACTGGCCCAGTCTGTGCTGGTACCCGCCTAGTCTGTGCTGGTAGTGGCCCTGTCTGTGCTGGTACCCGTCCAGTCTGTGTTGGTACTGGCCCAGTCTGTGCTGGTACTGGCCCAGTCTGTGCTGGTACCTGCCCAGTCTGTGCTGGTTCCTGTCCAGTCTGTGTTGGTACTGGCCCAGTCTGTGCTGGCACCAGCTCGGTCTGTGCTGGTACCCGTCCAGTCTGTGCTGGTAATGGCCCAGTCTGTGCTGGGACGGGCCCAGTCTGTGCTGGCACCCGCCAAGACTGTGCTGGTACAGGCCCGGTATGTGCTGGTACTGGCCCAGTCTGTGCTGGTAACCGCCCGGTCTGTGCTGGTACCTGTCCGGTCAGTGCTGGTAATGGCCCAGTCTGTGCTGGTACCTGCCCAGTCTGTGCTGGTAGTGGCCCAGTCTGTGCTGGTAACCGCCCGGTCTGTGCTGGTACTGGCCCAGTCTGTGCTGGTCCCTGCCCGGTCTGTGCTGGTACCCGCCCAGTCTGTGCTGGTACTGGCCCAATCTTTGCTGGTACTGGCCCAGTCTGTGCTGGTACCGGCCCAGTCTGTGCGGGTACTGGCCCAGTCTGTGCTGGCACCCGCCCAGTCTGTGCTGGTACTGGCCCAGTCTGTGCTGGTACTGGCCCAGTCTGTGCTGGTACCTGCCCAGTCTGTGCTGGTACCGGCCCATTCTGTGCTGTGACTGGCCCAGTCTGTGCAGGTACTGGCTCAGTGTGTGCTGTTACCAGCCCGGTCTGTGCTGGTACCGGCCCATTCTGTGCTGCTACTGGCCCGGTCTGTACTGGAACTGGCCCAGTCTGTGCTGTTAAAGGCCCAGTCTGTGCTGCTACTGGCCCGGTCTGTGCTGGTACTGGCCCGGTCTGTGCTGGTAATGGCCCAGTCTGTGCTGGTACTGGCCGAGTCTGTGCTGGCACCCGCCCAGTCTGTGCTGGTACTGGGCCCTTCTGTGCTGGAACAGGCCCAGTCTGTGCTGGCACCCGCCAAGTCTGTGCTGGTACTGGCCCAGTCTGTGCTGGTACTGGCCCAGTCTGTGCTGGTACCCATCCGGTCTGTGTTGGTAATGGCCCAGTCTGTGCTGGTACTGACCCAGTCTGTGCTGCGTACTGGCCCAGTCTGTGCTGGCACCCGCCCTGTCTGTGCTGGTCCTGGCCCGGTCTGTGCAGGTAATGGCCCAGTCTGTGCTGGTACCTGCCCAGTCTATGCTGATACTGGCCCATTCTGTGCTGGTAATGGCTCAGTCTGTGCTGGTACTGGCCCGGTCTGTGCCGGCACCCGCCCGCTCTGTGCTGGTAACTGCCCGGTCTGTGCTGACACCTGCCCGGTCTGTGCTGGCACCCGCCCGGTCTGTGCTGGTACTGGCCCAGTCTGTGCTGGCATCCGCCCGGTCTGTGCTGGTACTGGCCCAGTCTGTGCTGGTACCCGCCCGGTCTGTGCTGCTACTGGCCCGGTCTGTGCTGGTACTCTCTCAGTCTGTGCTGGCACCCGCCCGGTCTATGCAGGTACCTGCCCAGTCTCTGCTGGTACCCGCCCGTTCTGCGCTGGTACTGGCCCAGTCTGTACTATTACCTGCCCAGTTCTTGCTGGTACTGCCCCAGTCTGTGCTGGTACTAGTCCAGTCTGTGCTGGTTCCTGCCCAGTCTGTGCTGGCACCCGCCCGGTCAATGCTGGCACCCGCCCAGTCTGTGGTGGTACTGGCCCAGTCTGTGCTGGTACTGGCCCAGTGTGTGCTGGTACTGGCCCAGTCTGTTCTGGCACCCGCCCAGACTGTGCTGGTACCTGCCCGGTCTGTGCTGGTACTGGTCCAGTCTGTGTTGGTACTCTCCCAGTCTGTGCTGGCACCTGCCCGGTCTGCGCTGCTACCTGCCCTGTCTGTGCTGGGACCCACCCGGTCTGTGCTTGTACTGGCCCAGTCTGTGCTGGTACTTGCCCGGTCTGTGCGGGTACTCGCCCAGTCCGTGCTGGTACTGCCCCAGTCTGTGCTGGTACCCGCCCAGTCTGTGCTGGCACCTGCCCGGTCTGTGCTGGCACCCACACGGCCTGTGCTGGCACCCGCCCGCTCTGTGCAGGTACAGGCTCAGTCTGTGCTGTTACTTGCTCAGTCTGTGCTGGTACCGGCCCTTTCTGTGCTGGTACTGGCACGTTCTGTGCTGGTACTGGCCCAGTCTGTGCTGGTACCTGCCCAGTCTGTGCTGTTAAAGGCCCAGTCTGTGCTGGTACTGGCCCGGTCTCTGCTGGTTTGGCCCAGTCTCTGCTGGTACGGACCCAGTCTGTGCTGGTACTGGCCCAGTCTGTGCTGGTACCCACCCAGTCTGTGCTTGCACTGGCCCAGTCTGTGCTGGTACCCGCCCGGTTTGTGCTGGTACCGGCCCAGCCTGTGCTGGTACTGGCCCAGTCTGTGCTGGTACCCGCCTAGTCTGTGCTGGTAGTGGCCCTTTGTGCTGGTACCCGTCCAGTCTGTGTTGGTACTGGCCCAGTCTGTGCTGGTACTGGCCCAGTCTGTGCTGGTACCTGCCCAGTCTGTGCTGGTTCCTGTCCAGTCTGTGTTGGTACTGGCCCAGTCTGTGCTGGCACCAGCTCGGTCTGTGCTGGTACCCGTCCAGTCTGTGCTGGTAATGGCCCAGTCTGTGCTGGGACGGGCCCAGTCTGTGCTGGCACCCGCCAAGACTGTGCTGGTACAGGCCCGGTCTGTGCTGGTACTGGCCCAGTCTGTGCTGCTACCCGCCCGGTCTGTGCTGGTACCTGCCCGGTCAGTGCTGGTAATGGCCCAGTCTGTGCTGGTACCTGCCCAGTCTGTGCTGGTACTGGCCCAGTCTGTGCTGGTAACCGCCCGGTCTGTGCTGGTACTGGCCCAGTCTGTGCTGGTCCCTGCCCGGTCTGTGCTGGTACCCGCCCAGTCTGTGCTGGTACTGGCCCAATCTTTGCTGGTACTGGCCCAGTCTGTGCTGGTACTGGCCCATTCTGTGCTGGTAATGGCTCAGTCTCTGCTGGTACTGGCCCAGTCTGTGCTGGCACCCGCTCGGTCTGTGCTGGTACCCATCCAGTCTGTGCTGGTAATGGCCCAGTCTGTGCTGGGACGGGCCAAGTCTGTGCTGGCTCCCGCCCGGTCTGTGCTGGTACTGGCCCAGTCTGTGCTGGCACCCGCCCGGTCTGTGCTGGTACTGGCCCAGTCTGTGCTGGTACTGGCCCGTTCTGTGCTGGTACTGGCCCAGTCTGTGCTGGTACTGGCCCTGTCGGTGCTGCTACTGGCCCAGTCTGTGCTGGTACTGGCCCAGTCTGTGCTGGTACTGGCCCTGTCTGTGCTGGTAACTGCCCGGTCTGTGCTGGTAACAGCCAACTCTGTGCTGGTACTGGCCCAGTCTTTGCTGGTAACTGCTCGGTCTGTGCTGGTACTGCCCCATTCTGTGCTGATACCCGCCCAGTCAGTGCTGGTACTGCCTCAGTTTGTGCTGGTACCCGCCCGGTCTGTGCTGGTACCGGCCCATTCTGTGCTGGTACTGGCCCGGTCTGTGCTGGTACTGGCCCAGTCTGTGCTGGTACCTGCCCAGTCGGTGCTGGTAAAGGCCCAGTCTGTGCTGGTACTGGCCCAGTCTGTGCTGGTACTGGCCAGTCTGTGCTGGTACAGGCACAGTCTGTTCTGGCACCCGCCCGGGCTGTGCTGTTACTGGCCCAGTCTGTGCTGGTACTGGGCCGGTCTGTGCTGGTACTGGCCAAGTCTGTGCTGGTACTGGCCCTGTCGGTGCTGGTACTGGCCCAGTCTGTGCTGGTACTGGCCCAGTCTGTTCTGGCACCCGCCCAGTCTGTGCTGGTACTGGCCCAGTCTGTGCTGGTACTGGTCTAGTCTGTGCTGGTACCCGCCTGGTCTGTGCTGGTACTGGCCCATTTTATGCAGCTAATGGCTCGGTCAGTGCTGGAACCTGCCCAGTCTGTGTTGGTAAAGACTCAGTCTGTGCTGGCACCCGCCCGGTCTATGCAGTTACCTGCCCAGTCTCTGCTGGTACCCACCCGTTCTGTGCTGGTACTGGCCCAGTCTGTACTATTACCTGCCCAGTTCTTGCTGGTACTGGCCCAGTCTGTGCTGGTACTGGTCCAGTCTGTGCTGGTTCCCGCCCAGTCTGTGCTGGCACCCGCCCGGTCAATGCTGGCACCCGCCCAGTCTGTGCTGGTACTGGCCCAGTCTGTGCTGGTACTGGCCCAGTGTGTGCTGGTACTGGCCCAGTCTGTTCTGGCACCCGCCCAGACTGTGCTGGTACCTGCCCGGTCTGTGCTGGTACTGGTCCAGTCTGTGTTGGTACTCTCCCAGTCTGTGCTGGCACCCGCCCGGTCTGCGCTGCTACCTGCCCTGTCTGTGCTGGGACCCGCCCGGTCTGTGCTTGTACTGGCCCAGTCTGTGCTGGTACTTGCCCGGTCTGTGCTGGCACCCGCCCGGTCTGTGCTGGCACCCACACGGCCTGTGCTGGCACCCGCCCGCTCTGTGCAGGTACAGGCTCAGTCTGTGCTGTTACTTGCTCAGTCTGTGCTGGTACCGGCCCTTTCTGTGCTGGTACTGGCACGTTCTGTGCTGGTACTGGCCCAGTCTGTGCTGGTTCCTGCCCAGTCAGTGCTGTTAAAGGCCCAGTCTGTGCTGGTACTGGCCCGGTCTCTGCTGGTTTGGCCAAGTCTCTGCTGGTACGGACCCAGTCTGTGCTGGTACTGGCCCAGTCTGTGCTGGTACCCACCCAGTCTGTGCTTGCACTGGCCCAGTCTGTGCTGGTACCCGCCCGGTTTGTGCTGGTACCGGCCCAGCCTGTGCTGGTACTGGCCCAGTCTGTGCTGGTACCCGCCTAGTCTGTGCTGGTAGTGGCCCTGTCTGTGCTGGTACCCGTCCAGTCTGTGTTGGTACTGGCCCAGTCTGTGCTGGTACTGGCCCAGTCTGTGCTGGTACCTGCCCAGTCTGTGCTGGTTCCTGTCCAGTCTGTGTTGGTACTGGCCCAGTCTGTGCTGGCACCAGCTCGGTCTGTGCTGGTACCCGTCCAGTCTGTGCTGGTAATGGCCCAGTCTGTGCTGGGACGGGCCCAGTCTGTGCTGGCACCCGCCAAGACTGTGCTGGTACAGGCCCGGTATGTGCTGGTACTGGCCCAGTCTGTGCTGGTAACCGCCCGGTCTGTGCTGGTACCTGTCCGGTCAGTGCTGGTAATGGCCCAGTCTGTGCTGGTACCTGCCCAGTCTGTGCTGGTAGTGGCCCAGTCTGTGCTGGTAACCGCCCGGTCTGTGCTGGTACTGGCCCAGTCTGTGCTGGTCCCTGCCCGGTCTGTGCTGGTACCCGCCCAGTCTGTGCTGGTACTGGCCCAATCTTTGCTGGTACTGGCCCAGTCTGTGCTGGTACCGGCCCAGTCTGTGCGGGTACTGGCCCAGTCTGTGCTGGCACCCGCCCAGTCTGTGCTGGTACTGGCCCAGTCTGTGCTGGTACTGGCCCAGTCTGTGCTGGTACCTGCCCAGTCTGTGCTGGTACCGGCCCATTCTGTGCTGTGACTGGCCCAGTCTGTGCAGGTACTGGCTCAGTGTGTGCTGTTACCAGCCCGGTCTGTGCTGGTACCGGCCCATTCTGTGCTGCTACTGGCCCGGTCTGTACTGGAACTGGCCCAGTCTGTGCTGTTAAAGGCCCAGTCTGTGCTGCTACTGGCCCGGTCTGTGCTGGTACTGGCCCGGTCTGTGCTGGTAATGGCCCAGTCTGTGCTGGTACTGGCCGAGTCTGTGCTGGCACCCGCCCAGTCTGTGCTGGTACTGGGCCCTTCTGTGCTGGAACAGGCCCAGTCTGTGCTGGCACCCGCCAAGTCTGTGCTGGTACTGGCCCAGTCTGTGCTGGTACTGGCCCAGTCTGTGCTGGTACCCATCCGGTCTGTGTTGGTAATGGCCCAGTCTGTGCTGGTACTGACCCAGTCTGTGCTGCGTACTGGCCCAGTCTGTGCTGGCACCCGCCCTGTCTGTGCTGGTCCTGGCCCGGTCTGTGCAGGTAATGGCCCAGTCTGTGCTGGTACCTGCCCAGTCTATGCTGATACTGGCCCATTCTGTGCTGGTAATGGCTCAGTCTGTGCTGGTACTGGCCCGGTCTGTGCCGGCACCCGCCCGCTCTGTGCTGGTAACTGCCCGGTCTGTGCTGACACCTGCCCGGTCTGTGCTGGCACCCGCCCGGTCTGTGCTGGTACTGGCCCAGTCTGTGCTGGCATCCGCCCGGTCTGTGCTGGTACTGGCCCAGTCTGTGCTGGTACCCGCCCGGTCTGTGCTGCTACTGGCCCGGTCTGTGCTGGTACTCTCTCAGTCTGTGCTGGCACCCGCCCGGTCTATGCAGGTACCTGCCCAGTCTCTGCTGGTACCCGCCCGTTCTGCGCTGGTACTGGCCCAGTCTGTACTATTACCTGCCCAGTTCTTGCTGGTACTGCCCCAGTCTGTGCTGGTACTAGTCCAGTCTGTGCTGGTTCCTGCCCAGTCTGTGCTGGCACCCGCCCGGTCAATGCTGGCACCCGCCCAGTCTGTGGTGGTACTGGCCCAGTCTGTGCTGGTACTGGCCCAGTGTGTGCTGGTACTGGCCCAGTCTGTTCTGGCACCCGCCCAGACTGTGCTGGTACCTGCCCGGTCTGTGCTGGTACTGGTCCAGTCTGTGTTGGTACTCTCCCAGTCTGTGCTGGCACCTGCCCGGTCTGCGCTGCTACCTGCCCTGTCTGTGCTGGGACCCACCCGGTCTGTGCTTGTACTGGCCCAGTCTGTGCTGGTACTTGCCCGGTCTGTGCGGGTACTCGCCCAGTCCGTGCTGGTACTGCCCCAGTCTGTGCTGGTACCCGCCCAGTCTGTGCTGGCACCTGCCCGGTCTGTGCTGGCACCCACACGGCCTGTGCTGGCACCCGCCCGCTCTGTGCAGGTACAGGCTCAGTCTGTGCTGTTACTTGCTCAGTCTGTGCTGGTACCGGCCCTTTCTGTGCTGGTACTGGCACGTTCTGTGCTGGTACTGGCCCAGTCTGTGCTGGTACCTGCCCAGTCTGTGCTGTTAAAGGCCCAGTCTGTGCTGGTACTGGCCCGGTCTCTGCTGGTTTGGCCCAGTCTCTGCTGGTACGGACCCAGTCTGTGCTGGTACTGGCCCAGTCTGTGCTGGTACCCACCCAGTCTGTGCTTGCACTGGCCCAGTCTGTGCTGGTACCCGCCCGGTTTGTGCTGGTACCGGCCCAGCCTGTGCTGGTACTGGCCCAGTCTGTGCTGGTACCCGCCTAGTCTGTGCTGGTAGTGGCCCTTTGTGCTGGTACCCGTCCAGTCTGTGTTGGTACTGGCCCAGTCTGTGCTGGTACTGGCCCAGTCTGTGCTGGTACCTGCCCAGTCTGTGCTGGTTCCTGTCCAGTCTGTGTTGGTACTGGCCCAGTCTGTGCTGGCACCAGCTCGGTCTGTGCTGGTACCCGTCCAGTCTGTGCTGGTAATGGCCCAGTCTGTGCTGGGACGGGCCCAGTCTGTGCTGGCACCCGCCAAGACTGTGCTGGTACAGGCCCGGTCTGTGCTGGTACTGGCCCAGTCTGTGCTGCTACCCGCCCGGTCTGTGCTGGTACCTGCCCGGTCAGTGCTGGTAATGGCCCAGTCTGTGCTGGTACCTGCCCAGTCTGTGCTGGTACTGGCCCAGTCTGTGCTGGTAACCGCCCGGTCTGTGCTGGTACTGGCCCAGTCTGTGCTGGTCCCTGCCCGGTCTGTGCTGGTACCCGCCCAGTCTGTGCTGGTACTGGCCCAATCTTTGCTGGTACTGGCCCAGTCTGTGCTGGTACTGGCCCATTCTGTGCTGGTAATGGCTCAGTCTCTGCTGGTACTGGCCCAGTCTGTGCTGGCACCCGCTCGGTCTGTGCTGGTACCCATCCAGTCTGTGCTGGTAATGGCCCAGTCTGTGCTGGGACGGGCCAAGTCTGTGCTGGCTCCCGCCCGGTCTGTGCTGGTACTGGCCCAGTCTGTGCTGGCACCCGCCCGGTCTGTGCTGGTACTGGCCCAGTCTGTGCTGGTACTGGCCCGTTCTGTGCTGGTACTGGCCCAGTCTGTGCTGGTACTGGCCCTGTCGGTGCTGCTACTGGCCCAGTCTGTGCTGGTACTGGCCCAGTCTGTGCTGGTACTGGCCCTGTCTGTGCTGGTAACTGCCCGGTCTGTGCTGGTAACAGCCAACTCTGTGCTGGTACTGGCCCAGTCTTTGCTGGTAACTGCTCGGTCTGTGCTGGTACTGCCCCATTCTGTGCTGATACCCGCCCAGTCAGTGCTGGTACTGCCTCAGTTTGTGCTGGTACCCGCCCGGTCTGTGCTGGTACCGGCCCATTCTGTGCTGGTACTGGCCCGGTCTGTGCTGGTACTGGCCCAGTCTGTGCTGGTACCTGCCCAGTCGGTGCTGGTAAAGGCCCAGTCTGTGCTGGTACTGGCCCAGTCTGTGCTGGTACTGGCCAGTCTGTGCTGGTACAGGCACAGTCTGTTCTGGCACCCGCCCGGGCTGTGCTGTTACTGGCCCAGTCTGTGCTGGTACTGGGCCGGTCTGTGCTGGTACTGGCCAAGTCTGTGCTGGTACTGGCCCTGTCGGTGCTGGTACTGGCCCAGTCTGTGCTGGTACTGGCCCAGTCTGTTCTGGCACCCGCCCAGTCTGTGCTGGTACTGGCCCAGTCTGTGCTGGTACTGGCCTAGTCTGTGCTGGTACCCGCCTGGTCTGTGCTGGTACCGGCCCATTCTATGCTGCTACTGGCCCGGTCAGTGCTGGAACCTGCCCAGTCTGTGCTGGTAAAGACTCAGTCTGTGATGGCACCCGCCCGGTCTATGCAGTTACCTGCCCAGTCTCTGCTGGTACCCGCCCGTTCTGTGCTGGTACTGGCCCAGTCTGTACTATTACCTGCCCAGTTCTTGCTGGTACTGGCCCAGTCTGTGCTGGTACTGGTCCAGTCTGTGCTGGTTCCCGCCCAGTCTGTGCTGGCACCCGCCCGGTCAATGCTGGCACCCGCCCAGTCTGTGCTGGTACTGGCCCAGTCTGTGCTGGTACTGGCCCAGTGTGTGCTGGTACTGGCCCAGTGTGTGCTGGTACTGGCCCAGTCTGTTCTGGCACCCGCCCAGACTGTGCTGGTACCTGCCCGGTCTGTGCTGGTACTGGTCCAGTCTGTGTTGGTACTCTCCCAATCTGTGCTGGCACCCGCCCGGTCTGCGCTGCTACCTGCCCTGTCTGTGCTGGGACCCGCCCGGTCTGTGCTTGTACTGGCCCAGTCTGTGCTGGTACTTGCCCAGTCTGTGCGGGTACTCGCCCAGTCCATGCTGGTACTGCCCCAGTCTGTGCTGGTACCCGCCCAGTCTGTGCTGGCACCCGCCCGGTCTGTGCTGGCACCCACACGGCCTGTGCTGGCACCCGCCCGCTCTGTGCAGGTACAGGCTCAGTCTGTGCTGTTACTTGCTCAGTCTGTGCTGGTACCGGCCCTTTCTGTGCTGGTACTGGCACGTTCTGTGCTGGTACTGGCCCAGTCTGTGCTGGTACCTGCCCAGTCAGTGCTGTTAAAGGCCCAGTCTGTGCTGGTACTGGCCCGGTCTCTGCTGGTTTGGCCCAGTCTCTGCTGGTACGGACCCAGTCTGTGCTGGTACTGGCCCAGTCTGTGCTGGTACCCACCCAGTCTGTGCTTGCACTGGCCCAGTCTGTGCTGGTACCCGCCCGGTTTGTGCTGGTACCGGCCCAGCCTGTGCTGGTACTGGCCCAGTCTGTGCTGGTACCCGCCTAGTCTGTGCTGGTAGTGGCCCTGTCTGTGCTGGTACCCGTCCAGTCTGTGTTGGTACTGGCCCAGTCTGTGCTGGTACTGGCCCAGTCTGTGCTGGTACCTGCCCAGTCTGTGCTGGTTCCTGTCCAGTCTGTGTTGGTACTGGCCCAGTCTGTGCTGGCACCAGCTCGGTCTGTGCTGGTACCCGTCCAGTCTGTGCTGGTAATGGCCCAGTCTGTGCTGGGACGGGCCCAGTCTGTGCTGGCACCCGCCAAGACTGTGCTGGTACAGGCCCGGTATGTGCTGGTACTGGCCCAGTCTGTGCTGGTAACCGCCTGGTCTGTGCTGGTACCTGCCCGGTCAGTGCTGGTAATGGCCCAGTCTGTGCTGGTACCTGCCCAGTCTGTGCTGGTACTGGCCCAGTCTGTGCTGGTAACCGCCCGGTCTGTGCTGGTACTGGCCCAGTCTGTGCTGGTCCCTGCCCGGTCTGTGCTGGTACCCGCCCAGTCTGTGCTGGTACTGGCCCAATCTTTGCTGGTACTGGCCCAGTCTGTGTTGGTACTGGCCCATTCTGTGCTGGTAATGGCTCAGTCTCTGCTGGTACTGGCCCAGTCTGTGCTGGCACCCGCTCGGTCTGTGCTGGTACCCGTCCAGTCTGTGCTGGTAATGGCCCAGTCTGTGCTGGGACGGGCCCAGTCTGTGCTGGCTCCCGCCCGGTCTGTGCTGGTACTGGCCCAGTCTGTGCTGGCACCCGCCCGGTCTGTGCTGGTACTGGCCCAGTCTGTGCTGGTACTGGCCCGTTCTGTGCTGGCACTGTCCCAGTCTGTGCTGGTACTGGCCCTGTCGGTGCTGGAAATGGCCCAGTCTGTGCTGGTACTGGCCCAGTCTGTGCTGGTACTGGCCCTGTCTGTGCTGGTAACTGCCCGGTCTGTGCTGGTAACAGCCAACTCTGTGCTGGTACTGGCCCAGTCTGTGCTGGTAACTGCTCGGTCTGTGCTGGTACTTCCCCATTCTGTGCTGATACCCGCCCAGTCACTGCTGGTACTGCCTCAGTCTGTGCTGGTACCCGCCCGGTCTGTGCTGGTACCGGCCCATTCTGTGCTGGTACTGGCCCGGTCTGTGCTGGTACTGGCCCAGTCTGTGCTGGTACCTGCCCAGTCTGTGCTGGTAAAGGCCCAGTCTGTGCTGGTACTGGCCCAGTCTGTGCTGGTACTGGCCCAGTCTGTGCTGGTACTGGCACAGTCTGTTCTGGCACCCGCCCGGGCTGTGCTGTTACTGGCCCAGTCTGTGCTGGTACTGGGCCGGTCTGTGCTGGTACTGGCCAAGTCTGTGCTGGTACTGGCCCTGTCGGTGCTGGTACTGGCCCAGTCTGTGCTGGTACTGGCCCAGTCTGTTCTGGCACCCGCCCAGTCTGTGCTGGTACTGGCCCAGTCTGTGCTGGTACTTGCCCAGTCTGTGCTGGTACCTGCCCCGTCTGTGCTGGTAACAGCCCATTCTGTGCTGGTACTGGCCCAGTCTGTGCTGGTACCTGCCCGGTCTGTGCCGGTAACAGCCCATTCTGTGCTGGTACTGGCCCATTCTGTGCTGATACCCGCCCAGTCTGTGCTGGTACTGGCTCAGTCTGTGCTGGTACCCGCCTGGTCTGTGCTGGTACCGGCCCATTCTATGCTGCTACTGGCCCGGTCAGTGCTGGAACCTGCCCAGTCTGTGCTGGTAAAGACCCAGTCTGTGCTGGTACAGGCACGGTCTGTGCTGGTACTGGCCAGGTCTGTGCTGGTACTGGCCCAGTCTGTGCTGGCACCCGCACATTCTGTGCTGGTATTGGCCCAGTCCGTTCTGGCATCCACCCAGTCTGTGATTGTACTGGCCCATTCTGAGCAGCTACCCGCCCGTTCTGTGCTGGTACCAGCCCAGGCTGTGCAGGTAATGGTCCAGTCTGTGCTGGTACCTGCCCAGTCTGTGCTGGTACTGGCCCAGTCTGTGCTGGGATCTGCCCAGTCTGTGTTGGTAGTTGCCCAGTCTGTGCTGGTAATGGCAATGTCTGTTCAGGTACCCGCCCATTCTGTGCTGGTACTGGCCCAGTCGGTGCTGGTTCCCGCCCAGTCTGTGTTTGTACTAGCCTAGTCTGTGCTGGCACCCGCCCGGACTGGGCTGGTACCCGCCTGGTCTGTGCTGGTACTGGCCCAGTCTGTGCTGGCACCCGCCCTGACTGTGCTGGTACTGGCCCAGTCTGTGCTGGTACTGGCACAGTCTGTGCTGGTACCTGCCCGGTCTGTGCTGGTACCTGCCCATTCTATGCTGCGACTGGCCAAGTCTGTGCTGGTACTGGCTCAGTGTGTGCTGTTACCCGCCCGGTCTGTGCTGGTACTGGCCCTGTCTGTGCTGGTACTGGCCCAGTCTGTGCTGGTACAGGCCCAGTCTGTGCTGGTACCTGCCCAGGCTGTGCTGGTAAAGGCCTAGTCTGTGCTGGTACCCGCCCGGTCTGTGCAGGTACTGGCCCGGTCTGTGCTGGTACTGGCCCAGTCTGTGCTGGTACTGGCCCAGTCTGTGTTGGTACCCACCCAGTCTGTGCTTGTACTGGCCCAGTCTGTGCTGGTACCCGCCCGGTTTGTGCTGGTACCGGCCCAGTCTGTGCTGGTACTGGCCCAGTCTGTGCTGGTACTGGCCCAGTCTGTGCTGGTAATGGCCCAGTCTGTGCTGGTACTGGCCCGGTCTGTGCTGGTACTGGCCCAGTCTGTGCTGGTACTGGCCCAGTCTGTGCTGGTACTGGCCCAGTCTGTGCTGGTACTGGCCCAGTCTGTGCTGGTACCCACCCAGTCTGTGCTTGTACTGGCCCAGTCTGTGCTGGTACCCGCCCGGTTTGTGCTGGTACCGGCCCAGTCTGTGCTGGTACTGGCCGAGTCTGTGCTGGTACTGGCCCAGTCTGTGCTGGTAATGGCCCAGTCTTTGCTGGTACCTGTCCAGTCTCTGTTGGTTCTGCCCAGTCTGTGCTGGCACCCACCCGGTCTGTGCTGGTACCCGTCCGGTCTGTGCTGGTGATGGCCCAGTCTGTGCTGGTACTGGCCCAGTCTGTGCTGGTACTGGCCCTGTCGGTTCTGGTACTGGCACAGTCTGTTCTGGCACCCGCCCAGTCTGTGCTGGTACTGGCCCGGTCTGTGCAGGTACTGGCCCAGTCTGCGCTGGTACCTGCCCGGTCTGTGCTGGTAACAGCCCATTCAGTGCTGCTACTGGCCCAGTCTGTGCTGGTACCTGCCAGGTCTGTGCTGGTAACAGCCCATTCTGTGCTGGTACAGGCCCATTCTGTGCTGATACACGCCCGGTCTATGCTGGTACTGGCCCAGTCTGTGCTGGTACCCGCCCGGTCTGTGCTGCTACTGGCGCAGTCTGTGCTGGTACTGGGCCGGTCTGTGCTGGTACTGGCCCAGTCTGTGCTGGTACTGGCCCTGTCGGTGCTGGTACTGGCCCAGTCTCTGCTGGTACTTGCCCAGTTAGTTCTGGCACCCGCCCAGTCTGTGCTGGTACTGGCCCAGTCTGTGCTGGTACTGGCCCAGTCTGTGCTGGTACCTGCCTGGTCTGCACTGGTAACAGCCCATTCTGTACTGGTACTGGCCCAGTCTTTGCTGGTACCGGCCCGGTCTGTGCTGGTAACAGCCCATTCTGTGCTAGTAATGGCCCATTCTGTGCTGATACCCGCCCAGTCTGTGCTGGTACTGGCTCAGTCTGTGCTGGTACCCGCCTGGTCTGTGCTGGTATCGGCCCATTCTGTGCTGGTACTGGCCCAGTCTGTGCTGGAACCTGCCCAGTCTGTGCTGATAAAGACCCAGTATGGGCTGGTACTGGCCCGGTCTGTGCTGGTAATGGCTCAGTCTGTGCTGGTACTGGCCTGGTCTGTGCCGGCACCCGCCCGCTCTGTGCTGGTAACTGCCCGGTCTGTGCTGACACCTGCCCGGTCTGTGCTGGCACCCGCCCGGTCTGTGCTGGTACTGGCCCAGTCTGTGCTGGCACCCGCCCGGTCTGTGCTGGTACTGGCCCAGTCTGTGCTGGTACCCGCCCGGTCTGTGCTGCTACTGGCCCGGTCTGTACTGGTACTGTCCCAGTCTGTGCTGGCACCCGCCCGGTCAATGCAGGTACCTGCCCAGTCTCTGCTGGTTTCCGCCCGTTCTGTGCTGGTACTGGCCCATTCTGTGCTGCTACTCGCCCGGTCTGTGCTGGTACCGGCCCAGTCTGAGCTGGTAATGGTCCAGTCTGTGCTGGTAACTGCCCAGTCTGTGCTGGTACTGAGCCAGTCTGTGCTGGGATCTGCCCAGTCTGTGTTGGTAGTGGCCCAGTCTGTGCTGGTAATGGCACAGTCTGTTCAGATACCCACCCATTCTGTACTGGTACTGGCCCAGTCTGTGCTGGTCCCCGCCCAGTCTGTGTTTGTACTGGCCCAATCTGTGCTGGCACACGCCCGGACTATGCTGGTACCCGCCAGGTCTGTGCTGGTACTGGCCCAGTCTGTGCTGGCACCCGCCTGGTCTGTGCTGGTACCCACCCGGTCAGTGCTGGTACCCGCCCGGTCTGCGCTGGTACTGGCCCAGTCTGTGCTGGTACTGGCCCAGTCTGTGCTGGTACCCGCCAGGTCTGTGCTGGAACTGGCCCAGTCTGTGCTGGTACTGGCCCAGTCTGTGCTGTTACCCACCCAATCTGTGCTTGTACTGGCCCAGTCTGTGCTGGTAACCGCCCGGTTTGTGCTGGTACCGGCCCAGTCTGTGCTGGTACTGGCCCAGTCTGTGCTGGTGCTGGCCCAGTCTGTGCTGGTAATGGCCCAGGCTGTGCTGGATCCCGTCCAGTCTCTGTTGGTACTGCCCAGTCTGTGCTGGTACCTGTCCAGTCTGTGCTGGTAAAGACCCAGTCTGTGCGCGTACTGGCCCGGTCTGTGCTGGTGCTGGCCCGGTCTGTGCTGGTACTGGCCCAGTCCGTGCTGGTACTAGCCCAGTCTGTGCTGGCACCCACCCCGTCTGTGCTTGTACTGGCCCAGTCTGTGCTGGTACCCGCCCGGTCTGTGCTGGTACCGGCCCAGTCTGTGCTGGTAATGGCCCAGTCTGTGCTGGGACCTGCCCAGTCTGTGTTGGTAGTGGCCCAGTCTGTGCTATTACCTGCCCAGTTCTTGCTGGTACTGGCCCAGTCTGTGCTGGTACCGGTCCAGTCTGTGCTGGTTCCCGCCCAGTCTGTGCTGGCACCCGCCCGGTCTGTGCTGGCACCCGCCCAGTCTGTGCTGGTAGTGGCCCAGTCTGTGCTGGTACTGGCCCAGTGTGTGCTGGTACTGGCCCAGTCTGTTCTGGCACCCGCCCAGTCTCTGCTGGTACCTGCCCGGTCTGTGTTGGTACTGGCCAGGTCTGTGTTGGTACTCTACCAGTCTGTGCTGGCACCCGCCCGGTCTGCGCTGCTACCTGCCCTGTCTGTGCTGGGACCCGCCCGGTCTGTGCTTGTACTGGCCCAGTCTGTGCTGGTACTTGCCCGGTCTGTGCTGGTACTCGCCCAGTCCGTGCTGGCACCCGCCCGGTCTGTACTGGAACCCACCCGCTCTGTGCTGGTACAGGCTCAGTCTGTGCTGGTACCCACCCAGTCTGTGCTTGCACTGGCCCGGTCTGTGCTGGTACCCGCCCGGTTTGTGCTGGTACTGGCCCAGCCTGTGCTGGTACTGGCCCAGTCTGTGCTGGTACCCGCCTAGTCTGTGCTGGTAGTGGCCCTGTCTGTGCTGGTACCCGTCCAGTCTGTGTTGGTACTGGCCCAGTCTGTGCTGGTAATGGCCCAGTCTGTGCTGGTACCTGCCCAGTCTGTGCTGGTAATGGCCCAGTCTGTGCTGGTTCCCGTCCAGTCTGTGTTGGTACTGGCCCAGTCTGTGCTGGCACCAGCTCGGTCTGTTCTGGTACCCGTCCAGTCTGTGCTGGTACTGGCCCAGTCTGTGCTGGTACTGGCCCAGTCTGTGCTGGTACTGGCCCAGTCTGTGCTGGTAATGGCCCAGTCTGTGCAGGTACTGGCCCGGTCTGTGCTGGTACTGGCCCAGTCTGTGCTGGTACTGGCCCAGTCTGTGCTGGTACCCACCCAGTCTGTGCTTGTACTGGCCGAGTCTGTGCTGGTACCCGCCCGGTTTGTGCTGGTACCGGCCAAGTCTGTGCTGGTACTGGCCCAGTCTGTGCTGGTACTGGCCCAGTCTGTGCTGGTAATGGCCCAGTCTGTGCTGGTACCCGTCCAGTCTCTGTTGGTTCTGCCCAGTCTGTGCTGGCACCCGCCCGGTCTGTGCTGGTACCCGTCCGGTCTGTGCTGGTGATGGCCCAGTCTGTGCTGGTACTGGCCCAGTCTGTGCTGGTACTGGCCCTGTCGGTTCTGGTACTGGCACAGTCTGTTCTGGCACCCGCCCAGTCTGTGCTGGTACTGGCCCAGTCTGTGCAGTTACTGGCCCAGTCTGCGCTGGTACCTGCCCGGTCTGTGCTGGTAACAGCCCATTCAGTGCTGCTACTGGCCCAGTCTGTGCTGGTACCTGCCAGGTCTGTGCTGGTAACAGCCCATTCTGTGCTGGTACAGGCCCATTCTGTGCTGATACACGCCCGGTCTATGCTGGTACTGGCCCAGTCTGTGCTGGTACCCGCCCGGTCTGTGCTGCTACTGGCGCAGTCTGTGCTGGTACTGGGCCGGTCTGTGCTGGTACTGGCCCAGTCTGTGCTGGTACTGGCCCTGTCGGTGCTGGTACTGGCCCAGTCCGTGCTGGTACTAGCCCAGTCTGTGCTGGCACCCACCCCGTCTGTGCTTGTACTGGCCCAGTCTGTGCTGGTACCCGCCCGGTCTGTGCTGGTACCGGCCCAGTCTGTGCTGGTAATGGCCCAGTCTGTGCTGGGACCTGCCCAGTCTGTGTTGGTAGTGGCCCAGTCTGTGCTATTACCTGCCCAGTTCTTGCTGGTACTGGCCCAGTCTGTGCTGGTACCGGTCCAGTCTGTGCTGGTTCCCGCCCAGTCTGTGCTGGCACCCGCCCGGTCTGTGCTGGCACCCGCCCAGTCTGTGCTGGTAGTGGCCCAGTCTGTGCTGGTACTGGCCCAGTGTGTGCTGGTACTGGCCCAGTCTGTTCTGGCACCCGCCCAGTCTCTGCTGGTACCTGCCCGGTCTGTGTTGGTACTGGCCAGGTCTGTGTTGGTACTCTACCAGTCTGTGCTGGCACCCGCCCGGTCTGCGCTGCTACCTGCCCTGTCTGTGCTGGGACCCGCCCGGTCTGTGCTTGTACTGGCCCAGTCTGTGCTGGTACTTGCCCGGTCTGTGCTGGTACTCGCCCAGTCCGTGCTGGCACCCGCCCGGTCTGTACTGGAACCCACCCGCTCTGTGCTGGTACAGGCTCAGTCTGTGCTGGTACCCACCCAGTCTGTGCTTGCACTGGCCCGGTCTGTGCTGGTACCCGCCCGGTTTGTGCTGGTACTGGCCCAGCCTGTGCTGGTACTGGCCCAGTCTGTGCTGGTACCCGCCTAGTCTGTGCTGGTAGTGGCCATGTCTGTGCTGGTACCCGTCCAGTCTGTGTTGGTACTGGCCCAGTCTGTGCTGGTAATGGCCCAGTCTGTGCTGGTACCTGCCCAGTCTGTGCTGGTAATGGCCCAGTCTGTGCTGGTTCCCGTCCAGTCTGTGTTGGTACTGGCCCAGTCTGTGCTGGCACCAGCTCGGTCTGTTCTGGTACCCGTCCAGTCTGTGCTGGTACTGGCCCAGTCTGTGCTGGTACTGGCCCAGTCTGTGCTGGTACTGGCCCAGTCTGTGCTGGTAATGGCCCAGTCTGTGCAGGTACTGGCCCGGTCTGTGCTGGTACTGGCCCAGTCTGTGCTGGTACTGGCCCAGTCTGTGCTGGTACCCACCCAGTCTGTGCTTGTACTGGCCGAGTCTGTGCTGGTACCCGCCCGGTTTGTGCTGGTACCGGCCAAGTCTGTGCTGGTACTGGCCCAGTCTGTGCTGGTACTGGCCCAGTCTGTGCTGGTAATGGCCCAGTCTGTGCTGGTACCCGTCCAGTCTCTGTTGGTTCTGCCCAGTCTGTGCTGGCACCCGCCCGGTCTGTGCTGGTACCCGTCCGGTCTGTGCTGGTGATGGCCCAGTCTGTGCTGGTACTGGCCCAGTCTGTGCTGGTACTGGCCCTGTCGGTTCTGGTACTGGCACAGTCTGTTCTGGCACCCGCCCAGTCTGTGCTGGTACTGGCCCAGTCTGTGCAGTTACTGGCCCAGTCTGCGCTGGTACCTGCCCGGTCTGTGCTGGTAACAGCCCATTCAGTGCTGCTACTGGCCCAGTCTGTGCTGGTACCTGCCAGGTCTGTGCTGGTAACAGCCCATTCTGTGCTGGTACAGGCCCATTCTGTGCTGATACACGCCCGGTCTATGCTGGTACTGGCCCAGTCTGTGCTGGTACCCGCCCGGTCTGTGCTGCTACTGGCGCAGTCTGTGCTGGTACTGGGCCGGTCTGTGCTGGTACTGGCCCAGTCTGTGCTGGTACTGGCCCTGTCGGTGCTGGTACTGGCCCAGTCTCTGCTGGTACTTGCCCAGTTAGTTCTGGCACCCGCCCAGTCTGTGCTGGTACTGGCCCAGTCCGTGCTGGTACTGGCCCAGTCTGTGCTGGTACCTGCCTGGTCTGCGCTGGTAACAGCCCATTCTGTACTGGTACTGGCCCAGTCTTTGCTGGTACCGGCCCGGTCTGTGCTGGTAACAGCCCATTCTGTGCTAGTAATGGCCCATTCTGTGCTGATACCCGCCCAGTCTGTGCTGGTACTGGCTCAGTCTGTGCTGGTACCCGCCTGGTCTGTGCTGGTATCGGCCCATTCTGTGCTGGTACTGGCCTGGTCTGTGCCGGCACCCGCCCGCTCTGTGCTGGTAACTGCCCGGTCTGTGCTGACACCTGCCCGGTCTGTGCTGGCACCCGCCCGGTCTGTGCTGGTACTGGCCCAGTCTGTGCTGGCACCCGCCCGGTCTGTGCTGGTACTGGCCCAGTCTGTGCTGGTACCCGCCCGGTCTGTGCTGCTACTGGCCCGGTCTGTACTGGTACTGTCCCAGTCTGTGCTGGCACCCGCCCGGTCAATGCAGGTACCTGCCCAGTCTCTGCTGGTTTCCGCCCGTTCTGTGCTGGTACTGGCCCATTCTGTGCTGCTACTCGCCCGGTCTGTGCTGGTACCGGCCCAGTCTGTGCTGGTAATGGTCCAGTCTGTGCTGGTAACTGCCCAGTCTGTGCTGGTACTGAGCCAGTCTGTGCTGGGATCTGCCCAGTCTGTGTTGGTAGTGGCCCAGTCTGTGCTGGTAATGGCACAGTCTGTTCAGATACCCACCCATTCTGTACTGGTACTGGCCCAGTCTGTGCTGGTCCCCGCCCAGTCTGTGTTTGTACTGGCCCAATCTGTGCTGGCACACGCCCGGACTATGCTGGTACCCGCCAGGTCTGTGCTGGTACTGGCCCAGTCTGTGCTGGCACCCGCCTGGTCTGTGCTGGTACCCACCCGGTCAGTGCTGGTACCCGCCCGGTCTGCGCTGGTACTGGCCCAGTCTGTGCTGGTACTGGCCCAGTCTGTGCTGGTACCCGCCAGGTCTGTGCTGGAACTGGCCCAGTCTGTGCTGGTACTGGCCCAGTCTGTGCTGTTACCCACCCAATCTGTGCTTGTACTGGCCCAGTCTGTGCTGGTAACCGCCCGGTTTGTGCTGGTACCGGCCCAGTCTGTGCTGGTACTGGCCCAGTCTGTGCTGGTGCTGGCCCAGTCTGTGCTGGTAATGGCCCAGGCTGTGCTGGATCCCGTCCAGTCTCTGTTGGTACTGCCCAGTCTGTGCTGGTACCTGTCCAGTCTGTGCTGGTAAAGACCCAGTCTGTGCGCGTACTGGCCCGGTCTGTGCTGGTGCTGGCCCGGTCTGTGCTGGTACTGGCCCAGTCCGTGCTGGTACTAGCCCAGTCTGTGCTGGCACCCACCCCGTCTGTGCTTGTACTGGCCCAGTCTGTGCTGGTACCCGCCCGGTCTGTGCTGGTACCGGCCCAGTCTGTGCTGGTAATGGCCCAGTCTGTGCTGGGACCTGCCCAGTCTGTGTTGGTAGTGGCCCAGTCTGTGCTATTACCTGCCCAGTTCTTGCTGGTACTGGCCCAGTCTGTGCTGGTACCGGTCCAGTCTGTGCTGGTTCCCGCCCAGTCTGTGCTGGCACCCGCCCGGTCTGTGCTGGCACCCGCCCAGTCTGTTCTGGTAGTGGCCCAGTCTGTGCTGGTACTGGCCCAGTGTGTGCTGGTACTGGCCCAGTCTGTTCTGGCACCCGCCCAGTCTCTGCTGGTACCTGCCCGGTCTGTGTTGGTACTGGCCAGGTCTGTGTTGGTACTCTACCAGTCTGTGCTGGCACCCGCCCGGTCTGCGCTGCTACCTGCCCTGTCTGTGCTGGGACCCGCCCGGTCTGTGCTTGTACTGGCCCAGTCTGTGCTGGTACTTGCCCGGTCTGTGCTGGTACTCGCCCAGTCCGTGCTGGCACCCGCCCGGTCTGTACTGGAACCCACCCGCTCTGTGCTGGTACAGGCTCAGTCTGTGCTGTTACTTGCTCAGTCTGTGCTGGTACCGGCCCTTTGCTGTGCTGATACTGGCACGTTCTGTGCTGGTACTGGCCCAGTCTGTGCTGGTACCTGCCCAGTCAGTGCTGTTAAAGGCCCAGTCTGTGCTGGTACTGGCCCGGTTTGTGCTGGTACTGGCCCAGTCTCTGCTGGTACTGACCAAGTCTGTGCTGGTACTGGCCCAGTCTGTGCTGGTACCCACCCAGTCTGTGCTTGCACTGGCCCGGTCTGTGCTGGTACCCGCCCGGTTTGTGCTGGTACTGGCCCAGCCTGTGCTGGTACTGGCCCAGTCTGTGCTGGTACCCGCCTAGTCTGTGCTGGCAGTGGCCATGTCTGTGCTGGTACCCGTCCAGTCTGTGTTGGTACTGGCCCAGTCTGTGCTGGTAATGGCCCAGTCTGTGCTGGTACCTGCCCAGTCTGTGCTGGTAATGGCCCAGTCTGTGCTGGTTCCCGTCCAGTCTGTGTTGGTACTGGCCCAGTCTGTGCTGGCACCAGCTCGGTCTGTGCTGGTACCCGTCCAGTCTGTGCTGGTACTGGCCCAGTCTGTGCTGGTACTGGCCCAGTCTGTGCTGGTACTGGCCCAGTCTGTGCTGGTAATGGCCCAGTCTGTGCAGGTACTGGCCTGGTCTGTGCTGGTACTGGCCCAGTCTGTGCTGGTACTGGCCCAGTCCGTGCTGGTACCCACCCAGTCTGTGCTTGTACTGGCCGAGTCTGTGCTGGTACCCGCCCGGTCTGTGCTGCTACTGGCCCGGTCTGTACTGGTACTGTCCCAGTCTGTGCTGGCACCCGCCCGGTCAATGCAGGTACCTGCCCAGTCTCTGCTGGTTTCCGCCCGTTCTGTGCTGGTACTGGCCCATTCTGTGCTGCTACTCGCCCGGTCTGTGCTGGTACCGGCCCAGTCTGTGCTGGTAATGGTCCAGTCTGTGCTGGTAACTGCCCAGTCTGTGCTGGTACTGAGCCAGTCTGTGCTGGGATCTGCCCAGTCTGTGTTGGTAGTGGCCCAGTCTGTGCTGGTAATGGCACAGTCTGTTCAGATACCCACCCATTCTGTACTGGTACTGGCCCAGTCTGTGCTGGTCCCCGCCCAGTCTGTGTTTGTACTGGCCCAATCTGTGCTGGCACACGCCCGGACTATGCTGGTACCCGCCAGGTCTGTGCTGGTACTGGCCCAGTCTGTGCTGGCACCCGCCTGGTCTGTGCTGGTACCCACCCGGTCAGTGCTGGTACCCGCCCGGTCTGCGCTGGTACTGGCCCAGTCTGTGCTGGTACTGGCCCAGTCTGTGCTGGTACCCGCCAGGTCTGTGCTGGAACTGGCCCAGTCTGTGCTGGTACTGGCCCAGTCTGTGCTGTTACCCACCCAATCTGTGCTTGTACTGGCCCAGTCTGTGCTGGTAACCGCCCGGTTTGTGCTGGTACCGGCCCAGTCTGTGCTGGTACTGGCCCAGTCTGTGCTGGTGCTGGCCCAGTCTGTGCTGGTAATGGCCCAGGCTGTGCTGGATCCCGTCCAGTCTCTGTTGGTACTGCCCAGTCTGTGCTGGTACCTGTCCAGTCTGTGCTGGTAAAGACCCAGTCTGTGCGCGTACTGGCCCGGTCTGTGCTGGTGCTGGCCCGGTCTGTGCTGGTACTGGCCCAGTCCGTGCTGGTACTAGCCCAGTCTGTGCTGGCACCCACCCCGTCTGTGCTTGTACTGGCCCAGTCTGTGCTGGTACCCGCCCGGTCTGTGCTGGTACCGGCCCAGTCTGTGCTGGTAATGGCCCAGTCTGTGCTGGGACCTGCCCAGTCTGTGTTGGTAGTGGCCCAGTCTGTGCTATTACCTGCCCAGTTCTTGCTGGTACTGGCCCAGTCTGTGCTGATACCGGTCCAGTCTGTGCTGGTTCCCGCCCAGTCTGTGCTGGCACCCGCCCGGTCTGTGCTGGCACCCGCCCAGTCTGTGCTGGTAGTGGCCCAGTCTGTGCTGGTACTGGCCCAGTGTGTGCTGGTACTGGCCCAGTCTGTTCTGGCACCCGCCCAGTCTCTGCTGGTACCTGCCCGGTCTGTGTTGGTACTGGCCAGGTCTGTGTTGGTACTCTACCAGTCTGTGCTGGCACCCGCCCGGTCTGCGCTGCTACCTGCCCTGTCTGTGCTGGGACCCGCCCGGTCTGTGCTTGTACTGGCCCAGTCTGTGCTGGTACTTGCCCGGTCTGTGCTGGTACTCGCCCAGTCCGTGCTGGCACCCGCCCGGTCTGTACTGGAACCCACCCGCTCTGTGCTGGTACAGGCTCAGTCTGTGCTGTTACTTGCTCAGTCTGTGCTGGTACCGGCCCTTTGCTGTGCTGATACTGGCACGTTCTGTGCTGGTACTGGCCCAGTCTGTGCTGGTACCTGCCCAGTCAGTGCTGTTAAAGGCCCAGTCTGTGCTGGTACTGGCCCGGTTTGTGCTGGTACTGGCCCAGTCTCTGCTGGTACTGACCAAGTCTGTGCTGGTACTGGCCCAGTCTGTGCTGGTACCCACCCAGTCTGTGCTTGCACTGGCCCGGTCTGTGCTGGTACCCGCCCGGTTTGTGTTGGTACTGGCCCAGCCTGTGCTGGTACTGGCCCAGTCTGTGCTGGTACCCGCCTAGTCTGTGCTGGCAGTGGCCATGTCTGTGCTGGTACCCGTCCAGTCTGTGTTGGTACTGGCCCAGTCTGTGCTGGTAATGGCCCAGTCTGTGCTGGTACCTGCCCAGTCTGTGCTGGTAATGGCCCAGTCTGTGCTGGTTCCCGTCCAGTCTGTGTTGGTACTGGCCCAGTCTGTGCTGGCACCAGCTCGGTCTGTGCTGGTACCCGTCCAGTCTGTGCTGGTACTGGCCCAGTCTGTGCTGGTACTGGCCCAGTCTGTGCTGGTACTGGCCCAGTCTGTGCTGGTAATGGCCCAGTCTGTGCAGGTACTGGCCTGGTCTGTGCTGGTACTGGCCCAGTCTGTGCTGGTACTGGCCCAGTCTGTGCTGGTACCCACCCAGTCTGTGCTTGTACTGGCCGAGTCTGTGCTGGTACCCGCCCGGTTTGTGCTGGTACCGGCCAAGTCTGTGCTGGTACTGGCCCAGTCTATGCTGGTACTGGCCCAGTCTGTGCTGGTAATGGCCCAGTCTGTGCTGGTACCCGTCCAGTCTCTGTTGGTTCTGCCCAGTCTGTGCTGGCACCCGCCCGGTCTGTGCTGGTACCCGTCCGGTCTGTGCTGGTGATGGCCCAGTCTGTGCTGGTACTGGCCCAGTCTGTGCTGGTACTGGCCCTGTCGGTTCTGGTACTGGCACAGTCTGTTCTGGCACCCGCCCAGTCTGTGCTGGTACTGGCCCAGTCTGTGCAGTTACTGGCCCAGTCTGCGCTGGTACCTGCCCGGTCTGTGCTGGTAACAGCCCATTCAGTGCTGCTACTGGCCCAGTCTGTGCTGGTACCTGCCAGGTCTGTGCTCGGTAACAGCCCATTCTGTGCTGGTACAGGCCCATTCTGTGCTGATACACGCCCGGTCTATGCTGGTACTGGCCCAGTCTGTGCTGGTACCCGCCTGGTCTGTGCTGCTACTGGCCCAGTCTGTGCTGGCACTGGGCCGGTCTGTGCTGGTACTGGCCCAGTCTGTGCTGGTACTGGCCCTGTCGGTGCTGGTACTGGCCCAGTCTCTGCTGGTACTTGCCCAGTTAGTTCTGGCACCCGCCCAGTCTGTGCTGGTACTGGCCCAGTCCGTGCTGGTACTGGCCCAGTCTGTGCTGGTACCTGCCTGGTCTGCGCTGGTAACAGCCCATTCTGTACTGGTACTGGCCCAGTCTTTGCTGGTACCGGCCCGGTCTGTGCTGGTAACAGCCCATTCTGTGCTAGTAATGGCCCATTCTGTGCTGATACCCGCCCAGTCTGTGCTGGTACTGGCTCAGTCTGTGCTGGTACCCGCCTGTCTGTGCTGGTATCGGCCCATTCTGTGCTGGTACTGGCCTGGTCTGTGCCGGCACCCGCCCGCTCTGTGCTGGTAACTGCCCGGTCTGTGCTGACACCTGCCCAGTCTGTGCTGGAACCTGCCCAGTCTGTGCTGATAAAGACCCAGTATGTGCTGGTACTGGCCCATTCTGTGCTGGTACTGGCCCAGTCTGTGCTGGTACTGGCCCAGTCTGTGCTGGTAATGGCCCAGTCTGTGCTGGTACTGGCCCGGTCTGTGCTGGTACTGGCCCGGTCTGTGCTGGTACTGGCCAAGTCTGTGCTGGTACCCACCCAGTCTGTGCTTGTACTGGCCCAGTCTGTGCTGGTACCCGCCCGGTTTGTGCAGGTACCGGCCCAGTCTGTGCTGGTACTGGCCCAGTCTGTGCTGGTACTGGCCCAGTCTGTGCTGGTAATGGCCCAGTCTGTGCAGGTACTGGCCCGGTCTGTGCTGGTACTGGCCCAGTCTGTGCTGGTACTGGCCCAGTCTGTGCTGGTACCCACCCAGTCTGTGCTTGTACTGGCCGACTCTGTGCTGGTACCCGCCCGGTTTGTGCTGGTACCGGCCCAGTCTGTGCTGGTACTGGCCCAGTCTGTGCTGGTACTGGCCCAGTCTGTGCTGGTAATGGCCCAGTCTGTGCTGGTACCCGTCCAGTCTCTGTTGGTTCTGCCCAGTCTGTGCTGGCACCCGCCCGGTCTGTGCTGGTACCCGTCCGGTCTGTGCTGGTAATGGCCCAGTCTGTGCTGGTACTGGCCCAGTCTGTGCTGGTACTGGCCCTGTCGGTTCTGGTACTGGCAGAGTCTGTTCTGGCACCCGCCCAGTCCGTGCTGGTACTGGCCCAGTCTGTGCAGGTACTGGCCCAGTCTGCGCTGGTACCTGCCCGGTCTGTGCTGGTAACAGCCCATTCAGTGCTGCTACTGGCCCAGTCTGTGCTGGTACCTGCCAGGTCTGTGCTGGTAACAGCCCATTCTGTGCTGGTACAGGCCCATTCTTTGCTGATACCCGCCCGGTCTATGCTGGTACTGGCCCAGTCTGTGCTGGTACCCGCCCGGTCTGTGCTGCTACTGGCCCAGTCTGTGCTGGTACTGGGCCGGTCTGTGCTGGTAATGGCCCAGTCTGTGCTGGTACTGGCCCAGTCTGTGCTGGAACCTGCCCAGTCTGTGCTGATAAAGACCCAGTATGGGCTGGTACTGGCCCGGTCTGTGCTGGCAATGGCTCAGTCTGTGCTGGTACTGGCCCAGTCTGTGCCGGCACCCGCCCGCTCTGTGCTGGTAACTGCCCGGTCTGTGCTGACACCTGCCCGGTCTGTGCTGGCACCCGCCCGGTCTGTGCTGGTACTGGCCCAGTCTGTGCTGGCACCCGCCCGGTCTGTGCTGGTACTGGCCCAGTCTGTGCTGGTACCCGCCCGGTCTGTGCTGCTACTGGCCCGGTCTGTACTGGTACTCTCCCAGTCTGTGCTGGCACCCGCCCGGTCTATGCAGGTACCTGCCCAGTCTCTGCTGGTTTCCGCCCGTTCTGTGCTGGTACTGGCCCATTCTGTGCTGCTACTCGCCCGGTCTGTGCTGGTACCGGCCCAGTCTGTGCTGGTAATGGTCCAGTCTGTGCTGGTAACTGCCCAGTCTGTGCTGGTACTGGCCCAGTCTGTGCTGGTAATGGCCCAGTCTGTGCTGGTACCCGTCCAGTCTCTGTTGGTTCTGCCCAGTCTGTGTTGGCACCCGCCCGGTCTGTGCTGGTACCCGTCCGGTCTGTGCTGGTGATGGCCCAGTCTGTGCTGGTACTGGCCCAGTCTGTGCTGGTACTGGCCCTGTCGGTTCTGGTACTGGCACAGTCTGTTCTGGCACCCGCCCAGTCTGTGCTGGTACTGGCCCAGTCTGTGCAGTTACTGGCCCAGTCTGCGCTGGTACCTGCCCGGTCTGTGCTGGTAACAGCCCATTCAGTGCTGCTACTGGCCCAGTCTGTGCTGGTACCTGCCAGGTCTGTGCTGGTAACAGCCCATTCTGTGCTGGTACAGGCCCATTCTGTGCTGATACACGCCCGGTCTATGCTGGTACTGGCCCAGTCTGTGCTGGTACCCGCCCGGTCTGTGCTGCTACTGGCGCAGTCTGTGCTGGTACTGGGCCGGTCTGTGCTGGTACTGGCCCAGTCTGTGCTGGTACTGGCCCTGTCGGTGCTGGTACTGGCCCAGTCTCTGCTGGTACTTGCCCAGTTAGTTCTGGCACCCGCCCAGTCTGTGCTGGTACTGGCCCAGTCCGTGCTGGTACTGGCCCAGACTGTGCTGGTACCTGCCTGGTCTGCGCTGGTAACAGCCCATTCTGTACTGGTACTGGCCCAGTCTTTGCTGGTACCGGCCCGGTCTGTGCTGGTAACAGCCCATTCTGTGCTAGTAATGGCCCATTCTGTGCTGATACCCGCCCAGTCTGTGCTGGTACTGGCTCAGTCTGTGCTGGTACCCGCCTGGTCTGTGCTGGTATCGGCCCATTCTGTGCTGGTACTGGCCCAATCTGTGCTGGAACCTGCCCAGTCTGTGCTGATAAAGACCCAGTATGTGCTGGTACTGGCCCATTCTGTGCTGGTACTGGCCCAGTCTGTGCTGGTACTGGCCCAGTCTGTGCTGGTAATGGCCCAGTCTGTGCTGGTACTGGCCCGGTCTGTGCTGGTACTGGCCCAGTCTGTGCTGGTACTGGCCCAGTCTGTGCTGGTACTGGCCCAGTCTGTGCTGGTACCCACCCAGTCTGTGCTTGTACTGGCCCAGTCTGTGCTGGTACCCGCCCGGTTTGTGCAGGTACCGGCCCAGTCTGTGCTGGTACTGGCCCAGTCTGTGCTGGTACTGGCCCAGTCTGTGCTGGTAATGGCCCAGTCTGTGCAGGTACTGGCCCGGTCTGTGCTGGTACTGGCCCAGTCTGTGCTGGTACTGGCCCAGTCTGTGCTGGTACCCACCCAGTCTGTGCTTGTACTGGCCGAGTCTGTGCTGGTACCCGCCCGGTTTGTGCTGGTACCGGCCCAGTCTGTGCTGGTACTGGCCCAGTCTGTGCTGGTACTGGCCCAGTCTGTGCTGGTAATGGCCCAGTCTGTGCTGGTACCCGTCCAGTCTCTGTTGGTTCTGCCCAGTCTGTGCTGGCACCCGCCCGGTCTGTGCTGGTACCCGTCCGGTCTGTGCTGGTAATGGCCCAGTCTGTGCTGGTACTGGCCCAGTCTGTGCTGGTACTGGCCCTGTCGGTTCTGGTACTGGCAGAGTCTGTTCTGGCACCCGCCCAGTCCGTGCTGGTACTGGCCCAGTCTGTGCAGGTACTGGCCCAGTCTGCGCTGGTACCTGCCCGGTCTGTGCTGGTAACAGCCCATTCAGTGCTGCTACTGGCCCAGTCTGTGCTGGTACCTGCCAGGTCTGTGCTGGTAACAGCCCATTCTGTGCTGGTACAGGCCCATTCTTTGCTGATACCCAACCGGTCTATGCTGGTACTGGCCCAGTCTGTGCTGGTACCCGCCCGGTCTGTGCTGCTACTGGCGCAGTCTGTGCTGGTACTGGGCCGGTCTGTGCTGGTAATGGCCCAGTCTGTGCTGGTACTGGCCCTGTCGGTGCTGGTACTGGCCCAGTCTCTGCTGGTACTTGCCCAGTTAGTTCTGGCACCCGCCCAGTCTGTGCTGGTACTGGCCCAGTCCGTGCTGGTACTGGCCCAGTCTGTGCTGGTACCTGCCTGGTCTGCGCTGGTAACAGCCCATTCTGTACTGGTACTGGCCCAGTCTTTGCTGGTACCGGCCCGGTCTGTGCTGGTAACAGCCCATTCTGTGCTAGTAATGGCCCATTCTGTGCTGATACCCGCCCAGTCTGTGCTGGTACTGGCTCAGTCTGTGCTGGTACCCGCCTGGTCTGTGCTGGTATCGGCCCATTCTGTGCTGGTACTGGCCCAGTCTGTGCTGGGACGGGCCCAGTCTGTGCAGGCTCCCGCCCGGTCTGTGCTGGTACTGGCCCAGTCTGTGCTGGCACCCGCCCTGTCTGTGCTGGTACTGGCCCAGTCTGTGCTGGTACCCGCCCGGTCTGTGCTGGTACTGGTCCGGTATGTGCTGGTACTCTCCCAGTCTGTGCTGGCACCCGCCCGGTCTATGCAGGTACCTGCCCAGTGAGTGCTGGTACCCGCCCGTTCTGTGCTGGTACTGGCCCAGTCTGTGCTGGTACCTGCCAGGTCTGTGCTGGTACTGGCCCAGTCTGTGCTGGAACTGGTCCAGTCTGTGCTGGTTCCCGCCCAGTCTGTGCTGGCACCCGCCCGGTCTGTGCTGGCACCCGCCCAGTCTGTGCTGGTACTGGCCCAGTCTGTGCAGGTACTGGCCCAGTCTGTGCTGGTACTGGCCCAGTCTGTGCTGGCACCTGCCCGGTCAATGCTGGAACCTGCCCGGTCTGTGCTGGTACTGGCCAAGTCTGTGCTGGTACTCTCCCAGTCTGTGCTGGCACCCGCCCGGTCTGTGCTGGTACCTGCCCAGTCTGTGCTCGGACCCACCCGGTCAGTGCTGGTACTGGCCCAGTCTGTGCTGGTACCTGCCCGGTCTGTGCTGGTACTCGCCCAGTATGTGCTGGTACTGGTCCAGTCTGTGCTGGTACCCGCCCAGTCTGTGCTGGCACCCGCCCGGTCTGTGCTTGTACTGGCCCAGTCTGTGCAGGTACCCGCCCGGTTTGTGCTGGTACCGGCCCAGCCTGTGCTTGTACTGGCCCAGTCTGTGCTGGTACCCGCCTAGTCTGTGCTGGTACTGGACCTGTCTGTGCTGGTACCCGTCCAGTCTGTGTTGGTACTGGCCCAGTCTGTGCTGGCACCCGCCTGTTCTGTGCTGGTACTAGCCCTGTCTGTGTTGCTACTGGCCCGGTCTGTGCTGGTACTGGCCCAGTCTGTGCTGGTACCCGCCCGGTCTGTGCTGGTACTGGCCCATTCTGTGCTTGTACCCGCCCGGTCTGTGCTGGTACTGGCCCAGTCTGTGCTGGTACTGGCCCAGTCTGTGCTGGTACCTCCCCAGTCTGCGCTGGTACCCGCCCGATCTGTGCTGGTACTGGCCCAGTCTGTGCTGGTACCCGCCAGGTCTGTGCTGGTACTGGCCCGGTCTGTGCTGGTATTGGCCCAGTCTGTGCTGGTACTGGCCCAGTCTGTGCTGGTACTGGCTCAGTGTGTGCTGTTACCCGCCCGGTCTGTGCTGGTACCGGCCCATTCTGTGCTGGCACTGGCCCGGTCGGTGCTGGTACTGGCACAGTCTGTGCTGGTACCTGCCCAGTCTGTGCTGGTAAAGGCCCAGTCTGTGCTGGTACTGGCCCAGTCTGTGCTGGTACTGGCCCAGTCTGTGCTGGTACCCACCCAGTCTGTGCTTGTACTGGCACAGTCTGTGCTGGTACCCGCCCGGTTTGTGCTGGTACCGGCCCAGTCTATGCTGGTACTGGCCCAGTCTCTGCTGGTACTGGCCCAGTCTGTGCTGGTAATGGCCCAGGCTGTGCTGGAACCCGTCCAGTCTCTGTTGGTACTGCCCAGTCTGTGCTGGCACCCCCCCCGGTCTGTGCTGGTACCCGTCCAGTCTGTGCTGGTAATGGCCCAGTCTGTGCTGGTACTGGCTCAGTCTGTGCTGTTACCTGCCCGGTCTGTGCTGGTAACAGCCCATTCTGTGCAGGTACTGGCACAGTCTATGCTGCTACTGGCTCAGTCTGTGCTGGTAACCGCCTGGTCTGTGCTGGTACCAGCCCATTCTGGGCTGGGACTGGCCCCGTCTGTGCTGGTACCTGTCCAGTCTGTGCTGGTAAAGACCCAGTCTGTGCGGGGACTGGCCCGGTCTGTGCTGGTACTGGCCCGGTCTGTGCTGGTACTGGCCCAATCCGTGCTGGCACTAGCCCAGTCTGTGCTGGCACCCACCCCGTCTGTGCTTGTACTGGCCCAGTCTGTGCTGGTACCCGCCCGGTCTGTGCTGGTACCGGCCCAGTCTGTGCTGGTAATGGCCCAGTCTGTGCTGGTACTGTCCCGGTCTGTGCTGGTACTGGCCCAGTCTGTGCTGGTACTGGCCCAGTCTGTGCTGGTACCCACCCAGTCTGTGCTTGTACTGGCCCAGTCTGTGCTGGTACCCGCCCGGTTTGTGCAGGTACCGGCCCAGTCTGTGCTGGTACTGGCCCAGTCTGTGCTGGTACTGGCCCAGTCTGTGCTGGTAATGGCCCAGTCTGTGCAGGTACTGGCCCGGTCTGTGCTGGTACTGGCCCAGTCTGTGCTGGTACTGGCCCAGTCTGTGCTGGTACCCACCCAGTCTGTGCTTGTACTGGCCGAGTCTGTGCTGGTACCCGCCCGGTTTGTGCTGGTACCGGCCCAGTCTGTGCTGGTACTGGCCCAGTCTGTGCTGGTACTGGCCCAGTCTGTGCTGGTAATGGCCCAGTCTGTGCTGGTACCCGTCCAGTCTCTGTTGGTTCTGCCCAGTCTGTGCTGGCACCCGCCCGGTCTGTGCTGGTACCCGTCCGGTCTGTGCTGGTAATGGCCCAGTCTGTGCTGGTACTGGCCCAGTCTGTGCTGGTACTGGCCCTGTCGGTTCTGGTACTGGCAGAGTCTGTTCTGGCACCCGCCCAGTCCGTGCTGGTACTGGCCCAGTCTGTGCAGGTACTGGCCCAGTCTGCGCTGGTACCTGCCCGGTCTGTGCTGGTAACAGCCCATTCAGTGCTGCTACTGGCCCAGTCTGTGCTGGTACCTGCCAGGTCTGTGCTGGTAACAGCCCATTCTGTGCTGGTACAGGCCCATTCTTTGCTGATACCCGCCCGGTCTATGCTGGTACTGGCCCAGTCTGTGCTGGTACCCGCCCGGTCTGTGCTGCTACTGGCGCAGTCTGTGCTGGTACTGGGCCGGTCTGTGCTGGTAATGGCCCAGTCTGTGCTGGTACTGGCCCTGTCGGTGCTGGTACTGGCCCAGTCTCTGCTGGTACTTGCCCAGTTAGTTCTGGCACCTGCCCAGTCTGTGCTGGTACTGGCCCAGTCCGTGCTGGTACTGGCCCAGTCTGTGCTGGTACCTGCCTGGTCTGCGCTGGTAACAGCCCATTCTGTACTGGTACTGGCGCAGTCTTTGCTGGTACCGGCCCGGTCTGTGCTGGTAACAGCCCATTCTGTGCTAGTAATGGCCCATTCTGTGCTGATACCCGCCCAGTCTGTGCTGGTACTGGCTCAGTCTGTGCTGGTACCCGCCTGGTCTGTGCTGGTATCGGCCCATTCTGTGCTGGTACTGGCCCAGTCTGTGCTGGGACGGGCCCAGTCTGTGCAGGCTCCCGCCCGGTCTGTGCTGGTACTGGCCCAGTCTGTGCTGGCACCCGCCCTGTCTGTGCTGGTACTGGCCCAGTCTGTGCTGGTACCCGCCCGGTCTGTGCTGGTACTGGTCCGGTCTGTGCTGGTACTCTCCCAGTCTGTGCTGGCACCCGCCCGGTCTATGCAGGTACCTGCCCAGTGAGTGCTGGTACCCGCCCGTTCTGTGCTGGTACTGGCCCAGTCTGTGCTGGTACCTGCCAGGTCTGTGCTGGTACTGGCCCAGTCTGTGCTGGAACTGGTCCAGTCTGTGCTGGCACCCGCCCAGTCTGTGCTGGCACCCGCCCGGTCTGTGCTGGCACCCGCCCAGTCTGTGCTGGTACTGGCCCAGTCTGTGCAGGTACTGGCCCAGTCTGTGCTGGTACTGGCCCAGTCTGTGCTGGCACCTGCCCGGTCAATGCTGGAACCTGCCCGGTCTGTGCTGGTACTGGCCAAGTCTGTGCTGGTACTCTCCCAGTCTGTGCTGGCACCCGCCCGGTCTGTGCTGGTACCTGCCCAGTCTGTGCTCGGACCCACCCGGTCTGTGCTGGTACTGGCCCAGTCTGTGCTGGTACCTGCCCGGTCTGTGCTGGTACTCGCCCAGTATGTGCTGGTACTGGTCCAGTCTGTGCTGGTACCCGCCCAGTCTGTGCTGGCACCCGCCCGGTCTGTGCTTGTACTGGCCCAGTCTGTGCAGGTACCCGCCCGGTTTGTGCTGGTACCGGCCCAGCCTGTGCTTGTACTGGCCCAGTCTGTGCTGGTACCCGCCTAGTCTGTGCTGGTACTGGACCTGTCTGTGCTGGTACCCGTCCAGTCTGTGTTGGTACTGGCCCAGTCTGTGCTGGCACCCGCCTGTTCTGTGCTGGTACTAGCCCTGTCTGTGTTGCTACTGGCCCGGTCTGTGCTGGTACTGGCCCAGTCTGTGCTGGTACCCGCCCGGTCTGTGCTGGTACTGGCCCATTCTGTGCTTGTACCCGCCCGGTCTGTGCTGGTACTGGCCCAGTCTGTGCTGGTACTGGCCCAGTCTGTGCTGGTACCTCCCCAGTCTGCGCTGGTACCCCGCCCGATCTGTGCTGGTACTGGCCCAGTCTGTGCTGGTACCCGCCAGGTCTGTGCTGGTACTGGCCCGGTCTGTGCTGGTATTGGCCCAGTCTGTGCTGGTACTGGCCCAGTCTGTGCTGGTACTGGCTCAGTGTGTGCTGTTACCCGCCCGGTCTGTGCTGGTACCGGCCCATTCTGTGCTGGCACTGGCCCGGTCGGTGCTGGTACTGGCACAGTCTGTGCTGGTACCTGCCCAGTCTGTGCTGGTAAAGGCCCAGTCTGTGCTGGTACTGGCCCAGTCTGTGCTGGTACTGGCCCAGTCTGTGCTGGTACTGGCCCAGTCTGTGCTGGTACCCACCCAGTCTGTGCTTGTACTGGCACAGTCTGTGCTGGTACCCGCCCGGTTTGTGCTGGTACCGGCCCAGTCTATGCTGGTACTGGCCCAGTCTCTGCTGGTACTGGCCCAGTCTGTGCTGGTAATGGCCCAGGCTGTGCTGGAACCCGTCCAGTCTCTGTTGGTACTGCCCAGTCTGTGCTGGCACCCCCCCGGTCTGTGCTGGTACCCGTCCAGTCTGTGCTGGTAATGGCCCAGTCTGTGCTGGTACTGGCTCAGTCTGTGCTGTTACCTGCCCGGTCTGTGCTGGTAACAGCCCATTCTGTGCAGGTACTGGCACAGTCTATGCTGCTACTGGCTCAGTCTGTGCTGGTAACCGCCTGGTCTGTGCTGGTACCAGCCCATTCTGGGCTGGGACTGGCCCCGTCTGTGCTGGTACCTGTCCAGTCTGTGCTGGTAAAGACCCAGTCTGTGCGGGGACTGGCCCGGTCTGTGCTGGTACTGGCCCGGTCTGTGCTGGTACTGGCCCAATCCGTGCTGGCACTAGCCCAGTCTGTGCTGGCACCCACCCCGTCTGTGCTTGTACTGGCCCAGTCTGTGCTGGTACCCCGCCCGGTCTGTGCTGGTACCGGCCCAGTCTGTGCTGGTAATGGCCCAGTCTGTGCTGGGACCTGCCCAGTCTGTGTTGGTAGTGGCCCAGTCTGTGCTATTACCTGCCCAGTTCTTGCTGGTACTGGCCCAGTCTGTGCTGGTACTGGTCCAGTCTGTGCTGGTTCCCGCCCAGTCTGTGCTGGCACCCGCCCGGTCTGTGCTGGCACCCGCCCAGTCTGTGCTGGTACTGGCCCAGTCTGTGCTGGTACTGGCCCAGTGTGTGCTGGTACTGGCCCAGTCTGTTCTGGCACCCGCCCAGTCTCTGCTGGTACCTGCCCGGTCTGTGCTGGTACTGGCCCGGTCTGTGTTGGTACTCTACCAGTCTGTGCTGGCACCCGCCCGGTCTGCGCTGCTACCTGCCCTGTCTGTGCTGGGACCCACCCGGTCTGTGCTTGTACTGGCCCAGTCTGTGCTGGTACTTGCCCAGTCTGTGCTGGTACTCGCCCAGTCCGTGCTGGTACTGCTCCAGTCTGTGCTGGTACCCGCCCAGTCTGTGCTGGCACCCGCGCGGTCTGTACTGGCACCCACCCGCTCTGTGCTGGTACAGGCTCAGTCTGTGCTGTTACTTGCTCAGTCTGTGCTGGTACCGGCCCTTTCTGTGCTGATACTGGCACGTTCTGTGCTGGTACTGGCCCAGTCTGTGCTGGTACCTGCCCAGTCTGTGCTGTTAAAGGCCCAGTCTGTGCTGGTACTGGCCCGGTTTGTGCTGGTACTGGCCCAGTCTCTGCTGGTACTGACCAAGTCTGTGCTGGTACTGGCCCAGTCTGTGCTGGTACCCACCCAGTCTGTGCTTGCACTGGCCCAGTCTGTGCTGGTACCCGCCCGGTTTGTTCTGGTACTGGCCCAGCCTGTGCTGGTACTGGCCCAGTCTGTGCTGGTACCCGCCTAGTCTGTGCTGGTAGTGGCCCTGTCTGTGCTGGTACCCGTCCAGTCTGTGTTGGTACTGGCCCAGTCTGTGCTGGTAATGGCCCAGTCTGTGCTGGTTCCCGTCCAGTCTGTGTTGGTACTGGCCCAGTCTGTGCTGGCACCAGCTCGGTCTGTGCTGGTACCCGTCCAGTCTGTGCTGGTAATGGCCCAGTCTGTGCTGGGACGGGCCCAGTCTGTGCTGGCACCCGCCCAGTCTGTGCTGGTACTGGCCCGGTCTGTGCTGGTATTGGCCCAGTCTGTGCTGGTACCCGCCCGGTCTGTGCTGGTAACTGCCTGGTCAGTGCTGGTAGTGGCCCAGTCTGTGCTGGTACCTGCCCAGTCTGTGCTGGTACTGGCGCAGTCTGTGCTGGTAACCGCCCGGTCTGTGCTGGTACTGGCCCAGCCTGTGCTGGTCCCTGCCCGGTCTGTGCTGGTACTGGCCCGGTCTGTGCTTGTACCCGCCCAGTGTGTGCTGGTACTGGCCCAATCTTTGCTGGTACTGGCCCAGTCTGTGCTGGTACTGGCCCATTCTGTGCTGGTAATGGCTCAGTCTGTGCTGGTACTGGCCCAGTTTGTGCTGGCACCCGCTCGGTCTGTGCTGGTACCCGTCCAGGCTGTGCTGGTAATGGCCCAGTCTGTGCTGGGACGGGCCCAGTCTGTGCTGGCTCCCGCCCGGTCTGTGCTGGTACCTGCCCAGTGAGTGCTGGTACCCGCCCGTTCTGTGCTGGTACTGGCCCAGCCTGTGCTGGTACTGGCCCAGTCTGTGCTGGTACCCGCCTTGTCTGTGCTGGTAGTGGCCCTCTCTGTGCTGGTACCCGCCAGTCTGTGTTGGTACTGGCCCAGTCTGTGCTGGTAATGGCCCAGTCTGTGCTGGTACCTGCCCAGTCTGTGCTGGTAATGGCCCAGTCTGTGCTGGTTCCCGTCCAGCCTGTGTTGGTACTGGCCCAGTCTGTGCTGGCACCAGCTCGGTCTGTGCTGGTACCCGTCCAGTCTGGGCTGGTAATGGCCCAGTCTGTGCTGGGACGGGCCCAGTCTGTGCTGGCACCCGCCCAGTCTGTGCTGGTACTGGCCCGGTCTGTGCTGGTACTGGCCCAGTCTGTGCTGGTACCCGCCCGGTCTGTGCTGGTACCTGCCTGGTCAGTGCTGGTAGTGGCCCAGTCTGTGCTGGTACCTGCCCAGTCTGTGCTGGTACTGGCCCAGTCTGTGCTGGTAACCGCCCGGTCTGTGCTGGTACTGGCCCAGTCTGTGCTGGTCCCTGCCCGGTCTGTGCTGGTACTGGCCCGGTCTGTGCTGGTACTGGCCCAGTGTGTGCTGGTACTGGCCCAATCTTTGCTGGTACTGGCCCAGTCTGTGCTGGTACTGGCCCATTCTGTGCTGGTAATGGCTCAGTCTGTGCTGGTACCGACCCAGTCTGTGCTGGCACCCGCTCGGTCTGTGCTGGTACCCGTCCAGGCTGTGCTGGTAATTGCCCAGTCTGTGCTGGGACGGGCCCAGTCTGTGCTGGCTCCCGCCCGGTCTGTGCTGGTACTGGCCCAGTCTGTGCTGGCACCCGCCCTGTCTGTGCTGGTACTGGCCCAGTCTGTGCTGGTACCCGCCCGGTCTGTGCTGGTACTGGCCCGGTCTGTGCTGGTACCTGCCCAGTCTGTGCTGGTAATGGCCCAGTCTGTGCTGGTTCCCGTCCAGCCTGTGTTGGTACTGGCCCAGTCTGTGCTGGCACCAGCTCGGTCTGTGCTGGTACCCGTCCAGTCTGGGCTGGTAATGGCCCAGTCTGTGCTGGGACGGGCCCAGTCTGTGCTGGCACCCGCCCAGTCTGTGCTGGTACTGGCCCGGTCTGTGCTGGTACTGGCCCAGTCTGTGCTGGTACCCGCCCGGTCTGTGCTGGTACCTGCCTGGTCAGTGCTGGTAGTGGCCCAGTCTGTGCTGGTACCTGCCCAGTCTGTGCTGGTACTGGCCCAGTCTGTGCTGGTAACCGCCCGGTCTGTGCTGGTACTGGCCCAGTCTGTGCTGGTCCCTGCCCGGTCTGTGCTGGTACTGGCCCGGTCTGTGCTGGTACTGGCCCAGTGTGTGCTGGTACTGGCCCAATCTTTGCTGGTACTGGCCCAGTCTGTGCTGGTACTGGCCCATTCTGTGCTGGTAATGGCTCAGTCTGTGCTGGTACCGACCCAGTCTGTGCTGGCACCCGCTCGGTCTGTGCTGGTACCCGTCCAGGCTGTGCTGGTAATTGCCCAGTCTGTGCTGGGACGGGCCCAGTCTGTGCTGGCTCCCGCCCGGTCTGTGCTGGTACTGGCCCAGTCTGTGCTGGCACCCGCCCTGTCTGTGCTGGTACTGGCCCAGTCTGTGCTGGTACCCCGCCCGGTCTGTGCTGGTACTGGCCCGGTCTGTGCTGGTACTCTCCCAGTCTGTGCTGGCACCCGCCCGGTCAATGCAGGTACCTGCCCAGTGAGTGCTGGTACCAGCCCGTTCTGTGCTGGTACTGGCCCAGTCTGTGCTGGTACCTGCCAGGTCTGTGCTGGTACTGGTCCAGTCTGTGCTGGTACTGGTCCAGTCTGTGCTGGTTCCCGCCCAGTCTGTGCTGGCACCCGCCCGGTCTGTGCTGGCACCCGCCCAGTCTGTGCTGGTACTGGCCCAGTCTGTGCAGGTACTGGCCCAGTCTGTGCTGGTACTGGCCCAGTCTGTGCTGGCACCCGCCCGGTCTGTGCGGGTACCTGCCCGGTCTGTGCTGGTACTGGCCCGGTCTGTGCTGGTACTCTCCCAGTCTGTGCTCGGACCCGCCTGTTCTGTGCTGGTACTGGCCCTGTCTGTGTTGGTACTGGCCCGGTCTGTGCTGGTACTGGCCCAGTCTGTGCTGGTACCCGCCCGCTCTGTGCTGGTACTGGCCCATTCTGTGCTTGTACCTGCCCGGTCTGTGCTGGTACTGGCCCAGTCTGTGCTGGTACTGGCCCAGTCTGTGCTGGTACCTCCCCAGTCTGCGCTGGTACCCCGCCCGATCTGTGCTGGTACTGGCCCAGTCTGTGCTGGTACCCGCCCGTTCTATGCTGGTACTGGCCCAATCTGTGCTGGTACTGGCCCAGTCTGTGCTGGTACTGGCCCATTCTGTGCTGGTACCGGCTCAGTCTGTGCTGTTACCCGCACGGTCTGTCCTGGCACCCGCCCGGTCTGTGCTGGCACCCGCCCGGTCTGTGCTGGCACCCGCCCCGTCTGTGCTGGTACTGTCCCAGTTTGTGATGGCGCCCGCCCGGTCTGTGCTGGTACTGGCCCAGTCTGTGCTGGTACTGTCCCATTCTGTGCTGGTACCCGCCCGGTCTGTGCTGGTACTGGCCCAGTCTGTGCTGGTAATGGTCCAGTCTGTGCTGGTACTGGCCCAGTCTGTGCTGGTACTGGCCCAGTCTGTGCTGGCTCCCGCACAGTCTGTGCTGGGACTGGCCCAGTCTGTGCTGGTACTGGCCCAGTCTGTGCTGGTATCCGCCCAGTCTGTGCTGGTACAGGCCCAGATGTGCTGGTAATGGTCCAGTCTGTGCTGGTACCGGCCCATTCTGTGCGGGTACTGGCCCAGTCTGTGCTGGCACCCGCCCGGTCTGTGCTGGTACTGGCACAGTCTGTGCTGGTACTGGCCCAGTCTGTGCTGGTACCTGCCCAGTGTGTGCTGGTACCGGCCCATTCTGTGCTGCGACTGGCCCAGTCTGTGCTGGTACTGGCTCAGTGTGTGCTGTTACCAGCCCGGTGTGTGCTGGTACCGGCCCATTCTGTGCTGGTACTGGCCCAGTCTGTGCTGGTACTGGCCCTGTCGGTTCTGGTACTGGCACAGTCTGTTCTGGCACCCGCCCAGTCTGTGCTGGTACTGGCCCAGTCTGTGCAGTTACTGGCCCAGTCTGCGCTGGTACCTGCCCGGTCTGTGCTGGTAACAGCCCATTCAGTGCTGCTACTGGCCCAGTCTGTGCTGGTACCTGCCAGGTCTGTGCTGGTAACAGCCCATTCTGTGCTGGTACAGGCCCATTCTGTGCTGATACACGCCCGGTCTATGCTGGTACTGGCCCAGTCTGTGCTGGTACCCGCCCGGTCTGTGCTGCTACTGGCCCAGTCTGTGCTGGTACTGGGCCGGTCTGTGCTGGTACTGGCCCTGTCGGTGCTGGTACTGGCCCAGTCTCTGCTGGTACTTGCCCAGTTAGTTCTGGCACCCGCCCAGTCTGTGCTGGTACTGGCCCAGTCCGTGCTGGTACTGGCCCAGTCTGTGCTGGTACCTGCCTGGTCTGCGCTGGTAACAGCCCATTCTGTACTGGTACTGGCCCAGTCTTTGCTGGTACCGGCCAGGTCTGTGCTGGTAACAGCCCATTCTGTGCTAGTAATGGCCCATTCTGTGCTGATACCCGCCCAGTCTGTGCTGGTACTGGCTCAGTCTGTGCTGGTACCCGCCTGGTCTGTGCTGGTATCGGCCCATTCTGTGCTGGTACTGGCCCAGTCTGTGCTGGAACCTGCCCAGTCTGTGCTGATAAAGACCCAGTATGTGCTGGTACTGGCCCATTCTGTGCTGGTACTGGCCCAGTCTGTGCTGGTACGGGCCCAGTCTGTGCTGGTAATGGCCCAGTCTGTGCTGGTACTGGCCCGGTCTGTGCTGGTACTGGCCCAGTCTGTGCTGGTACTGGCCCAGTCTGTGCTGGTACTGGCCCAGTCTGTGCTGGTACCCACCCAGTCTGTGCTTGTACTGGCCCAGTCTGTGCTGGTACCCCGCCCGGTTTGTGCAGGTACCGGCCCAGTCTGTGCTGGTACTGGCCCAGTCTGTGCTGGTACTGGCCCAGTCTGTGCTGGTAATGGCCCAGTCTGTGCAGGTACTGGCCCGGTCTGTGCTGGTACTGGCCCAGTCTGTGCTGGTACTGGCCCAGTCTGTGCTGGTACCCACACAGTCTGTGCTTGTACTGGCCGAGTCTGTGCTGGTACCCGCCCGGTTTGTGCTGGTACCGGCCCAGTCTGTGCTGGTACTGGCCCAGTCTGTGCTGGTACTGGCCCAGTCTGTGCTGGTAATGGCCCAGTCTGTGCTGGTACCCGTCCAGTCTCTGTTGGTTCTGCCCAGTCTGTGCTGGCACCCGCCCGGTCTGTGCTGGTACCCGTCCGGTCTGTGCTGGTAATGGCCCAGTCTGTGCTGGTACTGGCCCAGTCTGTGCTGGTACTGGCCCTGTCGGTTCTGGTACTGGCAGAGTCTGTTCTGGCACCCGCCCAGTCCGTGCTGGTACTGGCCCAGTCTGCGCTGGTACCTGCCCGGTCTGTGCTGGTAACAGCCCATTCAGTGCTGCTACTGGCCCAGTCTGTGCTGGTACCTGCCAGGTCTGTGCTGGTAACAGCCCATTCTGTGCTGGTACAGGCCCATTCTTTGCTGATACCCGCCCGGTCTATGCTGGTACTGGCCCAGTCTGTGCTGGTACCCGCCCGGTCTGTGCTGCTACTGGCGCAGTCTGTGCTGGTACTGGGCCGGTCTGTGCTGGTAATGGCCCAGTCTGTGCTGGTACTGGCCCTGTCGGTGCTGGTACTGGCCCAGTCTCTGCTGGTACTTGCCCAGTTAGTTCTGGCACCCGCCCAGTCTGTGCTGGTACTGGCCCAGTCCGTGCTGGTACTGGCCCAGTCTGTGCTGGTACCTGCCTGGTCTGCGCTGGTAACAGCCCATTCTGTACTGGTACTGGCCCAGTCTTTGCGGGTACCGGCCCGGTCTGTGCTGGTAACAGCCCATTCTGTGCTAGTAATGGCCCATTCTGTGCTGATACCCGCCCAGTCTGTGCTGGTACTGGCTCAGTCCGTGCTGGTACTGGCCCAGTCTGTGCTGGTACTGGCCCAGTCTGTGCTGGTACTGGCCCTGTCGGTTCTGGTACTGGCAGAGTCTGTTCTGGCACCCGCCCAGTCCGTGCAGGTACTGGCCCAGTCTGCGCTGGTACCTGCCCGGTCTGTGCTGGTAACAGCCCATTCAGTGCTGCTACTGGCCCAGTCTGTGCTGGTACCTGCCAGGTCTGTGCTGGTAACAGCCCATTCTGTGCTGGTACAGGCCCATTCTTTGCTGATACCCGCCCGGTCTATGCTGGTACTGGCCCAGTCTGTGCTGGTACCCGCCCGGTCTGTGCTGCTACTGGCGCAGTCTGTGCTGGTACTGGGCCGGTCTGTGCTGGTAATGGCCCAGTCTGTGCTGGTACTGGCCCTGTCGGTGCTGGTACTGGCCCAGTCTCTGCTGGTACTTGCCCAGTTAGTTCTGGCACCCGCCCAGTCTGTGCTGGTACTGGCCCAGTCCGTGCTGGTACTGGCCCAGTCTGTGCTGGTACCTGCCTGGTCTGCGCTGGTAACAGCCCATTCTGTACTGGTACTGGCCCAGTCTTTGCTGGTACCGGCCCGGTCTGTGCTGGTAACAGCCCATTCTGTGCTAGTAATGGCCCATTCTGTGCTGATACCCGCCCAGTCTGTGCTGGTACTGGCTCAGTCTGTGCTGGTACCCGCCTGGTCTGTGCTGGTATCGGCCCATTCTGTGCTGGTACTGGCCCAGTCTGTGCTGGAACCTGCCCAGTCTGTGCTGATAAAGACCCAGTATGGGCTGGTACTGGCCCGGTCTGTGCTGGTAATGGCTCAGTCTGTGCTGGTACTGGCCCGGTCTGTGCCGGCACCCGCCCGCTCTGTGCTGGTAACTGCCCGCTCTGTGCTGGTACAGGCTCAGTCTGTGCTGTTACTTGCTCAGTCTGTGCTGGTACCGGCCATTTCTGTGCTGGTACTGGCACGTTCTGTGCTGGTACTGGCCCAGTCTGTGCTGGTAGCTGCCCAGTCTGTGCTGTTAAAGGCCCAGTCTGTGCTGGTACTGGCCCGGTCTGTGCTGGTACTGGCCCAGTCTCTGCTGGTACTGACCCAGTCTGTGCTGGTACTGGCCCAGTCTGTGCTGCTACCCACCCAGTCTGTGCTTGCACTGGCCCAGTCTGTGCTGGTACCCGCCCGGTTTGTGCTGGTACTGGCCCAGCCTGTGCAGGTACTGGCCCAGTCTGTGCTGGTACCCGCCTAGTCTTTGCTGGTAGTGGCCCTGTTTGTGCTGGTACCGTTCCAGTCTGTGTTGGTACTGGCCCAGTCTGTGCTGGTATTGGCCCAGTCTGTGCTGGTACCTGCCCAGTCTGTGCTGGTAATGGCCCAGTCTGTGCTGGTTCCTGTCCAGTCTGTGTTGGTACTGGCCCAGTCTGTGCTGGCACCAGCTCGGTCTGTGCTGGTACCCGTCCAGTCTGTGCTGGTAATGGCCCAGTCTGTGCTGGGACGGGCCCAGTCTGTGCTGGCACCTGCGCAGTCTGTGCTGGTACTGGCCCGGTCTGTGCTGGTAATGGCCCAGTCTGTGCTGGTACCCCGCCCGGTCTGTGCTGGTACCTGCCCGTTTAGTGCTGGTAATGGCCCAGTCTGTGCTGGTACCTGCCCAGTCTGTGCTGGTACTGGCCCAGTTTGTGCTGGTAACCGCCCGGTCTGTGCTGGTACTGGCCCAGTCTGTGCTGGTCCCTGCCCGGTTTGTGCTGGTACTGGCCCGGTCTGTGCTGGTACCCGCCCAGTCTGTGCTGGTACTGGCCCATTCTGTGCTGGTAATGGCTCTGTCTGTGATGGTACTGGCCCAGTCTGTGCTGGCACCCGCTCGGTCTGTGCTGGTACCCGTCCAGTCTGTGCTGGTAATGGCCCAGTCTGTGCTGGGACGGGCCCAGTCTGTGCTGGCTCCCGCCCGGTCTGTGCTGGTACTGGCCCAGTCTGCGCTGGCACCCGCCCGGTCTGTGCTGGTACTGGCCCAGTCTGTGCTGGTACCCGCCCGGTCTGTGCTGGTACTGGCCCGGTCTGTGCTGGTACTCTCCCAGTCTGTGCTGGCACCCGCCCGGTCTATGCAGGTACCTGCCCAGTGAGTGCTGGTACCCGCCCGTTCTGTGCTGGTACTGGCCCAGTCTGTGCTGGTACCTGCCCGGTCTGTGCTGGTACTGGCCCAGTCTGTGCTGGTACTGGTCCAGTCTGTGCTGGTTCCCGCCCAGTCTGTGCTGGCACCCGCCCGGTCTGTGCTGGCACCCGCCCAGTCTGTGCTGGTACTGGCCCAGTCTGTGCTGGTACTGGCCCAGTCTGTGCTGGCACCCGCCCGGTCTGTGCTGGTACCTGCCCGGTCTGTGCTGGTACTGGCCCGGTCTGTGCTGGTACTCTCCCAGTCTGTGCTGGCACCCGCCCGGTCTGTGCTGGTACCTGCCCAGTCTGTGCTCGGACACGCCCGGTCTGTGCTGGTACTGGCCCAGTCTGTGCTGGTACCTGCCCGGTCTGTGCTGGTACTCGCCCAGTCTGTGCTGGTACTGGTCCAGTCTGTGCTGGTACCCGCCCAGTCTGTGCTGGCACCCGCCCGGTCTGTGCTGGCACCCGCCTGGGCTGTGCTGGCACCCGCCCGCTCTGTACTGGCTCAGTCTGTGCTGGTACTTGCTCAGTCTGTGCTGGTACCGGCCCTTTCTGTGCTGGTACTGGCCCATTCTGTGCTGGTACTGGCCCAGTCTGTGCTGGTACCTGCCCAGTCTGTGCTGGTAAAGGCCCAGTCTGTGCTGGTACTGGCCCGGTCTGTGCTGGGACTGGCCCAGTCTGTGCTGGTACTGACCCAGTCTTTGCTGGTACTGGCCCAGTCTGTGCTGGTACCCGCCTAGTCTGTGCTGGTACTGGCCCTGTCTGTGCTGTTACCCGTCCAGTCTGTGTTGGTACTGGCCCAGTCTGTGCTGGCACCCGCCTGTTCTGTGCTGGTACCCGCCCTGTCTGTGTTGGTACTGGCCCGGTCTGTGCTGGTACTGGCCCAGTCTGTGCAGGTACCCGCCCGCTCTGTGCTGGTACTGGCCCAGTCTGTGCTGGTACTGGCCCAGTCTGTGCTGGTACCTCCCCAGTCTGCGCTGGTACCCGCCCGATCTGTGCTGGTACTGGCCCAGTCTGTGCTGGTACCCGCCCGTTCTGTGCTGGTACTGGCCCAATCTGTGCTGGTACTGGCCCAGTCTGTGCTGGTACTGGCCCATTCTGTGCTGGTACCGGCTCAGTCTGTGCTGGTACCCGACCGGTCTGTCCTGGCACCCGCCTGGTCTGTGCTGGTACCCGCCCGGTCTGTGCTGGCACCCGCCCTGTCTGTGCTGGCACCCGCCCCGTCTGTGCTGGTACTGTCCCAGTCTGTGATGGCGCCCGCCCGATCTGTGCTGGTACTGGCCCAGTCTGTGCTGGTACTGTCCATTCTGTGCTGGTACCCGCCCAGTCTGTGCTGGTACTGGCCCAGTCTGTGCTGGTAAATGTCCAGTCTGTACTGGTACTGGCCCAGTCTGTGCTGGTACTGGCCCAGTCTGTGCTGATTCCCGCACAGTCTGTGCTGGTACTGGCCCAGTCTGTGCTGGTACTGGCCCAGTCTGTGCTGGTACTGGCCCAGTCTGTGCTGGCACCCGCCCGGTCTGTGCTGGTACCCGCCCGGTCTGTCCTGTTACTGGCCCGGTCTGTGCTGGTACCTGCCCGGTCTGTGCCTGTACTGGTCCAGTCTGTACTGGTACTGGCCCAGTCTGTGCTGGTACCTGCCCGGTCTGTGCTGGTACTGGCCCAGTCTGTGCTGGTACGGGTCCAGTCTGTGCTGGCACCCGCCCGGTCTGTGTTGGTACTGGCTCAGTCTGTGCTGTTACCGGCCCATTCTCTGCTGGTACAGGCCCGGTCTGTGCTGGTACTGGCCCAGTCTGTGTTGGTAACTGCCCAGTCTGTGCTGGTAAAGGCCCAGTCTGTGCTGGTACTGGCCCGGTCTGTGCTGGTACTGGCCCAGTCTGTGCTGGTACTGGCCCAGTCTGTGCTGGTACCCACCCAGTCTGTGCTTGTACTGGCCCAGTCTGTGCTGGTACCCGCCCGGTTTCTGCTGGTACTGGCCCAGTCTGTGCTGGTACCCGTCCAGTCTGTGTTGGCACTGGCCCAGTCTGTGCTGGCACCCGCCTGTTCTGTGCTGGTACTGGCCCTGTCTGTGTTGGTACTGGCCCGGGCTGTGCTGGTACTGGCCCAGTCTGTGCTGGTACCCACCCGGTCTGTGCTGGTACTGTCCCAGTCTGTGCTGGTACTGGCCCAGTCTGTGCTGGTACCTCCCCAGTCTGCGCTGGTACCCGCCCGGTCTGTGCTGGTACTGGCCCAGTCTGTGCTGGTACCCGCCCGGTCTGTGCTGGTACTGGCCCAATCTGTGCTGGTACTGGCCCCGTCTGTGCTGGTACTGGCCCAGTCTGAGCTGGCACTCACCCAGTCTGTGCTGGTACTGGCCCAGTCTGTGCTGGTACTGGTCCATTCTGTGCTGGTACTAGCTCAGTCTGTGCTGGTACCCGCCCGGTCTGTGCTGGCACCCGCCCGGTCTGTGCTGGTACCCACCCAGTCTGTGCTGGCACCCGCCCGGTCTCTGCTGGCACTCGCCCTGTCTGTGCTGGTACTGTCCCAGTCTTTGCTGGCACCCGCCCGGTCTGTGCTGGTACTGGCCCAGTCTGTGCTGGTACTGGCCCAGTCTGTGCTGGTACTGGCCCAGTCTCTGCTGGCACCCGCCCGGTCTGTGCTGGTACCCGCCCGGTCTGTTCTGGTACTGGCCCGGTCTGTGCTGGTACTCTCCCAGTCTGTGCTGGCACCCGCCCGGTTTGTGCTGGTACCTGCCCAGTCTGTGCTGGTACCCGCCCAGTCTGTGCTGGTACTGGCCCAGTCTGTGCTGGTACCTGCCCAGTCTGTGCTGGTACTGGCCCAGTCTGTGCTGGTACCCACCCAGTCTGTGCTGGCACCCGCCCGGTCTGTGCTGGCACCCGCCCAGTCTGTGCTGGTACTGGTTCAGTCTGTGCTGTTGCTTGCTCATTCTGTGCTGGTACTGGCCCAGTCTGAGATGATAATGACCCGGTCTGTGCTGGTACCAGAAGTGTATGCGGTGATATCTCTTTAAGAGAATATGTAAATGATCAGGGAGCCGGGGTATAAAGCAGCATGAGAGCAACAGCCAGTTAGGAATGTAAGAGTTGCAGCTGTTGCTGACATGCCTGTTTGTTGAGCTGTCCTGTAATGCGTGTATAAATAATATACATTGGAGTCTTCCAAAACATTGAATTCATTAATAATTTACCAATCTCTGTGTTTGCATAAAGGAGTCAGAAACACACAGGTGCAGTCGAGGTGGCTGTGGGAGTCAGTGGGCTTACAGTGAATATAAGTTGATACCCTAGCTCCAGGTATGGAGACAGGGAGGCTGAGGAAGGGAAGGGAATAGTCCGAGATGGACCAGGTGGGGGTGATTCACACCGAACTCGACATGGGAACCGGGAGCGGAAGATCCCGCTGTCATTTTCCACCACTGGGAAACTGGCTTTTCAGTTGGCGCTGCACTGTCCACCCCCAAACTCCCTGGGGACTGGAAAATTCCCCCAAGGTCTGCTGCACCCCCACTCCCTTTAGCCCTGTCCCATTAACTCTTCAATCATTCAATCTCTCCAGCCTTCCATCCTGTCACCCACCCTGCCTTTGTGTCCTTCCTCCTCTCCTGCCTTTTCCACTTGTTTAAAACTGGTCACATTTCAAATCTATTCCTGTTTTAATGGACGATCACAGAACTGAAATGTCAGCCTAGATTCTATGTGCCACCTGTGCGCAGGGAAGCAGGAAAGCAGGCCATTGGTGTCTGCCTGCCCCCACCCTGCCATGATTTTACGAGCAGTGGGGTGGCATTAGCTGGGAAGCTTGCCCATGGCTCACTCAAGCTGTTATGTGGGCAATTAATCCCTGATTTAATGGGTGACGAGAGACCCTGCTGCCCAACGTGCAGCCTGCCCAGTTTGACGTTGCAGGCTAGCGGTCACTTTAAGGGGGTGGGTAGCTGCTTTTGGGCCCCTGGTGCCAATCAGAGGAATCCCCCTTCCCCCTTTCCTGTCCAACAGCCCCTCACAGTCATCCTGGCAATATTCGGGACTTAGCCAGGGAACCCATCGTTCCCTCTTCATCCCGGCCCTCCTACAGTACCATCCTTGGCCACCACTCCGAATGTTGCTGCTTCTCCTACAGAGCTGCCAGCTTCTGATTAGCCAGCAGTTCTGTGAGGTGGGACATCCTTCTGGAGATGGGCAGATGTCTCACCTCATAATAATTAAAAGCCCATCCGCCAAAAATTAAACTGGGGTGAACCAGCCAGGCAGAAGCGGGCTTGACCCCAACATTTACACTGGAGCACGGGAGCCCATACTCACCATATAGCCTAGTCCATTAACTCTCTCTCCACAGATGCTGTCACACATTGGAAAGAGAGAGCGAGTGAAAAGGGAGATGGAGCCATTCCCAGACAGACCACCAGAGAGCAGCAGACACCAACACTCACAATCATTGAGTCCAAACCGCAGGGCCGGGTCAGAGCTGGCAAAGAGCCCAAAGGTGCTAATTGGTCAGTTTAATAAGGGGAAAACCTCCCAGAACTATGCAAGAAAATGGCCTTATCATGTTGAGTCAATCCCTCATGGAAGGGAAAGGGACCGTGTACAGTGAGTTTTACTCTGTATCTAACCCCGTGCTGTACCTGTCCTTGGAGTGTTTGATGGGGACATTGTAGAGGGAGATTTACTCTGTTTTTACCCCCGTGCTGTACCTGTCCTGGGAGTGTTTGATGGGCACAGTGTAGAGGGAGCTTTACTCCATATTTAACCCCGTGCTGTTCCTATCCGGAAGTGTTTGATGGGGACAGTATAGAAGAAGATTTACTCTGTATCTAACCCCATGCTGTACGTGTCCTGGGAGTGTTTGATGGGGACAGTGTAGAAGGAGCTTTACTCTGTATCTAACCCCATGCTGTACCTGTCCTGGGAGTGTTTGATGGCGAAAGTGTAGAGGGAGCTTTACTCTGTATCTAACCCCGTGCTGTACCTGCCCTAGGAGTGTTTGATGGGCACAATGTAGAGGGAGCTTTACTCTGTATCTAACCCCGTGCTGTACCTGTCCTGGGAGTGTTTGATGGGGACAGTGTAGAGAGAGCTTTACTCTGTATCTAACCCCATGCTGTACCTGCCCTGGGAGTGTTTGATGGCGAAAGTGTAGAGGGAGCTTTACTCTGTATCTAACCCCATGCTGTATCTGTCCTGGGAGTGTTTGATGCGGACAATGTAGACGGAGTTTTGCTCTGTATCTAACCCCGTGCTATACTTGACCTGGGAGCGTTTGATGGAGACAGTGTTGAGGGAGCTTTACTCTGTATCTAAGCCCATGCTGTACTTGGCCTGGTAGTGTTTGGTGGGGACAGTGCAGAGGGAGCTTTACTCTGTATCTAACCCCGTGCTGTACCTGCTCTGGGAGTGTTTGATGGAGACAGTGTAGAGGGAGCTTTACACTATGTCTAACCATGTGCTGTACCTGTCCTGCGAGTTTGATGGAGGCAGTGTAGAGGGAGCTTTACTCTGTATCTAACCCCATGCTGTACCTGTCCTGGGAGTGTTTGATGGGGGCAGTGTAGTGGGAGCTGTATTATTCTCGATATAAATCAGTGGATCCTCATAGTGAGATTCCAGATGGTCTCTCCATTCCAGTGCCTGTGAGTCTCTCTATAAGCAAATGAAGCAGATTCACAAGTTTGGAACAGTTTATATTCACACACATTGAGTCTCCACCCGTATTTTTTTGCTTCGAAAGTTCCCGAAAAATAACTGAGCTAAATGTGGATGTGGACTGAAATAACTGCCTGTCTTGTTTAATTTTTGCCGACTCCTCCTTTCAGGAGGAAGTGAGTGAACATTTCTCAAATGGCTCCTTCAGAAACTTTTCCTCTGACTGTGCATTGTGTGCCTCAGCGATTAAAAGAGGAACTCTCTGTCATTCCAATACCAGGGGAAGGAATGATCTCAGACACTCTAATAAAGGAAGGGAAAAAATGGAACTAAGGTAGGAAAGGAATAAAAAAAGGACTTGCTTTTACCTATCTTTCATAGGAAAGAGGAGCATTAGGCCATTCAGCCCATCAAGCCTTTTCCACAATTCAATGAGATCATGCCTGATCTTCTCCCACAACATCAACTTCCCGCACTATCCCCACATTCCTCTATGTCATTAGTATCTAGAAATCTATCGATCTTTGTCCCAAACATTCTCAATGACTGATACTCCACAACCCTCTGGGATAGAGAATTCCGAAGATTCACCACCCTCCAGTGGAGAAATTCCCCCTCATCTCAATCTTCAATGGCCTTCCCCTTATTCTGAGACTGTCCCCCGGCCCTAGATCCCTCCAGCCAGGGGAAACATCTTAACCACATCTACCCTGTGGAGCCCTGCAAGTATTTTGTAAGTTTCAATGAGATCACCTCTCATTCTTTGAAACTCTAATGAATACAGGCCCAGTCTCCACAATCTCTCCTCATAGGACAATCCTGACATTCCAGGAATCAGTCTGGTGAACCTTCGTTGCACTCCCTCTATGGCATATATACCCTTCCTTAGGTAAGGAAACCAAAACTGTACACAATACTCCAGGTGTGGTCTCACCAAGACTCCATACAATTGCATCATGACTTCCTTACCCCTGTACTCAAATCCTCTTATAAGAAAGGCCAAGCACCATTAGCCTTCCTGATAGCTTGCTGCACCTGCATGTTGGCTTTCAGTGACTCATGAACATGGACACCCAGGTCCCTTCGGACATCGACAGTTCCAAATCTCTCACCACTTAATACTCTGCATTTCTGTTTTACTTACTCCACATTTTTCCATATTATATTCCATTGACATGTTCTTGCCCACTCATTTTGCCTGTCTAAATCCCCTTGAAGGCTCTTTGCACCTCCTCACAACTCACATTCTCACCTAGTTTTGTGTCATCAGCAAACTTGGAAATATTACATTTAATCCCTAGATCCAAATCATTGATATAGATTGTGAGTAGCTGGGGCCCAAGCACTGATCCTTGCAGTACACCAATAGTCACAGCCCACCAACACAAGAATGATCTGTTTATTCCTACGCTCTGTTTTCTGTCTGTAAACATATCCTCAATCCCATGGGACCTCATTTTGTTTACTAACCTCCTGTGCTAAGTATACTATATCCTCTGGTTCTCCATTATCTATGCTACAAGTAACGTCCTGAAAAAACTCCAATTGGTTTTTTGAGCATGATTTCCCTTTCACAAATCCGTGTTGACTCTGCCCAGTCATATCATTATTTTCCAAAACAAAAACAGAATTACCTGGAAAAACTCAGCAGGTCTGGCAGCATCAGCGGAGAAGAAAAGAGTTGACGTTTTGAGTCCTCATGACCCTTCGACAGAACTGAGTGAATCCAAGAAAGAGGTGAAATATAAGCTGGTTTAAGGTGTGTGTGGGGGGGGGGGGGGGGGGGGGGGAGTGTTGGGTGGGGGGAGAGAAGTGGAGGGGGTTGGTGTGGTTGTAGGGACAAACAAGCAGTGATAGAAGCAGATAATCAAAAGATGTCACAGACAAAAGAACACGTAGGTGTTAAAGTTGGTGATATTATCTAAACGAATGTGCTAATTAAGAATGGATGGTAGGGCACTCAAGGTATAGCTCTAGTGGGGGTGGGGGGAGCATAAAAGATTTAAAAATATTTAAAAATAATGGAAATAGGTGGGAAAAGAAAAACCTATATAATTTATTGGAAAAAACAAAAGGAAGGGGGAAGAAACAGAAAGGGGGTGGGGATGGGGGAGGGAGCTCAAGACCTAAAGTTATTGAATTCAATATTCAGTCCGGAAGGCTGTAAAGTGCCTAGTCGGAAGATGAGGTGTTGTTTCCTCCAGTTCCTCATTATTTTCCAAGTGTCCAGTTATCAAATCCTTCATAATCAACTCTAACATTTTCCCTACTACTGATGTCAAACTAACAGATCTGTAGTTCCCCATTTTCTCTCTCCCTCCCTTCTTAACAAGGTAGACTCAGGGGATTCCTGCAGTACCTGCCTGGTCCTCCTAGACTTTCTTATGGTTTTTCATTCCCTCTCTGCTTGCATGCTTCTAAACTGCAATGTGACCACCTCCCTGAACGTGCTGTCCATGTCACCCTCCGCCTCAGCAATGCCCCACAGTGACTCCAGCTACCACTTGAGTTCTGAAACTTGGAGCTCTAGCTTCTGCAATCAGTAACACTTCATGCATATGTGTTTGTCTCGGACACATGGTGTGCCCTTGACTTCCCACATGCCATAGGATGCACATTCCACTCGGCCAAGCTGCCCTGCCATACTTTAACTTTACAATAAGTTATTATAAGTAAAATAAGTAACTTACCAGTTACTTACCAATGAGATTCTTTCCTTGTACTGGAGGTGGAAAAAGAAGAGAGCACCTCCTTCCCCTAATCACTCACTTACTCACTCACCAAACTCCCAGCTGCTCACTCTGTCCAAGCCAGACTCTATTTGCAAGCTGAGACTCAGATGAGTAAATTTTTCTATAGCTACAGGAACCAGATTAAACTAGTTATCTAATTAACTAAATATAGCTCCTCTCTGGTACAGAGCTTGTTTATCCCTGCTTAAGACTGGATTTAGAAATTCAAACTTAGCTTAAACAGTAATTTTTAATTAAATGCTAAATGCAAACAAAACTAGATTTTTTGGAAAGATCTTAAATACCAAGTTCCCTCAGCATTGTGCCTCCAACAGTACTGTAGTACTGCGCTCCCCCTCAGTAGTACCGCAGCGCTCCCTCAGTACCGCGCCTCTGACAGTGCGAGATGTCCTCAGTAGTGTATCAGAATGTTGGCCTGTGTTCTGTGCTCTAGTCTGTGGACTGGATGTTGAATCCAGAACTTTCTGATTCAGAGATGACAATGATACCACTGGGGGGGTTGCTACCTCTGGCAGAGAGTGGGTGGGAAGTGTAGAGTCTGACCCACATCGATTGTAATTCTCTCAATCCTGACCTGTAAAAAATTTGTAAGTTTCTCAGATCTTATTTACACCAGAGAACCTGAATGTTTTGATGTTCCTCTAAATGTCAGTTCAGTGGTCAAATTCAGAGTTCATCTTGTTGTTCCATTGTATCTTTTAAAAATTATTGCTTGGGCTCCATGTAATGGGCCGGAGTCTCACCAAACCATGTCAAGGAATAATATTATCACATCTACAATAAATTGTTTCTTATACATTTCTTTCAGATGTCTAGTTTGTATATGAAAGCAGTTTCAAAGTTAATTGAATGGTCTATGGACTCTTTTTTTTAGTCTTTACTGTATTTTAAGCAGGTGCCCTATCTTATTCATGAATCATCTTAATTTTTATGTGTAATTTTCTTACATATAAATAAATCTAGTTATTTGTCTTAGCCTGCAAAGAACACGCTGATATTGTGATCTCTCTTGTCTTTTAGAGCAGACAAGTTACAGACTGGCCTCCTAATTTAAAATATTAGTTGCTCACACAATTGTTTTTTAAAAAATTTATTTTAATCTGAAGTTACTGCTGGGACAGGTACCTCTGATTAACAACGATCTCACATGAACGCGCACATTGGTCACATCTTGATTTACAGCAATTTTTTTCAAACAGAAAACATCTATTATTACAGTGAAAAAGCTAAAGCACTTCCTACATCCAGACTTCACACACCTCTCTGAGGGGGTTATTAAACCAGCCAGGTTTACTGTCTCCAGGCTGCGCACAGGGTTGTTCTCCTCAGCAGGTGAAACACAGTCTTTGGCTCCAGTGGATTTTGATCCCAGTTGCTGAGGTTTCCACCCAGTGGAACATTGTGATATAACCACTGGTCCTGGGAGAAGCCAGTCCACCATCTACAAGGCACAAGTCAGAAGTGTGATGGAATACTCCCCACTTGCCTGGGTGAGTGCAGCTTCCACAACACCCGTCAAGCTGGACACCATCCATTGAGGTGTACAAGATTATGAGGGGCATGGACAGGGTGGATATGGAGCAGCTGTTCCCCTTAGTCGAAGAATCAGTCACGAGGGGGCATAAGTTCAAGGTGAGGGGCAGGAGGTTTAGGGGGGACGTGAGGAAAATCTTTTTTACCCAGAGGGTGGTGATGGTCTAGAATGCACTGCTTGAGAGGGTGGTGGAGGCGGGTTGCCTCACATCCTTTAAAAAGTAGCTGGACGAGCACTTGACACGTCAAAACATTCAAGGCTATGGGCCAAATGCTGGTAAATGGGATTAGGTAGGAAGGTCAGGTTTTTCTCACGTGTTGGTGCAGACTCGATGGGCCGAAGGGCCTCTTCTCCACTCTGTGATTCTGTGAAGAGCTGTAAAATGGAAAATAATAACATTTCCCCCTGCTCTTTCATCTTTCAATCTCTGAAATGAATCTGCTGCTGTGAAGCAACCCCTGTGGAGGGAGCTACATAAAAGTGAAAGAATCTATATTCTCTCTCTTGACCCTGAGACCAGTAGTGTTCAGGTCTTGGCTGGGAATCACAAACTGCCCCACCTTCATATCATGGTTCAGAAACAGTAGTTATTTTTTATTAATTCATGTAATGTGGACGTTGCTGGCTGGGCCAGCATTTATTGCTCATCCCTCGTTGCCCTTCAGAAGGTGGTGGTGAGCTGCCTTCTTGAACCACTGCAGTCCACGTGGTGTAGGTACAGCCACAGTGCTGTTAGGGAGGGAGTTCCAGGATTTTGACCCAATGACAGTGAAGGAACGGCGACATATTTCCAAGTCAGGATGGTGAATGACTTGGAGGGGAACTTCCAGGTGGTGGTGTTCTCATCTATCTGCTGCCCTTGTCCTTCTAGATGGTAGTGGCCGTGGGTTTGGAAGGTGCTGTCTAAGGAGCCTTGGTGAGTTCCTGCAGTGCATCTTGTAGATGGTACACACTGCTGCTACTGTTCGTCGGTATTGGAGGGAGTGAATGTTTGTGGATGTACTGCCAATCAAGAGGGCTTCTTTGTCCTGGATGGTGTCAAGTTTCTTGAGTGTTGTGGGAGCTGTACTCACCCAAGCAAGTGGGCAGTATTCCATCACACTCTTGACTTGTGCCTTGTAGATGGTGGACTGGCTTTGGGGAGTCAGAAGGTGAGTTACTCGCTGCAGGATTCCTAGCCTCTGACCTGCTCTTGTAGCCACAGTATTTATATGGCAAGTCCAGTACAGTTTCTGGTCAATGGTAACCCCCAGGTTGTTGATGGTGGGGGATTCAGTGATGGTAATGTTATTGAACATAGATTCTTTCTATTTGGAGATGGTCACTGCCTGACACTTTAGGAGGGTGTTGGTGCCACAAGGAAGAGGTTCCTGGCCTGTAGGCCCTTTGCAATATTCCTAGAGTCAGGTGCCTCTGGGCCTTGTTGTGAGAATGATCGAAGAACTGGGTCAGAATCAGATAGCTTTCCCTGCGGAGAGAGAGAATTGGATGACACTCAGCAATGGATTGTGCCAAGATTAAAACTATGTAACGAGGGTTCTATTCCAGAGTAACATTCAGACACAATGTAGAACTGAAAGCAAAACACAGAGACAAGTGACAATGTCCTGCTCCCACTGCACCCTCCTGCCCAGCCCCTATATGAACACCTCAATAATTGGGGAGCTCCCCTACCCACCCCACCAGCTATGAGCAAGTGTGTTGTGTCTGCAGGAAGTGGGAGGGGTAGACGAGGGGAGTGGAGCAGAGAGGAATGGGGAAGGAAGAGGAGGAAGAAGGGAGCAGAGAGATATGGGGAGAGGGAGGGCAAAGGGGGGAGTGGGTAAGGGAGGGTTGGGTAAAGGGGGAGGGGGGAGTGGAGGACCTGTGAAGGGGAGGGAGAGGAGGAGGTGGAGGGGAGAGGAGGGAGGGAAGAGGAGAGGAGGAGGTGGGAGGGAGGGATGGGGAGAGGAGGAGGAGGTGGGAGGGAGGGAGGGATGGGGAGAGGAGGCACTGGGGATGGAAGGATGGGGAGAGGAGGTGGTGAGGAGGGAGGGAGGGATGGGGAGAGGAGGTGGTGAGGAGGGAGGGAGGGATGGGGAGAAGAGATGATGGGGAGGGAGGCGTGGGGTGAGGAGGAGATGGTGAGGAGGGAGGGAGGGATGGGGAGAGGAGGAGGTGGTGGGGAGGGAGGGATGGATGGGGAGGGGGTGTTTGGTCAATGTAATGTATTTTTGTTCCTGGGCAGTTCCGGCTGGTCCAGCCTTTTGCCTGGCTTGTCATGTTTCTCATTGTCTCTGAATGGTGTGGGGGTCACCTGTTCCTCATCAAAATGTCCAGACAGAGGGACGGAGAGTTGATCCTGCGAGAGTGATGGGGAGGTGGGGGGGAGCTGGGGGCGGGTAACCATTCATTGTGTGTAATGTTTCCACTCTCCTCTCCCCATCACCTCGCCGCTGAATTGGTATGTGAGTTTCTTCTTGACCTTTCGCACCTCACCCGTCTTGCCATAGTTTCTGAGAGCTCTGGCCATTTTCTGGTATGTCATCTTCTTGCGATTGCCTTTCTGTACCCCCCAGCGATGCGCTAATATCTCCTTGTGTTTGGAGGAGAATTGGAATGTCCCCTTGTCCTTATCCACCCACCAAATACTCTCCTTCATATCTCCACTTCGCAAGAGGTCCAGCAGAAACTGGTAGAGTCGGATTTTCTTCTTGTTCCCTGTTAGGGGAAATTAGCACATGATAATTGTCAATGTCGGAATGGCAGCTAAACCACAACCCTCTTTCCCCACTGTTGTGTATTGCACTGAGTCAGACTAACACATGTTGAACTGCAGGCAGCCACTCTTGAACTAACTTTACTTACACCTCCCAAACTAAGAGGGCAGTATAACAAAATGCTCAGCTCTTACAATATACTACACTCCCTCCCCACTTCAAATAATTTATATACTAAAATGTAAAATGGTGTATCTACATGATTTTTCAGAATACAATATGACTAAACCAATATAAAAACTACTCAAAAATTTAAGGTTTTAGCTGTTTATCTGTTTTCACTGTAATCATGACCAAAGCATACATGACTGATGCTGCCAGATTAATTAAAATGTAAAAAAAATGCATTTGACAAAAAAGATGTTGCAAATCATGTGATAGAGTCAAAGCAGGACAGCAAAACAGTAATATGGGAAATGAGGGTCAGAGAATAGCGTGAAAGGACAGAGTTAAAACCTAAGAATTCACCAATAGTCAAGGCTAGATGTTACAAACATAACAAAAAGACAAAACTAAAAGCTCTGTATCTGAATGCACATAGCATTCATAAAGTAAATGAATTGATAGCGCACATTGAAGTAAATAAATATGATCTGATAGCTATTACGGAGACATGGCTGCAGGATGACAAGAATTGGGTCCTGAATATTGAGGGATATATGACATTCAAGAAGAATTGGAAGCTAGGTAAAGGTGGAAGGGTAGCATTGTTAATCAAGGATGACATTGGTGCAATAGTTAGAGATGCCCTTGGTTCAGGAGATTAGGATCAGAATCGATTTGGGTGGAGATGAGGAGTAGTAGGGGAAAGAAATCGCTAGTGGGAGTGGTCCACAGCCTCTCTAACAGTACCCATAACGTAGGTCAAAGAATACAAGAAGAAATATTGTGTGCTTGTGATAAAGGGATGGCAATAATCATGGGTGATGTTAATCTACATATAAACTGGAAAAACCAGATTGGCAGTAGTAGCCTGGATGAGGAATTCATAGAATTCTTTCGAGACTGTTTCTTGGAACAGCATGTTTTGGGACCAACCAGAGAGCAGGTTGAGTATAAAAGCTGGGAAGTCATGCTGCAGCTGTATAGAACCTTGGTTAGGCCACACTTGGAATATTGAGTGCAATTCTGGTCGCCACATTACCAGAAGGATATGGAGGCATTGGAGAGGGTGCAGAAGAGGTTTACCAGAATGTTGCCTGGTCTGGAGGTATTAGCTATGAGGAGAGGTTGGAAAAACTCAGACTGTTCTCACTAGAGTGACGGAGATCAAGGGGCGACTTGATAGAAGTTTACAAAATTATGAGTGGCATGGACAGAGTAGATAGTCAGAAGCTTTTTCCCAGGGTGGAAGAGTCAGTTACTAGGGGACATAGATTTAAGGTGAGAGGAGAAAACTTTAGAGGAGATGTGCAGGGCAAGTTTTTTACACAGAGGGTAGTGAGTGTCTGGAATTCGCTGCCAGAGGAGGTGGTGAAAGCAGGTACGATAGTGGTGTTTAAGAGGCAGCTTGACAAATACATGAATAGGATTGGAATAGAGGGATACGGACCCCGGAAGTACAAAATGTTTTAGTTTGACAGGCAATATGATCGGCGCAGGCTTGGAGGGCCGAAGAGTCTGTTCCTGTGCTGTGCTTTTCTTTGTATTCTTTGTAGGTTATATTGGACCTGGTATTGTGCAATCTGACAGGATTAATTAATGACCTCAGAGTAAAGGCACCTCTAGGTAGCAGCGACCACAATATGATTGAATTTTACATCCAGTTTGAAGGAGAAAAGAGTGGGTCTAAGACTAGTATTTTAAACTTAAATAAAGGCAACCAAGTGGGCATGAAATCTGAGCTAGCTGAAGTGAACTGGGTTACTAGGTTAGGGGATGGATCAATGGAGAGGCAGTGGCAGACATTTAAGGGGATATTTCAGAATATCCAGAATAAGTATATTCCTATTATAAAAAAATAATCCAAGGGGAGGACCCATCATTCTTGGTTAACTAAAAAAGTTAAGGAAAAAGCATAAAACTGTGCAAAGTTGAGTGGCAGGTCAGACAGTTGGTCACAATATAAAGAATGGCAGAAAACGACTAGAAGGTTAATCAGGAGAAAGAAATTAGAGTATGAGAGGAAGCTAGCTAGAAATGTAAAAGAGTTTCTACAGGTATTTAAGATGGAAAAGAGGAAGCAAAGTGAGTGTTGGTCCTCTAGAGAGTGACAGTGGGGAGTTAATAGTAGATAGTAAGGAAATGGTGGATGAAATGAACAAGTATTTTGCTTCTGTCTTTACTTTTGAGGATACAAAAACATTCCAGTAAATCAGGAGGTGGAAGGGAGAGGGGAACTTGGCGAAATTATAATCACTAGGGAAGCAGTATGAGTAAACTGATGGAATTGCAGGCTGACAAGTCTCTGGGTCCTGAAGGACCTCATCCTAGGGTCTTAAAAAAGAGGTGGCTAATGTGGTAGTAGATACATTGATGTTAATTTTCCAAAATTCCCTAGATTCTGGAAAGGTTACGTCAGACCGGAAAGTAACAAATATAACCCCTCTGTTCAAGGAGGCAGGAAACTATAGGCCAGTTAGCCTGACGTCTGTTGTGGAAAAGTTGTTAGAATCGATCATTAAAGAGCTTATGGCTGGGCACTTAAAGACACTCAAGGTCACCAGGAAGAGTCAGCATGGTTTTGTGAAAGGGAAATCATGCTGAACCAATTTATTGGAGTTTTTTGAAGGAGTACCATGCATTGTGGATAAAGAGGAACCTGTAGATATAATATACTTGGATTTCCAGAAGGCATTTGATAAGGTGCCATATCAAACTTTATTGTGGAAAATAAAAGCTCATGGTGTTGGGGCGGGGCTAACATATTAGTGTGGACAGAAGATTGGCTGGCTGGCAGAAAACAGAATATACATAAATAGGTGTTTTTCTGATTGGCAGGATGGGACGAGTGGGGTCCCACTGGGGTCTGTGCTGGCGTCTCAACTTTTTACAGTTTATATCAATGTCTTAGATGATGGGAGTGAAGGCATGTGGCTATATTTACAGATGACACAAAGATAGGTAGGAAAATATGTTGTGAAGAGGACATGAGGAGGTTGCAGATGGATATAGGTAGGTTGATAAGAGTGGGCAAAGATCTGGCAGATGGATTACAATGTGGGAAAATGTGAAGTTATTCACTTTGGCAGGAAAAATAAAAAGCAGAGTATAACTTAAACAGCCAACGACTGCAGAATTCCAAGGTGCAGAGGGATCTAGGTGTTTTAGTACATGAGTCACAAAAAGTTAATATGCAGGTACAGCAAGCAATTAAGAAGGCTAATAGAATGCTATCCTTTATTATGAGAGGAATTGAACATAAAAGTAAGGATGTTATGTTTCAGTTATACAGGACATTGGTGAGACTGCACCTGTGTGTAGTTTTGGTCTCCTCATTTAAGGCACAATGTAAATTTGTTGGAGGCAGTTCAGAGCAGGTTTATTAGATTGATACCTGGAATGAGCAGGTTGTCTTATGAGGAAAGGTTGGACAGACTGGGTTTGTTTCCACTGGAGTTGAGAAGAGTGAGGAGGTGACTTGATTGAAGTATACAAGATCCTGAATGGCCTTGACACGGTGGATATGGAAAGGATGTTTCCTCTTGTGGGTCAGTCCAGGACTAGGAGGCACTGTTTTAAAATTAGGGGTCGCTTTTTAGGACAGAGATGAGGAGAATTTTTTCTCTGATTGTTGTGTGACTTTGGAACTCTCTGTCTCAGAAGGCGGTGACGACCGGGACATTGAATATTTTTAAGCTGGAAGCAAATAGATACCTTTGCCTAACAAGAATCAAGTGTTATCGGCAGTAGATGGGAATGTGGAATTCGAAACACAAACAGATCAGCCATGATCTTATAGAATGGCGGAGCAGCCTTGATGAGCCGAATGGCCTACTTCTGCTTCTATTTCGTATGTTTGTGTGTATGTTCATAAATTATGAAAGGAACATTTTTTTTCTTCTTCCTTCCCATTATCTATCTAATTAACCTCTCTGGCTTCTCTCTCTTTCTGTCTGGATATCTCCTTCCATTTCCATTCACTTCACTTTGCTCTCTCAAAATCTCTGACTGTGTCAACCCTGAAATTTATTGATTACCAACCCCACTTAGTAGTTGGGACTGTGACATTGGTTGATTTACTTTAACCAAAGACCCTGGTTCACTTTGCTCTACCAGCGGGTTCTGTGATTTCGGCAAACATTCAGTTTCTTCATGACTTTCACTTTCCTTCTGACTTTCACTTTGGATTGTAGGAGGAATTTGGATGATAGGAGGTTTCTCATGCTCTCCCTTTGTCAGATTTTATCTTTCAAGCAAGTGATCTAAATGACACTGAAGGAGTCCCTCTCCAATCTTCACTAGATATGTGAATGTATCTGGTCTCTTTACAACAACTCCAATCACATACTTCTCCTTATCATCTGAGTGATTTTTCACCATAACCTGCTGGCCAGCACTGAACTCTCTAAGTTTTATGCCTGGTGTATCGTGACTCATCTTGTCTCACTTTTCTCTTACTTTGCTATTGACGCCAGATTTTAACAAACTCAACCTTGTCTTTGGAGTGTGTTCAAACACGAATTTGTGATCTATTGACTTATAATGTTTAAAATCATATTGATGGACGATCGAAATCAAAGCACATCTCTGAAGCTATGCTGTCGCTAGGGATGGTACTCACTTCTTTAAACCAAATTTGACTGTAAGGGCTCGGGTAGTCAGTGGACAAAGTAAACTTCCTACTTGAAGGGTTCTCAAAATTCCCACATTTTTCATATCATCAACAAAGACATGACTTTTGGACTTTTATGGCAGAGGACCCAATTGCTGAGTTAAGTGTAGAACCCTGCAGACAGGAGGCTAGGCCCATGAAGGCCCGGGACTGGACATGCCCGGGCTTGTTGAGTGCAGTGTGGATTGTTGCCTGAAACCAGACAATGAGAGGAGACAGAAAATGTATTCTTCCCTTTAAAACAACCAACCCAGAGAAAGACTTCATCTTACATGAAACTAAAGCCCATCAAAATTTTGCATAAATAATTGCTACTAACTACTAAGGCAGGAAGGCAGCAATCAATGCAATTATGCAAACCCATCAGTACTCCACATATACAGGAAGACAACAATAAACATCATGCAAGCCCATTAAAAACGAGACACCAATCACCTGAAGAATCCCAAATCAGACAAAGAACTAACCTTGATTTGGTTTCCGATAAGAAATTCGATAAAACAGTATAACTGGGCCACCAGTTACGAAGGGAGGAGGGGTGAGCAGTTTTTGGAGCAGTTGAAGCAGAGTTTAAGCAAGGAGGAGATCTGGAGGTTTGCAGGCCCGCAGGCAACATCACGGTGAGGGGCACGGGGTGGCAGGCTCAACCATAGTCAACAAGGCTGCAACTGCAGCCCTCCACGAAGATTGACCACCCACAACTGCGCCCTCCACCCAACTGAAGAACCTTCGCAGATTCCACAGACCAGGGCCACGTGGTGATGACAGGCCCCAGAGGACACAAAGAGCGTACCCCAAAACTGCAACCGGCTCACCTGGCTGGATTTCGAACTGTCAAGGAATCCTGGTTGGTGAGCATGATCCTTGATCTCTCCTAGTTCAATTTAGTTAGGTTTTGGGGCTGGGACAAGGGTAAGGGGATTAGTAGCATGATTTTCCCTTGTTATGCCGTGTGTACCCCATTCTTAACTAAGTGTACATTGTAGGTCTGTATAATCTCAGTGTAATCCTAATGTTACAAGTTCATTTGTGACTTCAATAAACCCAGTTTTTTTTTTCTTGCACCAAAACCAGTTGTCTGCTGCACTTTGTCACAACCCCCAAATAAGTCCACAGTCTAGAACACACGGAGTGGGAGTGATTTGGACCGCTCAGAAGTCAGAGATAAAGCTGACACACACCAGCACCCCCTACATAATTGCAACCATCGCAGGACCTTGGCAAAAGGGATGCGATGCAGTGGACACTAATTAGGAAGAGAGAACTGTAATGGAAGAGAGGATTTCAAATTCTGTGCTCAGTAAGATGAATATGGGAAAAAAAATGGGTCGCTAATCTGTTAAAGGCTGGGTGCCCGGTAGATGCTGCAGCTAAATGGATGGAAGGGAAGGATCATAAAAAATCCATTGAAAAGACAGCCTGGCTGATGTGCTTCAAGAAACAGATCCAGCTTTTGGACTGGCTCATTGAAGCACAGGCAGCTGAGATTCTGGAGTCAGCCCTGGAAGTCCAAACAAAGGCCCTAGCAGAGGAGAAGTTACTGTTAGCATTGCAGGCTCTGAACCAGGACAGGGTGCAGTTAGAGGGGGAGCATAAGACCCAGCAGGAATATTTACAGGTCACCAAGGCCAAGAACAATGAGCTATGGTTATGGGAAAAGAATGCCCGCCGAGTAAGACAAGTAAGAGAGCAGGAGGAGAAAGTAAACGGCTTACAGGCAGCCTATAATATATTGAGCGCACAGGGGTTTGAGGATGCAGACCATGGTCCCTGCCAGAAACAGATAGAGAGTCTGAACCTTGCTCTAAGGACAGCAAAAGGCATGGTGTGCCTCATAAGCCCTAGTGCAGCCCAGGTTGACTTCACAGGGAACCTGGGGAGGACGGTTCAGACACCACAGATAGTGCCAAGAGACTACCCGGTTGAGGAGCAGGAGGGCCCACAACCACTACCAGTAGTGCCAAGCTTTAGTGAAATCTGGCAGGAGTGGAGGTGGAATTAGGGGCAGAAGTTAAGGAGGAAAACCCCCAGCAAGAGAGGCTGGGACCGGGGCTGATGTGCTCGGCCCGGCAGCAAAGGTTCGGCCTGTCCGCTGATAACAGGGATGAGGGCCCCTCCAAAACCAGTCTGTAGTTCCCCAAGGCACCCAACAGCTTAGGGCCATGGTAAGCCATTTAACTAAACTTGCGGCAAATGGGGATCCCTCAGTCGGCTTCATGGAAGTGGAACAAGCAGCAACAATCAACCAATGCAATGATGATGAACAGGCCAAAATGCTGCTATTCTCCCTGGAGAGTGAGCTCTTCCAGTCCCTCTCTGACCAATGTAAGATGGGACAGTGTGATTATGGGGAGCTCAAGGAGCAAGCTCTTGAGGCCCTGGGGATGAATGAGGGAAGCCCTTTCTCCCAGGTGGAGAAAACAATGCAGCTCGTAGGAGAACCCCCGCAGGCTTTTGCAGACAGGTTGTGGCCGGTGTATAGGAGCGCATGCAGTGGGACGCCTACCCGGGCTATCCTAGACCAGGATCCGCGGACCCACTGGCTCTATTGCCTGGTGGCAAACAGCTTGCCACAAGTCAGGGCCATGGCAGGAATGTGGTTTGACTCAAAGAATCCCCTGACTACCGAACTCACATTGACCATAGCTTACCGTAATGGTAAAGGTACTGATGCACACCCACCTAAAGAGACAGTGCATGAAATGAAACCCGGCCAGGGTAGGAAGGAGTGGCATCAGGAAGGGAATATCCCTACCAGCACAAAGCTCAACTGTTAAGGGTGTGGGAAGAATGGACACTGGAGGAAGGAGTGTAAGAATCCTTGGAAAGATAACAAGGGAAAGAATTTCTCAACTCCAGCTCAAAAGGCAGAGACAGGAATCCCTCCCGCCACGGTCGAGTCATTTTTGGACGCCATGTGAACCCTATTGACTGGCCCAGGGAAGGTAGCAGCCACCACTGGCACGCTGACCCCATCAGCCCCATCTAACCCACAACCCTGACTAGAGCCAGCGCAGCCTGTTTACCTGTGTTCCCTTACCTACGACTTATGGAAGAGACCCCTCATTGAGATGGAGGTAGAAGAGGTAAAGGGGACCTATCTGTTGGACACAGGAGCATCATGGATCACTCCATTCATCTAACCCCACCACCTCACCTCTATCTAACAGGGTCCCATACAGTCTGTCAGGATTCACAGGTAAAGAACAGGCTGGCTCATTTTCCATCCCGCTGACCATTTGTTTAGGAACACTCCGCTCTAAGTAGACCTGTATCCTGATGAAGTGAGAAGTGGAGGGTGGAAAAGGGATCCTCGGAGCCAACTTAATTGTGGGCTATGGGATCCTGGTGGATTTGAGGAATCACTGCCTATGGGGGACAAAAACAAGAAAGGAAGGCGGAGTAGTAGTCATCCCAGGGAAACAGGGGAAGGGGACCCTGTGCACCATGAAGCCTAAAGAGGGTTATAACCTCGAACTCATGGTCAGTAGTACCCCAAGGGAGTTCCAGGCATTTGTGCGAGCCCACCTAGCCACATTTGCCACACACAAACATGACTGTGGGAGGGTCAACGGGTTCGAGGTCAGTGTACATGGGGACCCTATAGCCCGACCACAAAAGCAATATAACTTCCCCAGGGAAGCGGAGCCAGACATGGAAGCAGCCATGTCCTCCTTAGTGCAGCAGGGGCTCCTAAGACCGATAGCCACCCACGTGAACACTCCACTGTGGCCGGTTAGAAAACCGGACATGTCCTGGAGGGCCACAGTGGACTACCGGGTGCTCAACAGTAACATCCCAGCCTGTGCATCCACGGTAGCAGCAGTTGCCAACCTGATAGGAAGTATCCCAGCATCCGTGACCACTTTCACAGTGCTGGATATCTCCAACGGGTTTTGCTCCACCCCTTTAAGGAGATAGGATCAGTACAAGTTTGCCTTTACCTTTATCGGGCAACAGTACACCTGGAACTGTCTGCCTCAGGGCTTCCACAATAGCCCCAGCATTTTCCACCAGTGCATGGCAAACAGTTTAAAGGGCTTCAGCCAGCCCAGGCAGCTAGTACTATACCTGGATGACCTGCTCCTATTCACAGATTCGAGAGAGGAGCACGGCCCACTTCCGGCCGAACTGCTGGAACTGCTCGGGCAGGAAGGTTTTAAATTGAACCCAAAGAAAGCACAGATCAGCCAGCAGGAGGTGAAATTCCTGGGCCTGACAATACACGCTGGGGAAAGGGCCATAGATAAAGCTAGATGGGAAGCAGTACAGGAGTTACCAGTCCCCAACACAGTCACGGGAGTGAGATTGTTTCTAGAGCTAACCGGGTACTGCAGAGACTTCATTGAGGACTATGCAGCCACAGCAGCCCCTCTACTCCGACTCCTGAATAAGGGAGTGGAGTGGGTTTGGGATGAGGGGTGTCAGGCAGCATTTGTCAGGCTCAAGAAAGATCTGCAGACCGCACCAGCTTAGGGGCCATAGATGGAAGGAAAGAGTTCTTCCTGGAGGCTGCAGCCAGGGGGGACAGCCTGAGTGCTGTGCTGCTCCAAGAGCGGGATGGCAAGCTGAGAGTGGTGGTCTACTCCTCCAGGATACTCACAGATGTGGAGAAGAGCTACTCCAATTGTGCAAGGCACCTCTTGGCCACACACTGGGCTGTGAAAAGATTTCTGATCTTCACAGGCATCTCTCCCATCATCCTCCTCACCCATCACCTGCCCACCCAAATGCTCCTGGATGGGAATGTCCACATTGCTCGCTGGACCCTGCTTTTCTCACAGGTGAACCTAAAAGTAAAAGGGCTCCTCGAGCTAAAGCTCACAGATAACCTGGTATATCCTGGAACAGCCCACTGGTGTTCCATAGAAGGGGTTTGGGAAGTAAACATAGGTTTACGGGCCGGGATACACCCCACAGGCCGTGAAATCTATGTGAACGGCTCCAGCACAGTATCTGCTGGGGAGCGATTCACGGGGTGTGGAGTTTATGACCCAACGGCAAAACCTTGCCATGGCAACTAAGCTCCCCAGCACCATGAGTGCCCAGTAGGCTGAACTGTCCGCAGTAGTGTACGTGGTTACACACCCCGAGATCTTCCCCACCCCATACACGATTTGCTCAGGCAGCCTGTTCACATGCAATGCGTGTACGGAGTACCTGGCCATCTGGTCCCGCTGCGGATACACCTCCGCTGACAGGGGACCCCTCACAGTGAAACCCTTGCTGGAGAAAATCTTAGCAGCAGTGGGGGAGGAAGGGGAGGTTTTCATCCATAAGGTGAAAGCCCATTCCTCCGCAGAACCCCGGAGTGAGGGCAACTGGTAGGCCAATGTGCTAGCTAAGGAGGGTGCCCGCACAGGCATTTTCTGGGACCCACATGGGTTCCGTCCTATAGCAGCAGTCACGGGTATGAATGGGACACGAGGTGGGGGTGGGGGGGTGGGTGGGTGCAGGGGTAGCTTTAACCCCGGACCTTAAGATGGTCCAAACCAAAGACCTCGTCCTCAAGGCAGTCCTCAGTGCAATGGCAGAAGGGAAAAGGGAGGAGGGCCCTAACAGCACAGCAGCCCTCTCTGTAAAGGGAGGCATGCTGTGTAAGGGAGAGCAATGGGCAGTACCGCAGCAGCACAGGAGGGAATTCCTTCAACTGGCCCATGAGGGTCCAGGAGCAGGGCATCCCGGGTCTAAGACCACCTGGCAGCGGGTGGAACAGGCAGGATGGTGGCCAGGACTCAGGGAAGATGTCCGCGGGTTCTGTGCCAGCTGTCTGGCATGTGCTGCTAACAACCCTGACCCGCACAAAAGGAAGGTACCTATGGGACACATCAGGAGGGTAGAGGGACCATGGCAGTTGATCCAGGTTGACTACATCGGGCCCCTACCCACCGCCCAGGGAGGCTATAAGTACTGGCTAGTTCTGGTGGATGTGCTCACAAAGTGGGTAGAAGCCTTCCCTTGCCAAATAGCCACGACTCTGAGTACAGCCAGGATCCTAGTCAGGGAGGTGTTCTCACGATGGGGGCTACCACAGTACGTGGAGTCCGACCAAGAGAGCCACTTTACCGGGAAGGTCATGCAGAATGCCCTTATGGTACTCGGCATAGAGGGGGAATGGCACGCTGCACACAACCCACAGTCCTCAGGGATTGTAGAGAGGATGAACAGAACCTTGAAAGAAAGGCTGAGGAAAGAGCCGATAGACTCACCTAGAAAGTGGGTAGAAATCTTACCAATGGTCCTAATGGGGATCCAAGCCAACCAGACAAAAAGCACAGGGTATTCACCACACGAGCTCATGACTGGTAGGGTTATGCGGACCCCCACCCATGTGCTAGCCCCGGTGTTCATGGAGGGTCAGCTCAGAGACAGCTTCATCAGGCATCTGTCTGAACACCTTAAACAGGTTCACTGGCAGGCTGCGAGCAACATGGGAAAACAGCATCGGAGTAACCGACTGCTGCTAGAACCCTGTACGCACCACGAGTGGGAGATAGGGGATCAGGTTATGGTTAGGAATTTTGCTCGGGTAGGCAGTCTAGAACCATTATACATGGGGTCCAACAGCATTATAGATAAGGCAAGCCCCATGGTATACGCCATAAAGCTGCCTCGGTGCACCAAATGGTTCCACATTAACCAATGTAAGTTGTTTAAATCCAAGAGAAAAGAACAGCCAGTTGGGGCAAGGTCTGAGGATAAAAATCCTCAGCCTGCAGCAGGAGCAAACTCTCAGACTGCACAAGCAGGTGCAGTGGCTTGTTTTAAGGGAAGAGCCATCCCCCCCACCGTTTGGGACACTCCCCCGCTCATCTGGGACTCAGACGAGGTGGGATCTGAGGGCAAAGAGTCACCTGCCCCCCTGACACAGGTTTAGAAGAGGTACAGCCTGAGGATAGAAATCCCCAGCCAGCGGCAGTGGAGATTCCACAGACCGCACAAGAGGGGACAGTGGCTTGGGTTGAAGATCCACCAGCCAGAAAACCCCCACCAGCCAGAGCCCGCAGAAGGTACCATGAATGCCATGGCCAAAGAAACCATGGTCACCGGCTCCCCAATTTAAAAGGGGAGCCCCTCAAGTCAGAGATCGATTTGAGGACAGAGGTCTCCAGCCAGCAGCTGCAGGCTGTAAGGGACCAAAGGTACAGGACAGGGCGGCCATACCAAAGGGAGTAGTGTGCTCCAGCCCGAACAGGGATTAACCTGACCGCCCGGGGATGGGCAGTGGATGTACATAGCTTCTGTTATTTAATTTTGAGATTGTTAAGTTTGGGTGTTTTAGTTAAATTTTAAATAAGGTGGTTGGTGGTTTAAGTGTTATTGTTTAAGAGTGTTTGTATTGAGTCGAGGTCACAAGACTCGACTATGCTTTACCCAAGCCAGCAAATCTGTTCAGGACCTGGTTATATGCTCTTATGTCTCCCTACAGAAAGGATTTCGATAGGATGGGGGGCGTACTCCTACTCGCCCTGATAGGAATGGCCGCTGGGAGGCAAGGTGACGTGGAGGACTCCCACATTTTTGGATGCTCAGGGGAGAGAGCACTGGTTGTGACTGTGAGAGGCAGCGATGGTAATGTGGAGGAGATCACTACCTATTCCCATGTGTGTAGATGGCCAGGGTGGCTGGGATCTAACTCCACCTGATGCTCCAGTCAGACCGGGTTCACCTACAGGGAGGCCTCCCTCCCCTGCCCCAGCATACAGGTTGTGGCCACACAGATCGGGGTCACTGAGGGGAAACGCGTGTGCCTGACCTGCAGAGGGCAGATTCCCCTGGGAAGGTGATGGTGGCTCAAGAAGCTGAGCAGAGACATAGGGGACGGTAAAGCTGACTGGCAGCGACTGGGGAACGACACCCATCGGACCATTACTGGGAACCATGGTGGGGTGAGCGTATGCTGGGACACGCGCCCAAAAGCCCCTGCCCACGGCCCCGACAGTAAGGACACATATGGAGAAGTTCCCTGCCACCACCAAGGGACCAGGGAATGAGCTGGTAATGCTAATGCCGACCGAAAAGGTGCTATACCAGGGGGTACACTACCCAGTAGCTTCCGTGATTCTAAACCTCACAGAGGTACACTTACCTGAGTGGTGCCCCAAGAAGACAGAACAGCTATAACAGGCTCTGTTAAGAGAAATGTTCAAGGAATTCTACGAGTTCGATTTTGCCAATGTAGACAAAACAGAACTGTACATTACTCACACTGAATACTTTAGCAATGCGGGGAGACAAAGAAGGGGAACCTGGAATGATGTTTTCACAGCATATAATACAGGATCCTCTGTGATAAACTGTCTGGATGACATAGAATTGCAGACACAAATAAACAGTTTAAAAATACAATTACAAAAAATCTTAACAGAGGAGAACACAGTGATAGGCCCAGAGCTACATGAGGACCAGGCCATGACGGTCCTTTTAAAGGAGATTATTGCTGAGTTGGAAAGGCACGCCAAAACAGTGAATGCACTCATTCAAGAGGAGCTGTACGGGGCATGGTTGCTGGGCGAGGGCTGCAGCAACCAGGAGGTTTTAAAACAATGTTTAGTCCCCTCCTGGATCGGCAACAAGCACCTCGCAGCCCTCCACCCATTTGAGAATTCACTAAGCCTGTGTCAGTTCCACCTAGCCTCTGAAGCCTACCCTGGCCCAGTAGATTATGGGCGCTCCAACCACACCATCATGGATATAGTAGTGAGGATGCCGGTCATGGGTGGGACAGCCCGACCTGCACCGGTATATGGGGTGGAGAACATTGGAGTCATTCAAGGGGGTGCACATGTCCATTTCGCAGCAGTCCCACCTTACTTCTTAAGTGGGAGCACACGATGACAGATACAGACCTCTCTGGGTGCCGGAGCCAGGGTGCACACATAGTACTGTGTCCCCAGCACTTGAACGCCTATTCCAGACCACAATGCGGGTTTAAAACTGCTGGTGCACAGCCTATAAACCGTACCATGGAGGTAATGGCACGAGGCCATGTTCCCCCACAGGTAGCATATATAGGGGGTGGGACATATTGCGTCCACCACAAGAGCGCCCCACTACCAGCTTGGACAGCACATCCAGTGTCCGGTAAGTGACAGCAGTTTTTGTTTTAAACCCGAGGCAGAAGTTCAAGCGGCCCAGGAATGGATTGTGCCCATTCCTGAACCCTCCACTGTTCAACTCACTGTTAGGGAAAACATTACCAACCTGCAGAGCTCTGTCACACATTTCGGATATGAAATTCCCTCTCTACCAGAACATCTTACTAAACTACTAAAAGCTGTAGAGTTATCACAAAAGTATTTCTATACTTTGGAACAGAAAACACACAAGATAGAGGGAGAGATTCAAGGTATCACAATCCCATCCTGGTGGGACATTTTCGAAAAATAGAGGTCCTTCATGGGTCAGAATGACTTCCCACATCCTCGTGGTTTGCCAGCTGGGAATAGTGTTGTACCTGCTGTGCTCTCTGTGCAAGGGAAAAGACAAAATCCTAGAGTTCCAAATCGAAAGGCCCTGGAAGAAGCATTATGCTAAGGTGGAGACAGATAAGCCTGTTTGAATCTTTCATATATTTTTATTTTGTGTTCTTGAATAAAGATTGTTTTTTTTTGTGTTCGCTTATTTTTAAGAAAGACTTTTATGCGTTGTTTTCTTTTAATAAAGATGTATGTGCACCAAGTGGGGTGTTGGACCCCCTAAATATTTGGACATATGTAAATAACTGTATTTTGCCTATGCATGCTTACGTACACCACATTTTAAAGAATGGGTAATGTATGTGTCATGAGATCTTAGGTAATTACCGGGGAAGACTGACTATGGAGGGTAGGGAATTTTGCTTTTTTTCCCCCCGTATCATACTTGAAGTATCACAGGGGTGGCTGAAGGGTTCTCAAAATTCCCACATTTTTCATATCATCAAAGAGGATATGACTTTTGGACTTTTATGGCAGTGGACCCAATTGCTGAGTTAAGTGTAGAACCCTACAGACAGGAGTCTAGGCCCATGAAGGCCTGGGACTGGACATGCCCGGGCTTGTTGAATGCAGTGTGGACTGTTGCCTGAAACCAGACAATGAGAGGAGACAGAATACGCATTCTTCCCTTTAAAACAACCAACCCAGAGAAAGACTTCATCTTACATGAAACTAAAGCCCATCAAAATCTTGCATAAATAATTGCTACTAACTACTAAGGCAGGAAGGCAGCAATCAATGCAATTATGGGAACCCATCAGTACTCCACATATACAATGGATTTCAGTTCAAGACTAGTTACAGGGACAGGAAGACAACAATAAACATCATGCGAGCCCATTAAAAACAACGAGACACCAATCACCTGAAGAATCCCAAATCAGACAAGAGCTAACCTTGATTTGGTTTCAGATAAGAAATTTGAAAAAACAGTATAACTGGGCCACCAGTTACGAAAGGAGGGGGGTGGTGGTGAGCAGTTTTTGGAGCGGTTGAAGCAGAGTTTAAGCAGGGAGGAGATCTGGAGGTTTGCAGGCCCGCAGGCAACATCACGATGAGGGGCACGGGGTGGCAGGCTCAACCAAAGACAATAAGGCCGTAACCGCAGCCCTCCACCCAACTGAAGAACCTTTGCAGATTCCACTGACCAGGACCATGTGGAGACAGCAGGCCCCAGAGGACACAAAGAGTGTACCCCAAAACTGCAACAGGCTTACCTGACTGGATTCTGAACTGTCAAGGAACCTTGGTTGGTGAGCATGATCCCTGACCTCTCCTAGTTCAACTTAGTTAGGTTTTGGGGATGGGACAAGGTTAAGGAGATTAGTAGCGTGATTTTCCCTCATTATGCCGTGTGTTCCCCATTCTTAACCAAGTGTACTTTGTAGATCTGTATAATCTAACCCTAATGTTATAAGTTCATTTTTGACTTCAATAAACCCAGTTTTTTTTTCTCTTGCACCAAAACCAGTTGTCTGCTGCACTTTGTCACAACCCCCAAATAAGTCCACGGTCTAGAACCCAGGAGTGGGAGCAATTCGGACTGCTCAGAAGTCAGAGGTGAAGCTGACACACACCACCACCCCCGACATACTGTACAAGTATTTGTGGGACTTAGTAACACCATATATGATCGCTAATGTCTCTTTCTCAGCTAGTGAGTAATTTTGCACTGACTTGGTTAAACTACATGAAGTATATGCCACAGGCTTCTCTACACCGTCTCCCATTACATGAGTTAACATTACACTGAACGCTGTGGTGAAGCATCGCACGCTAAAACCAATTTGACACTCAGTTTGGGTTCTGCCAGGGCCACTCAGCTCCTAACCTCATTACAGCCTTGGTTCAAACATAGATAAAAGAGCTGAACTTCTGAGGTGAGGTGAGAGTGACTGCCCTTAACACCAAGGCTGCATTTGACCGAGTGTGGCATCAAGGAGCCCTAGCAATACTGGAGTAAATGAGAATCGGGGGAAAACTCCCCGCTGGTTGGAATCATACCAAGCACAAAGGAAAATGGTTGTGATTATTAGAGGTTAATCATCTCAGTTCCAGGACATCACTGCAGGAGTTCCTCAGGGTAGTGCCCAAGGCCCAACCATCTTCAGCTGCTTCATCAATGCCCTTCCTTCCATCATAAGGTCAGAAGTGGGGATGTTTGCTGATGATTGTACACTGTTCAGCAGCATTCACAAATCCTCAGATTCTGAAGCAGTCCATGTCAAAATGCAGCAAGACTTGGACAATATCCAGGCTTGGGCTGACAAGTGGCAAATAACATTCAAACCACACAAGTGCCAGGCAATGACCATCTTCAACAAGAGAGAATCTAACCATTGCCTCTTGACATTCAATGGCATTACCATCACTGAATCCCCCACTATCAGCATCCTGGGGGTTACCATTGACCAGAAACTGAACTGGACTAGCCATACAAATACTGTGGCTACAAGAGCAGGTCAGACGCTAGGAATCCTGCAATGAGTAACTTGCCTCCTGACTCCCCAAAGCTTGTCCACCATCTACAAGGCACAAGTCAGGAGTGTGATGGAATACTCTCCACTTGCCTCTCCACTCCCCACAACACTCAAGAAGCTTGACACCATCCAGGACAAAGAAGCCCGCTTGATTGACACCATATCCACAAACATTCACTCCCTCCATCGCCGGCAAACAGTAGCAGCAGTGTGTACCATCTACAAGATGCCCTGCAGGAATTCAACAAGGCTCCTTCAACAGCACCTTCCAAACCCACAACCACTACCACCTAGAAGGACAAGGCAGCAGATAGATGGGAACACCACCACCTGGAAGTTCCCCTCCAAGTCACTCACCATCCTGATTTAGAAATATATCGCAGTTCCTTCATTGTTACTGGATCAAAATCCTGGAACTCTCTCCCTAACAGCAGTGTGGGTGTACCTACACCACAAGGACCGCAGCGGTTCAAGAAGGCAGCTCATCACCACCTTATCAAGGGCAACTAGGGTTGGGCAATAAATGCTGGCCCAGTCAGCGAAGCTCATATCCCATAAATGAATAAAAGAAAATGTTTCTTGGGATCGTAGTACGTCACAACAGCATCACTAGCCAGTACTGCCTCCATTTCTACAAATGGTTTCCACAGACCACTCCCAATCTATTCCACCTTTGTGCAGTTGGTCCATTTGAGTGAATGTAATTAACTGAATTGGGGATGACCTTGCAATAATACACAACAGTCCCTGTGAACTTTCCATGTTCTTCTCTGTTCCCTGGTCTCTTTGCTTTCAAAATCCCCTCAACCTTCTCCAGTCTTCAGTGGATCCCTTCACTGTCTACTTTGTGACCAGGAATGTTCCACTTGACACCATGAAGCAACATGTTTGCCTTTCGGTTCTGATGCCATACTCTTGAAGTCAGTCTAGGGTCTTTTTTCAAGCTTACAATGTGCTCTTTCTTTGTCTCACTGCTGATTAGAATGTGATTTAAGAAACAGACACTCCTTTCATCCTATTTGGCATCTGATCCATGATGCTCTGGGATACCGGGAGCAATGGGCACCCCAAAGAATAACCTCTTGTCTTGGTACAACACTTTGCATGTATGGCTGGTAAGTGGCTCCTTGCTCTTGTCAGTTAATTCCAATTGCAAGTGTGTATTTGACAAATCTATTTAACTGAACACCCTCCCATTGGCTAAATTAGGAAACATATCTTCACTTGTAGGCAGTGGGTAAGTATCATTCTTGATCACCTTATTTACCATTTGTTTATAACCTTCACAAATCTGAACAGACCCGTCTGTTTTCTGAATTACCACAATGGTTATGGCCCATTCACTGCTCTTCACCTTAATTGCCCCTGTTCTTTCTAATCTATCCAGCTCCTTCCTTACTGCTTTGAACGGCATAAGGAACTGACTAGCCTTGCAGTTAGTCAGCTGTACGTTGTCCTTTATACTGACTTCGACCTTGCAATGTTAATTTGATCATTTGGTCCTCTTTGCTGAAAGACCACTTTGTGCTCTCTTAGCACTTTCTCAATGACAGACGTACACTACTGACCCCCACTGTAAATAGCTTGGCCCAGATTAACTGTATATCCCTTCCCATCAGGGAGACTTTAGCACCCCCTCCTATTCCCAATGGCAAGTGTTAAGATGTAACATTATATTGTATTCGAACACTAACTTCACATCACATTGGAACACTATTGTTGAACTAGTCAGTGTCACACCAGTTTTGAATTAGGGAATCTGACTTTGAGATTTCTTGTACTCTTCTCCAGAGACAACAGGCACACCTGCAGCTGTATCAACGCTGAAAGTTAATTGTGAATCTCAGACTTTCATTTCCACTATGGGCACTGGAATTTTATCTCAGCCTGACCACTCTAACCTTCCTGCTGCTGTTTCTGTTGCTCTCTGACTGAGTACAACTCCTGATCTTCCTGCTCGATAATATCAATGGCCTCTTGTTCTGTAATAATTCTGTGGTCAACTTTTGTATTTGTATCTATCAACCTGCATTCGAGGATTTCTAGACTCCTGAACTAGCTTTCAATCTCCCATAACCTCGACCTGATGCATGGCTGTGACTGGAGCATTGCTGTTTCTTCTTCCCCTGCATGTTCTCTGGATATGGCCAACATTCCCACAGGGATAGCAAATGGGGGTATTTAAATGGTTGGTGGCTACCATGGCAATGGTAATATCTAATTTTCTGACTCTGAGACTGTGTTCTTGGCTACAGAACCTCCCCTGCCAGCTCAGGGAGGTATTCGTGCAGTGTGGGAGTGGGGGAGGTAGTCGTAGGGGGTGGGGGTAGTTGCAGTGTTCGGCAGGGGAGGGTGAGGAATTGGGGTGGTAGTCGGGTGTAGGCAGGGTAGTCTGGGGGATGGTCGGAGGGAGGGGAGTGGTGAGGTCAGAGGTGCGGAGGGTAGTCGGGATAGTTAGGGGATTGGTCAGTGGGTTCAGTGGGGGGCTGGGGACGGTGGTCGGGATGGTACTCAGTAGGGTGGGGGATAGTGGGGAGGGGGATGGGGGTAGTCAAGTGATGCAGGGGTGGTCAGGGGTGTAGTTGGGGCTAGTTGAGGGGTGGGGGTGGTCAGGGGTGTAGTTGGGGCTAGTCGAGGGGTGCGGGGTGGTCAGGGGTGTAGTTGGGATAGTCGAGGGGTGGGGGGTGGCCAGGGGTGTAGTTGGGATAGTTGAGGGGTGGGGGGTGGTCAGGGGTGTAGTTGGGGCTAGTCGAGGGGTAGGAGGTGGTCAGGGTTAGGGGGTGTAGTTGGGGGTGCGGGGGTTAGATAGTCAGAGGGATGAGGGGGTGGTAGCCGGGCTGGTGGGGTGATTAAGGGTGTAGTTGGGACTAGCTGAGTGGGGCTGGCGGGATGGGGAAGCTAGTTGGGGGGGGCGGGTGGTGGGATGATCAGGGGGGATGGGTGTGCTGTTGGGTGGATGGAGGGGTTCAGGTGGGGGTCAGTACCATAGATACCCAGGAGTTAGAAGTGGCTTAATCCTTTTCCTGGGTAACTCTTCCTCCAAGACAGTCAGAACCATCTGAAATCTCCGATTTAAATTGGAGTATTGGATGATTCCATGGGGTAATTCCCATGCAGTCCTTGTGTGGGGACATTCAGGGGGTCCCCTGGCTTATCTTCTGGGGTACGTCCCAGGTACGACCCCCTAGAGATTGGAAGTTCTAGGCCATTGTTATTCAGTCCATCGCTCTGTTGTCTTTGACTAACACAAGCTCATCTACAGGCAGCCATTATTGAACAATTTCATTTACACCTGCCCAGCAGAGAGAATCAAACAAAATGCTCAGTGCTTCCAGTATACCACACCCATGTCCACTTCTCTCCCTTCTCACCTCACTCCACCTCCACCTCTCCCCTCCTCATTCCTCCCCACCTCCACCTCTCCCCTCCTCATTCCTCCCCACCTCCACCTCTCCCCTCCGCATTCCTCCCCACCTCCACCTCTCCCCTCCTCACCCCAACCCTCCATCCCTCCCCACCTCCACCTCTCTCCACCTCCCCCTCCTCACCCCAACCCTCCATCCCACCGCACCTCCACCTCTTCCCTCCTCACCCCAAACCTCTATCCCTCCTTACCTCTCCCCTCCTCACCCCAACCTTACATCCCTCCCCACCTCTACCTCCCTCCCGCCTCATCCCTCCCCACCCCACCACCCCTCCCCCACCCCACCTCCATCCTTTCCCAGCCCAATCCCATCCCTCCTCATCCCATCTCATCCCCATCCTTCTCCACCCCCACCTCTCCCCCCTCCTCACCCCACGAGGCAGGAAAAGAGTAACTTTGCATCAGTCTTTCCTGCAGAAGAGGATGCTGCCAATGTAAAGGAGGAAGTACTGGTGATATTAGATAGGATCAACATCGATAAAGAGTTTATTTAAATGGTTAACCATCCTTAAAAGAGAAAAATTACCTAGTGCAGATGGGATACATCTTGGGTTACTGAGGGATGGAAGGATGGAAATTGTTGAGTCTTTGGCCACACTCTTCCAATAATCCTTCAGGAAGTGAGTGGTCCTGGAGGATGGTAAATGTTACCCTCCTGCTTAAAGGGGGAGAGGGATAAACCCAGCAATCACACACACACTGCTTTCTGTGTCACATTAACATAAACATCCCAAACAATTCCTTGGTTTTGGCCTCACTCAATCCCATTGTTCCCATATCCACTACCCAGCTAACAAAGCTGCTCATTGCTGCTTCAGTTGCTCCCTGTTCATTCCCAGCAATGCCACCCTGGACCCACCTGAATCTGCACTGCCCATCTGGGGAATGGGTTCTGCTGCCTCTGTGTCTCCATCAGAAACTTCCAGTGGTGGGCTTTGCCTCTCCAGGTCTTCCTCATCAGAACTCCGCTCAGCCGAGGATGGGTACTGTGGGCACCAGTGTGGCACATACGGCACCTGCATCAAAGAGAGGAGCCATGAAGTAGTCACAATTCCCAAACATTGGAAGACACTTATCAAGTGTGACATGTGACCACATCTTGAAGAAATGTAAAAGCCTCCATCCTGTCATAACAACACAGAGAAAGCACTGTTCAAAATGCACTTTTAACATAAGAGCACTTTCCAAGATACTACACTGACTGACAACATCTGACATTGAGCCAGGGAAGGTGGACTTAGGGCAGGACAGAGACAGGGTTTTGTGTTTTGAAAGGAGGGAGAGAGGCTGAGAGTTTAGGGAGCGAATTCCAGAGCTTAGGGCCTTGGCAGCCAAGAGCACAGCCATCAGTGGCAGAGCGATTAAAATTTGGGATGCTGCAGAAGCTGGAGTTGGAGAAGTGTAGGTAACTCAGAGGTTAATAGGGCTGGAGGAGGTGAGAGTTAGGGAATGGACAAACGCACGGACAGTATGAAAATAAAGATGGGAATTTTAAAACGGAGATGTTGTCAGACCCCTGAGCACAGTGAATGTTCCTACACCTGGAACTCCTTCCCTCACAGCACTTTTGAGTGTTCATACACCTGGAACACCAACCCTCAGCATTGTAAGTGCACTGACATCGGAAACTCCCTCCCTCACAGCACTGCAAGTGTCCCGACACCTGGATCATCCTCCATCACAACACTGTGAGTGTACCTACATCTGGAAACCCGTCCCTCAGCACTGTGAGTGTACCTACATCTGGAACTCACTTCCTCAGCACTGAGTGTACCGACACCTGGAACTCTCTCCCTGAACAATGTGAGTGTATTTACATCTGGAATACCCTCCCTCAGCACTGTGAGCGTACCTGCACCTGAAAGTCTCTCCCTCAACACTGTGAGTGTATCTACACCTGGAACACCCTCCATCACAACACAATGAGTGTACCTACATCTGGAACTCCCTCCCTCAGCACGGTGAGTGTATCTACATCTGGAACTCCCCCCCTCACAGCACTGTGGGTGTCCCTACAGCTGGAACTCCCTCCCTCACATCACTGAGAGTGCAACTGCACCTGGAACACCCTCCCTCAGCACTGTGAGTGTACCTACATCTAGAAAGCCCTCAGCACTGTGAGTGTACCTACAACTGGAACTCCTTCCATCCCAGCATTGTGAGTGTACCTACACCTGGAACTCCCTCCCTCCCAACACTGTGGGTGCACCTACACCTGGAATTCCCTCCCTCACAGCACAGAGTGTTACTACATCTGGAACACCCGCCATCATAGCACTGTGGGTGTACCTACATCTGGAAGTCCCTCCCTCAGCACTGTGGTGTACCTACACCTGGAAGTCCCGCACTCACAGCACTGGGAGTGTACCTAAACCTGGAACCCCCTACTTCACGGCACTGTGAGTGCACCTACACCTGGAATTCCCGACCTCACAGCACTGTGAGTGTACTTACACCTGGAACTCCCTCCCTCCCAGGACTGTGAGTGTACATACAACTGGAACTCCAACCCTCAGCACTGTGAGTGTATTTATATCTGGAACTCCACCCTCCCAGCGCTGTGAATGTACCTACACATGGAACTCCCTCCCTGAGCAATGTATGTGTCCCTACAGCTGGAGTTCACTCCCTCAGAGCACTGAGTGCACCTAAACCTGGAACTCCCTCCCTCAGCACTGTGAGTGTACCTACATGTGAAACTCCCTACCTCAGCACTCAGTGTACCCACATCTGAAACAGCATCCCTTAGCACTGTGAGTGTCTCTACATTGGGAACTCCCTCCCTTACCACTGTGAGTGCACCTGCATCAGGCACTCCCTCCCTCAGCACAGTGAGTGTACCTACATCTGGAACTCCCTCCCTCAGCACAGTCAGTGTACCTACATCTGGAACTCGCTCACTCACAGCACTGAGTGTACCTACTACTGGAACTCCCTCCCTCCCAGCACTGTAAGTGTACTTACACCTGGAACTCCCTCCCTCCCTCCCAGCTCTGTGAGTGTACATACAACTGGAACTCCGTGCTCAACACTGTGGGTGTATTTACATCTGGAACTCCCTCCCTCACAGTGCTGTGAGTGTACCTACACCTGGAACTCCCTCCCTCAGCATTGTATCTGTCCCTACAGCTGGAACTCCCTCCCAGACAGCACTGAGTGCACCTAAACCTGGAACTTCCCTGCTCAGCACTGTGAGTGTACATACATCTGGAACACCCTCCCTCAGCACTGTGAGCATATTTACGTCGGGAACTCCCTCGCACGGTGAGCTTACCTGCACGTAGAACTCCCACCCTCAGCAATGTGAGTGTGCCTACAACTGGAACACTGCCCTCCCCCTTAGCACTGTGAGTTTACTTACACGTGAAACTCACGCCCACTCAGCACTGTGAGTGTACCTACATCTAGAAAGCCCGCAGCACTGTGAGTATACCTACAACTGGAACTTCTTCCGTCCCAGCACCGTGAGTGTACCTACATCTGGATCTCCCTCCCTCAGCATGGTGAGTGTACCTATATCTGGAACTCGCTCGCTCACAGCACTGAGTGTACCTACACCTGGAACAACCTCCCTCCCAGCACTGTGGGCGTACGTACACCTGGAACTCCCTCCCTCACAGCACTGTGAGTGTTAATACACCTGGAACTCCCGCCATCACAGCATTGTGGGCGTACCTACACCTGGAAGTCAGTCCCTCAGCACTGTGGTGTACCGACACCTGGAAGTCCCGCATTCACCGCACTATGACTGTATCTACGCCTAGAACTCTGTACCTCATGGCACTGTGAGTGCACCTACACCTGGGATTCCCTCCCTCAGCACTGTGAGTGTTCCTACACCTGGAACTCCCACCCTCAGCATTGTATGTGTACTGATGTGGGGAACACCCTCCCAGCGCTGAGTGTACCTAAATCTGGAATACCCTCCATCACAACATTGTGAGTGTACCTACATCTGGAACTCCCTCCCTCACCACTGAGTGTACCGACACCAGGAACCTCCTCCCTGAACACTGTGAGTGTACTTACTTCTAGAACCCCCTCAGCACTGTGAGTGTTTCTACACCTGGAAATCCCTCCCTCACAGCACTGTGAGTGTATCTACACCTGGAAAACCCTCCCTCACAGCACTGTGAGTGGACCGACATCTGGAACACCCTCCATCACAGCATTGTGAGTGTACATACACCTGGAAATCCCTCCCTCCCAGCACCGTGAGTGTACATGAAACTGGAACTCCCTCCCTCACAGCACTGTGAGTGTTACTACATCTGGAACACCTGCCATCACAGCATTGCGGGTGTACGTACACCTGGAAGTCCCTCCCTCAGCACTGTGGTGTACCAACACCTGGAAGTCCCACGCTCACAGCACTGTGAGTGTACCTAAACCTGGAACTCCCAACCTCACAGCACTGTGAGTGTACTTACACCTGGAACTCCCTCCCTCCCAGGACTGTGAGTGTACATACAACTGGAACTCCAACCCTCAGCACTGTGGGTGTATTTATATCTGGAACTCCACCGTCCCAGCGCTGTGAATGTACCTACACATGGAACTCCCTCCCTCAGCAATGTATGTGACCCTACAGCTGAAGTTCACTCTCTCACAGCACTGAGTGCACCTAAACCTGGAACTCACTCCCTCAGCACTGTGAGTGTACCTACATGTGAAACTGCATCTTTGCACTGTGAGTGTACCTACATGTGAAACTGCATCCCTTAACACTGTGAGTGTCTCTGCATCGGGAACTCCTTCCCTCAGCACTGTGAGTGCACCTGCATCAGGAACTCCCTCCCTCAGCACAGTGAGTGTACCTACATCTGGAACTCCAACCCTCAGCACTGTGAGTGTATTTACATCGGGAACTCCCTCGCACTGTGAGCTTACCTGCACGTAGAACTCCCTCCCTCAGCACTGTGAGTGTGCCTACAACTGGAACACTGGCCTCGCCCTTAGCACTGTGAGTTTACTTACACTTGAAATTCACACCCACTCAGCACTGTGAGTGTACCTACATCTAGAAAGCCCGCAGCACTGTGAGTATACCTACAACTGGAACTTCTTCCGTCCCAGCACCGTGAGTGTACCTACATCTGGATCTCCCTCCCTCAGCATGGTGAGTGTATCTACATCTGGAACTCGCTCGCTCACAGCACTGAGTGTACCTACACCTGGAACTCACTCGCTCACAGCACTGTGAGTGTACCTACACCTGGAACTACCTCCCTCCCAGTACTGTGGGCGTACGTACACCTGGAACGCCCTCCCTCACAGCACTGTGAGTGTTAATACACCTGGAACACCCGCCATCACAGCATTGTGGGCGTACCTACACCTGGAAGTCAGTCCCTCAGCACTGTGGTGTACCGACACCTGGAAGTCCCGCATTCACCGCACTGTGACTGTACCTACGCCTAGAACTCCGTACCTCATGGCACTGTGAGTGCACCTACACCTGGGATTCCCTCCCTCAGCACTGTGAGTGTTCCTACACCTGGAACTCCCACCCTCAGCATTGTATGTGTACTGTTGTGGGGAACACCCTCTCAGCGCTGAGTGTACCTAAATCTGGAACACCCTCCATCACAACATTGTGAGTGTACCTACACCTGGAACTCCCTCCCTCACCACTGAGTGTACCGACACCAGGAACCTCCTCCCTGAACACTGTGAGTGTACTTACTTCTAGAACCCCCTCAGCACTGTGAGTGTTTCTACACCTGGAAATCCCTCCCTCACAGCACTGTGAGTATATCTACACCTGGAACTCCCTCCCCCCCAGCATTGTGAGTGTATCTACACCTGGAAAACCCTCGCTCACAGCACTGTGAGTGTGGCTACCCCTGGAACTCCCTCACTCACAGCACTGTGAGTGTACCTACACCTGGAACTCTCTCGCTCAGCACTGTGAGAGTACCTACATATATAACAACGTCCCTCAGCACTGTGGGTGTATTTACATCTGGAACTCCCTCCCTCTCAGCACTGTGAGTGCACCTACACCTGGAACTCTCTCCTTCACAGCACTGTGAGTGGACCGACATCTGGAACACCCTCCATCACAGCATTGTGAGTGTACATACACCTGGAAATCCCGCCCTCCCAGCACCGTGAGTGTATATAAAACTGGAACTCCCTTCCTCACAGCACTGTGAGTGTTACTACATCTGGAACACCCGCCATCACAGCATTGCGGGTGCACGTACACAGGGATGTCCCTTACTCAGCACTGTGGTGTACCTAAACCTGGAAGTCCCACGCTCACAGCACTGTGAGTGTACTTAAACCTGGATCTCCCAACCTCACAGCACTGTGAGTGTACTTACACCTGGAACTCCCTCCCTCCCAGGACTGTGAGTGTACATACAACTGGAACTCCAACCCTCAGCACTGTGGGGGTATTTATATCTGGAACTCCACTGTCCCAGCGCTGTGAATGTACCTACACATGGAACTCCCTCCCTCAGCAATGTATGTGTCCCTACAGCTAGAGTTCACTCTCTCACAGCACTGAGTGCACCTAAACCTGGAACTCACTCCCTCAGCACTGTGAGTGTACCTACATGTGAAACTGCATCTTTGCACTATGAGTGTACCTACATGTGAAACTGCATCCCTTAGCACTGTGAGTGTCTCTACATCGGGAACTCCCTCCCTCAGCACTGTGAGTGCACCTGCATCAGGAACTCCCTCCCTCAGCACAGTGAGTGTACCTACATCTGGAACTCCAACCCACATCACTGTGAGCGTATTTACATCTGGAACTCCCTCCCTCTCAGCACTGTGAGTGCATCTACACCTGGAACTCCCTCCCTCACAGCACAGTGAGTGTATCTACACCTGGAGCTCTTCCCCTCAGCACTGTGAGTGGACTGACATCTGGAACACCCTCCATCACAGCGCTGTGAGTGTACATACACCTGGAACTCCCTCCTTCCCAGCACTGTGAGTGTACATACAACTGGAACTCCATCCCTCAGCACTGTGGATGTACATACACCTGGAACTCCCTGCCTCCCATCGCTGTGAGTGTACCTACTCCTGGAAGTCCCTCCCTCAGCAAGGTATGTGTCCCTACAACTGGAACGCCCTCTCTCACAGCACTGAGTGTACCTACATCTGGAACTGCATCCCTTAGCACTGTGAGTGTATCTACACCTGGACCTCCCTCCCTCAAAGCACTGTGAGTGTACCTACACCCGGAACTCACTCACTCCCAGCACTGTGAGTGGACATACATCTGGAACTCTCTCCCTCAGCACTGTGAGAGTACCTACATATTTAACAACGTCCCTCAGTAGTGTGGACATATTTACATCTGGAACTCCCTCCCTCTTAGACTGTGAGTACACCTACACCTGGAACTCCTTACCTCACAGCACTGTGAGAGTACCTACATCAGGAACTCCCTCCCTTCCAGCACTGTGAGTGTACCCACACCTGGAACTCCCTCCCTCCCAGCAGTGAGTGTACCTACAGCTGGAACTCCCTCCTTCACAGCACTGTGAGTGTACCTACATCGGGAACCCCTTCCCTCAGCACTCTGAGTGTACTTACAACTGGAACTAACTCCCTCACAGCACTGTGATTGTAGATACACCTGGAACTCAGTCCTTCAGCACTCTGGGTGTATTTACATCTGGAACTCCCTCCCTCTTAGACTGTGAGTACACCTACACCTAGAACTCCGTCCCTCACAGCACTGTGAGATACCTACATCAGGAACTCCCTCCCTTCCAGCACTGTGAGTGTACCCACATGTGGAACTTCCTGCCTCAGAGAACTGAGAGTGTACCTACACCTGGAACTCCCTCCCTCCCAGCAGTGAGTGTACCTACAGCTGGAACTCCCTCCTTCACAGCACTGTGAGTGTACCTACATCTAGAACCCCTTCCCTCAGCACTCTGAGTGTACTTACAACTGGAACTCACTCCCTCACAGCACTGTGATTGTAGATACACCTGGAACTCAGTCCTTCAGCACTCTGGGTGTATTTACATCTGGAACTCCCTCCCTTCCAGCAATGAGAGCGTACATACAACTGGAACACCATCCCTCAGCACTGTGGGTGTACATACACCTGGAACTCCCTCCCTCCCAGCGCTGTGAGAGTACCTACACCTGGAACTCCCTCCCTCAGCATTGTATATGTCTCTACAGCTGGAACTCCCTCCCTGACAGCACTGTGACTGTATTTACATTGGGAACTCCCTCACACTGTGAGCTTACCTGCACATTGAACTCCCTCAGCAATGTGAGTGTGCCTACAACTGGAACACTGCCCTCCCCCTTAGCACTGTGAGTTTACTTACACTTGAAATTCACGCCCACTCAGCACTGTGAGAGTACCTACATTTAGAAAGCCCGCAGCACTGTGAGTATACCTACAACTGGAACTTCTTCCGTCCCAGCACCGTGAGTGTACCTACATCTGGATCTCCCTCCCTCAGCATGGTGAGTGTACCTACATCTGGAACTCGCTCGCTCACAGCACTGAGTGTACCTACACCTGGAACTCGCTCGCTCACAGCACTGTGAGTGTACCTACACCTGGAACTACCTCCCTCCCAGCACTGTGGGCGTACGTACACCTGGAACCCCCTCCCTCACAGCACTGTGAGTGTTAATACACCTGGAACACCTGCCATCACAGCATTGTGGGTGTACGTACACCTGGAAGTCAGTCCCTCAGCACTGTTGTGTACCGAAACCTGGAAGTCCCGCATTCACCGCACTGTGAGTGTACCTACGCCTAGAACTCCGTACCTCACGGCACTGTGAGTGCACCTACACCTGGGATTCCCTCCCTCCGCACTGTGAGTGTTCCTACACCTGGAACTCCCACCCTCAGCATTGTATGTGTACTGATGTGGGGAACACCCTCCCAGCGCTGAATGTACCTAAATCTGGAACACCCTCCTTCACAACATTGTGAGTGTACCTACATCTGAAACTCCCTCCCTCACCACTGAGTGTACCGACACCAGGAACCTCCTCCCTGAACACTGTGAGTGTACTTACTTCTAGAACCCCCTCAGCACTGTGAGTGTTTCTACACCTGGAAATCCCTCCCTCACAGCACTGTGAGTGTATCTACACCTGGAAAACCCTCGCTCACAGCACTGTGAGTGTAGCTACCCCTGGAACTACCTCACTCACAGTACTGTGAGTGTACCTACACCTAGAACTCTCTCCCTCAACACTGTGAGAGTACCTACATATGTAACAACGTCCCACAGCACTGTGAGTGTATTTACATCTGGAAATCCCTCCCTCTCAGCACTGTGAGTGCACCTACACCTGGAACTCCCTCCCTCACAGCACTGTGAGTGTATCTACACCTGGAGCTCCTCCCCTCAGCACTGTGAGTGGACTGACATCTGGAACACCCTCCATCACAGCGCTGTGAGTGTACATACACCTGGAACTCCCTCCTTCCCAGCACTGTGAGTGTACATACAACTGGAACTCCATCCCTCAGCACTGTGGATGTACATACACCTGGAACTCCCTCCCTCCCAGCGCTGTGAGTGTACCTACTCCTGGAAGTCCCTCCCTCAGCAAGGTATGTGTCCCTACAACTGGAACGCCCTCTCTCACAGCACTGAGTGTACCTACATCTGGAACTGCATCCCTTAGCACTGTGAGTGTATCTACACCTGGACCTCCCTCCCTCAAAGCACTGTGAGTGTACCTACACCTGGAACTCACTCACTCCCAGCACTGTGAGTGGACATACATCTGGAACTCTCTCCCTCAGCACTGTGAGAGTACCTACATATTTAACAACGTCCCTCCGTAGTGTGGATATATTTACATCTGGAACTCCCTCCCTCTTAGACTGTGAGTAAACCTACACCTAGAACTCCGTCCCTCACAGCACTGTGAGAGTACCTACATCAGGAACTCCCTCCCTTCCAGCACTGTGAGTGTACCCACATGTGGAACTTCCTCCCTCAGATAACTGACAGTGTACCTACACCTGGAACTACCACCCTCCCAGCGCTGAGTGTACCTAATTCTGGAACACCCTCCTTCACAACATTGTGAGTGTACCTACATCTGAAACTCCATCCCTCACCACTGAGTGTACCGACACCAGGAACCTCCTCCCTGAATACTGTGAGTGTACTTACTTCTAGAACCCCCTCCGCACTGTGAGTGTTTCTACACCTGCAAATCCCTCCCTCACAGCACTGTGAGTGTATCTACACCTGGAAAACCCTCGCTCACAGCACTGTGAGTGTAACTACCCCTGGAACTACCTCACTCACAGTACTGTGAGTGTACCTACACCTAGAACTCTCTCCCTCAACACTGTGAGAATGTAACAATGTTACATATGTAACAATGTCCCACAGCACTGTGAGTGTATTTACATCTGGAACTCCCTCCCTCTCAGCACTGTGAGTGCACCTACACCTGGAACTCCCTCCCTCACAGCACTGTGAGTGTATCTACACCTGGAGCTCCTCCCCTCAGCACTGTGAGTGGACTGACATCTGGAACACACTCCATCACAGCACTGTGAGTGTACATACACCTGGAACTCCCTCCTTCCCAGCACTGTGAGTGTACATACAACTGGAACTCCATCCCTCAGCACTGTGGATGTACATACACCTGGAACTCCCTCCCTCCCAGCGCTGTGAGTGTACCTACTCCTGGAAGTCCCTCCCTCAGCAAGGTATGTGTCCCTACAACTGGAACACCCTCTCTCACAGCACTGAGTGTACCTACATCTGGAACTGCATCCCTTAGCACTGTGAGTGTATCTAAACCTGGACCTCCCTCCCTCAAAGCACTGTGAGTGTACCTACACCCGGAACTCACTCACTCCCAGCACTGTGAGTGGACATACATCTGGAACTCTCTCCCTCAGCACTGTGAGAGTACCTACATATTTAACAACGTCCCTCAGCAGTGTGGACATATTTACATCGGGAACTCCCTCCCTCTTAGCACTGTGTGTGCATCTACACCTGGAACTCCCTCCCTCACAGTACTGTGAGTGGACCAACATCTGGAACACCCTCCTCAGCACTGTGAGAGTACCTACATCAGCAACAATGTCCCTCAGCACTGTGGGTGTATTTACATCTGGAACTCCCTCCCTCTTAGACTGTGAGTGCACCTACACCAGGAACACTGTCCCTCACAGCACTGTGGGAGTACCTCCTTCAGGAACTCCCTCCCTTCCAGCACTGTGAGTGTACCCAAATGTGGAACTTCCTCCCTCAGAGAACTGAGAGCGTACCTACACCTGGAACTCCCTCCCTCACAGCAGTGAGTGTACCTACAGCTGGAACTCCCTCCTTCACAGCACTGTGAGTGTACCTACATCTGGAACCCCTTCCCTCAGCACTCTGAGTGTACTTACAACTGGAACTCACTCCCTCACAGCACTGTGATTGTAGATACACCTGGAACTCAGTCCTTCAGCACTCTGGGTGTATTTACATCTGGAACTCCCTCCCTTCCAGCAATGAGAGCGTACATACAACTGGAACACCATCCCTCAGCACTGTGGGTGTACATACACCAGGAACTCCCTCCCTCCCAGCGCTGTGAGAGTACCTACACCTGGAACTACCTCCCTCAGCATTGTATATGTCTCTACAGCTGGAACTCCCTCCCTGACAGCACTGTGACTGTATTTACATTGGGAACTCCCTCACACTGTGAGCTTACCTGCACATAGAACTCCCTCAGCAATGTGAGTGTGCCTACAACTGGAACACTGCCCTCCCCCCCTTAGCACTGTGAGTTTACTTACACTTGAAATACACGCCTGCTCAGCACTGTGAGAGTACCTACATCTAGAAAGCCCGCAGCACTGTGTGTATACCTACAACTGGAACTTCTTCCGTCCCAGCACCGTGAGCGTACCTACATCTGGATCTCCCTCCCTCAGCATGGTGAGTGTACCTACATCTGGAACTCGCTCGCTCACAGCACTGAGTGTACCTACACCTGGAACTCGCTCGCTCACAGCACTGTGAGTGTACCTACACCTGGAACTACCTCCCTCCCAGCACTGTGGGCGTACGTACACCTGGAACCCCCTCCCTCACAGCACTGTGAGTATTAATACACCTGGAACACCCACCATCACAGCATTGTGGGCGTACCTACACCTGGAAGTCAGTCCCTCAGCACTGTGGTGTACCGACACCTGGAAGTCCCGCATTCACCGCACTGTGAGTGTACCTACGCCTAGAACTCCGTACCTCATGGCACTGTGAGTGCACCTACACCTGGGATTCCCTCCCTCCGCACTGTGAGTGTTCCTACACCTGGAACTCCCACCCTCAGCATTGTATGTGTACTGATGTGGGGAACACCCTCCCAGCGCTGAGTGTACCTAAATCTGGAACACCCTCCTTCACAACATTGTGAGTGTATCTACACCTGGAGCTCCTCCCCTCAGCACTGTGAGTGGACTGACATCTGGAACACCCTCCATCACAGCACTGTGAGTGTACATACACCTGGAACCCCCTCCCTCACAGCACTGTGAGTATTAATACACCTGGAACACCCGCCATCACAGCATTGTGGGCGTACCTACACCTGGAAGTCAGTCCCTCAGCACTGTGGTGTACCGACACCTGGAAGTCCCGCATTCACCGCACTGTGAGTGTACCTACGCCTAGAACTCCGTACCTCACGGCACTGTGAGTGCACCTACACCTGGGATTCCCTCCCTCCGCACTGTGAGTGTTCCTACACCTGGAACTCCCACCCTCAGCATTGTATGTGTACTGATGTGGGGAACACCCTCCCAGCGCTGAGTGTACCTAAATCTGGAACACCCTCCTTCACAACATTGTGAGTGTATCTACACCTGGAGCTCCTCCCTTCAGCACTGTGAGTGGACTGACATCTGGAACACCCTCCATCACAGCACTGTGAGTGTACATACACCTGGAACTCCCTCCCTCCCAGCACTGTGAGTGTACATACAACTGGAACTCCATCCCTCAGCACTGTGGATGTACATACAGCTGGAACTCCCTCCCTCCCAGCGCTGTGAGTGTACCTACTCCTGGAAGTCCCTCCATCAGCATTGTATATGTCCCTACAACTGGAACGCCCTCCCTCACAGCACTGAGTGTACCTACATCTGGAACTGCATCCCTTAGCACTGTGAGTGTATCTACACCTGGACCTCGATCCCTCAAAGCACTGTGAGTGTACCTACACCCGGAACTCACTCACTCCCAGCACTGTGAGTGGACATACATCTGGAACTCTCTCCCTCAGCACTGTGAGAGTACCTACATATTTAACAACGTCCCTCAGCAGTGTGGACATATTTACATCGGGAACTCCCTCCCTCTTAGCACTGTGTGTGCATCTACACCTGGAACTCCCTCCCTCACAATACTGTGAGTGGACCAACATCTGGAACACCCTCCTCAGCACTGTGAGAGTACCTACATCAGCAACAATGTCCCTCAGCACTGTGGGTGTATTTACATCTGGAACTCCCTCCCTCTTAGACTGTGAGTGCACCTACACCAGGAACACCGTCCCTCACAGCACTGTGGGAGTACCTCCTTCAGGAACTCCCTCCCTTCCAGCACTGTGAGTGTACCCAAATGTGGAACTTCCTCCCTCAGAGAACTGAGAGCGTACCTACACCTGGAACTCCCTCCCTCACAGCAGTGAGTGTGTACCTACAGCTGGAACTCCCTCCTTCACAGCACTGTGAGTGTACCTACATCTGGAACCCCTTCCCTCAGCACTCTGAGTGTACTTACAACTGGAACTCACTCCCTCACAGCACTGTGATTGTAGATACACCTGGAACTCAGTCCTTCAGCACTCTGGGTGTATTTACATCTGGAACTCCCTCCCTTCCAGCAATGAGAGCGTACATACAACTGGAACACCATCCCTCAGCACTGTGGGTGTACATACACCAGGAACTCCCTCCCTCCCAGCGCTGTGAGAGTACCTACACCTGGAACTACCTCCCTCAGCATTGTATATGTCTCTACAGCTGGAACTCCCTCCCTGACAGCACTGTGACTGTATTTACATTGGGAACTCCCTCACACTGTGAGCTTACCTGCACATAGAACTCCCTCAGCAATGTGAGTGTGCCTACAACTGGAACACTGCCCTCCCCCTTAGCACTGTGAGTTTACTTACACTTGAAATACACGCCTGCTCAGCACTGTGAGAGTACCTACATCTAGAAAGCCCGCAGCACTGTGTGTATACCTACAACTGGAACTTCTTCCGTCCCAGCACCGTGAGCGTACCTACATCTGGATCACCCTCCCTCAGCATGGTGAGTGTACCTACATCTGGAACTCGCTCGCTCACAGCACTGAGTGTACCTACACCTGGAACTCGCTCGCTCACAGCACTGTGAGTGTACCTACACATGGAACTACCTCCCTCCCAGCACTGTGGGCGTACGTACACCTGGAACCCCCTCCCTCACAGCACTGTGAGTATTAATACACCTGGAACACCCACCATCACAGCATTGTGGGCGTACCTACACCTGGAAGTCAGTCCCTCAGCACTGTGGTGTACCGACACCTGGAAGTCCCGCATTCACCGCACTGTGAGTGTACCTACGCCTAGAACTCCGTACCTCACGGCACTGTGAGTGCACCTACACCTGGGATTCCCTCCCTCCGCACTGTGAGTGTTCCTACACCTGGAACTCCCACCCTCAGCATTGTATGTGTACTGATGTGGGGAACACCCTCCCAGCGCTGAGTGTACCTAAATCTGGAACACCCTCCTTCACAACATTGTGAGTGTATCTACACCTGGAGCTCCTCCCCTCAGCACTGTGAGTGGACTGACATCTGGAACACCCTCCATCACAGCACTGTGAGTGTACATACACCTGGAACCCCCTCCCTCACAGCACTGTGAGTATTAATACACCTGGAACACCCGCCATCACAGCATTGTGGGCGTACCTACACCTGGAAGTCAGTCCCTCAGCACTGTGGTGTACCGACACCTGGAAGTCCCGCATTCACCGCACTGTGAGTGTACCTACGCCTAGAACTCCGTACCTCACGGCACTGTGAGTGCACCTACACCTGGGATTCCCTCCCTCCGCACTGTGAGTGTTCCTACACCTGGAACTCCCACCCTCAGCATTGTATGTGTACTGATGTGGGGAACACCCTCCCAGCGCTGAGTGTACCTAAATCTGGAACACCCTCCTTCACAACATTGTGAGTGTATCTACACCTGGAGCTCCTCCCCTCAGCACTGTGAGTGGACTGACATCTGGAACACCCTCCATCACAGCACTGTGAGTGTACATACACCTGGAACTCCCTCCCTCCCAGCACTGTGAGTGTACATACAACTGGAACTCCATCCCTCAGCACTGTGGATGTACATACAGCTGGAACTCCCTCCCTCCCAGCGCTGTGAGTGTACCTACTCCTGGAAGTCCCTCCCTCAGCATTGTATATGTCCCTACAACTGGAACGCCCTCTCTCACAGCACTGAGTGTACCTACATCTGGAACTGCATCCCTTAGCACTGTGAGTGTATCTACACCTGGACCTCGATCCCTCAAAGCACTGTGAGTGTACCTACACCCGGAACTCACTCACTCCCAGCACTGTGAGTGGACATACATCTGGAACTCTCTCCCTCAGCACTGTGAGAGTACCTACATATTTAACAACGTCCCTCAGCAGTGTGGACATATTTACATCGGGAACTCCCTCCCTCTTAGCACTGTGTGTGCATCTACACCTGGAACTCCCTCCCTCACAATACTGTGAGTGGACCAACATCTGGAACACCCTCCTCAGCACTGTGAGAGTACCTACATCAGCAACAATGTCCCTCAGCACTGTGGGTGTATTTACATCTGGAACTCCCTCCCTCTTAGACTGTGAGTGCACCTACACCAGGAACACCGTCCCTCACAGCACTGTGGGAGTACCTCCTTCAGGAACTCCCTCCCTTCCAGCACTGTGAGTGTACCCAAATGTGGAACTTCCTCCCTCAGAGAACTGAGAGCGTACCTACACCTGGAACTCCCTCCCTCACAGCAGTGAGTGTACCTACAGCTGGAACTCCCTCCTTCACAGCACTGTGAGTGTACCTACATCTGGAACCCCTTCCCTCAGCCCTCTGAGTGTACTTACAACTGGAACTCACTCCCTCACAGCACTGTGATTGTAGATACACCTGGAACTCAGTCCTTCAGCACTCTGGGTGTATTTACATCTGGAACTCCCTCCCTTCCAGCAATGAGAGCGTACATACAACTGGAACACCATCCCTCAGCACTGTGGGTGTACATACACCTGGAACTCCCTCCCTCCCAGCGCTGTGAGAGTACCTACACCTGGAACTACCTCCTTCAGCATTGTATATGTCTCTACAGCTGGAACTCCCTCCCTGACAGCACTGTGGCTGTATTTACATTGGGAACTCCCTCACACTGTGAGCTTACCTGCACATAGAACTCCCTCAGCAATGTGAGTGTGCCTACAACTGGAACGCTGCCCTCCCCCTTAGCACTGTGAGTTTACTTACACTTGAAATTCACGCCTGCTCAGCACTGTGAGAGTACCTGCATCTAGAAAGCCCGCAGCACTGCGTGTATACCTACAACTGGAACTTCTTCCGTCCCAGCACCGTGAGTGTACCTACATCTGGATCTCCCTCCCTCAGCATGGTGAGTGTTCCTACATCTGGAACTCGCTCGCTCACAGCACTGAGTGTACCTACACCTGGAACTCGCTCGCTCACAGCACTGTGAGTGTACCTACACCTGGAACTACCTCCCTCCCAACACTGTGGGCGTACGTACACCTGGAACCCCCTCCCTCACAGCACTGTGAGTATTAATACACCTGGAACACCCGCCATCACAGCATTGTGGGCGTACCTACACCTGGAAGTCAGTCCCTCAGCACTGTGGTGTACCGACACCTGGAAGTCCCGCATTCACCGCACTGTGAGTGTACCTACGCCTAGAACTCCGTACCTCACGGCACTGTGAGTGCACCTACACCTGGGATTCCCTCCCTCCGCACTGTGAGTGTTCCTACACCTGGAACTCCCACCTTCAGCATTGTATGTGTACTGATGTGGGGAACACCCTCCCAGCGCTGAGTGTACCTAAATCTGGAACACCCTCCTTCACAACATTGTGAGTGTATCTACACCTGGAGCTCCTCCCCTCAGCACTGTGAGTGGACTGACATCTGGAACACCCTCCATCACAGCACTGTGAGTGTACATACACCTGGAACTCCCTCCCTCCCAGCACTGTGAGTGTACATACAACTGGAACTCCATCCCTCAGCACTGTGAATGTACATACACCTGGAACTCCCTCCCTCCCAGCGCTGTGAGTGTACCTACTCCTGGAAGTCCCTCCCTCAGCATTGTATATGTCCCTACAACTGGAACGCCCTCTCTCACAGCACTGAGTGTACCTACATCTGGAACTGCATCCCTTAGCACTGTGAGTGTATCTACACCTGGACCTCGATCCCTCAAAGCACTGTGAGTGTACCTACACCCGGAACTCACTCACTCCCAGCACTGTGAGTGGACATACATCTGGAACTCTCTCCCTCAGCACTGTGAGAGTACCTACATATTTAACAACGTCCCTCAGCAGTGTGGACATATTTACATCGGGAACTCCCTCCCTCTTAGCACTGTGTGTGCATCTACACCTGGAACTCCCTCCCTCACAGTACTGTGAGTGGACCAACATCTGGAACACCCTCCTCAGCACTGTGAGAGTACCTACATCAGCAACAATGTCCCTCAGCACTGTGGGTGTATTTACATCTGGAACTCCCTCCCTCTTAGACTGTGAGTGCAGCTACACCAGGAACACCGTCCCTCACAGCACTGTGGGAGTACCTCCTTCAGGAACTCCCTCCCTTCCAGCACTGTGAGTGTACCCAAATGTGGAACTTCGTCCTTCAGAGAACTGAGAGCGTACCTACACCTGGAACTCCCTCCCTCACAGCAGTGAGTGTACCTACAGCTGGAACTCCCTCCTTCATAGCACTGTGAGTGTACCTACATCTGGAACCCCTTCCCTCAGCACTCTAAGTGTACTTACAACTGGAACTCACTCCCTCACAGCACTGTGATTGTAGATACACCTGGAACTCAGTCCTTCAGCACTCTGGGTGTATTTACATCTGGAACTCCCTCCCTTCCAGCAATGAGAGCGTACATACAACTGGAACACCATCCCTCAGCACTGTGGGTGTACATACACCTGGAACTCCCTCCCTCCCAGCGCTGTGAGAGTACCTACACCTGGAACTACCTCCCTCAGCATTGTATATGTCTCTACAGCTGGAACTCCCTCCCTGACAGCACTGTGGCTGTATTTACATTGGGAACTCCCTCACACTGTGAGCTTACCTGCACATAGAACTCCCTCAGCAATGTGAGTGTGCCTACAACTGGAACACTGCCCTCCCCCTTAGCACTGTGAGTTTACTTACACTTGAAATTCACGCCTGCTCAGCACTGTGAGAGTACCTGCATCTAGAAAGCCCGCAGCACTGCGTGTATACCTACAACTGGAACTTCTTCCGTCCCAGCACCGTGAGTGTACCTACATCTGGATCTCCCTCCCTCAGCATGGTGAGTGTTCCTACATCTGGAACTCGCTCGCTCACAGCACTGAGTGTACCTACACCTGGAACTACCTCCCTCCCAGCACTGTGGGCGTACGTACACCTGGAACCCCCTCCCTCACAGCACTGTGAGTATTAATACACCTGGAACACCCGCCATCACAGCATTGTGGGCGTACCTACACCTGGAAGTCAGTCCCTCAGCACTGTGGTGTACCGACACCTGGAAGTCCCGCATTCACCGCACTGTGAGTGTACCTACGCCTAGAACTCCGTACCTCACGGCACTGTGAGTGCACCTACACCTGGGATTCCCTCCCTCCGCACTGTGAGTGTTCCTACACCTGGAACTCCCACCTTCAGCATTGTATGTGTACTGATGTGGGGAACACCCTCCCAGCGCTGAGTGTACCTAAATCTGGAACACCCTCCTTCACAACATTGTGAGTGTATCTACACCTGGAGCTCCTCCCCTCAGCACTGTGAGTGGACTGACATCTGGAACACCCTCCATCACAGCACTGTGAGTGTACATACACCTGGAACTCCCTCCCTCCCAGCACTGTGAGTGTACATACAACTGGAACTCCATCCCTCAGCACTGTGGATGTACATACACCTGGAACTCCCTCCCTCCCAGCGCTGTGAGTGTACCTACTCCTGGAAGTCCCTCCCTCAGCATTGTATATGTCCCTACAACTGGAACGCCCTCTCTCACAGCACTGAGTGTACCTACATCTGGAACTGCATCCCTTAGCACTGTGAGTGTATCTACACCTGGACCTCGATCCCTCAAAGCACTGTGAGTGTACCTACACCCGGAACTCACTCACTCCCAGCACTGTGAGTGGACATACATCTGGAACTCTCTCCCTCAGCACTGTGAGAGTACCTACATATTTAACAACGTCCCTCAGCAGTGTGGACATATTTACATCGGGAACTCCCTCCCTCTTAGCACTGTGTGTGCATCTACACCTGGAACTCCCTCCCTCACAGTACTGTGAGTGGACCAACATCTGGAACACCCTCCTCAGCACTGTGAGAGTACCTACATCAGCAACAATGTCCCTCAGCACTGTGGGTGTATTTACATCTGGAACTCCCTCCCTCTTAGACTGTGAGTGCACCTACACCAGGAACACCGTCCCTCACAGCACTGTGGGAGTACCTCCTTCAGGAACTCCCTCCCTTCCAGCACTGTGAGTGTACCCAAATGTGGAACTTCGTCCTTCAGAGAACTGAGAGCGTACCTACACCTGGAACTCCCTCCCTCACAGCAGTGAGTGTACCTACAGCTGGAACTCCCTCCTTCATAGCACTGTGAGTGTACCTACATCTGGAACCCCTTCCCTCAGCACTCTAAGTGTACTTACAACTGGAACTCACTCCCTCACAGCACTGTGATTGTAGATACACCTGGAACTCAGTCCTTCAGCACTCTGGGTGTATTTACATCTGGAACTCCCTCCCTTCCAGCAATGAGAGCGTACATACAACTGGAACACCATCCCTCAGCACTGTGGGTGTACATACACCTGGAACTCCCTCCCTCTCAGCGCTGTGAGAGTACCTACACCTGGAACTACCTCCCTCAGCATTGTATATGTCTCTACAGCTGGAACTCCCTCCCTGACAGCACTGTGACTGTATTTACATTGGGAACTCCCTCACACTGTGAGCTTACCTGCACATAGAACTCCCTCAGCAATGTGAGTGTGCCTACAACTGGAACACTGCCCTCCCCCTTAGCACTGTGAGTTTACTTACACTTGAAATTCACGCCTGCTCAGCACTGTGAGAGTACCTACATCTAGAAAGCCCGCAGCACTGTGTGTATACCTACAACTGGAACTTCTTCCGTCCCAGCACCGTGAGTGTACCTACATCTGGATCTCCCTCCCTCAGCATGGTGAGTGTACCTACATCTGGAACTCGCTCGCTCACAGCACTGAGTGTACCTACACCTGGAACTCGCTCGCTCACAGCACTGTGAGTGTACCTACACCTGGAACTACCTCCCTCCCAGCACTGTGGGCGTACGTACACCTGGAACCCCCTCCATCACAGCACTGTGAGTATTAATACACCTGGAACACCCGCCATCACAGCATTGTGGGCGTACCTACACCTGGAAGTCAGTCCCTCAGCACTGTGGTGTACCGACACCTGGAAGTCCCGCATTCACCGCACTGTGAGTGTACCTACGCCTAGAACTCCGTACCTCACGGCACTGTGAGTGCACCTACACCTGGGATTCCCTCCCTCCGCACTGTGAGTGTTCCTACACCTGGAACTCCCACCTTCAGCATTGTATGTGTACTGATGTGGGGAACACCCTCCCAGCGCTGAGTGTACCTAAATCTGGAACACCCTCCTTCACAACATTGTGAGTGTATCTACACCTGGAGCTCCTCCCCTCAGCACTGTGAGTGGACTGACATCTGGAACACCCTCCATCACAGCACTGTGAGTGTACATACACCTGGAACTCCCTCCCTCCCAGCACTGTGAGTGTACATACAACTGGAACTCCATCCCTCAGCACTGTGGATGTACATACACCTGGAACTCCCTCCCTCCCAGCGCTGTGAGTGTACCTACTCCTGGAAGTCCCTCCCTCAGCATTGTATATGTCCCTACAACTGGAACGCCCTCTCTCACAGCACTGAGTGTACCTACATCTGGAACTGCATCCCTTAGCACTGTGAGTGTATCTACACCTGGACCTCGATCCCTCAAAGCACTGTGAGTGTACCTACACCCGGAACTCACTCACTCCCAGCACTGTGAGTGGACATACATCTGGAACTCTCTCCCTCAGCACTGTGAGAGTACCTACATATTTAACAACGTCCCTCAGCAGTGTGGACATATTTACATCGGGAACTCCCTCCCTCTTAGCACTGTGTGTGCATCTACACCTGGAACTCCCTCCCTCACAGTACTGTGAGTGGACCAACATCTGGAACACCCTCCTCAGCACTGTGAGAGTACCTACATCAGCAACAATGTCCCTCAGCACTGTGGGTGTATTTACATCTGGAACTCCCTCCCTCTTAGACTGTGAGTGCACCTACACCTGGAACACCGTCCCTCACAGCACTGTGGGAGTACCTCCTTCAGGAACTCCCTCCCTTCCAGCACTGTGAGTGTACCCAAATGTGGAACTTCGTCCTTCAGAGAACTGTGAGCGTACCTACACCTGGAACTCCCTCCCTCACAGCAGTGAGTGTACCTACAGCTGGAACTCCCTCCTTCACAGCACTGTGAGTGTACCTACATCTGGAACCCCTTCCCTCAGCACTCTAAGTGTACTTACAACTGGAACTCACTCCCTCACAGCACTGTGATTGTAGATACACCTGGAACTCAGTCCTTCAGCACTCTGGGTGTATTTACATCTGGAACTCCCTCCCTTCCAGCAATGAGAGCGTACATACAACTGGAACACCATCCCTCAGCACTGTGGGTGTACATACACCTGGAACTCCCTCCCTCCCAGCGCTGTGAGAGTACCTACACCTGGAACTACCTCCCTCAGCATTGTATATGTCTCTACAGCTGGAACTCCCTCCCTGACAGCACTGTGACTGTATTTACATTGGGAACTCCCTCACACTGTGAGCTTACCTGCACATAGAACTCCCTCAGCAATGTGAGTGTGCCTACAACTGGAACACTGCCCTCCCCCTTAGCACTGTGAGTTTACTTACACTTGAAATTCACGCCTGCTCAGCACTGTGAGAGTACCTACATCTAGAAAGCCCGCAGCACTGTGTGTATACCTACAACTGGAACTTCTTCCGTCCCAGCACCGTGAGTGTACCTACATCTGGATCTCCCTCCCTCAGCATGGTGAGTGTACCTACATCTGGAACTCGCTCGCTCACAGCACGGAGTGTACCTACACCTGGAACTCGCTCGTTCACAGCACTGTGAGTGTACCTACACCTGGAACTACCTCCCTCACAGCACTGTGAGTATTAATACACCTGGAACACCCGCCATCACAGCATTGTGGGCGTACCTACACCTGGAAGTCAGTCCCTCAGCACTGTGGTGTACCGACACCTGGAAGTCCCGCATTCACCGCACTGTGAGTGTACCTACGCCTAGAACTCCGTACCTCACGGCACTGTGAGTGCACCTACACCTGGGATTCCCTCCCTCCGCACTGTGAGTGTTCCTACACCTAGAACTCCCACCCTCAGCATTGTATGTGTACTGATGTGGGGAACACCCTCCCAGCGCTGAGTGTACCTAAATCTGGAACACCCTCCTTCACAACATTGTGAGTGTATCTACACCTGGAGCTCCTCCCCTCAGCACTGTGAGTGGACTGACATCTGGAACACCCTCCATCACAGCACTGTGAGTGTACATACACCTGGAACTCCCTCCCTCCCAGCACTGTGAGTGTACATACAACTGGAACTCCATCCCTCAGCACTGTGGATGTACATACAGCTGGAACTCCCTCCCTCCCAGCGCTGTGAGTGTACCTACTCCTGGAAGTCCCTCCCTCAGCAAGGTATGTGTCCCTACAACTGGAACGCCCTCTCTCACAGCACTGAGTGTACCTACATCTGGAACTGCATCCCTTAGCACTGTGAGTGTATCTACACCTGGACCTCCCTCCCTCAAAGCACTGTGAGTGTACCTACACCCGGAACTCACTCACTCCCAGCACTGTGAGTGGACATACATCTGGAAATCTCTCCCTCAGCACTGTGAGAGTACCTACATATTTAACAACGTCCCTCAGCAGTGTGGACATATTTACATCGGGAACTCCCTCCCTCTTAGCACTGTGTGTGCATCTACACCTGGAACTCCCTCCCTCACAGTACTGTGAGTGGACCAACATCTGGAACACCCTCCTCAGCACTGTGAGCGTACCTACATCAGCAACAATGTCCCTCAGCACTGTGGGTGTATTTACATCTGGAACTCCCTCCCTCTTAGACTGTGAGTGCACCTACACCAGGAACACCGTCCCTCACAGCACTGTGGGAGTACCTCCTTCAGGAACTCCCTCCCTTCCAGCACTGTGAGTGTACCCAAATGTGGAACTTCCTCCCTCAGAGAACTGAGAGAGTACCTACACCTGGAACTCCCTCCCTCCCAGCAGTGAGTGTACCTACAGCTGGAACTCCCTCCTTCACAGCACTGTGAGTGTACCTACATCTGGAACCCCTTCCCTCAGCACTCTGAGTGTACTTACAACTGGAACTCACTCCCTCACAGCACTGTGATTGTAGATACACCTGGAACTCAGTCCTTCAGCACTCTGGGTGTATTTACATCTGGAACTCCCTCCCTTCCAGCAATGAGAGCGTACATACAACTGGAACACCATCCCTCAGCACTGTGGGTGTACATACACCAGGAACTCCCTCCCTCCCAGCGCTGTGAGAGTACCTACACCTGGAACTCCCTCCATCAGCATTGTATATGTCCCTAAAGCTGGAACTCCCTCCCTGACAGCACTGAGTGCGCATAAACCTGGAACTCCCCTGCTCAGCATTGTGAGTGTACATACATCTGGAACTCCCTCCCTCAGCACTGTGAGTGTATTTACATCGGAAACTCCCTCACACTGTGAGTTTACCTGCACATGGAACTCCCTCCCTCAGCAATGTGAGTGTGCCTACAACTGGAACACTGCCCTCCCCCTTAGCACTGTGAGTTTACTTACACTTGAAACTCACCCCCACTCAGCACTGTGAGTGTACGTACATGTAGAAAGCCCGCAGCACTGTGAGTATACCTACAACTGGAACTCCCACCCTCAGCATTGTATGTGTGCTGATGTGCGGAACACCCTCCCTCAGCACTGAGTGTACCTAAATCTGGAACACCCTCCATCACAACATTGTGAGTGCACCTACATCTGGAACTCCCTCTCTCAGCACAGTGAGTGTACCTACATCTGGAACTCCCTCCCTCACCACTGAGTGTACCGACACCAGGTACCTCCTCCCTGAACACGGTGAGTGTACTTACTTCTAGAACCCCCTCAGCACTGTGAGTGTTTCTACACCTGGAACTCCCTCCCTCCCAGCATTGTGAGTGTATCTACACCTGGAAAACCCTCGCTCACAGCACTGTGAGTGTGGCTACTTTTGGAACTCCCTCACTCACAGCACTGTGAGTGTACCTATACCTGGAACTCTCTCCCTCAGCACTGTGAGAGCACCTACATATGTAACAATGTCCCTCAGCACTGTGGCTGTATTTACACCTGGAACTCCCTCCCTCCCAGCACTGTGAGTGTACATACAGCTGGAACTCCCTCCCTCACAGCACTGTGAGTGTTACTACATCTGGAACACCTGCCATCACAGCATTGCGGGTGTACATACACCTGGAAGTCCCTTACTCAGCACTGTGGTGTACCTACACCTGGAAGTCCCACGCTCACAGCACTAGGAGTGTACCTAAACCTGGAACTCCCAATCTCACGGTACTGTGAGTGTACTTACACCTGGAACTCCCACCCTCAGCACTGTGGGTGTATTTATATCTGGAATTCCACCGTCCCAGCGCTGTGAATGTACCTACACATGGAACTCCCTCCCTCAGCAATGTATGTGTCCCTACAGCTGGAGTTCACTCCCTCAGAGCACTGAGTGCACCTAAACCTGGAACTCACTCCCTCAGCACTGTGAGTGTACCTACATGTGAAACAGCATCTTTGCACTGTGAGTGTACCTACATGTGAAACTGCATCCCTTAGCACTGTCAGTGTCTCTACATCGGGAACTCCTTCCCTTAGCACTGTGAGTGCACCTGCATCAGGAACTCCCTCCCTCAGCACAGTGACTGTACCTACATCTGGAACTCTCTCCCTCAGTACGGTTAGTGTACTTACATTTAGAACTTGCTCGCTCACAGCACTGTGAGTGTACCTAAAACTGGAACTCCCTCCCTCCCAGCATTGTAAGTGTACTTACACCTGGAACTCCCTCTCTCCCAGCTCGGTGAGTGTACATACAATTGGAACTCCGTGTTCAGCACTGTGGATGTATTTATATCTGGAACTCCCTCCCTCACAGCACTGTGAGTGTACCTACAGCTGGAACTCCCTCCCTTAGCATTGTATATGTCCGTACAGCTGGAACTCCCTCACTGACAGCACTGAGTGCACCTAAACCTGGAACTCCCCTGCTCAGCACTGTGAGTGTACATACATCTGGAACACCCTCCCTCAGCACTGTGAGTGTATTTACATCGGTAACTCCCTCGCACTGAGAGCTTACCTGCATGTAGAACACCTTCCCTCAGCACTGTGAGTGTGCCTACAACTGGAACACTGCCCTCCCCCTTAGCACTGTGAGTTTACTTACACTTGAAACTCACGCCCACTCAGCACTGTGTGTACCTACATCTAGAAAGCCCGCAGCACTGAGTATACCTACAACTGGAACTTCTTCCGTCCCAGCACCGTGAGTGTACCTACATCTGGATCTCCCTCCGTCAGCATGGTGAGTGTACCTACACCTGGAACTCACTCGTTCACAGCACTGTGAGTGTACCTACACCTGGAACTAACACCCTCCCAGCACTGTGGGCGTACGTACACCTGGAACCCCCTCTCTCACAGCACTGTGAGTGTACCTACACCTGGAACTACCTCCCTCCCAGCACTGTGGGCGTACGTACACCTGGAACCCCCTCCCTCACAGCACTGTGAGTATTAATACACCTGGAACACCCGCCATCACAGCATTGTGGGCGTACCTACACCTGGAAGTCAATCCCACTGCACTGTGGTGTACCGACACCTGGAAGTCCCGCATTCACCGCACTGTGAGTGTACCTACGCCTAGAACTCCGTACCTCACGGCACTGTGAGTGCTCCTACACCTGGGATTCCCTCCCTCAGCACTGTGAGTGTTCCTACCCCTGGAAATCCCACCCTCAGCATTGTATGTGTACTGATGTGGGGAACACCCTCCCAGCGCTTAGTGTACCTAAATCTGGAACACCCTCCATCACAACATTGTGAGTGTACCTACATCTGGAACTCCCTCCCTCACCACTGAATGTACCGACACCAGGAACCTCCTCCCTGAACACTGTGAGTGTACTTACTTCTAGAACCCCCTCAGCACTGTGAGTGTTTCTACACCTGGAAATCCCTCCCTCACAGCACTGTGAGTGTATCTATACCTGGAAAACCCTCGCTCACAGCACTGTGAGTGTAGCTACCCCTGGAACTACCTCACTCACAGTACTGTGAGTGTACCTACACCTGGAACTCTCTCCCTCAGCACTGTGAGAGTACATACATATGTAACAACGTCCCACAGCACTGTGGGTGTATTTACATCTGGAACTCCCTCCCTCTCAGCACTGTGAGTGCACCTACACCTGGAACTCCCTTGCTCACAGCACTGTGAGAGTATCTATACCTGGAGCTCCTCCCCTCAGCACTGTGAGTGGACTGACATCTGGAACACCCTCCATCACAACATTGTGAGTGCACCTACATCTGGAACTCCCTCCCTCACCACTGAGTGTACCGACACGAGGAACATCCTCCCTGAACACAGTGAGTGTACTTACTTCTAGAACCCCCTCAGCACTGTGACTGTTTCTACACCTGGAACTCCCTCCCTCCCAGCATTGTGAGTGTATCTACACCTGGAAAACCCTCGCTCACAGCACTGTGAGTGTGGCTACTTTTGGAACTCCCTCACTCACAGCACTGTGAGTGTACCTACACCTGGAACTCTCTCCCTCAGCACTGTGAGAGTACCTACATATGTAACAACGTCCCTCAGCACTGTGGCTGTATTTACATCTGGAACTCCCTCCCTCCCAGCATCGTGAGTGTACATACACCTGGAACTCCCTCCCTCCCAGCACCGTGAGTGTACATACAGCTGGAACTCCCTCCCTCACAGCACTGTGAGTGTTACTACATCTGGAACACCCGCCATCACAGCATTGCGGGTGTACATACACCTGGAAGTCCCTTCCTCAGCACTGTGGTGTACCTACACCTGGAAGTCCCACGTTCACAGCACTATGAGTGTACCTAAACCTGGAACTCCCTCCCTCCCAGGACTGTGAGTGTACTTACACCTGGAACTCCCTCCCTCCCAGCACTGTGAGTGTACATACAACTGGAACTCCATCCCTCAGCACTGTGGATGTACATACACCTGGAACTCCCTCCCTCCCAGCGCTGAGTGTACCTACTCCTGGAAGTCCCTCCCTCAGCAAGGTATGTGTCCCTACAACTCGATCGCCATCTCTCACAGCACTGAGTGTACCTACATCTGGAACTGCATCCCTTAGCACTGTGAGTGTATCTACACCTGAACCTTCCTCCCTCAAAGCACTGTGAGTGTACCAACACCCGGAACTCACTCACTCCCAGCACTGTGAGTGGACATACATCTGGAAATCTCTCCCTCAGCACTGTGAGAGTACCTACATATTTAACAACGTCCCTCAGCAGTGTGGACATATTTACATTGGGAACTCCCTCCCTCTTAGCACTGTGTGTGCATCTACACCTGGAACTCCCTCCCTCACAGCACTGTGAGTGGACCAACATCTGGAACACCCTCCCTCAGCACTGTGAAAGCACCTACATCAGCAACAATGTCCCTCAGCACTGTGGCTGTATTTACATCTGGAACTCTCTCCCTCTTAGACTGTGAGTGCACCTACACCTGGAACACCGTCCGTCACAGCAATGTGAGAGTACCTACATCAGGAACTCCCTCCCTTCCAGCAATGTGAGTGTACCCACATGTGGAACTTCCTCCCTCAGAGAACTGAGAGTGTACCTACACCTGGAACTCCTTCCCTCCCAGCAGTGAGTGTACCTACAGCTGGAACTCCCTCCTTCACAGCACTGTGAGTGTACCTACATCGGGAACCCCTTCCCTCAGCACTCTGAGTGTACTTACAACTGGAACTCACTCCCTCACAGCACTGTGATTGTAGATACACCTGGAACTCAGTCCTTCAGCACTTTGGGTGTATTTACATCTGGAACTCCCTCCCTTCCAGCACTGAGAGCGTACATACAACTGGAACACCATCCCTCAGCACTGTGGGTGTACATACACCTGGAACTCCCTCCCACCCAGCGCTGTGAGAGTACCTACACCTGGAACTCCCTCCCTCAGCATTGTATATGTCCCTACAGCTGGAATTCCCTCCCTGACAGCACTGAGTGCACCTAAACCTGGAACTCCCCTGCTCAGCACTGTGAGTGTACATACATCTGGAACTCCCTCCCTCAGCACTGTGAGTGTATTTACATCGGGAACTCCCTCGCACTGTGAGCTTACCTGCACGTAGAACTCCCTCCCTCAGCAATGTGAGTGTGCCTACAACTGGAACACTGCCCTCCCCCTTAGCACTGTGAGTTTACTTACACTTCAAACTCACCCCCACTCAGCACTGTGAGTGTACCTACATTTAGAAAGCCCGCAGCACTGTGAGTATACCTACAACTGGATCTCCCTCCCTCAGCATGGTGAGTGTACCTACATCAGGAACTCACTCGCTCACAGCACTGAGTGTACCTACACCTGGAACTACCTCCCTCCCAGCACTGTGGGCGTACGTACACCTGGAACTCCCTCCCTCACAGCACTGTGAGTGTTAATACACCTGGAACACCCGCCATCACAGCATTGTGGGAGCACCAACACCTGGAAGTCAGTCCCTCAGCACTGTGGTGTACCGACACCTGGAAGTCCTGCATTCACAGCATTGTGAGTGTACCAACACCTAGAACTCCGTACCTCACAGCACTGTGAGTGCACCTACACCTGGGATTCCCTCCCTCAGCACTGTGAGTGTTCCTACACCTGGAACTCCCACCCTCAGCATTGTATGTGTACTGATGTGCGGAACACCCTCCCTCAGCACTGATTGTACCTAAATCTGGAACACCATACATCACAACATTGTGAGTATACCTACATCTGGAACTCCCTCTCTCAGCACAGTGAGTGTACCTACATCTGGAACTCCCTACCTCAGCAATGAGTGTACCGACACCAGGAACCTCCTCCCTGAAAACGGTGACTGTACTCACTTCTAGTACCCCTCAGCATTGTGAGTATATCTACACCTGGAAAACTCTCCCTCACAGCACTGTGAGTGTACCTACACCTGGAACTCTCTCCCTCAGCAGTGTGAGAGTACCTACATATGTAACAATGTCCCTCAGCACTGTGGGTGTATTTACATCTGGAACTCCCACCCTCTCAGCACTGTGAGTGCACCTACACCTGGAACTCCCTCCCTCACAGCACTGTGAGTGGACCGACATCTGGAACACCCTCCCTCACAGCATTGTGAGTGTACATACACCTGGAACTCCCTCCCTCCCAGCACCGTGAGTGTACATACACCTGGAACTCCATCCCTCAGCACTGTGAGTGTACATACAACTGGAACTCCATCCCTCAGCACTGTGAGTGTACATACAACTGGAACTCCATCTCTCAGCACTGTGGGTGTACATACCCCTGGAACTCCGTTCCTCACAGCACAGAGTGTTACTACATCTGGAACACCCGCCATCACAGCATTGCGGGTGTACATACACCTGGAAGTCCCTCCCTCAGCACTGTGGTGTACCTACACCTGGAAGTCCCACGCTCACAGCACTGTGAGTGTACCTAAACCTGGAACTCCCAACCTCACGGCACTGTGAGTGTACTTACACCTGGAACTCCCTCCCTCCCAGGACTGTAAGTGTACATACAACTGGAACTCCAACCCTCAGCACTGTGGGTGTATTTATATCTGGAACTCCACCGTCCCAGCGCTGTGAATGTACCTACACATGGAACTCCCTCCCTCAGCAATGTATGTGTCCCTACAGCTGGAGTTCACTCCCTCACATCACTGAGTGCACCTAAACCTGGAACTCACTCCCTCAGCACTGTGAGTGTAACTACATGTGAAACTGCATCCCTTAGCACTGTCAGTGTCTCTACATCGGGCACTCCCTCCCTTAGCACTGTGAGTGCACCTGCATCAGGAACACCCTCCCTCAGCACAGTGAGTGTACCTACATCTGGAACTCTCTCCCTCAGCACGGTTAGTGTACTTACATCTAGAACTCGCTCGCTCCCAGCACTGTGAGTGTACCTACAACTGGAACTCCCTCCATCCCAGCATTGTAAGTGTACTTACACTTGGAACTCCCTCCCTCCCAGCTCGGTGAGTGTACATACAACTGGAACTCCGTGCTCAGCACTGTAAGTGTATTTACATCTGGAACTCCCTCCCTCACAGCACGGTGAGTGTACCTACACCTGGAACTCCCTCCCTTAGCATTGTATATGTCCCGACAGCTGGAACTCCCTCCCTGACAGCACTGAGTGCACCTAAACCTGGAACTCCCCTGCTCAGAACTGTGAGTGTACATATATCTGGAACATCCTCCCTCAGCACTATGAGTGTATTTACATTGGGAACTCCCTCGCACTGTGAGCTTACTTGCACGTAGAACTCCTTCCCTCAGCACTGTGAGTGTGTCTACAACTGGAACACTGCCCTCCCCCTTAGCACTGTGAGTTTACTTACACGTGAAACTCACGCCCACTCAGCACTGTGAGTGTACCTACATCTAGAAAGCTCGCAGCACTGTGAGTATACCTACAACTGGAACATCTTCCGTCCCAGCACCGTGAGTGTACCTACATCTGGATCTCCCTCCGTCAGCATGGTGAGTGTACCTACACCTGGAACTCGCTCGCTCACAGCACTGTGAGTGTACCTACACCTGGAACTACCACCCTCCCAGCACTGTGGGCGTACGTACACCTGGAACTCCCTCCCTCACAGCACTGTGAGTGTTAATACACCTGGAACACCCGCCATCACAGCATTGCGGGTGTACCTACACCTGGAAGTCAGTCCTTCAGCACTGTGGTGTACCGACACCTGAAAGTCCCGCATTCACCGCACTGTGAGTGCACCTACACCTAGAACTCCCACCCTCACGGCACTGTGAGTGCACCTACACCTGGGATTCCCTCCCTCCGCACTGTGAGTGTTCCTACACCTGGAACTCCCACCCTCAGCATTGTATGTGTACTGATGTGGGGAACACCCTCCCTCAGCGCTGAGTGTACCTAAATCTGGAACACCCTCCATCACAACATTGTGAGCGTACGTACACCTGGAACTCCCTCCCTCCCAGCGCTGTGAGTGTACCTACTCCTGGAAGTCCCTCCCTCAGCAAGGTATGTGTCCCTACAACTGGAACGCCCTCTCTCACAGCACTGAGTGTACCTACATCTGGAACTGCATCCCTTAGCACTGTGAGTGTATCTACACCTGGACCTCCCTCCCTCAAAGCACTGTGAGTGTACCTACACCCGGAACTCACTCACTCCCAGCACTGTGAGTGGACATACATCTGGAAATTTCTCCCTCAGCACTGTGAGAGTACCTACATATTTAACAACGTCCCTCAGCAGTGTGGACATATTTACATCGGGAACTCCCTCCCTCTTAGCACTGTGAGTGCACCTACACCTGGAACTCCCTCCCTCATAGCACTGTGAGTGGACCAACATCTGGAACCCCCTCCATCAGCACTGTGAGAGTACATACATCGGGAACAACGTACCTCAGCACTGTGGGTGTATTTACATCTGGAACTCCCTTCCTCCCAGCACTGTGAGTGTACCTACACCTGGAATTTCCTCCCTCCCAGCACCATGAGTGGACTGACATCTGAAATGCCCTCCATCACACCACTGTGAGTGTACCTACACATGGAACTCCCCCCCTCAGCACTGTGAGTGTACCTACACCTGAAACTCCCTCCCTCACAGCACTGTGAGTGTACCTACACCTGGAACTCCCTCCCTCCCAGCAGTGAGTGTACCTACAGCTGGAACTCCCTCCTTCACAGCACTGTGAGTGTACCTACATCTGGAACCCCTTCCCTCAGCACTCTGAATGTACTTACAACTGGAAATCCCTCCGTCCCAGCACTGTCAGTATACCTACACATCCAACTTCCTCCCTCACAGAACTGTGAGTGTACCTACACCTGGAACTCACTCCTTCACAGCACTGTGATTGTAGATACACCTGGAACTCAGTCCTTCAGCACTGTGGGTGTATTTACATCTGGAACTCCCTCCCTTCCAACACTGTGAGCGTACATACAACTGGAACACCATCCCTCAGCACTGTGGGTGTACATACACCTGGAACTCCCTCCCTCCCAGCGCTGTGAGTGTACCTACACCTGGAAGTCCCTCCCACAGCAAGGTATGTGTCCCTACAACTGGAACTCCCTCCCTCACAGCACTGAGTGTACCTACATCTGGAACTGCATCCCTTAGCACTGTGAGTGTATCTACACCTGGACCTCCCTCCTCAAAGCACTGTGGGTGTATCTACACCTGGAACTCACTCCCTCCCAGCACTGTGAGTGGACATACACTTGGAACTCTCTCCCTCAGCACTGTGAGAGTACCTACATATGTAACAACGTCCCTCAGCAGTGTGGACATATTTACATCGGGAACTCCCTCCTTCTTAGCACTGTGAGTGCACCTACACCTGGAACTCCCTCCCTCACCGCACTGTGAGTAGACCAACATCTGGAACACCCTCCCTCAGCACTGTGAGAGTACCTACATCAGGAACAACGTACCTCAGCACTGTGGGTGTATTTACATCTGGAACTCCCTCCCTCCCACCACCGTGAGTATTCCTACACCTAGAACTTCCTCCCTCCCAGCACCGTGAATGGATCGACATCTGAAATGCCTTCCATCACACCACTGTGAGTGTACCTACACCTGAAACTCCCTCCCTTAGCACTGTGAGTGAACCGACATCTGGAACACCCTCCATCACAGCACTGTGAGTGTACCTACACCTGGAACTCCCTCTCTTCCAGCACTGTGAGTGAACCCACACGTGGAACTTCCTCCCTCAGAGAACTGAGAGTGTACCTACACCTGGAACTCCCTACCTCCCAGCAGTGAGTGTACCTACACCTGGAACTCCCTCCCTTACAGCACTGTGAGTGGACTGACATCTGGAACACCCTCCATCACAGCACTGTGAGTGTACCTACAACTGGAACTCCCTCCGTCCCAGCTCTGTGGGTATACTCACACCTGGAACTCCCTCCCTCCCAGCACTGTCAGTATACCTACACATGGAACTCCCTCCCTCCCAGCACTGTCAGTATACCTACATATGGAACTTCCTTCCTCACAGAACTGTAGGTGTACCTACACCTGGAACTCACTCCCTCACCACACTGTGCTTGTAGATACACCTGGAACTCAGTCCTTCAGCACTGTGGGTGTACGTACATCTGGAACTCCCTCCCTTCCAGCACTGTGAGCGTACCTACACCTGGAACTCCCTCCCTCAGCAATGTATTTGTACCAACATCAGTAACTCCCTCTCTCCCAGCACTGTGAGTGTATTAATACCTGGAATTCCCTCCCTCACAGCACTGTGGGTGTACCTACACGTGAAACTTCGTCCCTCACAGAACTGTGAGCGTACCTGCACCTGGAGGTCATTCCCTCACGGCACTGTGAGTGTACCCATGCCTGGAACTCCCTCCAGCCCAGCACTGTGAGTGTACATACACCTGGAGCTCCCTCCCTCACAGCACAGTGAGTGCTCTGAGATCTGTAACTCCCTCAATCACAACATTGTGGGAGTACCTACAGCTGGAACTCCCTCCCTCAGCAATGTGTGTGTATCTACATCTGGAACTCCCTTCCTCACAGCACTGTGAGTGTCCATAAACCTGGAACTCGCTCCCTCACAGCACTGTGAGAGTACCTACATCTGGAACGACATCCCTCAGCACTATGGATGTATTTACATCTAGAAATCCCTCCCAGCACTGTGAGTGTAGCTACATCTGGAGCACCCTCCATCACAACACTGAGTGTACTTACATCTGCAACACCCTCCCTCAGCACTGTGAGTGTACCGACAGCTGGAAATCCCTCCCTCACTTCACTGTTAGTGTATCTACACCTGGAACTCACTCCCTCCCAGCACTGTGAGTGTACATACAGCTGGAACTCTCTCCCTTAGCACTGTGAGAGTACCTACATCTGGAACAACATCCCTCTGCACTGTGGGTGTATTTACATCTGGAACTCCCTCCCTCCCAGCACGTGTACCTGCATAGGAATTCCCTACCTCAGCACTGTGTGTGTACTGACACCTGGAACTCAATCCCTGAATACTGTTAGTGTACCTACACCTGGAACACAATCAGCACATTGAGTGTACCTACATAGGAATTCTCTACCTCAGAACTGTGAGTGTACCGACACCTGGAAATACTTCCCTGAACACTGTGAGTGTACCTACATCTGGAAAAAACTCAGCACTGTGAGCTAACCTGCACGTGGAACTCCCTGACTCAGCACTGTGAATGTACATACATCTGGAACTCCATTACTCAGCACTGGGAGTGTACCTACAACTGGAACTCACTCCCTCAGCACTGTGAGTGTACCTACATCTGGAACTCACTCCTTCAGCTCTGAGTGTACCTATATCTGGAACTAACTTCCTCAGCACTGTGAGTGTACCTACATCTGGAACTCACTTCCTCAGCACTGTGAGTGTACCTACCTCTGGAACTCACTCCCTCAGCACTGTGTGTGTACCTGCATAGGAATTCCCTACCTCAGCACTGTGAGTGTACCGACTGCCGGAACTACCTTCCCGAACACTTTGTATGTACACCTGGAACTACCTCCTTCACAACACTGTGAGTGGACTTACACGTAGAAATCCCTCCTTACCAGCACTGTGACTATACCGACATCTGGAACACACTCAACACTGTGAGCTTACCTGCACCTGGAACTCCCTCCCTCAGCACTGTGGGTGCAACTATACCTGGAACTCCCACCCTCACAGCACTGTGAGTGTCCCTACACCTGGAAATCCCAACCTCACAGCACTGTGAGTGTCCCTACACCTGGAAATCCCAACCTCATAGCACAGTGAGTGTACCTACACCTGGAACACACTCAACACTGTGAGCTTACCTACACCTGGACCTCCCTCCGTCCCTAGGTAGGAATTATCTACCTCAGCTCTGTGAATGTACCGACACCTGCAACTCCCTAACTGAACACTGTGAGTGTACCTACATCTGGAACACACTACCTCAGTACTATGAGTGTACCTACATAGGAATTCCCTTCCTCAGCACTGTGAGCTTACCAGCACCTGGAACTCACTCCATCAGGACTGTGAGTGTACCTACACCTGGAACTCCCTCCCTAAGCACTGTGAGTGCACCTACTCCTGGACCTCCCTCCCTCACAGCACTGTGAGTGTATGTACACCTGGAACTCCCTCCTTCACAGCACTGTGAGTGTATGTACACCTGGAATTCCCTTCCTCACAACACTATGAGTGTACCTACACTTGGAACTCCCTCCCTAAGCACTGTGTGTGCACCTACTCCTGGACCTCTCTCACAGCACTGTGAGTGTATGTACACCTGGAACTCCCTCCCTCGGCACTGTGAGTGTACCTAAACCTGGAACTCCCTCCCTAAGCACTGTGAGTGCACCTACTCCTGGATGTCCCTCCCTCACAGCACTGTAAGTGTATGTACACCTGGAATTCCCTCCCTCACAGCACTGTGAGTGTATGTACACCTGGAATTCCCTTCCTCACAACACTGTGAGTGTACATCCATCTGGAACTCCCTACTTCCCAGCACAGTGAGTGTACCTACATCTGGAACACACTCAGTACTGTGAGCTTACCTGCACGTGGAACCCCCTCGCTCAGCATGTTGAGTGTACCTACATTGGAACATACTCAGCACTGTGAGCTTACTGGCACCAAAAACTCTCTCTCACCCTCACAGCACTGTGAGTGTCCCTACACCTGGAACCCGCTCCCTCACAGCACTGTGAGTGTCCCTACATCTGGAACCACCTCCATCACAGCATTGTGGGTCTACCTACACCTGGAACTCTCTCCCTCAGTACTGTGAGTGTACCTATATCGGGAACTCCATCCCTCAGCACTGTAAGTGTACCTACATCTGGAACTCACTCCCTCAGCTCTGTGAGTTTACCTACATCTGGAACTCACTTACTCAGCACTGTGAGTTTACCTACATAGGAACTCCCTACCTCAGCACTGTGAGTTTACCGACACCTGGAACTCCCTCCCTGAACACTTTGAGAGTACCTATATCTGGAACTCAGTACCTCAGCACTGTGAGCATACTACATCTGGACCTCTCTCCACCAGCACCATGAGTATACCTACACCTGGAACTCCCTCCCTCACTGCACTGTGAGTGTTCCTACATCTGGAACTCCCTGCATCACAGCATTGTGGGTGTACCTACACCAGGAACTCTCTCCCTCATAGCACTGTGAGTGTATGTATACCTGGAACACCCTCCTTCACAACACAGTGAGTGTACGTACACCTGGACCTCCATCCCTCACAGCACTGTGAGTGTATGTACACCTGGAACTCCCTCCCTCAGCATAGTGAGTGTACCTACATCTGGAACTCACTCCCTCAGCACTATGTGTGTAGCTACATAGGAATTCCCTACCTCAGCACTGTGAGTGTACCGACACTTGGAACTCCCTCCCTTAACACTGTGAGTATACCTACATCTGGAACTCAGTACCTCAGCACTGTGAACAGACTACACCCTGAACTCTCTCCCTCAGCACTGTGAGTGTATTTACATTTTGAATTCCCTCCCGCACAGCTCTGTGAGTGAACCTACACCTGGAACCGCACCCTCAGCATTGTATGTATACTGACATCGGGAACTCCCTCCCCAGCATTGTGAGTGTACTTACACCTAGAATGACAGCAATGTGAGTGTACCTACACCTGGAACACCCTCGATCACAACACTGTGACTGTACCTACACCTGGAAATCCCTCCAGCCCAGCACTGTGTGTGTAACTACACCTGGAACTCCCTCCCTCACAGCACTGTGTGTGTACCTACACCTGGATCTCCCTTCCACACAGCACAGTGAGTGTTCCTGCAACTGGAAATCCCTCCATTACAGCATTCTGGGTGTACCTACACCTGGAACTCTCTCCCTCAGCACGGTGGGTGTTCTTATACCTGCAAATCCCTCGTTCACAGCACTGTGAGGGTACCTACACCTGGAACTCCTTACCTCAGCACTGTGAGTGTGCCTACAACTGGAACACTGCTCTCCCACTCAGCACTGTGAGTGTACCTACATCTAGAAAGCCCGCAGCACTGTGAGTATACCTACAACTGGAACTTCTTCCGTCCCAGCACCGTGAGTGTACCTACATCTGGATCTCCCCCCCTCAGCATGGTGAGTGTACCTACACCTGGAACTCGCTCGCTCACAGCACTGTGAGTGTACCTACACCTGGAACTACCACCCTCCCAGCACTGTGGGCGTACGTACACCTGGAACCCCCTCCCTCACAGCACTGTGAGTGTTAATACACCTGGAACACCCGCCATCACAGCATTGCGGGTGTACCTACACCTGGAAGTCAGTCCTTCAGCACTGTGGTGTATCGACACCTGGAAGTCCCGCATTCACCGCACTGTGAGTGCACCTACACCTAGAACTCCCACCCTCACGGCACTGTGAGTGCACCTACACCTGGGATTCCATCCCTCAAAACTGTGAGTGTTCCTACACCTGGAACTCCCACCCTCAGCATTGTATGTGTACTGATGTGGGGAACACCCTCCCTCAGCGCTGAGTGTACCTAAATCTGGAACACCCTCCATCACAACATTGTGAGTGTACGTACACCTGGAACTCCCTCCCTCCCAGCGCTGTGAGTGGACCAACATCTGGACCTCACAGCACTGTGAGTGGACCAACATCTGGAACCCCCTCCCTCAGCACTGTGAGAGTACATACATCGGGAACAACATACCTCAGCACTGTGGGTGTATTTACATCTGGAACTCCCTTACTCCCAGCACTGTGAGTGTACCTACACCTGGAATTTCCTCCCTCCCAGCACCATGAGTGGACTGACATCTGAAATGCCTTCCATCACACCACTGTGAGTGTACCTACACATGGAACTCCCCCCCTCAGCACTGTGAGTGTACCTACACCTGAAACTCCCTCTATCACAGCACTGTGAGTGTACCTACACCCGGAACTCCCTCCCTTCCAGCACTGTGAGTGTACCCACACGTGGAACATCCTCCCTCAGAGAACTGAGAGTCTACCTACACCTGGAACTCCCTCCCTCCCAGCAGTGAGTGTACCTACAGCTGGAACTCCCTCCTTCACAGCACTGTGAGTGTACCTACATCTGGAACCCCTTCCCTCAGCACTCTGAGTGTACTTACAACTGGAAATCCCTCCGTCCCAGCACTGTCAGTATACCTACACATCCAACTTCCTCCCTCACAGAACTGTGAGTGTACCTACACCTGGAACTCACTCCTTCACAGCACTGTGATTGTAGATACACCTGGAACTCAGTCCTTCAGCACTGTGGGTGTATTTACATCTGGAACTCCCTCCCTTCCAACACTGTGAGCGTACATACAACTGGAACACCATCCCTCAGCACTGTGGGTGTACATACACCTGGAACTCCCTCCCTCCCAGCGCTGTGAGTGTACCTACACCAGGAAGTCCCTCCCACAGCAAGGTATGTGTCCCTACAACTGGAACTCCCTCCCTCACAGCACTGAGTGTACCTACATCTGGAACTGCATCTCTTAGCACTGTGAGTGTATCTACACCTGGACCTCCCTCCTCAAAGCACTGTGAGTGTATTTACACCCGGAACTCACTCCCTCCCAGCACTGTGAGTGGACATACATCTGGAACTCTCTCCCTCAGCACTGCGAGAGTACCAACATATGTAACAACGTCCCTCAGCAGTGTGGACATATTTACATCGGGAACTCCCTCCTTCTTAGCACTGTGAGTGCACCTACACCTGGAACTCCCTCCCTCACCACACTGTGAGTAGACCAACATCTGGAACACCCTCCCTCAGCACTGTGAGAGTACCTACATCAGGAACAACGTACCTCAGCACTGTGGGTGTATTTACATCTGGAACTCCCTCCCTCCCACCACCGTGAGTACTCCTACACCTAGAACTTCCTCCCTCCCAGCACCGTGAATGGATCGACATCTGAAATGCCTTCCATCACACCACTGTGAGTGTACCTACACATGGAACTCCCTCCCTTAGCACTGTGAGTGTACCTACACCTGCAACTCCCTCCCTCACAGCACTGTGAGTGAACCGACATCTGGAACACCCTCCATCACAGCACTGTGAGTGTACCTACACCTGGAACTCCCTCTCTTCCAGCACTGTGAGTGTACTCACACGTGGAACTTCCTCCCTCAGAGAACTGAGAGCGTACCTACACCTAGAACTCCCTCCCTCCCAGCAGTGAGTGTACCTACACCTGGAACTCCCTCCCTCACAGCACTGTGAGTGGACTGACATCTGGAACACCCTCCATCACAGCATTGTGAGTGTACCTACAACTGGAACTCCCTCCGTCCCAGCTCTGTGGGTATACTCACACCTGGAACTCCTTCCTTCCCAGCACTGTCAGTATACCTACACATGGAACTCCTTCCCTCCCAGCAATGTCAGTATACCTACACATGGAACTTCCTCCCTCACAGAACTGTGGGTGTACCTACACCTGGAACTCACTCCCTCACCGCACTGTGATTATAGATACACCTGGAACTCAGTCCTTCAGCACTGTGGGTGTATTTACATCTGGAACTCCCTCCCTTCCTACACTGTGAGCGTACATACAACTGGAACACCATCCCTCAGCACTGTGAGTGTACGTACACCTGGAACTCCCTCCCTCCCAGCGCTGTGAGTGGACCAACATCTGGACCTCACAGCACTGTGAGTGGACCAACATCTGGAACCCCCTCCCTCAGCACTGTGAGAGTACATACATCGGGAACAACGTACCTCAGCACTGTGGGTGTATTTACATCTGGAACTCCCTTACTCCCAGCACTGTGAGTGTACCTACACCTGGAATTTCCTCCCTCCCAGCACCATGAGTGGACTGACATCTGAAATGCCTTCCATCACACCACTGTGAGTGTACCTACACATGGAACTCCCCCCCTCAGCACTGTGAGTGTACCTACACCTGAAACTCCCTCTATCACAGCACTGTGAGTGTACCTACACCCGGAACTCCCTCCCTTCCAGCACTGTGAGTGTACCCACACGTGGAACCTCCTCCCTCAGAGAACTGAGAGTCTACCTACACCTGGAACTCCCTCCCTCCCAGCAGTGAGTGTACCTACAGCTGGAACTCCCTCCTTCACAGCACTGTGAGTGTACCTACATCTGGAACCCCTTCCCTCAGCACTCTGAGTGTACTTACAACTGGAAATCCCTCCGTCCCAGCACTGTCAGTATACCTACACATCCAACTTCCTCCCTCACAGAACTGTGAGTGTACCTACACCTGGAACTCACTCCTTCACAGCACTGTGATTGTAGATACACCTGGAACTCAGTCCTTCAGCACTGTGGGTGTATTTACATCTGGAACTCCCTCCCTTCCAACACTGTGAGCGTACATACAACTGGAACACCATCCCTCAGCACTGTGGGTGTACATACACCTGGAACTCCCTCCCTCCCAGCGCTGTGAGTGTACCTACACCAGGAAGTCCCTCCCACAGCAAGGTATGTGTCCCTACAACTGGAACTCCCTCCCTCACAGCACTGAGTGTACCTACATCTGGAACTGCATCTCTTAGCACTGTGAGTGTATCTACACCTGGACCTCCCTCCTCAAAGCACTGTGAGTGTATTTACACCCGGAACTCACTCCCTCCCAGCACTGTGAGTGGACATACATCTGGAACTCTCTCCCTCAGCACTGCGAGAGTACCAACATATGTAACAATGTCCCTCAGCAGTGTGGACATATTTACATCGGGAACTCCCTCCTTCTTAGCACTGTGAGTGCACCTACACCTGGAACTCCCTCCCTCACCACACTGTGAGTAGACCAACATCTGGAACACCCTCCCTCAGCACTGTGAGAGTACCTACATCAGGAACAACGTACCTCAGCACTGTGGGTGTATTTACATCTGGAACTCCCTCCCTCCCACCACCGTGAGTACTCCTACACCTAGAACTTCCTCCCTCCCAGCACCGTGAATGGATCGACATCTGAAATGCCTTCCATCACACCACTGTGAGTGTACCTACACATGGAACTCCCTCCCTTAGCACTGTGAGTGTACCTACACCTGCAACTCCCTCCCTCACAGCACTGTGAGTGAACCGACATCTGGAACACCCTCCATCACAGCACTGTGAGTGTACCTACACCTGGAACTCCCTCTCTTCCAGCACTGTGAGTGTACTCACACGTGGAACTTCCTCCCTCAGAGAACTGAGAGCGTGCCTACACCTAGAACTCCCTCCCTCCCAGCAGTGAGTGTACCTACACCTGGAACTCCCTCCCTCACAGCACTGTGAGTGGACTGACATCTGGAACACCCTCCATCACAGCATTGTGAGTGTACCTACAACTGGAACTCCCTCCGTCCCAGCTCTGTGGGTATACTCACACCTGGAACTCCTTCCTTCCCAGCACTGTCAGTATACCTACACATGGAACTCCTTCCCTCCCAGCAATGTCAGTATACCTACACATGGAACTTCCTCCCTCACAGAACTGTGGGTGTACCTACACCTGGAACTCACTCCCTCACCGCACTGTGATTATAGATACACCTGGAACTCAGTCCTTCAGCACTGTGGGTGTATTTACATCTGGAACTCCCTCCCTTCCAACACTGTGAGCGTACATACAACTGGAACACCATCCCTCAGCACTGTGGGTGTACGTACACCTGGAACTCCCTCCCTCCCAGCGCTGTGAGTGTACCTACACCTGGAAGTCCCTCCCACAGCAAGGTATGTGTCCCTACAACTGGAACTCCCTCCCTCACAGCACTGAGTGTACCTACATCTGGAACTGCATCCCTTAGCACTGTGAGTGTATCTACACCTGGACCTCCCTCCTCAAAGCACTGTGAGTGTATCTACACCTGGAATCACTCCCTCCCAGCACTGTGAGTGGACATACACTTGGAACTCTCTCCCTCAGCACTGTGAGAGTACCTACATATGTAACAACGTCCCTCAGCAGTGTGGACATATTTACATCGGGAACTCCCTCCTTCTTAGCACTGTGAGTGCACCTACACCTGGAACTCCCTCCCTCACAGCACTGTGAGTAGACCAACATCTGGAACACTCTCCCTCAGCACTGTGAGAGTACCTACATCAGGAACAACGTACCTCAGCACTGTGGGTGTATTTACATCTGGAACTCCCTCCCTCCCACCACCGTGAGTATACCTACACCTAGAACTTCCTCCCTCCCAGCACCGTGAGTGGATCGACATCTGAAATGCCTTCCATCACACCACTGTGAGTGTACCTACACATGGAACTTCCCCCCTCAGCACTGTGAGTGTACCTACACCTGAAACTCCCTCCCTCACAGCACTGTGAGTGAACCGACATCTGGAAAACCCTCCATCACAGCACTGTGAGTGTACCTACATCAGGAACTTCCTCTCTTCCAGCACTGTGAGTGTACCCACACGTGGAACTTCCTCCCTCAGAGAACTGAGAGTGTACCTACACCTGGAACTCCCTCCCTCCCAGCAGTGAGTGTACCTACACCTGGAACACCCTCCATCACAGCACTGTCAGTATACCTACACATGGAACTTCCTCCCTCACAGAACTGTGGGTGTACCTACACCTGGAACTCACTCCCTCACCACACTGTGATTGTAGATACACCTGGAACTCAGTCCTTCAACACTGTGGGTGTACGTACATTTGGAACTCCCTCCCTTCCAGCACTGTGAGCGTACCTACACCTGGAACTCCCTCCCTCAGCAATGTATTTGTACCAACATCAGTAACTCCCTCTCTCCCAGCACTGTGAGTGTATTAATACCTGGAATTCCCTCCCTCACAGCACTGTGGGTGTACCTACACGTGAAACTTCGTCCCTCACAGAACTGTGAGCGTACCTGCACCTGGAGGTCACTCCCTCACGGCACTGTGAGTGTACCCATGCCTGGAACTCCCTCCAGCCCAGAACTGTGAGTGTACATACAACTGGAGCTCCCTCCCTCACAGCACAGTGAGTGCTCTGAGATCTGTAACTCCCTCAATCACAGCATTGTGGGAGTACCTACAGCTGGAACTCCCTCCCTCAGCAATGTGTGTGTATCTACATCTGGAACTCCCTTCCTCACAGCACTGTGAGTGTCCATAAACCTGGAACTCGCTCCCTCACAGCACTGTGAGAGTACCTACATCTGGAACGACATCCCTCAGCACTATGGATGTATTTACATCTAGAAATCCCTCCCAGCACTGTGAGTGTAGCTACATCTGGAGCACCCTCCATCACAACACTGAGTGTACTTACATCTGCAACACTCTCCCTCAGCACTGTGAGTGTACCGACAGCTGGAAATCCCTCCCTCACTTCACTGTTAGTGTATCTACACCTGGAACGCACTCCCTCCCAGCACTGTGAGTGTACATACAGCTGGAACTCTCTCCCTTAGCACTGTGAGAGTACCTACATCTGGAACAACATCCCTCTGCACTGTGGGTGTATTTACATCTGGAACTCCCTCCCTCCCAGCACGTGTACCTGCATAGGAATTCCCTACCTCAGCACTGTGTGTGTACTGACACCTGGAACTCAATCCCTGAATACTGTTAGTGTACCTACACCTGGAACACAATCAGCACATTGAGTGTACCTACATAGGAATTCTCTACCTCAGAACTGTGAGTGTACCGACACCTGGAAATACTTCCCTGAACACTGTGAGTGTACCTACATCTGGAAAAAACTCAGCACTGTGAGCTAACCTGCACGTGGAACTCCCTGACTCAGCACTGTGAATGTACATACATCTGGAACTCCATTACTCAGCACTGGGAGTGTACCTACAACTGGAACTCACTCCCTCAGCACTGGGAGTGTACCTACATCTGGAACTCACTCCTTCAGCTCTGTGAGTGTACCTACATCTGGAACTAACTTCCTCAGCACTGTGAGTGTACCTACATCTGGAACTCACTTCCTCAGCACTGTGAGTGTACCTACCTCTGGAACTCACTCCCTCAGCACTGTGTGTGTACCTGCATAGGAATTCCCTACCTCAGCACTGTGAGTGTACCGACTGCCAGAACTACCTTCCCGAACACTTTGTATGTACACCTGGAACTACCTCCTTCACAACACTGTGAGGGGACTTACACGTGGAAATCCCTCCTTACCAGCACTGTGACTATACCTACATCTGGAACACACTCAACACTGTGAGCTTACCTGCACCTGGAACTCCCTCCCTCAGCACTGTGGGTGCAACTACACCTGGAACTCCCACCCTCACAGCACTGTGATTGTCCCTACACCTGGAAATCCCTCCGTCCCTAGGTAGGAATTATCTCCCTCAGCTCTGTGAATGTACCGACACCTGCAACTCCCTAACTGAACACTGTGAGTGTACCTACATCTGGAACACACTACCTCAGTACTATGAGTGTACCTACATAGGAATTCCCTTCCTCAGCACTGTGAGCTTACCAGCACCTGGAACTCACTCCATCAGGACTGTGAGTGTACCTACACCTGGAACTCCCTCCCTAAGCACTGTGAGTGTATGTACACCTGGAACTCCCTCCTTCACAGCACTGTGAGTGTATGTACACCTGGAATTCCCTTCCTCACAACACTATGAGTGTACCTACACTTGGAACTCCCTCCCTAAGCACTGTGTGTGCACCTACTCCTGGACCTCTCTCACAGCACTGTGAGTGTATGTACACCTGGAACTCCCTCCCTCGGCACTGTGAGTGTACCTAAACCTGGAACTCCCTCCCTAAGCACTGTGAGTGCACCAACTCCTGGACGTCCCTCCCTCACAGCACTGTAAGTGTATGTACACCTGGAATTCCCTCCCTCACAGCACTGTGAGTGTATGTACACCTGGAATTCCCTTCCTCACAACACTGTGAGTGTACATCCATCTGGAACTCCCTACTTCCCAGCACAGTGAATGTACCTACATCTGGAACACACTCCCTCAGCTCTGTGAGTGTACCTACATCTGTAACTCACTCACTCAGCACTGTGAGTTTACCTACATAGGAACTCCCTACCTCAGCACTGTGAGTGTACCGACAGCTGGAACTCCCTCCCTGAACACTGTGAGCTTACCTGCACGTGGAACCCCCTCGCTCAGCATGTTGAGTGTACCTACATTGGAACATACTCAGCACTGTGAGCTTACTGGCACCAAAAACTCTCTCCCACCCTCACTGCACTGTGAGTGTCCCTACACCTGGAACTCCCTCCCTCACAGCACTGTGAGTGTCCCTACATCTGGAACCACCTCCATCACAGCATTGTGGGTCTACCTACACCTGGAACTCCCTCCCTCAGTACTGTGAGTGTACCTATATCGGGAACTCCATCCCTCAGCACTGTGAGTGTACCTACATCTGGAACTCACTCCCTCAGCTCTGTGAGTGTACCTACATCTGTAACTCACTCACTCAGCACTGTGAGTTTACCTACATAGGAACTCCCTACCTCAGCACTGTGAGTGTACCGACAGCTGGAACTCCCTCCCTGAACACTTTGAGAGTACCTATATCTGGAACTCAGTACCTCAGCACTGTGAGCATACTACATCTGGACCTCCCTCCACCAGCACCGTGAGTATACCTACACCTGGAACTCCCTCCCTCACAGCACTGTGAGTGTTCCTACATCTGGAACTCTCTGCATCACAGCACTGTGGGTGTACCTACACCAGGAACTCTCTCCCTCATAGCACTGTGAGTGTATGTATACCTGGAATACCCTCCTTCACAACACAGTGAGTGTACGTACACCTGGACCTCCATTCCTCACAGCACTGTGAGTGTATGTACACCTGGAACTCACTCCCTCAGCACTGTGTGTGTAGCTACATAGGAATTCCCTACCTCAGCACTGTGAGTGTAGCGACACTTGGAACTCCCTCCCTTAACACTGTGAGTATACCTACATCTGGAACTCAGTACCTCAGCACTGTGAACAGACTACACCTTGAACTCTCTCCCTCAGCACTGTGAGTGTATTTACATTTGGAATTCCCTCCCGCACAGCTCTGTGAGTGAACCTACACCTGGAACCGCACCCTCAGCATTGTATGTATACTGACATCGGGAACTCCCTCCCCAGCATTGTGAGTGTACTTACACCTAGAATGACAGCAATGTGAGTGTACCTACACCTGGAACACCCTCGATCACAACACTGTGACTGTACCTACACCTGGAACTCCTTACCTCAGTACTGTGAGTGCACCTACACCTGAACTCATTCCCTCACAGCACTGCGAGTGTATGTACACCTGGAACTCCCTCCCTCACAACACTGTGTGTACTTACACCTGGAAACCCCTCCCTCAGCACTATGAGTGTACCTACATAGGAATTCCCTACCTCAGCACTTTGTGTGTACTGACACCTGGAACTCCTTCCCTGAATACTGTTGGTGTACCTACATCTGGAACACAATCAGCACAGTGAGTGTACCTACATAGGAATTCTCTACCTCAGAACTGTGAGTGTACTGACATCTAGAACTACCTCCCTGAACACTGTGAGTGGACCTAAATCTGGAACTCACTCCCTCAGCACTGTGAGCTTACCTGCACCTGGACCTCCCTGCCTCAGCACTGTGAGTGTACATACATCTGGAACTCCATTACTCAGCACTGGGAGTGTACCTACAGCTGGAACTCACTCCCTCAGCACTGGGAGTGTACCTACACCTGGAACTCCATCCCTAAGCACTGTGAGTGGACCTAAATCTGGAACTCACTCCCTCAGCACTGGGAGTGTACCTACATCTGGAACACACTCCCTCAGTACTGTGAGTCTACCTACATCTGGAACTCCATCCCTGAGCACTGTGAGTGGACCTGAATCTGGAACTCACTCCTTCAGCACTGTGAGTGTACCTACATCTGGAACTCACTCCCTCAGCACTGTGAGTGTACCTACATCTGGAACTCACTCACTCAGCACTGTGGGTGTACCTGCATACGAATTCCCTACATCAGCACTGTGGGTGTACCGACACCTGGAACTCCCTCCCCGTACACTTAGTATGTACACCTGGAACAACCTCCTTCACAACACTGAGAGGGGACTTACAAGTGGAACTCCCTCATTCCCAGCACTGTGAGAGTACCTACATTTGGAACACACTCAACACTGAGCTTACCTGCATCTGGAACTCCCTCCCTCAGCACTGTGGGTGCAACTAGACCTGGAACTACCACCCTCACAGCACTGTGAGTGTCCCTACACCTGGAAATCCCTCCCTCACAGCACTGTGAGTGTCCCTACATCTGGAACTCACTCCCTCAGCACTGGAAGTGTCCGTCCATCTGGAACTACCTCCATCACAGCATTGTGGGTCTACCTAAACCTGGAACTCCCTCCCTCAGTACTGTGAGTGTACCTACACCTGGAACACCCTCGATCACAACACTGTGACTTTACCAACACCTGGAACTCCCTCCAGCCCAGCACTGTGTGTGTAACTACACGTGGACCTCCCTCCCTCACAGCACTGTGTGTGTACCTACACCTGGATCTCCCTTCCTCACAGCACAGTGAGTGTTCCTGCAACTGGAAATCTCTCCATTACAGCATTCTGGGTGTACCTACACCTGGAACTCTCTCCCTCAGCACTGTGCGTGTTCTTACACCTGCAACTCCCTCGTTCACAGCACTGTGACGGTACCTACACCTGGAACTCCTTACCTCAGCACTGTGAGTGCACCTACACCTGAACTCCTTCCCTCACAGCACTGCGAGTGTATATACACCTGGAACTCTCTCCCTCACAGCACTGTGAGTGTTTGTACACCTGCAATTCCCTCCCTCACAACACTGTGTGTACTTACACCTGGAACCCCCTACCTCAGCACTATGAGTGTACCTACATAGGAATTCCCTACCTCAGCACTTTGTCTGTAATGACAGCTGGAACTCCCTCCCTCAAAGCACGGTGAGAGTCCAAAAACCAGGAACTCCCTCCCTTTCCGCACTGTGAGTGGACCTAAATCTGGAATTCACTCCCTCAGCACTGTGAGTGTACCTACATCTGGAACTCACTCCCTCAGCACTGTGAGTGTACCTACATCTGGAACTCACTCAATCAGCACTGTGAGGGTATCTGCATACGAATTCCCTACCTCAGCACTGTGAGTGTACCGACACCTGGAACTCCCTCCCACAACACTTTTTCTGTACACCTGGAACTACCTCCTTCACAACACTGGGAGGAGACTTACACCTGGAACTCCCTCCTTACCAGCACTGTGAGTGTACCTACGTCTGGAACACACTCAACACTGTGAGCTTACCTGCACCTGGAACTCCCTCCCTCAGCACTGTGGGTGCAACTACACCTGGAACTCCCACCCTCACAGAACTGTGAGTGTCCCTACACCTGGAAATCCCAACCTCACAGAACTGTCAGTGTACCTACACCTGGACCTCCCTCCCTCACAGCACTGTGAGTGTCCCTACACCTGGAACTCCCAACCTCACAGCACTGTGAGTGTACCTACACCTGGAACTCCCTCCCTCACAGCACTGTGAGTGTCCCTACATCTGGAACTACCTCCATCACAGCATTGTGGGTCTACCTATACCAGGAACATCCTCCCTCAGTACTGTGAGTGTACCGACATCGGGAACTCCATCCCTCAGCACTGTAAGAGTACCTACACCTGGAACTCAGTCCCTCAGCACTGTGAGTGTACCTACACCTGGAACTCCCACCCTCACAGCACTGTGAGTGGACCTATTTCTGGAACTCACTCCCTCAGCACTGTGGTGGACGTAAATCTGGAAATCTCTCCCTCATAGCACTGTGAGCTTACCTGCACCTGGAACTCCCTCCCTCACAGCACTGTGAGTGTACATACATTTGGAACTCCATTACTCAGCACTGGGAGTGGACCTACATCTGGAACTCACTCCCTCAGCACTGGGAGTGTACCTACATCTGGAACTCCATCCCTGAGCACTGTGAGTGGACCTAAATCTGGAACTCACTCCCTCAGCACTGTGACTGTACCTACATCTGGAACTCCATCCCTCAGCACTGTGAGTGTACCTACATCTGGAACTCACTCCCTCAGCTCTGTGAGTGTACCTACATCTGGAACTCACTCACTCAGCACTGTGAGTTTACCTACATAGGAACGCCCTACTTCAGCACTGTGAGTGTACCGACACCTGGAACTCCCTCCCTGAACACTTTGAAAGTACCTATATCTGGAACTCAGTACCTCAGCACTGTGAGCATACTACATCTGCAACTCCCTCCACCAGTACCGTGAGTATACCTACACCTGGAACTCCCTCCCTTACAGCATTGTGAGTGTTCCTATATCTGGAACTCCCTGCATCACAGCATTGTGGGTGTACCTACACCAGGACGTCTCTCCCTCATAGCACTGTGAGTGTATGTATACCAGAAACTCCCTCCTTCACAACACAGTGAGTGTACGTACACCTGGACCTCCCTCCCTCACAGCACTGTGAGTGCATGTACACCTGGAACTCCATCCCTCACAACATATGCGTGAACTTACACCTGGAACACCCTCATTCCCAGCACACTGAGAGTGTCTGCATCTGGAACACACTCAGCACTGTGAGCTTACCTGCACCTGGAACTCACTCCCTCAGCACTGTGTGTGTAGCTACATAGGAATTCCCCACCTCAGCACTGCGAGTGTATATACACCTGGAACTCACTCCCTCACAGCACTGTGAGTGTTTGTACACCTGCAATTCCCTCCCTCACAACCACTGTGTGTACTTACACCTGGAACCCCCTCCCTCAGCACTATGAGTGTACCTACATAGGAATTCCCTACCTCAGCACTTTGGTCTGTAATGACAGCTGGAACTCCCTCCCTCAAAGCACGGTGAGAGTCCAAACACCAGGAACTCCTCCCTTTCCGCACTGTGAGTGGACCTAAATCTGGAACTCTTTCCCTCAGAGCACTGTGAGCTTACCTGAACCTGCAACTCCCTGCCTCAGCACTGTGAGTGTACATACATCTGGAACTCCATTACTCAGCACTGGGAGTGTAGCTACATCTGGAACTCACTCCCTCAGCACTGGGAGTGTACCTACATCTGGAACTCCATCCCTGAGCACTGTGAGTGGACCTAAATCTGGAACTCACTCCCTCAGCACTGTGAGTGTACCTACATCTGGAACTCACTCCCTCAGCACTGGGAGTGTACCTACATCTGGACTCACTCACTCAGCACTGTGAGTGTATCTGCATAGGAATTCCCTTCCTCAGCACTGTGAGTGCACCGACACCTGGAACTCCCACCCCCAACACTTTGTTGTACACATGGAACTACCTCCTTCACAACACTGGGAGGAGACTTACACCTGGAACTCCCCTCTTCCCAGCACTGTGAGTGTACCTACATCTGGAACACACTCAACACTGTGAGCTTACCCTGCACCTGGAACTCCCTCCCTCAGCACTGTGGGTGCAACTATACCTGAACTCCCACACTCACAGAACTGTGAGTGTCCCTACACCTGGAACTCCCTCCCTCACAGTACTGTGAGTGTCCCTACACCGGGAACTCACTCCCTCACAGCACTGTGAGTGTCCCTACATCTGGAACTACCTCCATCACAGCATTGTGGGTCTACCTATACCAGGAACTTCCTCCCTCAGTACTGTGAGTGGACCTACATCGGGAACTCCATCCCTCAGCACTGTAAGAGTACCTACACCTGGAACTCAATCCCTCAGCACTGTGAGTGTACCTACACCTGGAACTCCCACCCTCACAGCACTGTGAGTGGACCTATTTCTGGAACACACTCCCTCAGCACTGTGGGTGGACATAAATCTGGAACTCACTCCCTCAACACTGTGAGTGTACCTACATCTGGAACTCACTCCCTCAGCACTGTGGGCGTACCGATACCTGGAACTCCCACTCCGTACACTTTGTATGTATACCTGGAACTACCTCCTTCACAACACTGTGAGGGGACTTACACCTGGAACTCCCTCCTTCCCAGCACTCTGAGTGTACCTACATCTGGAACACACTCAACACTGTGAGCTTACCTGCATCTGGAACTCCCTCCATCAGCACTGTGGGTGCAACTACACCTGGAACTACCACCCTCACAGCACTGTGAGTGTCCCTACACCTGGAACTCCCTCCCTCACAGCACTGTGAGTGTCCCTACATCTGGAACTCACTCCCTCAGCACTGGAAGTGTCCGTCCATCTGGAACTACCTCCATCACAGCATTGTGGGTCTACCTCCACCTGGAACTCCCTCCCTCAGTACTGTGGGTGTACCTATATCGGGAACTCCATCCCTCAGCACTGTAAGAGTACCTACATCTGGAACTCAATCCCTCAGCACTGTGAGTGTACCTACATCTGGAACTCACTCACTCAGCACTGTGAGTTTACCTACATAGGAACACCCTACCTCAGCACTGTGAGTGTACCGACACCTGGAACTCCCTCCCTGAACACTTGGAAAGTACCTATATCTGGAACTCAGTACCTCAGCACTGTGAGCATACTACATCTGCACCTCCCTCCACCAGCACCGTGAGTATACCTACACCTGGAACTCCCTCCCTTACAGCACTGTGAGTGTTCCTACATCTGGAACTCCCTGCATCACAGCACTGTGAGTGTTCGTACATCTGGAACTCCCTGCATCACAGCATTGTGGGTGTACCTACACGTGGAAATCTCTCCCTCATAGCACTGTGAGTGTTTGTATACCTGGAACTCCCTCCTTCACAACACAGTGAGTGTATGTAAACCTAGACCTCCATCTCTCACAGCACTGTGAGTGTATGTACACCTGGAACTCCCTCCCTCAGCATAGTGAGTGTACCTACATCTGGAACTCACTCCCTCAGCACTGTGAATGTATTTACATTTGGAATTCCCTCCCGCACAGCTCTGTGAGTGAACCTACACCTGGAACCGCACCCTCAGCATTGTATGTATACTGACATCGGGAACTCCCTTCCCAGCATTGTGAGTGTACTTACACCTAGAATGACAGCAATGTGAGTGTACCTACACCTGGAACATCCTCGATCACAACACTGTGACTGTACCTACACCTGGAACTCCCTCCAGCCCAGCACTGTGTGTGTAACTACACCTGGAACTCCCTCCCTCACAGCACTGTGTGTGTACCTACACCTGGATCTCCCTTCCACACAGCACAGTGAGCGTTCCTGCAACTGGAAATCCCTCCATTACAGCATTCTGGGTGTACCTACACCTGGAACACTCTCCCTCAGCACTGTGGGTGTTCTTACACCTGCAACTCCCTCATTCACAGCACTGTGAATGCACCTACACCTGAACTCCTTCCCTCACAGCACTGTGAGTGTATGTACACCTGGAACTCCCTCCCTCACAGCACTGTGAGTGTTTGTACACCTGGAATTCACTCCCTCACAACACTGTGTGTACTTACACCTGGAACCACCTCCCTCAGCACTATGAGTGAACCTACATAGGAATTCCCTACCTCAGCACTTTGTGTGTACTAACACCAGGAACTCCCTCCCTGAATACTGTTGGTGTACCTACATCTGGAACACAATCAGCACAGTGAGTGTACCTACATAGGAATTCTCTACCTCAGAACTGTGAGTGTACTGACACCTAGAACTACCTCCCTGAACACAGTGACTGGACCTAAATCTGGAACTCACTCCCTCAGCACTGTGAGTGTACCTACATCTGGAACTCACTCCCTCAGCACTGGGAGTGTACCTACATCTGGAACTCACTCACTTAGCACTGTGAGTGTATCTGCATAGGAATTCCCTTCCTCAGCACTGTGAGTGCACCGACACCTGGAACTCCCACCCCCAACACTTTGTCTGTACACATGGAACTACCTCCTTCACAACACTGGGAGGAGACTTACACCTGGAACTCCCTCCTTCCCAGCACTGTGAGTGTACCTACATCTGGAACACACTCAACACTGTGAGCTTACCTGCACCTGGAACTCCCTCCCTCAGCACTGTGGGTGCAACTATACCTGGAACTCCCACACTCACAGAACTGTGAGTGTCCCTACACCTGGAACTCCCTCCCTCACAGTACTGTGAGTGTCCCTACACCGGGAACTCACTCCCTCACAGCACTGTGAGTGTCCCTACATCTGGAACTACCTCCATCACAGCATTGTGGGTCTACCTATACCAGGAACTTCCTCCCTCAGTACTGTGAGTGTACCTACATCGGGAACTCCATCCCTCAGCACTGTAAGAGTACCTACACCTGGAACTCAATCCCTCAGCACTGTGAGTGTACCTACACCTGGAACTCCCACCCTCACAGCACTGTGAGTGGACCTATTTCTGGAACACACTCCCTCAGCACTGTGGGTGGACATAAATCTGGAACTCACTCCCTCAGCACTGTGAGTGTACCTACATCTGGAAATCACTCCCTCAGCACTGTGGGCGTACCGATACCTGGAACTCCCACTCCGTACACTTTGTATGTATACCTGGAACTACCTCCTTCACAACACTGTGAGGGGACTTACACCTGGAACTCCCTCCTTCCCAGCACTCTGAGTGTACCTACATCTGGAACACACTCAACACTGTGAGCTTACCTGCATCTGGAACTCCCTCCATCAGCACTGTGGGTGCAACTACACCTGGAACTACCACCCTCACAGCACTGTGAGTGTCCCTACACCTGGAACTCCCTCCCTCACAGCACTGTGAGTGTCCCTACATCTGGAACTCACTCCCTCAGCACTGGAAGTGTCCGTCCATCTGGAACTACCTCCATCACAGCATTGTGGGTCTACCTCCACCTGGAACTCCCTCCCTCAGTACTGTGGGTGTACCTATATCGGGAACTCCATCCCTCAGCACTGTAAGAGTACCTACATCTGGAACTCAATCCCTCAGCACTGTGAGTGTACCTACATCTGGAACTCACTCACTCAGCACTGTGAGTTTACCTACATAGGAACACCCTACCTCAGAACTGTGAGTGTACCGACACCTGGAACTCCCTCCCTGAACACTTGGAAAGTACCTATATCTGGAACTCAGTACCTCAGCACTGTGAGCATACTACATCTGCACCTCCCTCCACCAGCACCGTGAGTATACCTACACCTGGAACTCCCTCCCTTACAGCACTGTGAGTGTTCCTACATCTGGAACTCCCTGCATCACAGCACTGTGAGTGTTCGTACATCTGGAACTCCCTGCATCACAGCATTGTGGGTGTACCTACACGTGGAAATCTCTCCCTCATAGCACTGTGAGTGTTTGTATACCTGGAACTCCCTCCTTCACAACACAGTGAGTGTATGTAAACCTAGACCTCCATCTCTCACAGCACTGTGAGTGTATGTACACCTGGAACTCCCTCCCTCAGCATAGTGAGTGTACCTACATCTGGAACTCACTCCCTCAGCACTGTGAATGTATTTACATTTGGAATTCCCTCCCGCACAGCTCTGTGAGTGAACCTACACCTGGAACCGCACCCTCAGCATTGTATGTATACTGACTTCGGGAACTCCCTTCCCAGCATTGTGAGTGTACTTACACCTAGAATGACAGCAATGTGAGTGTACCTACACCTGGAACATCCTCGATCACAACACTGTGACTGTACCTACACCTGGAACTCCCTCCAGCCCAGCACTGTGTGTGTAACTACACCTGGAACTCCCTCCCTCACAGCACTGTGTGTGTACCTACACCTGGATCTCCCTTCCACACAGCACAGTGAGCGTTCCTGCAACTGGAAATCCCTCCATTACAGCATTCTGGGTGTACCTACACTTGGAACACTCTCCCTCAGCACTGTGGGTGTTCTTACACCTGCAACTCCCTCATTCACAGCACTGTGAGAGTACCTACACCTGGAACTCCTTACCTCAGCACTGTGAATGCACCTACACCTGAACTCCTTCCCTCACAGCACTGTGAGTGTATGTACACCTGGAACTCCCTCCCTCACAGCACTGTGAGTGTTTGTACACCTGGAATTCACTTCCTCACAACACTGTGTGTACTTACACCTGGAACCACCTCCCTCAGCACTATGAGTGTACCTACATAGGAATTCCCTACCTCAGCCCTTTGTGTGTACTAACACCAGGAACTCCCTCCCTGAATACTGTTGGTGTACCTACATCTGGAACACAATCAGCACAGTGAGTGTACCTACATAGGAATTCTCTACCTCAGAACTGTGAGTGTACTGACACCTAGAACTACCTCCCTGAACACAGTGACTGGACCAAAATCTGGAACTCACTCCCTCAGCACTGTGAGTGTACCTACATCTGGAACTCACTCCCTCAGCACTGGGAGTGTACCTACATCTGGAACTCACTCACTCAGCACTGTGAGTGTATCTGCATAGGAATTCCCTTCCTCAGCACTGTGAGTGCACCGACACCTGGAACTCCCACCCCCAACACTTTGTCTGTACACATGGAACTACCTCCTTCACAACACTGGGAGGAGACTTACACCTGGAACTCCCTCCTTCCCAGCACTGTGAGTGTACCTACATCTGGAACACACTCAACACTGTGAGCTTACCTGCACCTGGAACTCCCTCCCTCAGCACTGTGGGTGCAACTATACCTGGAACTCCCACACTCACAGAACTGTGAGTGTCCCTACACCTGGAACTCCCTCCCTCACAGTACTGTGAGTGTCCCTACACCGGGAACTCACTCCCTCACAGCACTGTGAGTGTCCCTACATCTGGAACTACCTCCATCACAGCATTGTGGGTCTACCTATACCAGGAACTTCCTCCCTCAGTACTGTGAGTGTACCTACATCGGGAACTCCATCCCTCAGCACTGTAAGAGTACCTACACCTGGAACTCAATCCCTCAGCACTGTGAGTGTACCTACATCTGGAACACACTCCCTCAGCACTGGGAGTCTACCTACATCTGGAACTCACTCACTCAGCACTGTGGGTGTACCTGCATAGGAATTCCCTACATCAGCACTGTGGGTGTACCGACACCTGGAACTCCCTCCCCGTACACTTTGTATGTACACCTGGAACTACCTCCTTCACAACACTGAGAGGGGACTTACACCTGGAACTCCCTCATTCCCAGCACTGTGAGTGTACCTACATTTGGAACACACTCAACACTGAGCTTACCTGCATCTGGAACTCCCTCCCTCAGCACTGTGGGCGCAACTATACCTGGACCTACCACCCTCACAGCACTGTGAGTGTCCCTACACCTGGAACTCCCTCCCTCACAGCACTGTGAGTGTCCCTACATCTGGAACTCACTCCCTCAGCACTGGAAGTGTCCGTCCATCTGGAACTACCTCCATCACAGCATTGTGGGTCTACCTACAGCTGGAACTCCCTCCCTCAGTACTGTGAGTGCACCTATATCGGGAACTCCATCCCTCAGCACTGTAAGAGTACCTACATCTGGAACTCAATCCCTCAGCACTGTGAGTGTACCTACATCTGGAACTCACTCACTCAGCACTGTGAGTTTACCTACATAGGAACGCCCTACCTCAGCACTGTGAGTGTACCGACACCTGGAACTCCCTCCCTGAACACTTGGAAAGTACCTATATCTGGAACTCAGTACCTCAGCACTGTGAGCATACTACATCTGCACCTCCCTCCACCAGCACCGTGAGTATACCTACACCTAGAACTCCCTCCCTTACAGCACTGTGAGTGTTCCTACATCTGGAACTCCCTGCATCACAGCATTGTGAGCGTTCCTACATCTGGAACTCCCTGCATCACAGCATTGTGGGTGTACCTACACGTGGAAATCTCTCCCTCATAGCACTGTGAGTGTATGTATACCTGGAATTCCCTCCTTCACAACACAGTGAGTGTACGTAAACCTAGACCTCCATCCTTCACAGCACTGTGAGTGTATGTACATCTGGAACTCCCTCCCTCAGCATAGTGAGTGTACCTACATCTGGAACTCACTCCCTCAGCACTGTGTGTGTAGCTACATAGGAATTACCTACCTCAGCACTGTGAGAGTACCGACACCTGGAACTCCCTCCCTTAACACTGTGAATACACCTACATCTGGAACTCAGTACCTCAGCACTGTGAACAGACTACACCTTGAACTCTCTCCCTCAGCACTGTGAGTGTATTTACATTTGGAATTCCCTCCCGCACAGCTCTGTGAGGGAACCTACACCTGGAACTGCACCCGCAGCATTGTATGTATACTGACATCGGGAACTCCCTCCCCAGCATTGTGAGTGTACTTACACCTAGAATGACAGCAATGTGAGTGTACATAAAACCCGGTACACCCTCGATCACAACACTGTGACTGTACCAACACCTGGAACTCCCTCCAGCCCAGCACTGTGTGTGTAACTACACCTGGAACTCCCTCCCTCACAGCACTGTGTGTGTACCTACACCTGGACCTCCCTTCCTCACAGCACAGTGAGTGTTCCTGCAACTGGAAATCTCTCCATTACAGCATTCTGGGTGTACCTACACCTGGAACTCTCTCCCTCAGCACTGTGGGTGTTCTTACACCTGCAACTCCCTCGTTCACAGCACTGTGACGGTACCTACACCTGGAACTCCTTACCTCAGCACTGTGAGTGCACCTACACCTGAACTCCTTCCCTCACAGCACTGCGAGTGTATGTACACCTGGAACTCCCTCCCTCACAGCACTGTGAGTGTTTGTACACCTGGAATTCACTCCCTCACAACACTGTGTGTACGTACACCTGGAACCCCCTCCCTCAGCACTATGAGTGTACCTACATAGGAATTCCCTACCTCAGCACTTTGTGTGTACTGACACCTGGAACTCCCTCCCTGAATACTGTGAGATTACCTACATCTGGAAAAAACTCAGCACTGTGAGCTTACCTGCACCTGGAACTCCCTGCCTCAGCACTGTGAGTGTACATACATCTGGAACTCCATTACTCAGCACTGTGAGTGTACCTACATCTGGAACTCACTCGCTCAGCACTGGGAGTGTACCTAAACCTGGAACTCACTCCCTGAGCACTGTGAGTGGACCTAAATCTGGAACTCACTCCCTCAGCACTGTGAGAGTACCTACATCTGGAACACAATCAGCACAGTGAGTGTACCTACACAGGAATTCTCTACCTCAGAACTGAGTGTACTGACACCTAGAACTACCTCCCTGAACACTGTGAGATTAGCTACATCTGGAAAAAACTCAGCATTGTGAGCTTACCTGCACCTGGAACTCCCTGCCTCAGCACTGTGAGCGTACATACATCTGGAACTCACTCCCACAGCACTGGGAGTGTACCTAAATCTGGAACTCACTCCCTGAGCACTGTGAGTGGACCTAAATCTGGAACTCACTCCCTCAGCACTGGGAGTGTACCTACATCTGGAACTCACTCCCTCAGCACTGGGAGTGTACCTACATCTGGAACTCACTCCCTCAGCACTGTGAGTGGACCTGAATCTGGAACTCACTCCCTCAGCACTGTGAGTGTACCTACATCTGAAACTCACTCCCTCAGCACTGTGAGTGTACCTACATCTGCAACTCACTCCCTCAGCACTGTGAGTGTACCTACATCTGCAACTCACTCCCTCAGCACTGTGGGTGTACCGACAAATGGAACTCCCTCCCCATACACTTTGTATGTACACCTGGAACTACCTCCTTCACAACACTGTGAGGGGACTTACACCTGGAACTCCCTCCTTCCCAGCACTGTGAGTGTACCTACATCTGGAACACACTCAACACTGAGCTTACCTGCATCTGGAACTCCCTCCCTCAGCACTGTGGGTGTAACTACACCTGGAACTCCCTCCCTCAGTACTGTGAGTGTAGCTATATCGGGAAATCACTCCCTCAGCACTGTAAGAGTACCAACATCCGGAACACAATCCTTCAGCACTGTGAGTGTAGCTACATCTGGAACTCACTCCCTCAGCACTGTGAGTGTACTGACACCTGGAACTCCCTCCCTGAACACTTTGAGAGTACCTATATCTGGAACTCAGTACCTCAGCACTGTGAGCATACTACATCTGGACCTCCCTCCACCAGCACCGTGAGTATACCTACACCTGGAACTCCCTCCCTGACAGCACTGTGAGTGTTCCTACATCTGGAACTCCTTGCATCACAGCATTGTGAGTGTTCCTACATCTGGAACTCCCTGCATCACAGCATTGTGGGTGTACCTACACCAGGAACTCTCTCCCTCACAGCACTATAAGTGTATGTATACCTGGAACTCCCTCCTTCAAAACACAGTGAGTGTACGTACACCTGAATCTCCATCCCTCACAGCACTGTGAGTGTATGTACACCTGGAACTCCTTCCCTCAGCATAGTGAGTGTACCTACATCAGGAACTACCTCCCTCAGCACTGTGTGTGCAGCTCCATAGGAATTCCCTACCTCAGCACTGTGAGTGTACCGACACCTGGAACCGCACCCGCAGCATTGTATGTATACTGACATCGGGAACTCCCTCCCCAGCATTGTGAGTGTACTTACACCTAGAATGACAGCAATGTGAGTGTACCTACACCTGGAACACCCTCGATCACAACACTGTGACTGTACCTACATCTGGAACTCCCTCCAGCCCAGCACTGTGTGTGTAACTACACCTGGAACTCCCTCCCTCACAGCACAGTGAGTGTTCCTGCAACTGGAAATCTCTCCATTACAGCATTCTGGGTGTACCTACAGCTGAAACTCTCTCCCTCAGCACTGTGGGTGTTCTTATACCTGCAACTCCCTCGTTCACAGCACTGTGACGGTACCTACACCTGGAACTCCTTAACTCAGCACTGTGAGTGCACCTACACCTGAACTCCTTCCCTCACAGCACTGCGAGTGTACATACACCTGGAACTCACTCCCTCACAGCACTGTGAGTGTTTGTACACCTGCAATTCCCTCCCTCACAACACTGTGTGTACTTACACCTGGAAACCCCTCCCTCAGCACTATGAGTGTACCTACATAGGAATTCCTTACCTCAGCACTTTGTGTGTAATGACAGCTGGAACTCCCTCCCTCACAGCACGGTGAGAGTCCAAACACCAGGAACTCCCTCCCTTTCAGCACTGTGAGTGGACCTAAATCTGGAACTCTCTCCCTCATAGCACTGTGAGCTTACCTGCACCTGGAACTCCCTGCCTCAGCACTGTGAGTGTACATACATCTGGAACTCCATTACTCAGCACTGGGAGTGTAGCTACATCTGGAACTCACTCCCTCAGCACTGGGAGTGTACCTACATCTGGAACTCCATCCCTGAGCACTGTGAGTGGACCGACATAGGAATTCTCTACCTCAGCACTTTGTCTGTAATGACAGCTGGAACTCCCTCCCTCAAAGCACGGTGAGAGTCCAAAAACCAGGAACTCCCTCCCTTTCCGCACTGTGAGTGGACCTAAATCTGGAATTCACTCCCTCAGCACTGTGAGTGTACCTACATCTGGAACTCACTCCCTCAGCACTGTGAGTGTACCTACATCTGGAACTCACTCAATCAGCACTGTGAGTGTATCTGCATAGGAATTCCCTACCTCAGCACTGTGAGTGTACCGACACCTGGAACTCCCTCCCACAACACTTTGTCTGTACACCTGGAACTACCTCCTTCACAACACTGGGAGGAGACTTACACCTGGAACTCCCTCCTTACCAGCACTGTGAGTGTACCTACATCTGGAACACACTCAACACTGTGAGCTTACCTGCACCTGGAACTCCCTCCCTCAGCACTGTGGGTGCAACTACACCTGGAACTCCCACCCTCACAGCACTGTGAGTGTCCCTACACCTGGAAATCCCAACCTCACAGAACTGTGAGTGTACCTACACCTGGAACTCCCTCCCTCACAGCACTGTGAGTGTCCCTACATCTGGAACTACCTCCATCACAGAATTGTGGGTCTACCTATACCAGGAACTTCCTCCCTCAGTACTGTGAGTGTACCTACATCGGGAACTCCATCCCTCAGCACTGTAAGAGTACCTACACCTGGAACTCAATCCCTCAGCACTGTGAGTGTACCTACACCTGGAACACCCACCCTCACAGCACTGTGAGTGGACCTATTTCTGGAACTCACTCCCTCAGCACTGTGGTGAACGTAAATCTGGAAATCTCTCCCTCATAGCACTGTGAGCTTACCTGCACCTGGAACTCCCTCCCTCACAGCACTGTGAGTGTACATACATATGGAACTCCATTACTCAGCACTGGGAGTGTACCTACATCTGGAACTCACTCCCTCAGCACAGGGAGTGTACCTACATCTGGAACTCCATCCCTGAGCACTGTGAGTGGACCAAAATCTGGAACTCACTCCCTCAGCACTGTGAGTGTACCTAAATCTGGAACTCACTCCCTCAGCACTGTGAGTGTACCTACATCTGGAACTCACTCCCTCAGCACTGTGGGTGTACCGACACCTGGAACTCCCACCCCGTGTACTTTGAATGTACACCTGGAACTACCTCCTTCACAACACTGTGAGGGGACTTACACCTGGAACTCCCTCTTTCCCAGCACTGTGAGTGTACCTACATCTGGAACACACTCAACACTGTGAGCATACTACATCTGGACCTCCCTCCACCAGCACCGTGAGTATACCTACACCTGGAACTCCCTCCCTGACAGCACTGTGAGTGTTCCTACATCTGGAACTCCTTGCATCACAGCATTGTGAGTGTTCCTACATCTGGAACTCCCTGCATCACAGCATTGTGGGTGTACCTACACCAGGAACTCTCTCCCTCACAGCACTATAAGTGTATGTATACCTGGAACTCCCTCCTTCAAAACACAGTGAGTGTACGTACACCTGAATCTCCATCCCTCACAGCACTGTGAGTGTATGTACACCTGGAACTCCTTCCCTCAGCATAGTGAGTGTACCTACATCAGGAACTACCTCCCTCAGCACTGTGTGTGCAGCTCCATAGGAATTCCCTACCTCAGCACTGTGAGTGTACCGACACCTGGAACCGCACCCGCAGCATTGTATGTATACTGACATCGGGAACTCCCTCCCCAGCATTGTGAGTGTACTTACACCTAGAATGACAGCAATGTGAGTGTACCTACACCTGGAACACCCTCGATCACAACACTGTGACTGTACCTACATCTGGAACTCCCTCCAGCCCAGCACTGTGTGTGTAACTACACCTGGAACTCCCTCCCTCACAGCACAGTGAGTGTTCCTGCAACTGGAAATCTCTCCATTACAGCATTCTGGGTGTACCTACAGCTGAAACTCTCTCCCTCAGCACTGTGGGTGTTCTTATACCTGCAACTCCCTCGTTCACAGCACTGTGACGGTACCTACACCTGGAACTCCTTAACTCAGCACTGTGAGTGCACCTACACCTGAACTCCTTCCCTCACAGCACTGCGAGTGTACATACACCTGGAACTCACTCCCTCACAGCACTGTGAGTGTTTGTACACCTGCAATTCCCTCCCTCACAACACTGTGTGTACTTACACCTGGAAACCCCTCCCTCAGCACTATGAGTGTACCTACATAGGAATTCCTTACCTCAGCACTTTGTGTGTAATGACAGCTGGAACTCCCTCCCTCACAGCACGGTGAGAGTCCAAACACCAGGAACTCCCTCCCTTTCAGCACTGTGAGTGGACCTAAATCTGGAACTCTCTCCCTCATAGCACTGTGAGCTTACCTGCACCTGGAACTCCCTGCCTCAGCACTGTGAGTGTACATACATCTGGAACTCCATTACTCAGCACTGGGAGTGTAGCTACATCTGGAACTCACTCCCTCAGCACTGGGAGTGTACCTACATCTGGAACTCCATCCCTGAGCACTGTGAGTGGACCGACATAGGAATTCTCTACCTCAGCACTTTGTCTGTAATGACAGCTGGAACTCCCTCCCTCAAAGCACGGTGAGAGTCCAAAAACCAGGAACTCCCTCCCTTTCCGCACTGTGAGTGGACCTAAATCTGGAATTCACTCCCTCAGCACTGTGAGTGTACCTACATCTGGAACTCACTCCCTCAGCACTGTGAGTGTACCTACATCTGGAACTCACTCAATCAGCACTGTGAGTGTATCTGCATAGGAATTCCCTACCTCAGCACTGTGAGTGTACCGACACCTGGAACTCCCTCCCACAACACTTTGTCTGTACACCTGGAACTACCTCCTTCACAACACTGGGAGGAGACTTACACCTGGAACTCCCTCCTTACCAGCACTGTGAGTGTACCTACATCTGGAACACACTCAACACTGTGAGCTTACCTGCACCTGGAACTCCCTCCCTCAGCACTGTGGGTGCAACTACACCTGGAACTCCCACCCTCACAGCACTGTGAGTGTCCCTACACCTGGAAATCCCAACCTCACAGAACTGTGAGTGTACCTACACCTGGAACTCCCTCCCTCACAGCACTGTGAGTGTCCCTACATCTGGAACTACCTCCATCACAGAATTGTGGGTCTACCTATACCAGGAACTTCCTCCCTCAGTACTGTGAGTGTACCTACATCGGGAACTCCATCCCTCAGCACTGTAAGAGTACCTACACCTGGAACTCAATCCCTCAGCACTGTGAGTGTACCTACACCTGGAACACCCACCCTCACAGCACTGTGAGTGGACCTATTTCTGGAACTCACTCCCTCAGCACTGTGGTGAACGTAAATCTGGAAATCTCTCCCTCATAGCACTGTGAGCTTACCTGCACCTGGAACTCCCTCCCTCACAGCACTGTGAGTGTACATACATATGGAACTCCATTACTCAGCACTGGGAGTGTACCTACATCTGGAACTCACTCCCTCAGCACAGGGAGTGTACCTACATCTGGAACTCCATCCCTGAGCACTGTGAGTGGACCAAAATCTGGAACTCACTCCCTCAGCACTGTGAGTGTACCTAAATCTGGAACTCACTCCCTCAGCACTGTGAGTGTACCTACATCTGGAACTCACTCCCTCAGCACTGTGGGTGTACCGACACCTGGAACTCCCACCCCGTGTACTTTGAATGTACACCTGGAACTACCTCCTTCACAACACTGTGAGGGGACTTACACCTGGAACTCCCTCTTTCCCAGCACTGTGAGTGTACCTACATCTGGAACACACTCAACACTGTGAGCATACTACATCTGGACCTCCCTCCACCAGCACCGTGAGTATACCTACACCTGGAACTCCCTCCCTGACAGCACTGTGAGTGTTCCTACATCTGGAACTCCTTGCATCACAGCATTGTGAGTGTTCCTACATCTGGAACTCCCTGCATCACAGCATTGTGGGTGTACCTACACCAGGAACTCTCTCCCTCACAGCACTATAAGTGTATGTATACCTGGAACTCCCTCCTTCAAAACACAGTGAGTGTACGTACACCTGAATCTCCATCCCTCACAGCACTGTGAGTGTATGTACACCTGGAACTCCTTCCCTCAGCATAGTGAGTGTACCTACATCAGGAACTACCTCCCTCAGCACTGTGTGTGCAGCTCCATAGGAATTCCCTACCTCAGCACTGTGAGTGTACCGACACCTGGAACCGCACCCGCAGCATTGTATGTATACTGACATCGGGAACTCCCTCCCCAGCATTGTGAGTGTACTTACACCTAGAATGACAGCAATGTGAGTGTACCTACACCTGGAACACCCTCGATCACAACACTGTGACTGTACCTACATCTGGAACTCCCTCCAGCCCAGCACTGTGTGTGTAACTACACCTGGAACTCCCTCCCTCACAGCACAGTGAGTGTTCCTGCAACTGGAAATCTCTCCATTACAGCATTCTGGGTGTACCTACAGCTGAAACTCTCTCCCTCAGCACTGTGGGTGTTCTTATACCTGCAACTCCCTCGTTCACAGCACTGTGACGGTACCTACACCTGGAACTCCTTAACTCAGCACTGTGAGTGCACCTACACCTGAACTCCTTCCCTCACAGCACTGCGAGTGTACATACACCTGGAACTCACTCCCTCACAGCACTGTGAGTGTTTGTACACCTGCAATTCCCTCCCTCACAACACTGTGTGTACTTACACCTGGAAACCCCTCCCTCAGCACTATGAGTGTACCTACATAGGAATTCCTTACCTCAGCACTTTGTGTGTAATGACAGCTGGAACTCCCTCCCTCACAGCACGGTGAGAGTCCAAACACCAGGAACTCCCTCCCTTTCAGCACTGTGAGTGGACCTAAATCTGGAACTCTCTCCCTCATAGCACTGTGAGCTTACCTGCACCTGGAACTCCCTGCCTCAGCACTGTGAGTGTACATACATCTGGAACTCCATTACTCAGCACTGGGAGTGTAGCTACATCTGGAACTCACTCCCTCAGCACTGGGAGTGTACCTACATCTGGAACTCCATCCCTGAGCACTGTGAGTGGACCGACATAGGAATTCTCTACCTCAGCACTTTGTCTGTAATGACAGCTGGAACTCCCTCCCTCAAAGCACGGTGAGAGTCCAAAAACCAGGAACTCCCTCCCTTTCCGCACTGTGAGTGGACCTAAATCTGGAATTCACTCCCTCAGCACTGTGAGTGTACCTACATCTGGAACTCACTCCCTCAGCACTGTGAGTGTACCTACATCTGGAACTCACTCAATCAGCACTGTGAGTGTATCTGCATAGGAATTCCCTACCTCAGCACTGTGAGTGTACCGACACCTGGAACTCCCTCCCACAACACTTTGTCTGTACACCTGGAACTACCTCCTTCACAACACTGGGAGGAGACTTACACCTGGAACTCCCTCCTTACCAGCACTGTGAGTGTACCTACATCTGGAACACACTCAACACTGTGAGCTTACCTGCACCTGGAACTCCCTCCCTCAGCACTGTGGGTGCAACTACACCTGGAACTCCCACCCTCACAGCACTGTGAGTGTCCCTACACCTGGAAATCCCAACCTCACAGAACTGTGAGTGTACCTACACCTGGAACTCCCTCCCTCACAGCACTGTGAGTGTCCCTACATCTGGAACTACCTCCATCACAGAATTGTGGGTCTACCTATACCAGGAACTTCCTCCCTCAGTACTGTGAGTGTACCTACATCGGGAACTCCATCCCTCAGCACTGTAAGAGTACCTACACCTGGAACTCAATCCCTCAGCACTGTGAGTGTACCTACACCTGGAACACCCACCCTCACAGCACTGTGAGTGGACCTATTTCTGGAACTCACTCCCTCAGCACTGTGGTGAACGTAAATCTGGAAATCTCTCCCTCATAGCACTGTGAGCTTACCTGCACCTGGAACTCCCTCCCTCACAGCACTGTGAGTGTACATACATATGGAACTCCATTACTCAGCACTGGGAGTGTACCTACATCTGGAACTCACTCCCTCAGCACAGGGAGTGTACCTACATCTGGAACTCCATCCCTGAGCACTGTGAGTGGACCAAAATCTGGAACTCACTCCCTCAGCACTGTGAGTGTACCTAAATCTGGAACTCACTCCCTCAGCACTGTGAGTGTACCTACATCTGGAACTCACTCCCTCAGCACTGTGGGTGTACCGACACCTGGAACTCCCACCCCGTGTACTTTGAATGTACACCTGGAACTACCTCCTTCACAACACTGTGAGGGGACTTACACCTGGAACTCCCTCTTTCCCAGCACTGTGAGTGTACCTACATCTGGAACACACTCAACACTGAGCTTACCTGCATCTGGAACTCCCTCCCTCAGCACTGTGGGTGCAACTACACCTGGAACTCCCACCCTAACTGCACTGTGAGTGTCCCTACACCTGGAACCCGCTCCCTCACAGCACTGTGAGTGTCCCTACATCTGGAACCACCTCCATCACAGCATTGTGTGTCTACCTACACCTGGAACTCCCTCCCTCAGAACTGTGAGTGTACCTATATCGGGAACTCCATCCCTCAGCACTGTGAGTGTACCTACATCTGGAACTCACTCCCTCAGCTCTGTGAGTGTACCTACATCTGGAACTCACTCACTCAGCACTGAGAGTTTACCTACATAGGAACTCCCTACCTCAACACTGTGAGTGTACCGACACCTGGAGCTCCCTCCCTGAACACTTTGTGAGTACCTATATCTGGAACTCAGTACCTCAGCACTGTGAGCATACTACATCAGGACCTCCCTCCACCAGCACCGTGAGTATACCTACACCTGGAACTCCCTCCCTCACAGCACTGTGAGTGTTCCTACATCTGGAACTCCCTGCATCACAGCATTGTGAGTGTTCCTACATCTGGAACTCCCTGCATCACAGCACTGTGGGTGTACCTACACCAGGAAATCTCTCGCTCATCGCACTGTAAGTGTATGTATACCTTGGAACTCCCTCCTTCACAACACAGTGAGTGTACGTACACCTGGACCTCCCTCCCTCACAGCACTGTGAGTGCATGTACACCTGGAACTCCATCCCTCACAACATATGCGTGAACTTACACCTGGAACTCCCGCATTCCCAGCACACTGAGAGTGTCTGCATCTGGAACACACTCAGCACTGTGAGCTTACCTGCACCTGGAACTCCCTCCCTCAGCATAGTGAGTGTACCTACATCTGGAACTCATTCCTTCAGCACTGTGTGTGTAGCTACATAGGAATTCCCTACCTCAGCACTGTGAGAGTACCGACACCTGGAACTCCCCCCCTTATCACTGTGAGTATACCTACATCTGGAACTCAGTACTTCAGCACTGTGAACAGACTACACCTAGAACTCTCTCCCTCAGCACTGTGAGTGTATTTACATTTGGAATTCCCTCCCGCACAGCTCTGTGAGTGAACCTACACCTGCAACCGCACCCTCAGCATTGTATGTATACTGACATCGGGAACTCCCTCCCCAGCATTGTGAGTGTACTTACACCTAGAATGACAGCAATGTGAGTGTACCTACACCTGGAACACCCTCGATCACAACACTGTGACTTTACCTACACCTGGAACTCCCTCCTTCCCAGCACTGTGAGTGTACCTACATCTGGAACACACTCAACACTGTGCGCTTACCTGCACCTGGAACTCACTCCCTCAGCACTGTGGGTGCAACTATACCTGGAACTCCCACACTCACAGAACTGTGAGTGTCCCTACACCTGGAACTCCCTCCCTCACAGCACTGTGAGTGTCCCTACATCTGGAACTACCTCCATCACAGCATTGTGGGTCTACCTATACCAGGAACTTCCTCCCTCAGTACTGTGAGTGTACCTACACCTGGAACTCAATCCCTCAGCACTGTGAGTGAACCTACACCTGGAACTCCCACCCTCACAGCAGTGTGAGTGGACCTATTTCTGGAACACACTCCCTCAGCACTGTGGGTGGACATAAATCTGGAACTCACTCCCTCAGCACTGTGAGTGTACCTACATCTGGAACTCACTCCCTCAGCACTGTGGGTGTACCGATACCTGAAACTCCCACTCCGTACACTTTGTATGTACACCTGGAACTACCTCCTTCACAACACTGTGAGGGGACTTACACCTGGAACTCCCTCCTTCCCAGCACTGTGAGTGTACCTACATCTGGAACACACTCAACACTGTGAGCTTACCTGCATCTGGAACTCCCTCCCTCAGCACTGTGGGTGCAACTACACCTGGAACTACCACCCTCACAGCACTGTGAGTGTCCCTACACCTGGAACTCCCTCCCTCACAGCACTGTGAGTGTATGTACACCTGGAACTCCCTCCCTCAGCATAGTGAGTGTACCTACATCTGGAACTACCTCCCTCAGCACTGTGTGTGTAGCTCCATAGGAATTCCCTACCTCAGCACTGTGAGTGTACCGACACCTGGAACCGCACCCGCAGCACTGCATGTATACTGACATCGGGAACTCCCTCCCCAGCATTGTGAGTGTACTTACACCTAGAATGACAGCAATGTGAGTGTACCTACACCTGGAACACCCTCGATCACAACACTGTGACTTTACCTACATCTGGAACTCCCTCCAGCCCAGCACTGTGTGTGCAACTACACCTGGACCTCCCACCCTCACAGCACTGTGAGTGTACCTACACCTGGATCTCCCTTCCTCACAGCACAGTGAGTGTTCCTGCAACTGGAAATCTCTCCATTACAGCATTCTGGGTGTACTTACAGCTGGAACTCTCTCCCTCAGCACTGTGGGTGTTCTTACACCTGCAACTCCCTCGTTCACAGCACTGTGAGGGTACCTACACCTGGAACTCCTTACCTCAGCACTGTGAGTGCACCTACACCTGAACTCCTTCCCTCACAGCACTGCGAGTGTATATACACCTGGAACACACTCCCTCACAGCACTGTGAGTGTTTGTACACCTGCAATTCCTTCCCTCACAACACTGTGTGTACTTACACCTGGAACCCACTCCCTCAGCACTATGAGTGTACCTACATAGGAATTCCCTACCTCAGCACTTTGTCTGTAATGACAGCTGGAACTCCCTCCCTCAAAGCACGGTGAGAGTCCAAACACCAGGAACTCCCTCCCTTTCCGCACTATGCGTGGACCTAAATCTGGAACTCTTTCCCTCAGAGCACTGTGAGCTTACCTGCACCTGCAACTCCCTGCCTCAGCACTGTGAGTGTACATACATCTGGAACTCCATTACTCAGCACTGGGAGTGTAGCTACATCTGGAACTCACTCCCTCAGCACTGGGAGTGTACCTACATCTGGAACTCCATCCCTGAGCACTGTGAGTGGACCTAAATCTGGAACTCACTCCCTCAGCACTGTGAGTGTACCTACATCTGGAACTCACTCCCTCAGCACTGGGAGTGTACCTACATCTGGAACTCACTCACTCAGCACTGTGAGTGTATCTGCATAGGAATTCCCTTCCTCAGCACTGTGAGTGTACCGACACCTGGAACTCCCACCCCCAACACTTTGTCTGTACACATGGAACTACCTCCTTCACAACACTGGGAGGAGACTTACACCTGGAACTCCCTCCTTCCCAGCACTGTGAGTGTACCTACATCTGGAACACACTCAACACTGTGAGCTTACCTGCAACTGGAACTCCCTCCCTCAGCACTGTGGGTGCAACTATACCTGGAACTCCCACACTCACAGAACTGTGAGTGTCCCTACACCTGGAACTCCCTCCCTCACAGCACTGTGAGTGTCCCTACACCGGGAACTCCCTCCCTCACAGCACTGTGAATGTCCCTACATCTGGAACTAACTCCATCACAGCATTGTGGGTCTACCTATACCAGGAACTTCCTCCCTCAGTACTGTGAGTGTACCTACATCGGGAACTCCATCCCTCAGCACTGTAAGAGTACCTACACCTGGAACTCAATCCCTCAGCACTGTGAGTGAACCTACACCTGGAACTCCCACCCTCACAGCAGTGTGAGTGGACCTATTTCTGGAACACACTCCCTCAGCACTGTGGGTGGACATAAATCTGGAACTCACTCCCTCAGCACTGTGAGTGTACCTACATCTGGAACTCACTCCCTCAGCACTGTGGGTGTACCGATACCTGGAACTCCCACTCCGTACACTTTGTATGTACACCTGGAACTACCTCCTTCACAACACTGTGAGGGGACTTACACCTGGAACTCCCTCCTTCCCAGCACTCTGAGTGTACCTACATCTGGAACACACTCAACACTGTGAGCTTACCTGCATCTGGAACTCCCTCCCTCAGCACTGTGGGTGCAACTACACCTGGAACTACCACCCTCAAAGCACTGTGAGAGTCCCTACACCTGGAACTCCCTCCCTCACAGCACTGTGAGTGTATGTACACCTGGAACTCCCTCCCTCAGCATAGTGAGTGTACCTACATCTGGAACTACCTCCCTCAGCACTGTGTGTGTAGCTCCATAGGAATTCCCTACCTCAGCACTGTGAGTGTACCGACACCTGGAACCGCACCCGCAGCATTGTATGTATACTGACATCTGGAACTCCCTCCCCAGCATTGTGAGTGTACTTACACCTAGAATGACAGCAATGTGAGTGTACCTACACCTGGAACACCCTCGATCACAACACTGTGACTTTACCTACATCTGGAACTCCCTCCAGCCCAGCACTGTGTGTGTAACTACACCTGGAACTCCCTCGCTCACAGCACTGTGAGTGTACCTACACCTGGATCTCCCTTCCTCACAGCACAGTGAGTGTTCCTGCAACTGGAAATCTCTCCATTACAGCATTCTGGGTGTACCAACAGCTGGAACTCTCTCCCTCAGCACTGTGGGTGTTCTTACACCTGCAACTCCCTTGTTCACAGCACTGTGAGGGTACCAACACCTGGAACTCCTTACCTCAGCACTGTGAGTGCACCTACACCTGAACTCCTTCCCTCACAGCACTGCAATTGTATGTACACCTGGAACTCACTCCCTCACAGCACTGTGAGTGTTTGTACACCTGCAATTCCCTCCCTCACAACACTGTGTGTACTTACACCTGGAACCCCCTCCCTCAGCACTATGAGTGTACCTACATAGGAATTCCCTACCTCAGCACTTTGTCTGTAATGACAGCTGGAACTCCCTCCCTCAAAGCATGGTGAGAGTCCAAACACCAGGAACTCCCTCCCTTTCCGCACTGTGCGTGGACCTAAATCTGGAACTCTTTCCCTCAGAGCACTGTGAGCTTACCTGCACCTGCAACTCCCTGCCTCAGCACTGTGAGTGTACATACATCTGGAACTCCATTACTCAGCACTGAGAGTGTAGCTACATCTGGAACTCACTCCCTCAGCACTGGGAGTGTACCTACATCTGGAACTCCATCCCTGAGCACTGTGAGTGGACCTAAATCTGGAACTCACTCCCTCAGCACTGTGAGTGTACCTACATCTGGAACTCACTCCCTCAGCACTGGGAGTGTACCTACATCTGGAACTCACTCACTCAGCACTGTGAGTGTATCTGCATAGGAATTCCCTTCCTCAGCACTGTGAGTGTAGCGACACCTGGAACTCCCACCCCCAACACTTTGTCTGTACAGATGGAACTACCTCCTTCACAACACTGGGAGGAGATTTACACCTGGAACTCCCTCCTTCCCAGCACTGTGAGTGTACCTACATGTGGAACAAACTCAACACTGTGAGCTTACCTGCAACTGGAACTCCCTCCCTCAGCACTGTGGGTGCAACTATACCTGGAACTCCCACACTCACAGAACTGTGAGTGTCCCTACACCTGGAACTCCCTCCCTCACAGCACTGTGAGTGTCCCTACACCAGGAACTCCCTCCCTCACAGCACTGTGAATGTCCCTACATCTGGAACTAACTCCATCACAGCATTGTGGGTCTACCTATACCAGGAACTTCCTCCCTCAGTACTGTGAGTGTACCTACATCGGGAACTCCATCCCTCAGCACTGTAAGAGTACCTACACCTGGAACTCAATCCCTCAGCACTGTGAGTGAACCTACACCTGGAACTCCCACCCTCACAGCAGTGTGAGTGGACCTATTTCTGGAACACACTCCCTCAGCACTGTGGGTGGACATAAATCTGGAACACACTCCCTCAGCACTGTGAGTGTACCTACATCTGGAACTCACTCCCTCAGCACTGTGGGTGTACCGATACCTGGAACTCCCACTCCGTACACTTTGTATGTATACCTGGAACTACCTCCTTCATAACACTGTGAGGGGACTTACACCTGGAACTCCCTCCTTCCCAGCACTGTGAGTGTACCTACATCTGGAACACACTCAACACTGTGAGCTTACCTGCATCTGGAACTCCCTCCCTCAGCACTGTGGGTGCAACTACACCTGGAACTACCACCCTCACAGCACTGTGAGTGTCCCTACACATGGAACTCCCTCCCTCACAGCACTGTGAGTGTCCCTACATCTGGAACTCACTCCCTCAGCACTGGAAGTGTCCGTCCATCTGGAACTACCTCCATCACAGCATTGTGGGTCTACCTACACCTGGAACTCCCTCCCTCAGTACTGTGAGTGTACCTATATCGGGAACTCCATCCCTCAGCACTGTAAGAGTACCTACATCTGGAACTCAATCCCTCAGCACTGTGAGTGTACCTACATCTGGAACTCACTCCTTCAGCTCTGTGAGTGTACCTACATCTGGAACTCACTCACTCAGCACTGTGAGTTTACCTACATAGGAACGCCCTACCTCAGCACTGTGAGTGTACCGACACCTGGAACTCCCTCCCTGAACACTTGGAAAGTACCTATATCTGGAACTCAGTACCTCAGCACTGTGTGCATACTACATCTGCACCTCCCTCCACCAGCACCGTGAGTATACCTACACCTGGAACTCCCTCCCTTACAGCACTGTGAGTGTTCCTACATCTGGAACTCCCTGCATCACAGCACTGTGTGTGTTCCTACATCTGGAACTCCCTGCATTACAGCATTGTGGGTGTACCTACACGTGGAAATCTCTCCCTCATAGCACTGTGAGTGTATGTATACCTGGAACTCCCTCCTTCACAACACAGTGAGTGAATGTAAACCTAGACCTCCATCCCTCACAGCACTGTGAGTGTATGTACACCTGGAACTCCCTCCCTCAGCATAGTGAGTGTACCTACATCTGGAACTCACTCCCTCAGCACTGTGAATGTATTTACATTTGGAATTCCCTCCCGCACAGCTCTGTGAGTGAACCTACACCAGGAACCGCACCCTCAGCATTGTATGTATACTGACATCGGGAACTCCCTCCCCAGCATTGTGAGTGTACTTACACCTAGAATGACAGCAATGTGAGTGTACCTACACCTGGAACATCCTCGATCACAACACTGTGACTGTACCTACACCTGGAACTCCCTCCCTCACAGCACTGTGTGTGTACCTACACCTGGATCTCCCTTCCACACAGCACAGTGAGCGTTCCTGCAACTGGAAATCTCTCCATTACAGCATTCTGGGTGTACCTACACCTGGAACTCTCTCCCTCAGCACTGTGGGTGTCTTACACCTGCAACTCCCTCATTCACAGCACTGTGAGAGTACCTACACCTGGAACTCCTTACCTCAGCACTGTGAGTGCACCTACACCTGAACTCCTTCCCTCACAGCACTGCGAGTGTATGTACACCTGGAACTCCCTCCCTCACAGCACTGTGAGTGTTTGTACACCTGGAATTCACTCCCTCACAACATAGTGTGTACTTACACCTGGAACCCCCTCCCTCAGCACTATGAGTGTACCTACATAGGAATTCCCTACCTCAGCACTTTGTGTGTACTAACACCTGGAACTCCCTCCCTGAATACTGTTGGTGTACCTACATCTGGAACACAATCAGCACAGTGAGTGTACCTACATAGGAATTCTCTACCTCAGAACTGTGAGTGTACTGACACCTAGAACTACCTCCCTGAACACTGTGAGTGGACCAAAATCTGGAACTCACTCCCTCAGCACTGTGAGCTTACCTGCACCTGGAACTCCCTGCCTCAGCACTGGGAGTGTACATACATCTGGAACTCCATTACTCAGCACTGGGAGTGTACCTACAGCTGGAACTCACTCCCTCAGCACTGGGAGTGTACCTACATCTGGAACTCCATCCCTGAGCACTGTGAGTGGACCTAAATCTGGAACTCACTCCCTCAGCACTGGGAGTGTACCTACATCTGGAACTCCATCCCCGAGCACTGTGAGTGGACCTAAATCTGGAACTCACTCCCTCAGCACTGTGAGTGTACCTACATCCGGAACACACTCCCTCAGCACTGGGAGTCTACCTACATCTGGAACTCACTCACTCAGCACTGTGGGTGTACCTACATCTGGAACTCACTCACTCAGCACTGTGGGTGTACCTGCATAGGAATTCCCTACATCAGCACTGTGGGTGTACTGACACCTGGAACTCCCACCCCGTACACTTTGTATGTACACCAAGAACTACCTCCTTCACAACACTGAGAGGGGATTTACACCTGGAACTCCCTCATTCCCAGCACTGTGAGTGTACCTACATTTGGAACACACTCAACACTGAGCTTACCTGCATCTGGAACTCCCTCCCTCAGCACTGTGGGTGCAACTACACCTGGAACTACCACCCTCACAGCACTGTGAATGTCCCTACACCTGGAACTCCCTCCCTCACAGCACTGTGAGTGTCCCTACATCTGGAACTCACTCCCTCAGCACTGGAAATGTCCGTCCATCTGGAACTACCTCCATCACAGCATTGTGGGTCTACCTACACCTGGAACTCCCTCCCTCAGTACTGTGAGTGTACCTATATCGGGAACTCCATCCCTCAGCACTGTAAGAGTACCTACATCTGGAACTCAATCCCTCAGCACTGTGAGTGTACCTACATCTGGAACTCACTCCCTCAGCTCTGTGAGTGTACCTACATCTGGAACTCACTCACTCAGCACTGTGAGTTTACCTACATAGGAACGCCCTACCTCAGCACTGTGAGTGTACCGACACCTGGAACTCCCTCCCTGAACACTTGGAAAGTACCTATATCTGGAACTCAGTACCTCAGCACTGTGAGCATACTACATCTGCACCTCCCTCCACCAGCACCGTGAGTATACCGACACCTAGAACTCCCTCCCTTACAGCACTGTGAGTGTTCCTACATCTGGAACTCCCTGCATCACAGCATTGTGAGTGTTCCTACATCTGGAACTCCCTGCATCACAGCATTGTGGGTGTACCTACACGTGGAAATCTCTCCCTCATAGCACTGTGAGTGTATGTATACCTGGAATTCCCTCCTTCACAACACAGTGAGTGTACGTAAACCTAGACCTCCATCCCTCACAGCACTGTGAGTGTATGTACACCTGGAACTCCCTCCCTCAGCATAGTGAGTGTACCTACATCTGGAACTCACTCCCTCAGCACTGTGTGTGTAGCTACATAGGAATTCCCTGCCTCAGCACTGTGAGAGTACCGACACCTGGAACTCCCTCCCTTAACACTGTGAGTATACCTACATCTGGAACTCAGTACCTCAGCACTGTGAACAGACTACACCTTGAACTCTCTCCCTCAGCACTGTGAGTGTATTTACATTTGGAATTCCCTCCCGCACAGCTCTGTGAGGGAACTTACACCTGGAACCGCACCCGCAGCATTGTATGTATACTGACATCGGGAACTCCCTCCCCAGCATTGTGAGTGTACTTACACCTAGAATGACAGCAATGTGAGTGTACATAAAACCCGGTACACCCTCGATCACAACACTGTGACTGTACCTGCACCTGGAACTCCCTCCAGCCCAGCACTGTGTGTGTAACTACACCTGGAACTCCCTCCCTCACAGCACTGTGTGTGTACCTACACCTGGACCTCCCTTCCTCACAGCACAGTGAGTGTTCCTGCAACTGGAAATCTCTCCATTACAGCATTCTGGGTGTACCTACACCTGGAACTCTCTCCCTCAGCACTGTGGGTGTTCTTACACCTGCAACTCCCTCGTTCACAGCACTGTGACGGTACCTACACCTGGAACTCCTTACCTCAGCACTGTGAGTGCACCTACACCTGAACTCCTTCCCTCACAGCACTGCGAGCGTATGTACACCTGGAACTCCCTCCCTCACAGCACTGTGAGTGTTTGTACACCTGGAATTCACTCCCTCACAACACTGTGTGTACGTACACCTGGAACCCCCTCCCTCAGCAATATGAGTGTACCTACGTAGGATTTCCCTACCTGAGCACTTTGTGTGTACTGACACCTGGAACTCCCTCCCTGAATACTGTGAGATTACCTACATCTAGAAAAAACTCAGCACTGTGAGCTTACCTGCACCTGGAACTCCCTGCCTCAGCACTGTGAGTGTACATACATCTGGAACTCCATTACTCAGCACTGGGAGTGTACCTACATCTGGAACTCACTCGCTCAGCACTGGGAGTGTACCTACATCTGGAACTCACTCCCTCAGCACTGTGTGTGTAGCTACATAGGAATTCCCTGCCTCAGCACTGTGAGAGTACCGACACCTGGAACTCCCTCCCTTAACACTGTGAGTATACCTACATCTGGAACTCAGTACCTCAGCACTGTGAACAGACTACACCTTGAACTCTCTCCCTCAGCACTGTGAGTGTATTTACATTTGGAATTCCCTCCCGCACAGCTCTGTGAGGGAACCTACACCTGGAACCGCACCCGCAGCATTGTATGTATACTGACATCGGGAACTCCCTCCCCAGCATTGTGAGTGTACTTACACCTAGAATGACAGCAATGTGAGTGTACATAAAACCCGGTACACCCTCGATCACAACACTGTGACTGTACCAACACCTGGAACTCCCTCCAGCCCAGCACTGTGTGTGTAACTACACCTGGAACTCCCTCCCTCACAGCACTGTGTGTGTACCTACACCTGGACCTCCCTTCCTCACAGCACAGTGAGTGTTCCTGCAACTGGAAATCTCTCCATTACAGCATTCTGGGTGTACCTACACCTGGAACTCTCTCCCTCAGCACTGTGGGTGTTCTTACACCTGCAACTCCCTCGTTCACAGCACTGTGACGGTACCTACACCTGGAACTCCTTACCTCAGCACTGTGAGTGCACCTACACCTGAACTCCTTCCCTCACAGCACTGCGAGTGTATGTACACCTGGAACTCCCTCCCTCACAGCACTGTGAGTGTTTGTACACCTGGAATTCACTCCCTCACAACACTGTGTGTACGTACACCTGGAACCCCCTCCCTCAGCACTATGAGTGTACCTACATAGGAGTTCCCTACCTGAGCACTTTGTGTGTACTGACACCTGGAACTCCCTCCCTGAATACTGTGAGATTACCTACATCTGGAAAAAACTCAGCACTGTGAGCTTACCTGCACCTGGAACTCCCTGCCTCAGCACTGTGAGTGTACATACATCTGGAACTCCATTACTCAGCACTGGGAGTGTACCTACATCTGGAACTCACTCGCTCAGCACTGGGAGTGTACCGACATCTGGAACTCACTCCCTCAGCACTGTGAGTGGACCTGAATCTGGAACTCACTCCCTCAGCACTGTGAGTGTACCTACATCTGAAACTCACTCCCTCAGCACTGTGAGTGTACCTACATAGGAAATCTCTACCTCAGAACTGTGAGTGTACTGACACCTGGAACTACCTCCCTGAATACTGTGAGTGTACCTACATCTGAAACTCACTCCCTCAGCACTGTGAGTGTACCTACATCTGCAACTCACTCCCTCAGCACTGTGGGTGTACCGACACATGGAACTCCCTCCCCATACACTTTGTATGTACACCTGGAACGACCTCCTTAACAACACTGTGAGGGGACTTACACCTGGAACTCCCTCCTTCCCAGCACTGTGAGTGTACCTACATCTGGAACACACTCAACACTGTGAGCTTACCTGCATCTGGAACTCCCTCCCTCAGCACTGTGGGTGCAACTACACCTGGAACTACCACCCTCACAGCACTGTGAGTGTCCCTACACATGGAACTCCCTCCCTCACAGCACTGTGAGTGTCCCTACATCTGGAACTCACTCCCTCAGCACTGGAAGTGTCCGTCCATCTGGAACTACCTCCATCACAGCATTGTGGGTCTACCTACACCTGGAACTCCCTCCCTCAGTACTGTGAGTGTACCTATATCGGGAACTCCATCCCTCAGCACTGTAAGAGTACCTACATCTGGAACTCAATCCCTCAGCACTGTGAGTTTACCTACATCTGGAACTCACTCCTTCAGCTCTGTGAGTGTACCTACATCTGGAACTCACTCACTCAGCACTGTGAGTTTACCTACATAGGAACGCCCTACCTCAGCACTGTGAGTGTACCGACACCTGGAACTCCCTCCCTGAACACTTGGAAAGTACCTATATCTGGAACTCAGTACCTCAGCACTGTGTGCATACTACATCTGCACCTCCCTCCACCAGCACCGTGAGTATACCTACACCTGGAACTCCCTCCCTTACAGCACTGTGAGTGTTCCTACATCTGGAACTCCCTGCATCACAGCACTGTGTGTGTTCCTACATCTGGAACTCCCTGCATTACAGCATTGTGGGTGTACCTACACGTGGAAATCTCTCCCTCATAGCACTGTGAGTGTATGTATACCTGGAACTCCCTCCTTCACAACACAGTGAGTGAATGTAAACCTAGACCTCCATCCCTCACAGCACTGTGAGTGTATGTACACCTGGAACTCCCTCCCTCAGCATAGTGAGTGTACCTACATCTGGAACTCACTCCCTCAGCACTGTGAATGTATTTACATTTGGAATTCCCTCCCGCACAGCTCTGTGAGTGAACCTACACCAGGAACCGCACCCTCAGCATTGTATGTATACTGACATCGGGAACTCCCTCCCCAGCATTGTGAGTGTACTTACACCTAGAATGACAGCAATGTGAGTGTACCTACACCTGGAACATCCTCGATCACAACACTGTGACTGTACCTACACCTGGAACTCCCTCCCTCACAGCACTGTGTGTGTACCTACACCTGGATCTCCCTTCCACACAGCACAGTGAGCGTTCCTGCAACTGGAAATCTCTCCATTACAGCATTCTGGGTGTACCTACACCTGGAACTCTCTCCCTCAGCACTGTGGGTGTCTTACACCTGCAACTCCCTCATTCACAGCACTGTGAGAGTACCTACACCTGGAACTCCTTACCTCAGCACTGTGAGTGCACCTACACCTGAACTCCTTCCCTCACAGCACTGCGAGTGTATGTACACCTGGAACTCCCTCCCTCACAGCACTGTGAGTGTTTGTACACCTGGAATTCACTCCCTCACAACATAGTGTGTACTTACACCTGGAACCCCCTCCCTCAGCACTATGAGTGTACCTACATAGGAATTCCCTACCTCAGCACTTTGTGTGTACTAACACCTGGAACTCCCTCCCTGAATACTGTTGGTGTACCTACATCTGGAACACAATCAGCACAGTGAGTGTACCTACATAGGAATTCTCTACCTCAGAACTGTGAGTGTACTGACACCTAGAACTACCTCCCTGAACACTGTGAGTGGACCAAAATCTGGAACTCACTCCCTCAGCACTGTGAGCTTACCTGCACCTGGAACTCCCTGCCTCAGCACTGGGAGTGTACATACATCTGGAACTCCATTACTCAGCACTGGGAGTGTACCTACAGCTGGAACTCACTCCCTCAGCACTGGGAGTGTACCTACATCTGGAACTCCATCCCTGAGCACTGTGAGTGGACCTAAATCTGGAACTCACTCCCTCAGCACTGGGAGTGTACCTACATCTGGAACTCCATCCCCGAGCACTGTGAGTGGACCTAAATCTGGAACTCACTCCCTCAGCACTGTGAGTGTACCTACATCCGGAACACACTCCCTCAGCACTGGGAGTCTACCTACATCTGGAACTCACTCACTCAGCACTGTGGGTGTACCTACATCTGGAACTCACTCACTCAGCACTGTGGGTGTACCTGCATAGGAATTCCCTACATCAGCACTGTGGGTGTACTGACACCTGGAACTCCCACCCCGTACACTTTGTATGTACACCAAGAACTACCTCCTTCACAACACTGAGAGGGGATTTACACCTGGAACTCCCTCATTCCCAGCACTGTGAGTGTACCTACATTTGGAACACACTCAACACTGAGCTTACCTGCATCTGGAACTCCCTCCCTCAGCACTGTGGGTGCAACTACACCTGGAACTACCACCCTCACAGCACTGTGAATGTCCCTACACCTGGAACTCCCTCCCTCACAGCACTGTGAGTGTCCCTACATCTGGAACTCACTCCCTCAGCACTGGAAATGTCCGTCCATCTGGAACTACCTCCATCACAGCATTGTGGGTCTACCTACACCTGGAACTCCCTCCCTCAGTACTGTGAGTGTACCTATATCGGGAACTCCATCCCTCAGCACTGTAAGAGTACCTACATCTGGAACTCAATCCCTCAGCACTGTGAGTGTACCTACATCTGGAACTCACTCCCTCAGCTCTGTGAGTGTACCTACATCTGGAACTCACTCACTCAGCACTGTGAGTTTACCTACATAGGAACGCCCTACCTCAGCACTGTGAGTGTACCGACACCTGGAACTCCCTCCCTGAACACTTGGAAAGTACCTATATCTGGAACTCAGTACCTCAGCACTGTGAGCATACTACATCTGCACCTCCCTCCACCAGCACCGTGAGTATACCGACACCTAGAACTCCCTCCCTTACAGCACTGTGAGTGTTCCTACATCTGGAACTCCCTGCATCACAGCATTGTGAGTGTTCCTACATCTGGAACTCCCTGCATCACAGCATTGTGGGTGTACCTACACGTGGAAATCTCTCCCTCATAGCACTGTGAGTGTATGTATACCTGGAATTCCCTCCTTCACAACACAGTGAGTGTACGTAAACCTAGACCTCCATCCCTCACAGCACTGTGAGTGTATGTACACCTGGAACTCCCTCCCTCAGCATAGTGAGTGTACCTACATCTGGAACTCACTCCCTCAGCACTGTGTGTGTAGCTACATAGGAATTCCCTGCCTCAGCACTGTGAGAGTACCGACACCTGGAACTCCCTCCCTTAACACTGTGAGTATACCTACATCTGGAACTCAGTACCTCAGCACTGTGAACAGACTACACCTTGAACTCTCTCCCTCAGCACTGTGAGTGTATTTACATTTGGAATTCCCTCCCGCACAGCTCTGTGAGGGAACTTACACCTGGAACCGCACCCGCAGCATTGTATGTATACTGACATCGGGAACTCCCTCCCCAGCATTGTGAGTGTACTTACACCTAGAATGACAGCAATGTGAGTGTACATAAAACCCGGTACACCCTCGATCACAACACTGTGACTGTACCTGCACCTGGAACTCCCTCCAGCCCAGCACTGTGTGTGTAACTACACCTGGAACTCCCTCCCTCACAGCACTGTGTGTGTACCTACACCTGGACCTCCCTTCCTCACAGCACAGTGAGTGTTCCTGCAACTGGAAATCTCTCCATTACAGCATTCTGGGTGTACCTACACCTGGAACTCTCTCCCTCAGCACTGTGGGTGTTCTTACACCTGCAACTCCCTCGTTCACAGCACTGTGACGGTACCTACACCTGGAACTCCTTACCTCAGCACTGTGAGTGCACCTACACCTGAACTCCTTCCCTCACAGCACTGCGAGCGTATGTACACCTGGAACTCCCTCCCTCACAGCACTGTGAGTGTTTGTACACCTGGAATTCACTCCCTCACAACACTGTGTGTACGTACACCTGGAACCCCCTCCCTCAGCAATATGAGTGTACCTACGTAGGATTTCCCTACCTGAGCACTTTGTGTGTACTGACACCTGGAACTCCCTCCCTGAATACTGTGAGATTACCTACATCTAGAAAAAACTCAGCACTGTGAGCTTACCTGCACCTGGAACTCCCTGCCTCAGCACTGTGAGTGTACATACATCTGGAACTCCATTACTCAGCACTGGGAGTGTACCTACATCTGGAACTCACTCGCTCAGCACTGGGAGTGTACCTACATCTGGAACTCACTCCCTCAGCACTGTGTGTGTAGCTACATAGGAATTCCCTGCCTCAGCACTGTGAGAGTACCGACACCTGGAACTCCCTCCCTTAACACTGTGAGTATACCTACATCTGGAACTCAGTACCTCAGCACTGTGAACAGACTACACCTTGAACTCTCTCCCTCAGCACTGTGAGTGTATTTACATTTGGAATTCCCTCCCGCACAGCTCTGTGAGGGAACCTACACCTGGAACCGCACCCGCAGCATTGTATGTATACTGACATCGGGAACTCCCTCCCCAGCATTGTGAGTGTACTTACAACTAGAATGACAGCAATGTGAGTGTACATAAAACCCGGTACACCCTCGATCACAACACTGTGACTGTACCAACACCTGGAACTCCCTCCAGCCCAGCACTGTGTGTGTAACTACACCTGGAACTCCCTCCCTCACAGCACTGTGTGTGTACCTACACCTGGACCTCCCTTCCTCACAGCACAGTGAGTGTTCCTGCAACTGGAAATCTCTCCATTACAGCATTCTGGGTGTACCTACACCTGGAACTCTCTCCCTCAGCACTGTGGGTGTTCTTACACCTGCAACTCCCTCGTTCACAGCACTGTGACGGTACCTACACCTGGAACTCCTTACCTCAGCACTGTGAGTGCACCTACACCTGAACTCCTTCCCTCACAGCACTGCGAGTGTATGTACACCTGGAACTCCCTCCCTCACAGCACTGTGAGTGTTTGTACACCTGGAATTCACTCCCTCACAACACTGTGTGTACGTACACCTGGAACCCCCTCCCTCAGCACTATGAGTGTACCTACATAGGAGTTCCCTACCTGAGCACTTTGTGTGTACTGACACCTGGAACTCCCTCCCTGAATACTGTGAGATTACCTACATCTGGAAAAAACTCAGCACTGTGAGCTTACCTGCACCTGGAACTCCCTGCCTCAGCACTGTGAGTGTACATACATCTGGAACTCCATTACTCAGCACTGGGAGTGTACCTACATCTGGAACTCACTCGCTCAGCACTGGGAGTGTACCGACATCTGGAACTCACTCCCTCAGCACTGTGAGTGGACCTGAATCTGGAACTCACTCCCTCAGCACTGTGAGTGTACCTACATCTGAAACTCACTCCCTCAGCACTGTGAGTGTACCTACATAGGAAATCTCTACCTCAGAACTGTGAGTGTACTGACACCTGGAACTACCTCCCTGAATACTGTGAGTGTACCTACATCTGAAACTCACTCCCTCAGCACTGTGAGTGTACCTACATCTGCAACTCACTCCCTCAGCACTGTGGGTGTACCGACACATGGAACTCCCTCCCCATACACTTTGTATGTACACCTGGAACGACCTCCTTAACAACACTGTGAGGGGACTTACACCTGGAACTCCCTCCTTCCCAGCACTGTGAGTGTACCTACATCTGGAACACACTCAACACTGAGCTTACCTGCATCTGGAACTCCCACCCTCAGCACTGTGGGTGCAACTACACCTGGAACTCCCACCCTCACAGCACTGTGAGTGTCCATACACCTGGAACTCCCTCCCTCACAGCACTGTGAGTGTCCCTACATCTGGAACTACTTCCATCACAGCATTGTGGGTCTACCTACACCTGGAACTCCCTCCTTCCCAGCACTGTGAGTGTACCTACATCTGGAACACACTCAACACTGAGCTTACCTGCATCTGGAACTCCCTCCCTCAGCACTGTGGGTGCAACTACACCTGGAACTCCCACCCTAACTGCACTGTGAGTGTCCCTACACCTGGAACCCGCTCCCTCACTGCACTGTGAGTGTCCCTACATCTGGAACCACCTCCATCACAGCATTGTGTGTCTACCTACACCTGGAACTCCCTCCCTCAGTACTGTGAGTGTACCTATATCGGGAACTCCATCCCTCAGCACTGTGAGTGTACCTACATCTGGAACTCACTCCCTCAGCTCTGTGAGTGTACCTACATCTGGAACTCACTCACTCAGCACTGAGAGTTTACCTACATAGGAACTCCCTACCTCAACACTGTGAGTGTACCGACACCTGGAACTCCCTCCCTGAACACTTTGTGAGTACCTATATCTGGAACTCAGTACCTCAGCACTGTGAGCATACTACATCAGGACCTCCCTCCACCAGCACCGTGAGTATACCTACACCTGGAACTCCCTCCCTCACAGCACTGTGAGTGTTCCTACATCTGGAACTCCCTGCATCACAGCATTGTGGGTGTACCTACACCAGGAAATCTCTTGCTCATAGCACTGTAAGTGTATGTATACCTTGGAACTCCCTCCTTCACAACAGAGTGAGTGTACGTACACCTGGACCTCCCTCCCTCACAGCACTGTGAGTGCAGGTACACCTGGAACTCCATCCCTCACAACATATGCGTGAACTTACACCTGGAACTCCCACATTCCCAGCACACTGAGAGTGTCTGCATTTGGAACACACTCAGCACTGTGAGCTTACCTGCACCTGGAACTCCCTCCCTCAGCATAGTGAGTGTACCTACATCTGGAACTCACTCCCTCAGCACTGTGTGTGTAGCTACATAGGAATTCCCTACCTCAGCACTGTGAGTGTACCGACACCTGGAACTCCCCCCCTTATCACTGTGAGTATACCTACATCTGGAACTCAGTACTTCAGCACTGTGAACAGACTACACCTAGAACTCTCTCCCTCAGCACTGTGAGTGTATTTACATTTGGAATTCCCTCCCGCACAGCTCTGTGAGTGAACCTACACCTGCAACCGCACCCTCAGCATTGTATGTATACTGACATCGGGAACTCCCTCCCCAGCATTGTGAGTGTACTTACACCTAGAATGACAGCAATGTGAGTGTACCTACACCTGGAACACCCTCGATCACAACACTGTGACTTTACCTACATCTGGAACTCCCTCCAGCCCAGCACTGTGTGTGTAACTACACCTGGATCTCCCTTCCTCACAGCACAGTGAGTGTTCCTGCAACTGGAAATCTCTCCATTACAGCATTCTGGGTGTACTTACAGCTGGAACTCTCTCCCTCAGCACTGTGGGTGTTCTTACACCTGCAACTCCCTCGTTCACAGCACTGTGACGGTACCTACACCTGGAACTCCTTACCTCAGCACTGTGAGTGCACCTACACCTGAACTCCTTCCCTCACAGCACTGCGAGTGTATATACACCTGGAACTCACTCCCTCATAGCACTGTGAGTGTTTGTACACCTGCAATTCCCTCCCTCACAACACTGCGTGTACTTACACCTGGAACCCCCTCCCTCAGCACTATGAGTGTACCTACATAGGAATTCCCTAACTCAGCACTTTGTCTGTAATGACAGCTGGAACTCCCTCCCTCAAAGCACGGTGAGAGTCCAAACACCAGGAACTCCCTCCCTTTCCGCACTGTGAGTGGACCTAAATCTGGAACTCTTTCCCTCAGAGCACTGTGAGCTTACCTGCACCTGGATCTCCCTGCCTCAGCACGGGGAGTGTACCTACATCTGGAACTCCATCCCTGAGCACTGTGAGTGGACCTAAATCTGGAACTCACTCCCTCAGCACTGTGAGTGTACCTACATCTGGAACTCACTCCCTCAGCACTGGGAGTCTACCTACATCTGGAACTCACTCACTCAGCACTGTGAGTGTATCTGCATAGGAATTCCCTTCCTCAGCACTGTGAGTGTACCGACACCTGGAACTCCCACCCCCAACACTTTGTCTGTACACATGGAACTACCACCTTCACAACACTGGGAGGAGACTTACACCTGGAACTTCCCAGCACTGTGAGTGTACCTACATCTGGAACACACTCAACACTGTGAGCTTACCTGCACCTGGAACTCCCTCCCACAGCACTGTGGGTGCAACTATACCTGGAACTCCCACACTCACAAAACTGTGAGTGTACCTACACCTGGAACTCCCTCCCTCACAGCACTGTGAGTGTCCCTACACCGGGAACCCCCTCCCTCACAGCACTGTGAGTGTCCCTACATCTGGAACTACCTCCACAACAGCATTGTGGGTCTACCTATACCAGGAACTTCCTCCCTCAGTACTGTGAACGTACCTACATCGGGAACTCCATCCCTCAGCACTGTAAGAGTACCTACACCTGGAACTCAATCCCTCAGCACTGTGAGTGTACCTACACCTGGAACTCCCACCCTCACAGCAGTGTGAGTGGACCTATTTCTGGAACACACTCCCTCAGCACTGTGGGTGGACATAAATCTGGAACTCACTCCCTCAGCACTGTGAGTGTACCTACATCTGGAACTCACTCCCTCAGCACTGTGGGTGTACCGATACCTGGAACACCCACTCCGTACACTTTGTATGTACACCTGGAACTACCTCCTTCACAACACTGTGAGGGGACTTACACCTGGAACTCCCTCCTTCTCAGCACTGTGAGTGTACCTACATCTGGAACACACTCAACACTGTGAGCTTACCTGCATCTGGAACTCCCTCCCTCAGCACTGTGGGTGCAACTACACCTGGAACTCCCACCCTCACAGCACTGTGAGTGTCCCTACACCTGGAACTCGCTCCCTCACAGCACTGTGATTGTCCCTACATCTGGAACTACCTCCATCACAGCATTGTGGGTCTACCTACACCTGGAACTCCCTCCCTCAGCACTGTGAGTGTACCTACATCTGGAACTCACTCCCTCAGCTCTGTGAGTGTACCTACATCTGGAAGTCACTCACTCAGCACTGTGAGTTTACCTACATAGGAACTCCCTACCTCAACACTGTGAGTGTACCGATACCTGGAACTCCCTCCCTTAACACTTTCTGAGTACCTATATCTGAAACTCAAAACCTCAGCACTGTGAGCATACTACATCTGGACCTCCCTCCACCAGCACCGTGAGTAAACCTACACCTGGAACTCCCTCCCTTAACACTGTGAGTATACCTACATCTGGAAATCAGTACCTCAGCACTGTGAACAGACTACACCCAGAACTCTCTCCCTCAGCACTGTGAGTGTATTTACATTTGGAATTCCCTCCCGCACAGCTCTGTGAGTGAACCTACACCTGGAACCGCACCCGCAGCATTGTATGTATACTGACATCGGGAACTCCCTCCCCAGCATTGTGAGTGTACTTACACCTAGAATGACAGCAATGTGAGTGTACCTACACCTGGATCACCCTCGATCACAACACTGTGACTGTACCTACACCTGGAACTCCCTCCAGCCCAGCACTGTGTGTGGAACTACACCTGGAACTCACTCACTCACAGCACTGTGTGTGTACCTACACCTGGATCTCCCTTCCTCACAGCACAGTGAGTGTTCCTGCAACTGGAAATCTCTCCATTACAGCATTCTGGGTGTACCTACAGCTGGAACTCCCTCCCTCAGCACTGTGGGTGCAACTATTCCTGGAACCCCCACCCTCACAGCACTGTGAGTGTCCCTACACCTGGAAATCCCAACCTCACAGAACAGTGAGTGTACCTACACCTGGAACTCCCTCCCTCACAGCACTGTGAGTGTCCCTACACCTGGAACTCCAAACCTCACAGCACTGTGAGTGTACCTACACCTGGAACTCCCTCCCTCACAGCACTGTGAGTGTCCCTACATCTGGAACTACCTCCATCACAGCATTGTGGGTCTACCTATACCAGGAACTTCCTCCCTCAGTACTGTGAGTGTACCTAGATCGGGAACTCAATCCCTCAGCACTGTAAGAGTACCTACACCTGGAACTCAATCCCTCAGCACTGTGAGTGTACCTACATCTGGAACTCACTCCCTCAGCACTGGGAGTGTACCTACACCTGGAACTCCCACCCTCACAACACTGTGAGTGGACCTATTTCTGGAACTCACTCCCTCAGCACTGTGAGTGGACGTAAATCTGGAAATCTCTCCCTCATAGTACTGTGAGCTTACCTGCACCTGGAACTCCCTCCCTCACAGCACTGTGAGTGTACATACATCTGGAACTCCATTACTCAGCACAGGGAGTGTACCTACATCTGGAACTCACTCCCTCAGCACTGGGAGTGTACCTACATCTGGAACTCCATCCCTGAGCACTGTGAGTGGACCTAAATCTGGAACTCACTCCCTCAGCACTGTGAGTGTACCTACATCTGGAACTGACTCCCTCAGCACTGTGAGTGTACCTACATCTGGAACTCCCTCCCTCACAGCACTGTGAGTGTCCCTACACGTGGAACTCCCAACCTCACAGCACTGTGAGTGTACCTACACCTGGAACTCCCTCCCTCACAGCACTGTGAGTGTCTCTACAACTGGAACTCCCAACCTCACAGCACTGTGAGTGTACCTACACCTGGTACTCCCTCCCTCACAGCCCTGTCAGTGTCCCAACATCTGGAACTACCTCCATCACAGCATTGTGGGTCTACCTACACCTGGAACTTCCTCCCTCAGTACTGTGAGAGTACCTACATCGGGAACTCCATCCCTCAGCACTGTAAGAGTACCTACATCTGGAACTCAATCCCTCAGCACTGTGAGTGTACCTACATTTGGAACTCACTCCCTCAGCACTGGGAGTGTACCTACATCTGGAACCCCAACCCTGAGCACTGTGAGTGGACCTAAATCTGGAACTCACTCCCTCAGCACTGTGTTTGCAACTACACCTGGAACGCCTACCCTCACAGCACTGTGAATGTCCCAAAACCAGGAACTCCCTCCCTCACAGCACTGTGAGCTTACCTGCACCTGGAACTCGCTGCCTCAGCACTGTGAGTGTACATACATCTGGAACTCCATTACTAAGCACTGGGAGTGTACCTACATCTGGAACTCACTCGCTCAGCACTGGGAGTGTACCTACATCTGGACCTCCATGCTGAGCACTGTGAGTGGACCTAAGTCTGGAACTCACTCCTTCAGCACTGTGAGTGTACCTACATGTGGAACTCACTCCCTCAGCACTGGGAGTGTACCTACATCTGGAGCTCACTCACTCAGAACTGTGAGTGTACCTGCATAGGAATTCCCTACCTCAGCACTCTAGGTGTACCGACACCAGGAACGCCCTCCTCGTACACTTTGTCTGTACACCTGGAACTACCTCCTTCACAACACTGTGAGGGGACTTACACCTGGAACTCCCTCCTTCCCAACACTGTGAGTGTACCTACATCTGGAACACACTCACACTGAGCTTATCTGCACCTGGAACTCACTCCCTCAGCAATGTGGGTGCAACTACACCTGGAACTCCAACCCTCACAGCACTGAGAGTATCCCTACAACTGGAACTCCCTCCCTCACAGCACTGTGAGTGTCCCTACATCTGGAACTACCTCCATCACAGCATTGTGGGTCTACCTACTCCTGGAACTCACTCCCTCAGTACTGTTAGTGTACCTATATCGGGAACTCCAACCCTCAGCACTGTAAGTGTACCTACATCCGGAAATCAATCCCTCAGCACTGTGAGTGTACCTACATCTGGAACTCACTCCCTCAGCTCTGTGAGTGTACCTACATCTGGAACTCACTCACTCAGCACTGTGAGTTTACCGACATAGGAACTCTCTACCTCAGCACTGTGAGTGTACCGACACCTGGTACTCCCTCCCTGAACACTTTGTGAGTACCTATATCTGAAACTCAGTACCTCAGCAATGTGAGCATACTACATCTGGACCTCCCTCCAGCAGCACCGTGAGTATACCTACACCTGGAACTCCCTCCCTCTCAGCATTGTGAGTGTTCCTACATCTGGAACTCCCTGCATCACAGCATTGTGGGTGTACCTACACCAGCAACTCTCTCCCTCATAGCACTGTGAGTGTATGTATACCTGGTACTCCCTCCTTCACAACACAGTGAGTATACGTACACCTGGACCTCCCTCCCTCACAGCACTGTGAGTGCATGTACACCTGGAACTCCATCCCTCACAGCATATGCGTGAACTTACACCTGGAACTCCCTCATTCCCAGCACACTGAGAGTGTCTCCATCTGGAACACACTCAGCACTGTGAGCTTACCTGCACCTGGAACTCCCTCCCTCAGCATAGTGAGTGTACCTACATCTGGAACTCACTCCCTCAGCACTGTGTGAGTAGCTACATAGGAATTCCCTACCTCAGCACTGTGAGTGTACCGACACTTGGAACTCCCTCCCTTAACACTGTGAGTATACCTACATCTGGAAGTCAGGACCTCAGCACTGTGAACAGACTACACCTTGAACTCTCTCCCTCAGCACTGTGAGTGTATTTACATTTGGAATTCCCTCCCGCACAGCTCTGTGAGTGAACCTACACCTGCAACCGCACCCTCAGCATTGTATGTATACTGACATCGGGAACTCCCTCCCCAGCATTGTGAGTGTACTTACACCTAGAATGACAGCAAAGTGAGTGTACCTACAACTGGAACACCCTCGATCACAACACTGTGACTGTACCTACACCTGGAAATCCCTCCAGCCCAGCACTGTGTGTGTAACTACACCTGGAACTCCCTCCCTCACAGCACTGTGAGTGTACCTACACCTGGATCTCCCTTCCTCACAGCACAGTGAGTGTTCCTGCAACTGGAAATCCACTCCATTACAGCATTCTGGGTGTACCTACACCTGGAACTCTCTCCCTCAGCACTGTGGGAGTTCTTACACCTGCAACTCCCTCGTTCACAGCACTGTGAGGATACCTACACCTGGAACTCCTTACCCCAGCACTGAGTGCACCTACACCTGAACTCCTTCCCTCACAGCACTGCGAGTGTATGTACACCTGGAACGCCCTCCCTCACAGCACTGTGAGTGTCCCAACATCTGGAAAAACATCCATCACAGCATTGTGGGTCTACCTACACCTGGAACTTCCTCCCTCAGTACTGTGAGTGCATGTACACCTGGAACTCCATCCCTCACAACATATGCGTGAACTTACACCTGGAACTCCCTCATTCCCAGCACACTGAGAGTGTCTGCATCTGGAACACACTCAGCACTGTGAGCTTACCTGCAACTGGAACTCCCCCCCTCAGCATAGTGAGTGTACCTACATCTGGAACTCACTCCCTCAGCACTGTGTGTGTAGCTACATAGGAATTCCCTACCTCAGCACTGTGAGTGTACCGACACCTGGAACTCCCTCCCTTAACACTGTGAGTATACCTACGTCTGGAATTCAGTACCTCAGCACTGTGAACAGACTACACCTAGAACTCTCTCCCTGAGCACTGTGAGTGTATTTACATTTGGATTCCCTCCCGCAAAGCTCTGTGAGTGAACCTACACCTGGAACCGCACCCGCAGCATTGTATGTATACTGACACTGGGAACTCCCTCCCCAGCATTGTGAGTGTACTTACACCTAGAATGACAGCAATGTGAGTGTACCTACACCTGGAATACCCTCGATCACAACACTGTGACTGTACCTACACCTGGAACTCCCTCCAGCCCAGCACTGTGTGTGTAACAACACCTGGAACTCCCTCCCTCACAGCACTGTGAGTGTACCTGCACCTGGATCTCCCTTCCTCACAGCACAGTGAGTGTTCCTGCAACTGGAAATCTCTCCATTACAGCATTCTGGGTGTACCTAAACCTGGAGCTCTCTCCCTCAGCACTGTGGGTGTTCTTACACCTGCAACTCCCTCGTTCACAGCACTGTGAGGGTACCTACACCTGGAACTCCTTACCTCAGCACTGTGAGTGCACCTACACCTGAACTCCTTCCCTCACAGCACTGCGAGTGTTTGTACACCTGCAATTCCCTCTCTCACAACACTGTGTGTACTTACACCTGGAACCCCCTCCCTCAGCACTATGAGTGTACCTACATAGGAATTCCCTACCTCAGCACTGTGAGTGTACCAACACCTGGACCTCCCTCCTTCAGCATGGTGTGTGCACCTACAACTGGAACTCCATCACTCAGCACTGTGAGTGTACATACATCTGGAACTCCATTACACAGCACTGGGAGTGTACCTACATCTGGAACTCCCTACCTCAGCACTGTGAGTGTACCTACATCTGGAACTCCATCCCTCAGCAATTTGAGTGGACCCAAATATGGAACTCACTACCTCTGCACTGTGAGCATACTACATCTGGACCTCACTCCACCAGCACCGTGAGTATACCTACACCTGGAACTTCCTCCCTCACAGCACTGAGTGTTCCTACATCTGGAACTCCCTGCACCACAGCATTGTGCGTGTCCCTACACCAGGAACTCTCTCTCTCATAGCACTGTGAGTGTATGTATACCTGGAACTCACTCCTTCACAACACAGGGAGTGTACGTACACCTGGACCTCACTGTGAGTGTATGTACACCTGGAACTACCTCCCTCACAACATATGCGTGAACTTACACCTGGAACTCCCTCATTCCCAGCACACTGAGAGTGTCTGCATCTGGAACACACTCAGCACTGTGAGCTTAACTGCATCTGGAACTCCCTCCCTCAGCATAGTGAGTGTACCTACATCTGGAACTCACTCCCTCAGCGCTGTGTGTGTAGCTACATAGGAATTACCTACCTCAGCACTGTGAGTGTACCGACACCTGGAACTCCCTCCCTTAACACTGTGAGTATACCTACATCTGGAATTCAGTACCTCAGCACTGTGAACAGACTACACCTAGAACTCTCTCCCTCAGCACTGTGAGTGTATTTACATTTGGAATTCCCTCCCGCACAGCTCTGTGAGTGAACCTACACCTGGAACTCCCACCAGCCCAGCACTGTGTGTGTAACAACACCTGGAACTCCCTCCCTCACAGCACTGTGAGTGTACCTGCACCTGGATCTCCCTTCCTCACAGCACAGTGAGTGTTCCTGCAACTGGAAATCCCTCCATTACAGCATTCTGGGTGTACCTACACCTGGAACTCTCTCCCTCAGCACTGTGGGTGTTCTTACACCTGCAACTCCCTCGTTCACAGCACTGTGACGGTACCTACACCTGGAACTCCTTACCTCAGCACTGTGAGTGCACCTACACCTGAACTCCTTCCCTCACAGCACTGCGAGTGTATGTACACCTGGAACGCCCTCCCTCACAGCACTGTGAGTGTCCCAACATCTGGAAAAACATCCATCACAGCATTGTGGGTCTACCTACACCTGGAACTTCCTCCCTCAGTACTGTGAGTGCATGTACACCTGGAACTCCATCCCTCACAACATATGCGTGAACTTACACCTGGAACTCCCTCATTCCCAGCACACTGAGAGTGTCTGCATCTGGAACACACTCAGCACTGTGAGCTTACCTGCAACTGGAACTCCCCCCCTCAGCATAGTGAGTGTACCTACATCTGGAACTCACTCCCTCAGCACTGTGTGTGTAGCTACATAGGAATTCCCTACCTCAGCACTGTGAGTGTACCGACACCTGGAACTCCCTCCCTTAACACTGTGAGTATACCTACGTCTGGAATTCAGTACCTCAGCACTGTGAACAGACTACACCTAGAACTCTCTCCCTGAGCACTGTGAGTGTATTTACATTTGGATTCCCTCCCGCAAAGCTCTGTGAGTGAACCTACACCTGGAACCGCACCCGCAGCATTGTATGTATACTTGACACTGGGAACTCCCTCCCCAGCATTGTGAGTGTACTTACACCTAGAATGACAGCAATGTGAGTGTACCTACACCTGGAATACCCTCGATCACAACACTGTGACTGTACCTACACCTGGAACTCCCTCCAGCCCAGCACTGTGTGTGTAACAACACCTGGAACTCCCTCCCTCACAGCACTGTGAGTGTACCTGCACCTGGATCTCCCTTCCTCACAGCACAGTGAGTGTTCCTGCAACTGGAAATCTCTCCATTACAGCATTCTGGGTGTACCTAAACCTGGAGCTCTCTCCCTCAGCACTGTGGGTGTTCTTACACCTGCAACTCCCTCGTTCACAGCACTGTGAGGGTACCTACACCTGGAACTCCTTACCTCAGCACTGTGAGTGCACCTACACCTGAACTCCTTCCCTCACAGCACTGCGAGTGTTTGTACACCTGCAATTCCCTCTCTCACAACACTGTGTGTACTTACACCTGGAACCCCCTCCCTCAGCACTATGAGTGTACCTACATAGGAATTCCCTACCTCAGCACTGTGAGTGTACCAACACCTGGACCTCCCTCCTTCAGCATGGTGTGTGCACCTACAACTGGAACTCCATCACTCAGCACTGTGAGTGTACATACATCTGGAACTCCATTACACAGCACTGGGAGTGTACCTACATCTGGAACTCCCTACCTCAGCACTGTGAGTGTACCTACATCTGGAACTCCATCCCTCAGCAATTTGAGTGGACCCAAATATGGAACTCACTACCTCTGCACTGTGAGCATACTACATCTGGACCTCACTCCACCAGCACCGTGAGTATACCTACACCTGGAACTTCCTCCCTCACAGCACTGAGTGTTCCTACATCTGGAACTCCCTGCACCACAGCATTGTGCGTGTCCCTACACCAGGAACTCTCTCTCTCATAGCACTGTGAGTGTATGTATACCTGGAACTCACTCCTTCACAACACAGGGAGTGTACGTACACCTGGACCTCACTGTGAGTGTATGTACACCTGGAACTACCTCCCTCACAACATATGCGTGAACTTACACCTGGAACTCCCTCATTCCCAGCACACTGAGAGTGTCTGCATCTGGAACACACTCAGCACTGTGAGCTTAACTGCATCTGGAACTCCCTCCCTCAGCATAGTGAGTGTACCTACATCTGGAACTCACTCCCTCAGCGCTGTGTGTGTAGCTACATAGGAATTACCTACCTCAGCACTGTGAGTGTACCGACACCTGGAACTCCCTCCCTTAACACTGTGAGTATACCTACATCTGGAATTCAGTACCTCAGCACTGTGAACAGACTACACCTAGAACTCTCTCCCTCAGCACTGTGAGTGTATTTACATTTGGAATTCCCTCCCGCACAGCTCTGTGAGTGAACCTACACCTGGAACTCCCACCAGCCCAGCACTGTGTGTGTAACAACACCTGGAACTCCCTCCCTCACAGCACTGTGAGTGTACCTGCACCTGGATCTCCCTTCCTCACAGCACAGTGAGTGTTCCTGCAACTGGAAATCCCTCCATTACAGCATTCTGGGTGTACCTACACCTGGAACTCTCTCCCTCAGCACTGTGGGTGTTCTTACACCTGCAACTCCCTCGTTCACAGCACTGTGACGGTACCTACACCTGGAACTCCTTACCTCAGCACTGTGAGTGCACCTACACCTGAACTCCTTCCCTCACAGCACTGCGAGTGTATGTACACCTGGAACGCCCTCCCTCACAGCACTGTGAGTGTCCCAACATCTGGAAAAACATCCATCACAGCATTGTGGGTCTACCTACACCTGGAACTTCCTCCCTCAGTACTGTGAGTGCATGTACACCTGGAACTCCATCCCTCACAACATATGCGTGAACTTACACCTGGAACTCCCTCATTCCCAGCACACTGAGAGTGTCTGCATCTGGAACACACTCAGCACTGTGAGCTTACCTGCAACTGGAACTCCCCCCCTCAGCATAGTGAGTGTACCTACATCTGGAACTCACTCCCTCAGCACTGTGTGTGTAGCTACATAGGAATTCCCTACCTCAGCACTGTGAGTGTACCGACACCTGGAACTCCCTCCCTTAACACTGTGAGTATACCTACGTCTGGAATTCAGTACCTCAGCACTGTGAACAGACTACACCTAGAACTCTCTCCCTGAGCACTGTGAGTGTATTTACATTTGGATTCCCTCCCGCAAAGCTCTGTGAGTGAACCTACACCTGGAACCGCACCCGCAGCATTGTATGTATACTTGACACTGGGAACTCCCTCCCCAGCATTGTGAGTGTACTTACACCTAGAATGACAGCAATGTGAGTGTACCTACACCTGGAATACCCTCGATCACAACACTGTGACTGTACCTACACCTGGAACTCCCTCCAGCCCAGCACTGTGTGTGTAACAACACCTGGAACTCCCTCCCTCACAGCACTGTGAGTGTACCTGCACCTGGATCTCCCTTCCTCACAGCACAGTGAGTGTTCCTGCAACTGGAAATCTCTCCATTACAGCATTCTGGGTGTACCTAAACCTGGAGCTCTCTCCCTCAGCACTGTGGGTGTTCTTACACCTGCAACTCCCTCGTTCACAGCACTGTGAGGGTACCTACACCTGGAACTCCTTACCTCAGCACTGTGAGTGCACCTACACCTGAACTCCTTCCCTCACAGCACTGCGAGTGTTTGTACACCTGCAATTCCCTCTCTCACAACACTGTGTGTACTTACACCTGGAACCCCCTCCCTCAGCACTATGAGTGTACCTACATAGGAATTCCCTACCTCAGCACTGTGAGTGTACCAACACCTGGACCTCCCTCCTTCAGCATGGTGTGTGCACCTACAACTGGAACTCCATCACTCAGCACTGTGAGTGTACATACATCTGGAACTCCATTACACAGCACTGGGAGTGTACCTACATCTGGAACTCCCTACCTCAGCACTGTGAGTGTACCTACATCTGGAACTCCATCCCTCAGCAATTTGAGTGGACCCAAATATGGAACTCACTACCTCTGCACTGTGAGCATACTACATCTGGACCTCACTCCACCAGCACCGTGAGTATACCTACACCTGGAACTTCCTCCCTCACAGCACTGAGTGTTCCTACATCTGGAACTCCCTGCACCACAGCATTGTGCGTGTCCCTACACCAGGAACTCTCTCTCTCATAGCACTGTGAGTGTATGTATACCTGGAACTCACTCCTTCACAACACAGGGAGTGTACGTACACCTGGACCTCACTGTGAGTGTATGTACACCTGGAACTACCTCCCTCACAACATATGCGTGAACTTACACCTGGAACTCCCTCATTCCCAGCACACTGAGAGTGTCTGCATCTGGAACACACTCAGCACTGTGAGCTTAACTGCATCTGGAACTCCCTCCCTCAGCATAGTGAGTGTACCTACATCTGGAACTCACTCCCTCAGCGCTGTGTGTGTAGCTACTTAGGAATTACCTACCTCAGCACTGTGAGTGTACCGACACCTGGAACTCCCTCCCTTAACACTGTGAGTATACCTACATCTGGAATTCAGTACCTCAGCACTGTGAACAGACTACACCTAGAACTCTCTCCCTCAGCACTGTGAGTGTATTTACATTTGGAATTCCCTCCCGCACAGCTCTGTGAGTGAACCTACACCTGGAACTCCCACCAGCCCAGCACTGTGTGTGTAACAACACCTGGAACTCCCTCCCTCACAGCACTGTGAGTGTACCTGCACCTGGATCTCCCTTCCTCACAGCACAGTGAGTGTTCCTGCAACTGGAAATCCCTCCATTACAGCATTCTGGGTGTACCTACACCTGGAACTCTCTCCCTCAGCACTGTGGGTGTTCTTACACCTGCAACTCCCTCGTTCACAGCACTGTGACGGTACCTACACCTGGAACTCCTTACCTCAGCACTGTGAGTGCACCTACACCTGAACTCCTTCCCTCACAGCACTGCGAGTGTTTGTACACCTGGAATTCCCTCCCTCACAGCACTGCGAGTGTTTGTACACCTGCAATTCCCTCCCTCACAACACTGTGTGTACTTACACCTGGAACCCCCTCCCTCAGCACTATGAGTGTACCTACATAGGAATTCCCTACCTCAGCACTGTGAGTGTACCAACACCTGGAACTCCCTGCCTGAACACTGTGAGTGTACCTACATCTGGAACACACTCAGCACTGTGAGCTTACCTGCACCTGGACCTCCCTCCTTCAGCATGGTGTGTGCACCTACATCTGGAACTCCATCCCTCAGCACTGTGAGTGTACCTACATCTGGACGCCAACACTCATCACAGTGAGTGCACTTGTATCTGGAACTCTCTCCCTCAGCACTGTGAGTGTACCTACATCTGGAACTCCATCCCTCAGCACTGTGAGTGTACCTACATCTGGAACTCACTCCCTCAGCTCTGTGAGTGTACCTACATCTGGAACTCACTCACTCAGCACTGGGAGTTTACCTACATGGGAACTCCCTACCTCAGCACTGTGAGCGTACCGACACCTGGAACTCCCTCCCTGAAAACTTTGAGAGTACCTATATCTGGAAATCAGTACCTCAGCACTGTGAGCATACTACATCTGGACCTCCCACCACCAGCACCGTGAGTATACCTACACCTGTAACTTCCTCCCTCACAGCACTGTGAGTGTTCCTACATCTGGAACTCCCTGCATCACAGCACTGTGAGTGTTCCTACATCTGGAACTCCCTGCATCACAGCATTGTGGGTGTACCTACACCAGGAACTCTCACCCTCATAGCACTGTGAGTGTATGTATACTTGGAACTCACTCCTTCACAACACAGTGAGTGTACGTACACCTGGACCTCACTGTGAGTGTATGTACACCTGGAACTCCCTCCCTCACAACATATGCGTGAACTTAAAACTGGAACTCCCTCATTCCCAGCACACTGAGAGTGCCTGCATCTGGAACACACTCAGCACTGTGAGTATACCTACATCTGGAATTCAGTACCTCAGCACTGTGAACAGACTACACCTAGAACTCTCTCCCTCCGCACTGTGAGTGCATTTACATTTGGAATTCCCTCCCGCACAGCTCTGTGAGTGAACCTACACCTGGAACCGCACCCTCAGCATTGTATGTATACTGACATCGGGAACTCCCTCCCCAGCATTGTGAGGGTACTTACACCTAGAATGACAGCAATGTGAGTGTACCTACACCTGGAACACCCTCGATCACAACACTGTGACTGTACCTACACCTGGAACTCCCTCCCTCACAGCACTGTGAGTGTACCTGCACCTGGATCTCCCTCACTGCACAGTGAGTGTTCCTGCAACTGGAAATCCCTCCATTACAGCATTCTGGGTGTACCTACACCTGGAACTCTCTCCCTCAGCACTGTGGGTGTTCTTACACCTGCAACTCCCTCGTTCACAGCACTGTGACGGTACCTACACCTGGAACTCCTTACCTCAGCACGGTGAGTACACCTACACCTGAACTCCTTCCCTCACAGCACTGCGAGTGTATATACACCTGGAACTCCCTCCCTCACAGCACTGTGAGTGTTTGTACACCTGCAATTCCCTCCCTCACAACACTGTGTGTACTTCATCTGGAACACCTTCCCTCAGCACTATGAGTGTACCTACATAGGAATTCCCTACCTCAGCACTGTGAGTGTACCAACACCTGGAACTCCCTGCCTTAACACTGTGAGTGTACCTAAATCTGGAACACACTCAGCACTGTGAGCCTACCTGCACCTCCCTCCTTCAGTATGGTGTGTGCACCTACATCTGGAACTCCATCCCTCAGCACTGTGAGTGTACCTACATCTGGACGCCATAACTCAGCACAGTGAATGCACTTATATCTGGAACTCTCTCCCTCAGCACTGTGAGTGTACCTACATCTGGAACTCACTCACTCAGCATAGTGAGTGTACCTACATAGGAAATCTCTACCTCAGAACTGTGAGTGTACTGACACCTGGAACTACCTCCCTGAATACTGTGAGTGTACCTACATGTGGAAAAAACTCAGCACTGTGAGCTGACCTGCACTTGGAACTCCATCCCTCAGCATTGTCAGTGTACATACATCTGGAACTCCATTACTCAGCACTGGGAGTGTACCTACATCTGGAACTCACTCCCTCAGCACTGTAAGAGTACCTACATCTGGAACTCCATCCCTGAGCACTGTGAGTGGACCTAAATCTGGAACTCACTCCCTCAGCACTGTGAGTGTACCTACATGTGGAACTCACTCCCTCAGCACTGTGAGTGTACCTACATCGGGAACACACTCAATACTGAGCTTACCTGCACCTGGAACTCCCTCCCTCAGCACTGTGAGTGTACCTACATCGGGAACACACTCAACACTGAGCTTACCTGCATATGGAACTCCCTCCCTCAGCACTGTGGGTGCAACTACACCTGGAACTCCCACCCTCACAGCACTGTGAGTGTCCCTACACCTGGAACTCCCTCCCTCACAGCACTATGTGTGTCCGTACATCTGGAACTACCTCGATCACAGCATTGTGAGTCTACCTACACCAGGAACTCTCTCCCTCATAGCACTGTGAGTCTATTAATACCTGGAACTCCCTCCTTCACAACACAGTGAGTGTACGTACACCTGGACCCCCCTCCCTCACAGCACTGTGAGTGTATGTACACCTGAAATTCACTCCCTCACAACACTGTGTGTATTTACACCTGGAACCCCCTCCCTCAGCACTGTGAGCTTACCTGCAACTGGACCTCCCTCCTTCAGCATGGTGTGTGCACCTACATCTGGAACTCCATCCCTCAGCACTGTGAGTGCACCTACATCTGGAACTCACTCCCTCAGCTCTGTGAGTGTACCTACATCTGGAACTCCATCCCACAGCACTGTGAGTGTACCTACAGCTGGAACTCACTCCCTCAGCACTGTGAGTGTACCTACATCTGGACGCCATAACTCAGCACAATGAGTGCACTTATATCTGGAACTCTCTCCCTCAGCACTGTGAGTGTACCTGCATCTGGAACTCCATCCCTCAGCACTGTGAGTGCACCTACATCTGGAACTCCATCCCTCAGCACTGTGAGTGTACCTACAGCTGGAACTCACTCTCTCAGCACTGTGAGTGTACCTACATCTGGAACTAACTTCCTCAGCACTGTGAGTGTACCTACATCTGGAACTCCATTACTCAGCACTGTGAGTGTATCTTCATCTGGAACTCACTCCCTCAGCACTGGGAGTGTACCTACATCTGGAACTCACTCACTCAGCACTGTGAGTGTACCTACATCTGGAACTAATTTCCTCAGCACTATGAGTGTACCTACATCTGGAAATCACTCACTCAGCACTGTGAGTGTACCTGCATAGGAATTCCCTTCCTCAGCACTGTGAGTGTACCGACACCTGGAACACCCTTCCCGAACACTTTGTATGTACACCTGGAACTACCTCCTTCACAACACTGGGAGGGGACTTACACCTGGAACTCCCTCCTTCCCAGCACTGTGAGTGTACCTACATCTGGAACACACTCAACACTGTGAGCTTACCTGCACCTGGAACTCCCTCTCTCAGCACTGTGGGGGCAACTACACCTGGATCTCCCACCCTCACAGCACTGTGACTGTCCCTACACCTGGAACTCCCAACCTCACAGCACTGTGAGTATACCTACACCTGGAACTCCCTCCCTCCCAGGACTGTGAGTGTCCCTACACCTGGTACTCCCAACCTCACAGCACTGTGAGTGTACCTACACCTGGAACTCCCTCCCTTTCAGCACTGTGAGTGTACCTACACCTGGAACTCCCTCCCTCACAGCACTGTGAGTGTCCCTACATCTGGAACTACCTCGATCACAGCATTGTGGGTCTACTGACACCTGGAACTTCCTCCCTCAGTACTGTGCGTGTGCCTACATCGGGAACTCAATCCCTCAGCACTGTGACTGTACCTACATCTGGAACTCACTCACTCAGCTTAGTGAGTATACCTACATAGGAATTCTCTACCTCAGAACTGTGAGTGTACTGACACCTGGAACTACCTCCCTGAACGCTGTGAGTGTACCTACATCAGGAAAAAACTCAGCACTGTGAGCTTACCTGCACGTGGAACTCCCTGCCTCAGCACTGTCAGTGTACATACATCTGGAACTCCATTACTCAGCACTGGGAGTGTACCTACATCTGGAACTCACTCCCTCAGCACTGTGAGTGTACCTACATCTGGAACTCACTCCCTCAGCACTGTGAGTGGACCTAAATCTGGAACTCACTCCCTCAGCACTGTGAGTGTACCTGCACCTGGAACTCCCTCCCTCAGCACTGTGAGTGTTCCTACATCGGGAACACACTCAACACTGAGCTTACCTGCATATGGAACTCCCTCCCTCAGCACTGTGGGTGCAACTACACCTGGAACTCCCACCCTCACAGCACTGTGAGTGTCCCTACACCTGGAACTCCCTCCCTCACAGCACTATGTGTGTCCGTACATCTGGAACTACCTCGATCACAGCATTGTGAGTCTACCTACACCAGGAACTCTCTCCCTCATAGCACTGTGAGTCTATTAATACCTGGAACTCCCTCCTTCACAACACAGTGAGTGTACGTACACCTGGACCCCCCTCCCTCACAGCACTGTGAGTGTATGTACACCTGAAATTCACTCCCTCACAACACTGTGTGTATTTACACCTGGAACCCCCTCCCTCAGCACTGTGAGCTTACCTGCAACTGGACCTCCCTCCTTCAGCATGGTGTGTGCACCTACATCTGGAACTCCATCCCTCAGCACTGTGAGTGCACCTACATCTGGACCTCACTCCCTCAGTTCTGTGAGTGTACCTACATCTGGAACTCCATCCCTCAGCACTGTGAGTGTACCTACAGCTGGAACTCACTCCCTCAGCACTGTGAGTGTACCTACATCTGGACGCCATAAATCAGCACAATGAGTGCACTTATATCTGGAACTCTCTCCCTCAGCACTGTGAGTGTACCTACATCTGGAACTCCATCCCTCAGCACTGTGAGTGCACCTACATCTGGAACTCCATCCCTCAGCACTGTGAGTGTACCTACAGCTGGAACTCACTCTCTCAGCACTGTGAGTGTACCTACATCTGGAACTAACTTCCTCAGCACTGTGAGTGTACCTACATCTGGAACTCCATTACTCAGCACTGTGAGTGTATCTTCATCTGGAACTCACTCCCTCAGCACTGGGAGTGTACCTACATCTGGAACTCACTCACTCAGCACTGTGAGTGTACCTACATCTGGAACTAATTTCCTCAGCACTATGAGTGTACCTACATCTGGAAATCACTCACTCAGCACTGTGAGTGTACCTGCATAGGAATTCCCTTCCTCAGCACTGTGAGTGTACCGACACCTGGAACACCCTTCCCGAACACTTTGTATGTACACCTGGAACTACCTCCTTCACAACACTGGGAGGGGACTTACACCTGGAACTCCCTCCTTCCCAGCACTGTGAGTGTACCTACATCTGGAACACACTCAACACTGTGAGCTTACCTGCACCTGGAACTCCCTCTCTCAGCACTGTGGGGGCAACTACACCTGGAACTCCCACCCTCACAGCACTGTGACTGTCCCTACACCTGGAACTCCCAACCTCACAGCACTGTGAGTATACCTACACCTGGAACTCCCTCCCTCCCAGGACTGTGAGTCTCCCTACACCTGGAACTCCCATCCTCACAGCACTGTGAGTGTACCTACACCTGGAACTCCCTCCCTTTCAGCACTGTGAGTGTACCTACACCTGGAACTCCCTCCCTCACAGCACTGTGAGTGTCCCTACATCTGGAACTACCTCGATCACAGCATTGTGGTTCTACTGACACCTGGAACTTCCTCCCTCAGTACTGTGCGTGTGCCTACATCGGGAACTCAATCACTCAGCACTGTGACTGTACCTACATCTGGAACTCACTCACTCAGCTTAGTGAGTGTACCTACATAGGAATTCTCTACCTCAGAACTGTGAGTGTACTGACACCTGGAACTACCTCCCTGAACGCTGTGAGTGTACCTACATCAGGAAAAAACTCAGCACTGTGAGCTTACCTGCACGTGGAACTCCCTGCCTCAGCACTGTCAGTGTACATACATCTGGAACTCCATTACTCAGCACTGGGAGTGTACCTACATCTGGAACTCACTCCCTCAGCACTGGGAGTGTACCTACATCTGGAACTCCATCCCTGAGCACTGTGAGTGGACCTAAATCTGGAACTCACTCCCTCAGCACTGTGAGTGTACCTACATCTGGAACTCACTCCCTCAGCACTGTGAGTGTACCTACGTCGGGAACACACTCAACACTGAGCTTACCTGCACCTGGAACTCACTCCCTCAGTGCTGTGAGTATACCTGCATATGAATTCCCTACCACAGCACTGTGAGTGTACCGACACCTGGAACTCGCTCCCTGAACAATTTTAGTGTTCCTACATCTGGACGCCATAACTCAGCACTGTGAGTGCACCTACATCTGGAACTCTCTCCCTCAGCACTGTGAGTGTACCTACATCTGGAACTCCATCCCTCAGCACTGTGAGTGTACCTACAGCTGGAACTCACTCCCTCAGCACTGTGAGTGTACCTCCATCTCGACCTCACCCGCTCAGCTCTGTGAGCGTACTTACATCTGGAACTCACTCCCTCAGTGCTGTGAGTATATCTGCATATGAATTCCCTACCACAGCACTGTGAGTGTACCGACGCCTGGAACTCGCTCCCTGAACAATTTGAGTGTACCTACATCTGGAACTCAGTTCCTCTGCACTGTGAGCATACTACATCTGGAACACCCTCCCCCAGCACCGTGAGTATACCTACTTTTGAATTCCCTACCTCAGCACTGTGAGTGTACCGACACCTGGAATTCCCTCTCACACAGCACTGTGAATGTTCCTACATCTGGAACTCCCACCATCACAGCATTGTGAGTGCACCTACACCTGGAACTCTCTCCCTCACAGCACTGTGAGTGTGTGTACACCTGGAACTCCCTCCTTCCCAGCACACTGAGAGTGCCTACATCTGGAACACACTCAGCACTGTGAGCTTACCTGCACCTGGAACTTCCTCCCTCAGCACTGTGTGTCTACCTACATGGGAATTCCCTACCTCAGCACCGTGAGTGTACCGACACCTGGAACTCACTCCCTCAGCACTGTGTGTGTACCTACATGGGAATTCCCTACCTCAGCACTGTGAGTGTACCGACACCTGGAATTCCCTCCCTGAACACTGTGAGCGTACCTACATCTGGAACTCAGTACCTCAGCATTGTGAACGGACTACATCTTGATCTCTCTCCCTCAGCACTGTGAGTGTATTTACATCTGGACTTCCATCCCTCACAGCTCTGTGAGTGAACCAACACCTGGAACTGCTCCCTCAGCATTGTATGTGTACTGACATCAGGATCTCACCCCCCAGCTTTGTGAATGTACTTACACCTGGAGCGACAACAATGTGAGTGTACTTACACGTGGAACAACCTCGATCACAACACTGTGACTGTCCCTACACCTAGAACTCCCTCCAGCCCAGCACTGTGATTGTAACTACACCTGGAACTCCCTCCCTCACAGTACTGTGAGCATACCGACACCTGGAACTCCCTCCCTCACAGCACTGTGAGTGTTCCTACAACTGGAAATCCCTCCATCATAGCATTATGGGTGTACCTACACTTGGAACTCCCTCCGTCAGCACTATGGGTGTCCCTACACATGCAACTCCCTCACTCACAGCACTGTGAGGGTACCTACACCTGGAACTCCCTCCCTCACAGCACTGTGAGTGTTCCTACATCTGGAAACCCCAACATCACAGCATTGTGGGTGCACCTACACCTGGAACTCTCTCCCTCACAGCATTGAGTGTATTTACATCAGGAACTCCCTCCTTCCCAGTACTGTGTGTACCTACATCTGGAACTCCATCCCTCAGCACTGTGAGCTTACCTGCTTCTGGAACTCCCTACCTCAGCATGGTGAGTGTACCTAAATCTCGAACTCCCTCCTTCAGCACTGTGTGTGTACCTACATAGGGATTCCCTATCTCTGCACTGTGAATGTACCGACACCTGGAGCTACTTCCCTGAACACTTTGAGTGTACCTGCATCTGGAACACATTCAGCACTGTGAGCTTACCGGCAACTGGAACTCCTTAACTCAGCATGGTGAGTGTACCTACATCTGGAACTCCATCCCTCAGTACTTTGAGTGTACCTACATCTGGATCTCCATCACTATGCACAGTGACTGAACCTATATCTGGAACTTCCTCCCTTAGCACTGTGTGTGTACCTACATAGGAATTCCCTACCTCAGCACTGTGAGTGTACTGACACCTGGAACTCCCTCCCTGAACACTGTGAGTGTACCTACATCTGGAACACACTCAGCACTGTGAGCTTACCAGCACCGAAAACTCTCTCCCTCAGCACTGTGAGTGAAGCTACATCTGGAACTCACGCCCTCAGCATTGTGAGTGTACCTACATAGGAATTCCCTTCCTCAGCACTCTGAGTGTACCGATACCTGGAACTCCCTGCCTCACAGCACTGTGAGTGTAGCTACACCTAGAATTCCTTACCTCACGGCACTGAGTGCACCTACAATTGGAACACTCTCACTTCAGCACTGTGAGTGTATCTACATCTGGAACTCACTCCCACACAGCACTGTGAGTGTACCTACACCTGATACACCCCAGATCACAACACTGTGAGTGTACCTACACCTGGAACTCCCTCCTGCCCAGCAATGTGGGTGTACCTACACCTGGAACTCCCTCCCTGAACACTGTGAGTGTACCTACATCTGGAACTCCCTCCCTCAGCACTGTGTGTGTACCTACATAGGGATTCCGTACCTCAGCACTGTGAGTGTACCAACACCTGGAACTCCCTCTATGGCCACTGTGAGTGTACCTACATCTGGAACACATTCAGCACTGTGAGCTTATCAGCACCTGGAACTCTCTCCATCAGCACTGTGAGTGTAACTACATCTGGATCTCACTCCCTCCGAATTGTGAGTGTACCTACATAGGAATTCCCTTCCTCAGCACTGTGAGTGTACCGACACCTGGAACTCCCTCCCTGAACACTGTGAGTGTACCTACATCTGGAACACCCTCAGCACGGTGAGGTTACCTGCACCTGGAACTCCCTCCCTGAACACTGTGAGTGTTCCTACATCTGGAACTCCCTCCCTCAGCACTGTGTGTGTACCTACATAGGGATTCCCTACTTCAGCACTGTGAGTGTACCGACACCTGGAACTCCGTCCCTGAACACTGTGAGTGTACCTCCATCTGGAACACATTCAGCACTGTGAGCTTACCGGCAACTGGAACTCCCTCCCTCAGCATGGTGTGTGTACCTACATCTTGAACACAATCCCTCAGCACTGTGAGTGTACCTACATCTGGAACTCCATCCCTCTGCACAGTGACTGTACCTACATCTGGAACTTCCCCCCTCAGCACTGTGTGTTGACCTACATAGGAATTCCCTACCTCGGCACTGTGAGTGTACCGACACCTGCAACTCCCTCCCTGAACACTGTGATTGTACCTACATCTGGACCACACGCACACTGTGAGCTTAACGGCACCTGGAACTCCCTCCCTCAGCAATGTGGGTGTACCTACATCTGGAACTCACTCACTCAGCACCGTGAGTGTTCCATACATAGGAATTCCTTCCTCAGCACTGTGAGTGTACCGACACCTGGAATTTCCCCCCGAAAACTGTGAGTGTACCTACATCTGAAACTCACTCCGTCAGCACTGTGAGTGTACCTACATCTGGAATTCACTCCCTCAGCATGGTGAGTGTACCTAAATCTGGAACTCCCTCCCTCAGCACTGTGTGTGTACCTACATAGGGATTCCCTATCTCTGCACTGTGAACATACCGACACCTGGAGCTACCTCCCTGAACACTTTGAGTGTACCTGCATCTGGAACACATTCAGCACTGTGAGCTTACCGGCAACTGGAGCTCCCTCCCTCTGCACTGTGAGTGTACGGACACCTGGAGCTACCTCCCTGAACACTTTGAGTGTACCTGCATCTGGAACACATTCAGCACTGTGAGCTTACCGGCAACTGGAACTCCTTAACTCAGCATGGTGAGTGTACCTACATCTGGAACTCCATCTCTCAGCACTTTGAGTGTACCTACATCTGGAACTCCCTCCACCAGCACCGTGAATATATCTACACCTGGAACTCCCTACACCTGGAATACCCTCCCTCAGCCCTGTGAGTGCACCTACACCTGATCTCCATCCCTCACTGCACTGTGTGTGTACTTACACCCGGAATTCCCTCCTTCCCAGCACTGTGAGTGTACCTGCATCTGGAACACACACAGCACTGTGAGTGTTCTACATCTGGAACTCCCTGCATCACAGCATTGTGGGTGTACCTACACCAGGAATCTTTCCCTCACAGCACTGTGAGTGTATGTATACCTGGAACTCCCTCCTTCACAACACATTGAGTGTATGTACACCTGGACCTCCCTCCCTCACAGCACTGTGAGTGTGTGTACACCTGGAAATCCCTCCCTCACAACATATGAGTGTACTTGCACCTGGAACTCCCTCCTTCCCAGCACACTGAGAGTGCCTACATCTGGAACACACTCAGCACTGTGAGCTTACCTACACCTGGAACTCCCTCCCTCGGCCTGGTGAGTCAACCTACATCTGGAATTCCCTCCCTCAGCACAGTGTGTGTACCTACATGGAAACTCCCTACCTCAGCACTGTGAGTGTACCGACACCTGGAACTCCCTCCCTGAACACTATGAGTGTACCTATATCTGGAACACACTCAGCACTGTGAGCTTACCTGCACCTGGATCTCCAGCCCAGCACTGTGGGTGTAACTACATCTGGAATTCCCTCCCTCACAGCACTGAGTGTACCTACACCTGGAACTCCCTCCCTCACAGCACTGTGTGTGTTCCTACATATGGAACTCCATCCATCACAGCATTGTGGGTCTACCTACACCTGGAACTCCCTCCCTCAGCAGTGTGAGTGCACCTACACCTGGAACTCCCTCCCTCAGCAGTGTGAGTGCACCTACACCTGGAACTCCCTCCCTCAGCATGGTGAGTGTACCTACATCTGGAACTCCATCCATCAGCACTGTGAGTGTACCGACACCTGGAACACACTCCCTGAACACTGTGAGAGTACGTACACCTAGAACTCCCTCCCTCACAACACTGTGAGTGTACTTACACCTGGAACTCCTTAACGCACGGCACTGTGAGGGCAGCTACACCTGGAATACCCTCCCTCAGCCCTGTGAGTGCACCTACACCTGATCTCCATCCCTCACTGCACTGTGTGTGTACTTACACCCGGAATTCCCTCCTTCCCAGCACTGTGAGTGTACCTGCATCTGGAACACACACAGCACTGTGAGCTTAATTGCACCTGGAACTCAATCCCTCAGCATGGTGAATGTACCTACACCTGGAACTCCCTCCCTCAGCACTGTGACTGTGCCAACATTGGAATTCCCTACCTCAGAACTGTGAGTGTACCTAAATCTGGAACACACTCAGCACTGTGAGCTTACCTGCATCTGGAGCTCCCTACCTCAGCACTGTGAGTGTACCTACACCTGGAACTCCCTCCCTCAGCACTGTGACTGTGCCAACATAGGAATTCCCTACCTCAGAACTGTGAGTGTACCTAAATCTGGAACACACTCAGCACTGTGAGCTTACCTGCATCTGGAGCTCCCTACTTCAGCACTGTGAGTGTACCTACATCTGGAACTCACTCCCTCAGCACTGTGTGTCCCTACATATGAACTCCCTACCTCAGCACTGTGACTGTACCGACACCTGGAACTTATTCCCTGAACAATGTGATTGTACCTACATCTGGGACTCCCTCCCTCAGCACTGTCAATGTAATTACGTCTGGAACTCCCTCAGCATTGTGAGCTTACCTACACCTGGAACTCCCTCCCTCAGCACTGTCAGTGTATCTACATGTGAAACTCCCTCCCTCACAGCACTGTGAGTGTACCAACACTTGGAACCCGCACCCTCAGCATTGTATGTGTACTGACATCGGGTAGACGCTCCCCAGCACTGTGAGTGTACTTACACCCAGTATGACAGCACTGTGAGTGTACCTAAACCTGGAACACCCTCGATCACAACACTTTGACTGTACCAACACCTGGAACTCGCTCCAGCCCAACATAGGAACTCCCTCCCCAGCACTGTGAGTGTACTTACACCTGGTACGACAGCCCTGTGAGTGTACCTACACCTGGAACACCCTCGATCACAACACTTTGAGTGTACCTACATCTGGAACTCAGCACTGTGAGCGTACTACATCTGGAACTCTCTCCTTCAGCACTGTGAGTGTATTTAAATCTGGAACTTCCTCAGCATTGTGAGCTTACCCACACCTGGAAATCCCTCCCTCAGCACTGTGAGTGTACCTATACCTGGAACACACTCGATCACAACACTTTGAGTGTACCTACATCTGGAACTCAGTACCACAGCACTGTGAGTGTTCCTACACCTGGAACTCCCTCCCTCACAGCACTGTGAGTGTATGTACACCAGGAACTCATTCCCTCACAACACTGTGAGTATACTTACACCTGGAAGTCCCTCCTTCCCAGCACTGTGAGTGTACCTAGAACTGGAACACACTCAGCACTGTGAGCTTAACTGCACCTGGAACTCCCTCCCTCAGAACTGAGTGTACAGACACCTGGAACTCCCTCCCTGAACACTGTGAGTGTACCTACATCTGGAACACACTCAGCACTGTGAGCTTACCTGCACCTGGAACGCCCTTCCTCAGCATGGTGAGTGTACATATATCTGGAACTCCATTCCTCAGCACTGTGAGTGTACCTACATCTGGAACACCCTCCCTCAGCACTGTGTCTGTACCTACATAGGAATTCCCTAACTCAGCACTGAGTGTATTGACACCTGGAACTCCCTCCCTGAACACTGTGAGTGTACCTACATCTGGAACTCAGTACCTCAGCACTGTGAGCGTACTACACCTGGAAATCCCTCCCTCAGCACTGTGAGTGTATTTACATCTGGAACTCCCTCAGCAGTGTGTGCTTACCTGCACCTGGAACTCCCTCCCTCAGCACTGTGAGTGTATCTACTTCTGGAACTCACCCACTCACAGCACTGTGAGTGTACCTACACCTGGAACCCGCACCCTCATCATTGTATGTATACTGACAACGGGAACACCCTTCCCAGCACTGTGAGTGTACCTACACCTGGAACACCCTCGATCACAACACTGAGAGTGTACCTACATCAAGTACTCCCTCCAGCCCAGCACTGTGGGTTTAACTACACCTGGAACTCCCTCGCTCACAGCACTCTGAGTGTACCTACACCTGGAACTTCCGCCCTCAGCACTATGAGAGCACTCATACCCATGGACCTCCATCCCGCAGAGCACTGTGAGTGTACCTGCATCTGGGAGACACTCAGCACTTTGAGATTACCTGCATATGGAACTCCCTCCTGTAGGTACAGCATGGTGAGTGTACCTACATCTGGAACTCCCTCCCTCAGCACTGTGTGTGAACCTACATAAGAATTCCCTACCTCAGCACTGTTGAGTGTACCGACACCTGGAACTCTCCCTCCCTGAACACTGTGAGTGTACCTACATCTGGAACTCAGTACCTCAGCACTGTGAGCGTACAACATCTGGAACTCCCTCCCTCAGCACTGTGAGTGTATTTACATCTGGATCTCCCTCAGCAGTGTGAGCTTACCTGCACCTGGAAATCCCTCCCTCACACCTCTGTGAGTGTACCTACACCTGTAACCCACACACTCAGCATTGTATGTGTACTGACATCGGGAATTCCTTTCCCAGCAATGTAAGTGTCCTTACATCTGGAACGACAGCACTGTGAGTGTACCTACACCTGGAACACCCTCGATCACAACACTGCGTGTACGTACACCAGGAACTCCCACCAGCCCAGTACTGTGGGTGTAACTCCACCTGGAACTCCCTCCCTCACAGCACTGAGTGTTCCTACATCTGGTACTCCCTCCTTCACAACATTGTGGGTGTACCTACACCTGGAACTCCCTCCTTCAGCACTGAGTGTATTTATATCTGGAACTCCCTCAGCATTGTGAGCTTATCTGCACCTGGAACTCCCTCCTTCAGCACTGTGAGTGTATCTATATCTGGAACTCCCTCCCTCACAGCTCTGTGAGTGTACCAACACCTGGAAACCGCACTCTCAGTATTGTATATGTACTGACATTGGGAATTCCCTCCCCAGCACTGTGAGTGTACTTACACCTGGAACACCCATGACCACAACACTGTGAGTGTACTTACACCTGGAACTCCCTCCTGCCCAGCATTGTGGGTGTAACTACATCTGGAACTCACTCCCTCATAACACTATGAGTGTTCCTAAATCTGGTACTCCCTCCATCACAGCATTGCGGGTGTAGCTACACTTGGAACTCCCTCTCTCAACACTGTACGTGTACCTACATCTGCAACTCCCTCACTCATGTACACCTGGAACTCCCTACCCCACAGCACTGTGAGTGTACTTACACCTAGAACTCTCTCACTTCGTACTGAGTGTAGATAGATCAGGCACTCCATCCCTCAGCACCGTGTGTGTATTCACATCTGGAACTCCCTCCTTCCCAGCACCGTGAGTGTACCTACATCTGGATCTCCCTCCTTCAGCATGGTGAGCATACATACATCTGGAACCTGGAACTCAATCCATCAGCATTGTGACAATACCTATATAGGAATTCCCTAACTCAGCACTGTGAGTGTACCGACACCTGGAGCTCCCTCCCTGAACACTGTGAGTGTACCTACATCTGGAACACACTCAGCACTGTGAGCTTACCTGCACCTGGAACTCCCTCCCCCAGCATGGAGAGTGTACCTACATCTGGAACATCCTCCATCAGCACTGTGTGTGTACCTACATAGGAATTCCCTACCTCAGTACTGTGAGGGTAGCGATACCTCGAACTCCCTCCCTGAACACTGTGAGTGTACCTACATCTGTAACTCAGTACCTCAGCACTGTGAGTGCACTACATCTGGAATTCCCTCCCTCAGCACTGTGTGTGTACCTACATAGGAATTCCCTACCTCAGTACTGTGAGGGGAGCGATACCTCGAACTCCCTCCCTGAACACTGCGTGTGTACCTACATCTGGAACTCAGTACCTCAGCACTGTGAGCGTACAACATCTGGAACTCCCTCCCTCAGCACTGTGAGTGTATTTACATCTGGATCTCCCTCAGCAGTGTGAGCTTACCTGCACCTGGAAATCCCTCCCTCACACCTCTGTGAGTGTACCTACACCTGTAACCCACACACTCAGCATTGTATGTGTACTGACATCGGGAATTCCTTTCCCAGCAATGTAAGTGTCCTTACATCTGGAACGACAGCACTGTGAGTGTACCTACACCTGGAACACCCTCGATCACAACACTGCGTGTACGTACACCAGGAACTCCCACCAGCCCAGTACTGTGGGTGTAACTCCACCTGGAACTCCCTCCCTCACAGCACTGAGTGTTCCTACATCTGGTACTCCCTCCTTCACAACATTGTGGGTGTACCTACACCTGGAACTCCCTCCTTCAGCACTGAGTGTATTTATATCTGGAACTCCCTCAGCATTGTGAGCTTATCTGCACCTGGAACTCCCTCCTTCAGCACTGTGAGTGTATCTATATCTGGAACTCCCTCCCTCACAGCTCTGTGAGTGTACCAACACCTGGAAACCGCACTCTCAGTATTGTATATGTACTGACATTGGGAATTCCCTCCCCAGCACTGTGAGTGTACTTACACCTGGAACACCCATGACCACAACACTGTGAGTGTACTTACACCTGGAACTCCCTCCTGCCCAGCATTGTGGGTGTAACTACATCTGGAACTCACTCCCTCATAACACTATGAGTGTTCCTAAATCTGGTACTCCCTCCATCACAGCATTGCGGGTGTAGCTACACCTGGAACTCCCTCTCTCAACACTGTACGTGTACCTACATCTGCAACTCCCTCACTCATGTACACCTGGAACTCCCTACCCCACAGCACTGTGAGTGTACTTACACCTAGAACTCTCTCACTTCGTACTGAGTGTACATAGATCAGGCACTCCATCCCTCAGCACCGTGTGTGTATTCACATCTGGAACTCCCTCCTTCCCAGCACCGTGAGTGTACCTACATCTGGATCTCCCTCCTTCAGCATGGTGAGCATACATACATCTGGAACCTGGAACTCAATCCATCAGCATTGTGACAATACCTATATAGGAATTCCCTAACTCAGCACTGTGAGTGTACCGACACCTGGAGCTCCCTCCCTGAACACTGTGAGTGTACCTACATCTGGAACACACTCAGCACTGTGAGCTTACCTGCACCTGGAACTCCCTCCCCCAGCATGGAGAGTGTACCTACATCTGGAACATCCTCCATCAGCACTGTGTGTGTACCTACATAGGAATTCCCTACCTCAGTACTGTGAGGGTAGCGATACCTCGAACTCCCTCCCTGAACACTGTGAGTGTACCTACATCTGTAACTCAGTACCTCAGCACTGTGAGTGCACTACATCTGGAATTCCCTCCCTCAGCACTGTGTGTGTACCTACATAGGAATTCCCTACCTCAGTACTGTGAGGGGAGCGATACCTCGAACTCCCTCCCTGAACACTGCGTGTGTACCTACATCTGGAACTCAGTACCTCAGCACTGTGAGCGCACTACATCTGGAAATCCCTCCCTCAGCACTGTGAGTGTATCTACATCAAGAACTCCCTCCCTCAGCACTGTGTGTGTAACTACATAGGAGTTAACTACCTCACCACTATGAGTGTACCGACACCTGCAACTCCCTCCCTGAACACTTTGAGTGTATCTACATCTGGAACTCACTCAGCACTGTGAGCTGACCTGCACCTGGAACTCCCTCCCTCAGCATGGTGTGTATACCTACATCTGCAACTCCCTACCTCAGTACTGTGAGTGTACCGACACCTGGAACTTCCTCCCAGAACACTGTCAGTGTACCTACATCTGGAACTCAGTACCTCAGCACTGTGAGCTTACCTGCACCTGGAACTCCCTCCCTCAGCACTGTGAGTGTATCTACATCTGGAACTCCCTCCCTCACAGCATTGGGAGTGTACCTGCACCTGGAACCCGCACCCTCAGCATTGTATGTGTACTGACATCAGGAACTGCCTCCCCAGCACTGTGAATGTACTTACAGCAGGTACGACAGCACCGTGAGTATACCTACACTTGGAACTCCTTCCCTCATAGCAGTGAGAGTCTTCCTACATCTAGAACTCCCTCCAACACAGCATTGTGGGTGTACCAACACCTGGAACTCCCTCCCTCAGCACTGTGAGTGTATTAACATCTGGAACTCCCTCAGCAGTGTGAGCTTACCTGCACCTGGAACTCCCTCCATCAGCACTGTGAGTGTATCTACATCTGGAACTCCATCCCTCACAGCACTGTGAATGTACCTACACCTGGAACCCGCACCCTCAGCATTGTATGTGAACTGACATCGGGAACTCCCTCCCCAGCACTGTGAGCGTACTTACATCTGCTACGACAGCAATGTGAGTGTACTTACATCTGGATCTCCCTCCTTCAGCATGGTGAGCATACATGCATCTGGAACTCACTCCCTCAGCACTGTGAGTGTACCTACATAGGAATTCCCTACCTAAGCACTGTGAGTGTACCAACACCTGGAACTCCCTCCCTGAACACTGTGAGTGTACCAACACCTGGAACTCCCTCCCTCAGCACTGTGAGTGTATTAACATCTGGAACTCACTCAGCACTGTGAGCTTAACTGCACCTGGAATTCCCTCCCTCAGCATGGAGAGTGCACCAACATCTGGAACACACTCCCTCAGCACTGTGTGTTTACCTACATAGGAATTCCCTACATCAGTACTGTGAGGGTAGCGATACCTCGAACTCCCTCCCTGAACTCTGTGAGTGTACCTACATCTGGAACTCAGTACCTCAGCACTGTGAGCACACATCTGGAAGTCCCTCCCTAAGCACTGTGAGTGTATTTACATCTGGAACTCCCTCAGCATTGTGAGCTTACCTGCACCTGGAACTGCCCCCTTGAGCACTGAGTGTATTTACATCTGGAACTCCCTCAGCATTGTGAGCATACCTGCTCCTGGAAATCCCTCCCTCAGCACTGTGAGTCCATCTACATCTGGAACCGGCACCCTCAGCATTGTATGTGTACTGACATCAGCAACTCCCTTCCCAGCAATGTGAGTGTCCTTACATCTGGAACGACAGCACTGTGAGTGTACCTACACCTGTAACACCCTCGATCACAATACTGTGAGTGTACGTACACCTGGAACTCCCTCCAGCCCAGCAGTGTGGGTATAATACACCTGGAACTCACTCCCTCACAGCACTATGAGTGTTCCTACATCTGGTACTCCCTCCATCACAGCACTGTGAGCGTACTAAACCTGGAACTCCCTCCCTCAGTAATGTGAGTGTATTTACATCTGGAACTCCCTCCCTGCACACTGTGAGTGTACCTACATCTGGAACACACTCAGTACTGTGAGCTTAACTGCACCTGGAACTCCCTCCCTCAGCATGGAGAGTGCACCTACATCTGGACCACCCTCCCTCAGCACTGTGTGTGTACCTACATAGGAATTCCCTACATCAGTACTGTGATGGTAGCGATACCTCGAAATCCCTCTCTGAACTCTGTGAGTGTACCTACATCTGGAACTCAGTACCTCAGCACTGTGAGCACACTACATCTGGAACTCCCACCCCCAGCACTGTGAGTGTATTTACATCTGGAACGCCCTCAGTATTGTGAGCTTACCTGCACCTGGAACTCCCCCCTTGAGCACTGTGAGTGTATTTACATCTGGAACTCCCTCCCTCACAGCGCTGTGAGTGTACCTACACCTGGAACCCTCACCCTCAGCACTGAGTGTACTTACAACTGGTACGACAACACTATGAGTGTACCGAGGCCTGAAACACTTTACCTCACAGCACTGTGAGTGTACCTACACCTGGAACAGCTTACCTCATGGTACTGTGAGTGTATGTATACCTGGACCTCCCTCCCTCACAGCACTGTGAGTGTACCTACATCTGGAACTCCCTCCCTCAGCACTGTGTGCGTACCTACATACGATTTCCCTACCTCTCCACTATGAGTGTAGCGACACCTGGAACTCCCTCCCTGAACACTGTGAGTGTACCTACATCTGGAACACACTCAGCATTGTGAGCTTACCTGCACCTGGAACTCCCTCCCTCAGCACTGTGAGTGTATCTACATCTGGAACTCCCTCTCTCATAGCACTGTGAGTCTACCTACACCTGGAAGCCGCACCCTCAGCATTGTATGTGTACTGACATTGGAAACTCACTCCCCAGCACTGTGATTGTACTTACACCTTGTACAACAGCACTGTGAGCGTACCTACGGCTGGAAAACACTCGATCACAACACTTTGAGATGTACCTACACCTGGAACGCACACCCTCAGCATGGTATGTGTACTGATATCGGGAACTCCCTCCCCAACACTGTGAGTGTACTTACACCTGGTACGACAGCACTGTTAGTGTACCTACATCTGGATCTCCCTCCTTCAGCTTGGTGAGCGTGCATACATCTGGAACTCATTCCCTCAGCACTGTGAGTGTACCTGAATAGGAATTCCCGACCTCAGCACTGTCAGTGTACCAACACCTGGAACTCCCTCCCTGCACACTGTGAGTGTACCTACATCTGGAACACACTCAGCACTGTGAGCTTAACTGCACCTGGAACTCCCTCCCTCAGCATGGAGAGTGCACCTACATCTGGAACATCCTCCCTCAACACTGTGTGTGTACCTACATAGGAATTCCCTACCTCAGTACTGTGAGGGTAGCGATACCTCAAACTCCCTCCCTGAACACTGTGAGTGTACCTACATCTGTAACTCAGTACCTCAGCACTGTGAGTGCACTACATCTGGAACTCCCTCCCTAAACACTGTGAGTGTATTTATATCTGGAACTCCCTCAGCATTGTGAGCTTACCTGCACCTGGAACTACCCTCTTGAGCACTGTGAGTGTATCAACATCTGGAACTCCCTCGCTCACATCTCTGTGAGTGTAGCTACACCTGGAACCCTCAGCCTCAGCACTGATTGTACTTACACCTGGTACGACAGCACTGTGAGTGTACCTACGCATGAAACACTTTACCTCACAGCACCGTGAGTGTATGTATTTGTGGACCTCCCTCCCTCACAGCACTGTGAGTGTACCAGCATCTGGAACTCCCTCCTTCAGCACTGTGTGTGTACCTACATAGGAATTCCCTACCTCAGCACTGTGAGTGTACTGACACCTGGAACTCCCTCCCTGAACACTGTGAGTGTACCTACATCTGGAACACACTCAGCACTGTTAGCTGACCTGTCCGTGAAACTCCCTCCCTCAGCATGGTGTGTTTACCTACATCTGGTACTCCATCCCTCAGCACTGTGAGTGTAGCTACATCTGGACATCCGTCCCTCAGCACTGTGTGTGCACATACACCTGAACTGCCACCCTCACAGCACTGTGTGTGTACTTACACCTGGAATTCCCTCCTTCCCAGCACTGTGAGTGTACCTACATCTGGAACACACTCAGCACTGTGAGCTTACCTGCATCTGGAACTCAGTCCCTCGACACTGTGACTGTACCGACGCCTGGAACTCCCTCCCTGAACACTGTGACTGTACCTACATCTGGAACTCCAGCCCTTAGCACTGTGACTGTACCTACATCTGGAACTCCATCACTCAATGTTGTGTGTGTACCTACATCTGGAACTCCCTCCCTCAGCACTGCGTGTGTACCTACATAGGAATTCCCTACCTCAGCACTGTGAGTGTACCGACACCTGGAACTTCCTACCTGAACATTGTGAGTGTACTTACATCTGGAACACACTCAACACTGTGAGCTTACCTGCACCTGGAACATCCTCCCTCAGCACTGTGAGTGTACCTTCTTAGGAATTCCCTACCACAGCACTGTGACTGTACCTACATCTGGAACACACGAAGCACTGTCAGCCTACCTGCAGGTGGAAATCCCTCCCTCAGCACTGTGAGTATACCTACATCTGGAACTCCCTCCCTCAGCACTGTGAGTGTACCTGCATCTGGAACACCCTAGATCACAACACTGTGAGTGTACATACACCTGGGACTCCTTCAGCCCAGCACTGTGGGTATAATACACCTGAAACTCCCTCCCTCACAGCACTATGAGTGTTCCTACATTTGGTACTCCCTCCATCACAGCACTGTGAGTGTACTACATCTGGAACACCCTCCCTCAGCACTGTCAGTGTATTTACATCTGGAACTCCCTCAGCATTGTGAGCTTACCTGCACCTGGAAATCCCTCCCTCAGCACTGTGAGTCCATCTACATCTGGAACCCGCACCCTCAGCATTGTATGTGTACTGACATCGGCAACTCCCTTCCCAGCAATGTGAGTGTCCTTGCGCCTGGAACGACAGCACTGTGAGTGTACCTACAACTGTAACACCCTTGATCACAAGACTGTGAATGTACGTACACCTGGAACTCCCTCCAGCCCAGCAGAGTGGGTATAATACACCTGGAACTCCCTCCCTCACAGCACTATGAGTGTTCCTACATCTGGTACTCCCTCCATCACAGCATTGTGAATGTACCTACACCTGGAACTCCCTCCCTCAGCACTGTGAGTGTATTTACATCTGGAACTCCCTCAGCAATGTGAGCTTACCTGCACCTGGAACTCCCTCCCTCAGCACTGTGAGTGTATCTACATCTGGAACTCCATCCCTCACAGCACTGTGAATGTACCTACACCTGGAACCCGCACCCTCAGCATTGTATGTGCACTGACATCGGGAACTCCCTCCCCAGCACTGTGAGCGTACTTACACCTGCTACAACAGAATGTGAGTGTACCTATGCCTGGAAAACCCTCGATCACAACACTTTGAATGTACCTACACCTGGAACCCATACATTCAGCATGGTATGTGTACTGACATCGGGAACTCCCTCCCCAGCACTGTGAGTGTATTTACACCTGGTACGACAGCAATGTGAGTGTACTTACATCTGGATCTCCCTCCTTCAGCATGGTGAGCATACATGCATCTGGAACTCACTCCCTCAGCACTGTGAGTGTACCTACATAGGAATTCCCTACCTAAGCACTGTGAGTGTACCAACACCTGGAACTCCCTCCCTGAACACTGTGAGTGTACCTACATCTGGAACTCACTCAGCACTGTGAGCTTAACTGCACCTGGAATTCCCTCCCTCAGCATGGAGAGTGCACCAACATCTGGAACACACTCCCTCAGCACTGTGTGTTTACCTACATAGGAATTCCCTACATCAGTACTGTGAGGGTAGCGATACCTCGAACTCCCTCCCTGAACTCTGTGAGTGTACCTACATCTGGAACTCAGTACCTCAGCACTGTGAGCACACATCTGGAAGTCCCTCCCTAAGCACTGTGAGTGTATTTACATCTGGAACTCCCTCAGCATTGTGAGCTTACCTGCACCTGGAACTGCCTCCTTGAGCACTGAGTGTATTTACATCTGGAACTCCCTCAGCATTGTGAGCATACCTGCTCCTGGAAATCCCTCCCTCAGCACTGTGAGTCCATCTACATCTGGAACCGGCACCCTCAGCATTGTATGTGAGTCATACATCAGCAACTCCCTTCCCAGCAATGTGAGTGTCCTTACATCTGGAACGCCAGCACTGTGAGTGTACCTACACCTGTAACACCCTCGATCACAAGACTCTGAGTGTACGTAAACCTGGAACTCCCTCCAGCCCAGTAGTGTGGGTATAATACACCTGGAACTCACTCCCTCACAGCACTATGAGTGTTCCTACATCTGGTACTCCCTCCATCACAGCACTGCGAGCGTACTAAACCTGGAACTCCCTCCCTCAGTAATGTGAGTGTATTTACATCTGGAACTCCCTCCCTGCACACTGTGAGTGTACCTACATCTGGAACACACTCAGTACTGTGAGCTTAACTGCACCTGGAACTCCCTCCCTCAGCATGGAGAGTGCACCTGTATCTGGACCACCCTCCCTCAGCACTGTGTGTGTACCTACATAGGAATTCCCTACATCAGTACTGTGATGGTAGCGATACCTCGAAATCCCTCTCTGAACTCTGTGAGTGTACCTACATCTGGAACTCAGTACCTCAGCACTGTGAGCACACTACATCTGGAACTCCCACCCTCAGCACTGTGAGTGTATTTACATCTGGAACGCCCTCAGTATTGTGAGCTTACCTGCACCTGGAACTCCCCCCTTGAGCACTGTGAGTGTATTTGCATCTGGAACTCCCTCCCTCACAGCGCTGTGAGTGTACCTACACCTGGAACCCTCACCCTCAGCACTGAGTGTACTTACAACTGGTACGACAACACTATGAGTGTACCGAGGCCTGAAACACTTTACCTCACAGCACTGTGAGTGTACCTACACCTGGAACAGCTTACCTCATGGTACTGTGAGTGTATGTATACCTGGACCTCCCTCCCTCACAGCACTGTGAGTGTACCTACATCTGGAACTCCCTCCCTCAGCACTGTGTGCGTACCTACATACGATTTCCCTACCTCTCCACTATGAGTGTAGCAACACCTGGAACTCCCTCCCTGAACACTGTGAGTGTACCTACATCTGGAACACACTCAGCACTGTGAGCTTACCTGCACCTGGAACTCCCTCCCTCAGCATGGAGAGTGTACCTACATCTGGAACATCCTCCCTCAACACTGTGTGTGTACCTACATAGGAATTCCCTACCTCAGTACTGTGAGGGTAGCGATACCTCGAACTCCCTCCCTGAACACTGTGAGTGTACCTACATCTGTAACTCAGTACCTCAGCACTGTGAGTGCACTACATCTGGAACTCCCTCCCTAAACACTGTGAGTGTATTTATATCTGGAACTCCCTCAGCATTGTGAGCTTACCTGCACCTGGAACTACCCTCTTGAGCACTGTGAGTGTATCTACATATGGAACTCCCTCGCTCACAGCTCTGTGAGTGTAGCTACACCTGGAACCCTCAACCTCAGCACTGATTGTACTTACACCTGGTACGACAGCACTGTGAGTGTACCTACGCATGAAACACTTTACCTCACAGCACTGTGAGTGTATGTATTTGTGGACCTCCCTCCCTCACAGCACTGTGAGTGTACCAGCATCTGGAACTCCCTCCTTCAGCACTGTGTGTGTACCTACATAGGAATTCCCTACCTCAGCACTGTGAGTGTACTGACACCTGGAACTCCCTCCCTGAACACTGTGAGTGTACCTACATCTGGAACACACTCAGCACTGTTAGCTGACCTGTCCCTGGAACTCCCTCCCTCAGCATGGTGTGTTTACCTACATCTGGTACTCCATCCCTCAGTACTGTGAGTGTAGCTACATCTGGACATCCGTCCCTCAGCACTGTGTGTGCACATACACCTGAACTGCCATCCTCACAGCACTGTGTGTGTACTTACACCTGGAATTCCCTCCTTCCCAGCACTGTGAGTGTACCTACATCTGGAACACACTCAGCACTGTGAGCTTACCTGCATCTGGAACTCACTCCCTCGACACTGTGACTGTACCGACGTCTGGAACTCCCTCCCTGAACACTGTGACTGTACCTACATCTGGAACTCCAGCCCTTAGCACTGTGACTGTACCTACATCTGGAACTCCATCACTCAATGTTGTGTGTGTACCTACATCTGGAACTCCCTCCCTCAGCACTGCGTGTGTACCTACATAGGAATTCCCTACCTCAGCACTGTGAGTGTACCGACACCTGGAACTTCCTACCTGAACATTGTGAGTGTACTTACATCTGGAACACACTCAACACTGTGAGCTTACCTGCACCTGGAACATCCTCCCTCAGCACTGTGAGTGTACCTTCTTAGGAATTCCCTACCACAGCACTGTGACTGTACCTACATCTGGAACACACGAAGCACTGTCAGCCTACCTGCAGGTGGAAATCCCTCCCTCAGCACTGTGAGTATACCTACATCTGGAACTCCCTCCCTCAGCACTGTGAGTGTACCTGCATCAGGAACACCCTAGATCACAACACTGTGAGTGTACATACACCTGGGACTCCTTCAGCCCAGCACTGTGGGTATAATACACCTGAAACTCCCTCCCTCACAGCACTATGAATGTTCCTACATTTGGTACTCCCTCCATCACAGCACTGTGAGTGTACTACATCTGGAACACCCTCCCTCAGCACTGTCAGTGTATTTACATCTGGAACTCCCTCAGCATTGTGAGCTTACCTGCACCTGGAACTGCCCCCTTGAGCACTGAGTGTATTTACATCTGGAACTCCCTCAGCATTGTGAGCATACCTGCTCCTGGAAATCCCTCCCTCAGCACTGTGAGTCCATCTACATCTGGAACCCGCACCCTCAGCATTGTATGTGTACTGACATCGGCAACTCCCTTCCCAGCAATGTGAGTGTCCTTACATCTGGAACGACAGCACTGTGAGTGTACCTACACCTGTAACACCCTCGATCACAACACTTTGAATGTACCTACACCTGGAACCCATACACTCAGCATGGTATGTGTACTGACATCGGGAACTCCCTCCCCAGCACTGTGAGTGTATTTACACCTGGTACGACAGCAATGTGAGTGTACTTACATCTGGATCTCCCTCCTTCAGCATGGTGAGCATACATGCATCTGGAACTCACTCCCTCAGCACTGTGAGTGTACCTACATAGGAATTCCCTACCTAAGCACTGTGAGTGTACCAACACCTGGAACTCCCTCCCTGAACACTGTGAGTGTACCTACATCTGGAACACACTCAGCACTGTGAGCTTAACTGCACCTGGAATTCCCTCTCTCAGCATGGAGAGTGCACCAACATCTGGAACACACTCCCTCAGCACTGTGTGTTTACCTACATAGGAATTCCCTACATCAGTACTGTGCGGGTAGCGATACCTCGAACTCCCTCCCTGAACTCTGTGAGTGTACCTACATCTGGAACTCAGTACCTCAGCACTGTGAGCACACATCTGGAATTCCCTCCCTAAGCACTGTGAGTGTATTTACATCTGGAACTCCCTCAGCATTGTGAGCTTACCTGCGCCTGGAACTCCCCCCTTGAGCACTGTGAGTGTACCTACACCTGGAACCCTCACCCTCAGCACTGATCGTACTTACACCTGGTACAACAGCACTGTGAGTGTACCTACGCCGAAACACTTTACCTCACAGCACTGTGAGTGTTGTATACCTGGAACTCCCTCCCTCAGCATGGTGTCTATACCTACATCTGGAACTCCATCCCTCAGCACTGTGTGTGTACCTACATCTGGAACTCCTTCCCTCAGCACAGTGAGTGTACCGAGACGTGGAGCTCCTTCCCTGAACACCGTGAGTGTACCTACACCTGGAACTAACTATCTCAGCACTGTGAGCATAATACATCTGGAACACACTCAGCACTGTTAGCTGACCTGTCCCTGGAACTCCCTCCCTCAGCATGGTGTGTTTACCTACATCTGGTACTCCATCCCTCAGCACTGTGAGTGTAGCTACATCTGCACATCCGTCCCTCAGCACTGTGTGAGCACATACACCTGAACTGCCTCCCTCACAGCACTGTGAGTGTACTTACAAATGGAATTCCCTCCTTCCTAGCACTGTGAGTGTACCTACATCTGGAACACACTCAACACTGAGCTTACCTGCAACTGGAACTCACTCCTTCAGCACTGTAACTGTACTGACGCCTGGAACTCCCTTCCTGAACACTGTGAGTGTACCTACATCTGGAACTCCAGCCCTCAGCACTGTGACTGTACCTACATCTGGAACTCCATCACTCAATGGTGTGTGTGTACCTACATCTGGAACTCCCTCCCTCAGCACTGCGTGTGTACCTACATAGGAATTCCCTACCTCAGCACTGTGAGTGTACCGACACCTGGAACTTCCTACCTGAACACTGTGAGTGTACTTACATCTGGAACACACTCAACACTGTGAGCTTACCTGCACCTGGAATCATCTCCCTCAGGACTGTGAGCGTACCTTCTTAGGAATTCCCTACCACAGCACTGTGACTGTACCTACATCTGGAACACACGAAGCACTGTGAGCCTACCTGCATCTGGAAATCCCTCCCTCAGCACTGTGAGTATACCTACATCTGGAACTCCCTCCCTCAGCACTGTGAGTGTACCTACACCTGGAACACCCTAGGTCACAACACTGCGAGTGTACGTACACCTGGAACTCCCTCCAGCCCAGCACTGTGGGTATAATACACCTGGAACTCCCTCCCTCACAGCACTATGAGTGTTCCTACATCTGGTACTCCCTCCATCACAGCACTGTGAGCGTACTACATCTGGAACACCCTCCCTCAGTACTGTCAGTGTATTTACATCTGGAACTCCTTCAGCATTGTGAGCATACCTGCACCTGGAAATCCCTCCCTCAGCACTGTGAGTCCATCTACATCTGGAACCCACACCCTCAGCATTGTATGTCTACTGACATCGGCAAATCCCTTCCCAGCAATGTGAGTGCCCTTACATCTGGAACGACAGCACTGTGAGTGTACCTACACCTGGAACACCCTCGATCACAAGACTGTGAGTGTATGTAAACCTGGAACTCCCTCCAGCCCAGCTGTGTGGGTATAATACACCTGGAACTCCATCCCTCCAGCACTATGAGTGTTCCTACATCTGGGACTCCCTCTCTCAGCACTGTGAGTGTATTTACATCTGGAACTCCCTCAGCATTGTGAGCTTACCTGCACCTGGAACTCCCTCCCTCAGCACTGTGAGTGTATCTACATCTGGAACTCCCTCCCTCATAGCACTGTGAGTCTACCTACACCTGGAATCCGCACCCTCAGCATTGTATGTGTACTGACATTGGAAACTCACTCCCCAGCACTGTGATTGTACTTACACCTTGTACAACAGCACTGTGAGTGTACCTACGGCTGGAAAACACTCGATCACAACACTTTGAGTGTACCTACACCTGGAACGCACACCCTCAGCATGGTATGTGTACTGATATAGGGAACTCCCTCCCCAACACTGTGAGTGTACTTACACCTGGTACGACAGCACTGTTAGTGTACCTACATCTGGATCTCCCTCCTTCAGCTTGGTGAGCGTGCATACATCTGGAACTCATTCCCTCAGCACTGTGAGTGTACCTGAATAGGAATTCCCGACCTCAGCACTGTCAGTGTACCAACACCTGGAACTCCCTCCCTGCACACTGTGAGTGTACCTACATCTGGAACACACTCAGTACTGTGAGCTTAACTGCACCTGGAACACCCTCCCTCAGCATGGAGAGTGCACCTACATCTGGACCACCCTCCCTCAGCACTGTGTGTGAACCTACATAGGAATTCCCTACATCAGTACTGTGATGGTAGCGATACCTCGAACTCCCTCTCTGAACTCTGTGAGTGTACCTACATCTGGAACTCAGTACCTCAGCACTGTGAGCGCACTACATTTGGAACTCCCACCCTCAGCAGAGTGTATTTACATCTGGAACTCCCTCAGTATTGTGAGCTTACCTGCACCTGGAACTCCCCCGTTGAGCACTGTGAGTGTATCTACATCTGGTACTCCCTCCATCACAGCATTGTGGGTGTACCTACACCTGGAACTCCCTCCCTCAGCACTGTGAGTGTATTTACATCTGGAACTCCCTCAGCATTGTGAGCTTACCTGCACATGGAACTCCCTCCCTCAGCACGGTGAGTGTATCTACATCTGGACCTCCCTCCCTCACAGCACTGTGAGTGTACCTACACCTGGAACCCGTATCCTCAGCAGTGTATGTGTACTGACATCGGGAACTCCCTCCCCAGCACTGTGAGTGTACTTACGTGTGGAAAACCCTCGATCACAACACTTTGAGTGCACCTACACCTGGAACCCACACCCTCAGCATGGTACATGTCCTGACATCGGGAACTCCCTCCCTCAGCACTGTGAATGTACTTACACCTGGTACGACAGCAATGTGAGTTTACCTACATCTGGAGCTCACTCCTTCAGCATGGTGAGTGTACATACATCTGGAACTCACTCCCTCAGCACTGTGAGTGTACCTTAATAGGAATTCCCTACCTCTGCACTGAGTGTACGAACACCTGGAACTCCCTCCCTGAACACTGTGAGTGTACCTACATCTGGAACACACACAGCACTGTGAGCTTAACTGCACCTGGAACCCCCTCCCTCAGCATGGAGAGTGCACCTACATCTGGAACACCCTCCCTCAGCACTGTGTGTGTACCTACATAGGAATTCTCTATAATCAGTAATGTGAGGGTAGCGATACCTCAAACTCCCTCCCTGAACTCTGTGAGCGTACCTACATCTGGAACACAGTACCTCAGCCCTGTGAGCGCACTACAGCTGGAACTCCCTCCTGCAGCAGTGTGTGTGTATTTACATCTGGAACTCCCTCAGCATTGTGAGCTTACCTGCACCTGGAACTCCCCCCTTGAGCATTGTGAGTGTATCTACATCTGGAACTCCCTCCCTCACATCTCTGTGAGTGTACCTACACCTGGAACCCGCACCCTCAGCACTGTGTGTGTACCTACATACGATTTCCCTACCTCGCCACTATGAGTGTTGCGACACCTGGAACTTCGTCCCTGAACACCGTGAGCGTACGTACATCTGGAACACACTCAGCACTGTGAGCTTACCTGCACCTGGAACTCCGTCCCTCAGCATGGTGTCTATACCTACGTCTGGAACTCGATCCCTCAGCACTGTGTGTGTACCTACTTAGGAATTCCCTACCTCAGCACTGTGAGTGTACCGACACCTGGAGCTCCTACCCTGAACACTGTGAGTGTACCTACATCTGGAACTAACTACCTCAGCACTGTGAGCGCACCACATCTGGAACTCACTCAGCACTGTGAGCTTACCTGCACCTGGAAAACCCTCCCACAGCATGGTATATGTACCTACACCTGGAACTCCCTCCCTCAGCACTGTGAGTGTACCTACATAGGAATTCCCTACCTCAGCACTGTGAGTGTACCGACACCTGCAACTTCGCCCCTGAGCACAGTCAGTGTAACTACATCTGGAACTCAGTACCTCAGCACTGTGAGCTTACCTGCACCTGGAACTCCCTCCCTCACAGCACTGTGAGTGTTCCTACATCTGGAACTCCCTCCAACACAGCATTGTGGGTGTACCTTCACATGGAAATCCCTCCCTCAGCACAGTGGGTGTTCCTGCACCTGCAACTCCCTCACTCACAGCACTGTGAGTGTACCTACACCTGGAACAACTTACCTCACAGCACTGTGAGTGTATGTACACCTGGACCTCCCTCCCTCAGCACTTTGACTGCACCTACACCTGAAACCCCTCCCTCACAGCACTGTGAGTGTATGTACATCTGGAACACTTTACCTCACAGGACTGTGTGTGTACCTACGCTTGGAACACCTTACCTCACGGCACTGTGGGTGTTCCTGCACCTGCAACTCCCTCGCTCACAGCACTGTGAGTGTTCCAACACCTGGAACACTTTACCTCACAGCACTGTGAGTGTACCTACACTTGGAACACCTTACCTCACTGCACTGTGAGTGCACCTACACCAGGACCTCCCTCCCTCACAGCACTGTCCATGTACGTACACCTGGAACTCCTCCCCTCACAACACTGTGAAAGTACTTACACCTGGAACTCCCTGCTTCCCAGCACTGTGAGTGTACCTACATCTGGAACACACTCAGCACTGTGAGCTTACCTGCACCTGGAACTCCCTCCCTCAGCACTGAGTGTATCTACATCTGGAACACCCGCCCTCACAGCATTGGGAGTGTACCTGCACCTGGAACCCGCACCCTCAGCATTGTATGTGTACTGACATCAGGAACTGCCTCCCCAGCACTGTGAATGTACTTACAGCAGGTACGACAGCACCGTGAGTATACCTACACTTGGAACTCCTTCCCTCATAGCAGTGAGAGTGTTCCTACATCTAGAACTCCCTCCAACACAGCATTGTGGGTGTACCTACACCTGGAACTCCCTCCCTCAGCACTGTGAGTGTATTTACATCTGGAACTCCCTCAGCAGTGTGAGCTTACCTGCACCTGGAACTCCCTCCCTCAGCACTGTGAGTGTATCTACATCTGGAACTCCATCCCTCACAGCACTGTGAATGTACCTACACCTGGAACCCGCACCCTCAGCATTGTATGTGTACTGACATCGGGAACTCCCTCCCCAGCACTGAGAGCGTACTTACATCTGCTACGACAGCACTGTGAGTGTACCTATGCCTGGAAAACCCTCGATCACAACACTTTGAGTGTACCTACACCTGGAACCCATACACTCAGCATGGTATGTGTACTGACATCGGGACTCCCTCCCCAGCACTGTGAGTGTATTTACACCTGGTACGACAGCAATGTGAGTGTACTTACATCTGGATCTCCCTCCTTCAGCATGGTGAGCATACATGCATCTGGAACTCACTCCCTCAGCACTGTGAGGGTACCTACATAGGAATTCCCTACCTAAGCACTGTGAGTGTACCAACACCTGGAACTCCCTCCCTGAACACTGTGAGTGTACCTACATCTGGAACACACTCAGCACTGTAAGCTTAACTGCACCTGGAATTCCCTCCCTCAGCATGGAGAGTGCACCAACATCTGGAACACACTCCCTCAGCACTGTGTGTTTACCTACATAGGAATTCCCTACATCAGTACTGTGAGGGTAGCGATACCTCGAACTCCCTCCCTGAACTCTGTGAGTGTACCTACATCTGGAACTCAGTACCTCAGCACTGTGAGCACACATCTGGAAGTCCCTCCCTAAGCACTGTGAGTGTATTTACATCTGGAACTCCCTCAGCATTGTGAGCTTACCTGCACCTGGAACTGCCCCCTTGAGCACTGAGTGTATTTACATCTGGAACTCCCTCAGCATTGTGAGCATACCTGCTCCTGGAAATCCCTCCCTCAGCACTGTGAGTCCATCTACATCTGGAACCGGCACCCTCAGCATTGTATGTGTACTGACATCAGCAACTCCCTTCCCAGCAATGTGAGTGTCCTTACATCTTGAACGACAGCACTGTGAGTGTACCTACACCTGTAACACCCTCGATCACAATACTGTGAGTGTACGTACACCTGGAACTCCCTCCAGCCCAGCAGTGTGGGTATAATACACCTGGAACTCACTCCCTCACAGCACTATGAGTGTACTAAACCTGGAACTCCCTCCCTCAGTAATGTGAGTGTATTTACATCTGGAACTCCCTCCCTGCACACTGTGAGTGTACCTACATCTGGAACACACTCAGTACTGTGAGCTTAACTGCACCTGGAACTCCCTCCCTCAGCATGGAGAGTGCACCTGTATCTGGACTACCCTCCCTCAGCACTGTGTGTGTACCTACATAGGAATTCCCTACATCAGTACTGTGATGGTAGCGATACCTCGAAATCCCTCTCTGAACTCTGTGAGTGTACCTACATCTGGAACTCAGTACCTCAGCACTGTGAGCACACTACATCTGGAACTCCCACCCTCAGCACTGTGAGTGTATTTACATCTGGAACTCCCTCAGTATTGTGAGCTTACCTGCACCTGGAACTCCCCCCTTGAGCACTGTGAGTGTATCTACATCTGGAACTCCCTCCCTCACAGCGCTGTGAGTGTACCTACACCTGGAACCCTCACCCTCAGCACTGAGTGTACTTACAACTGGTACGACAACACTATGAGTGTACCGAGGCCTGAAACACTTTACCTCACAGCACTGTGAGTGTACCTACACCTGGAACAGCTTACCTCATGGTACTGTGAGTGTATGTATACCTGGACCTCCCTCCCTCACAGCACTGTGAGTGTACCTACATCTGGAACTCCCTCCCTCAGCACTGTGTGCGTACCTACATACGATTTCCCTACCTCTCCACTATGAGTGTAGCGACACCTAGAACTCCCTCCCTGAACACTGTGAGTGTACCTACATCTGGAACACACTCAGTACTGTGAGCTTATCTGCACCTGGAACTCCCTCCCTCAGCATGGAGAGTTTACCTACATCTGGAACATCCTCCCTCAACACTGTGTGTGTACCTACATAGGAATTCCCTACCTCAGTACTGTGAGGGTAGCAATACCTCGAACTCCCTCCCTGAACACTGTGAGTGTACCTACATCTGTAACTCAGTACCTCAGCACTGTGAGTGCACTACATCTGGAACTCCCTCCCTAAACACTGTGAGTGTATTTATATCTGGAACTCCCTCAGCATTGTGAGCTTACCTGCACCTGGAACTACCCTCTTGAGCACTGTGAGTGTATCTACATCTGGAACTCCCTCCCTCACAGCTCTGTGAGTGTAGCTACACCTGGAACCCTCAACCTCAGCACTGATTGTACTTACACCTGGTACGACAGCACTGTGAGTGTACCTACGCATGAAACACTTTACCTCACAGCACTGTGAGTGTATGTATTTGTGGACCTCCCTCCCTCACAGCACTGTGAGTGTACCAGCATCTGGAACTCCCTCCTTCAGCACTGTGTGTGTACCTACATAGGAATTCCCTACCTCAGCACTGTGAGTGTACTGACACCTGGAACTCCCTCCCTGAACACTGTGAGTGTACCTACATCTGGAACACACTCAGCACTGTTAGCTGACCTGTCCGTGGAACTCCCTCCCTCAGCATGGTGTGTTTACCTACATCTGGTACTCCATCCCTCAGCACTGTGAGTGTAGCTACATCTGGACATCCGTCCCTCAGCACTGTGTGTGCACATACACCTGAACTGCCACCCTCACAGCACTGTGTGTGTACTTACACCTGGAATTCCCTCCTTCCCAGCACTGTGAGTGTACCTACATCTGGAACACACTCAGCACTGTGAGCTTAACTGCACCTGGAATTCCCTCCCTCAGCATGGAGAGTGCACCAACATCTGGAACACACTCCCTCAGCACTGTGTGTTTACCTACATAGGACTTCCCTACATCAGTACTGTGAGGGTAGCGATACCGCGAACTCCCTCCCTGAACTCTGAGTGTACCTACATCTGGAACTCAGTACCTCAGCACTGTGAGCACACATCTGGAAGTCCCTCCCTAAGCACTGTGAGTGTATTTACATCTGGAACTCCCTCAGCATTGTGAGCTTACCTGCACCTGGAACTGCCTCCTTGAGCACTGAGTGTATTTACATCTGGAACTCCCTCAGCATTGTGAGCATACCTGCTCCTGGAAATCCCTCCCTCAGCACTGTGAGTCCATCTACATCTGGAACCGGCACCCTCAGCATTGTATGTGTACTGACATCAGCAACTCCCTTCCCAGCAATGTGAGTGTCCTTACATCTGGAACGACAGCACTGTGAGTGTACCTACACCTGTAACACCCTCGATCACAATACTGTGAGTGTACGTACACCTGGAACTCCCTCCAGCCCAGCAGTGTGGGTATAATACACCTGGAACTCACTCCCTCACAGCACTATGAGTGTTCCTACATCTGGTACTCCCTCCATCACAGCACTGTGAGCGTACTAAACCTGGAACTCCCTCCCTCAGTAATGTGAGTGTATTTACATCTGGAACTCCCTCCCTGCACACTGTGAGTGTACCTACATCTGGAACACACTCAGTACTGTGAGCTTAACTGCACCTGGAACTCCCTCCCTCAGCATGGAGAGTGCACCTACATCTGGACCACCCTCCCTCAGCACTGTGTGTGTACCTACATAGGAATTCCCTACATCAGTACTGTGATGGTAGCGATACCTCGAAATCCCTCTCTGAACTCTGTGAGTGTACCTACATCTGGAACTCAGTACCTCAGCACTGTGAGCACACTACATCTGGAACTCCCACCCTCAGCACTGTGAGTGTATTTACATCTGGAACGCCCTCAGTATTGTGAGCTTACCTGCACCTGGAACTCCCCCCTTGAGCACTGTGAGTGTATTTACATCTGGAACTCCCTCCCTCACAGCGCTGTGAGTGTACCTACACCTGGAACCCTCACCCTCAGCACTGAGTGTACTTACAACTGGTACGACAACACTATGAGTGTACCGAGGCCTGAAACACTTTACCTCACAGCACTGTGAGTGTACCTACACCTGGAACAGCTTACCTCATGGTACTGTGAGTGTATGTATACCTGGACCTCCCTCCCTCACAGCACTGTGAGTGTACCTACATCTGGAACTCCCTCCCTCAGCACTGTGTGCGTACCTACATACGATTTCCCTACCTCTCCACTATGAGTGTAGCGACACCTGGAACTCCCTCCCTGAACACTGTGAGTGTACCTACATCTGGAACACACTCAGCATTGTGAGCTTACCTGCACCTGGAACTCCCTCCCTCAGCACTGTGAGTGTATCTACATCTGGAACTCCCTCCCTCATAGCACTGTGAGTCTACCTACACCTGGAAGCCGCACCCTCAGCATTGTATGTGTACTGACATTGGAAACTCACTCCCCAGCACTGTGATTGTACTTACACCTTGTACAACAGCACTGTGAGTGTACCTACGGCTGGAAAACACTCGATCACAACACTTTGAGTGTACCTACACCTGGAACGCACACCCTCAGCATGGTATGTGTACTGATATCGGGAACTCCCTCCCCAACACTGTGAGTGTACTTACACCTGGTACGACAGCACTGTTAGTGTACCTACATCTGGATCTCCCTCCTTCAGCTTGGTGAGCGTGCATACATCTGGAACTCATTCCCTCAGCACTGTGAGTGTACCTGAATAGGAATTCCCGACCTCAGCACTGTCAGTGTACCAACACCTGGAACTCCCTCCCTGCACACTGTGAGTGTACCTACATCTGGAACACACTCAGCACTGTGAGCTTAACTGCACCTGGAACTCCCTCCCTCAGCATGGAGAGTGCAACTACATCTGGACCACCCTCCCTCAGCACTGTGTGTGAACCTACATAGGAATTCCCTACATCAGTACTGTGATGGTAGCGATACCTCGAACTCCCTCTCTGAACTCTGTGAGTGTACCTACATCTGGAACTCAGTGCCTCAGCACTGTGAGCGCACTACATCTGGAACTCCCACCCTCAGCACTGTGAGTGTATTTACATCTGGAACTCCCTCAGTATTGTGAGCTTACCTGCACCTGGAACTCCCCCGTTGAGCACTGTGAGTGTATCTACATCTGGTACTCCCTCCATCACAGCATTGTGGGTGTACCTACACCTGGAACTCCCTCCCTCAGCACAGTGAGTGTATCTACATCTGGACCTCCCTCCCTCACAGCACTGTGAGTGTACCTACACCTGGAACCCGTATCCTCAGCAGTGTATGTGTACTGACATCGGGAACTCCCTCCCCAGCACTGTGAGTGTACTTACGCGTGGAAAACCCTCGATCACAACACTTTGAGTGTACCTACACCTGGAACCCACACCCTCAGCATGGTACGTGTACTGACATCGGGAACTCCCTCCCTCAGCACTGTGAATGTACTTACACCTGGTACGACAGCAATGTGAGTTTACCTACATCTGGAGCTCACTCCTTCAGCATGGTGAGTGTACATACATCTGGAACTCACTCCCTCAGCACTGTGAGTGTACCTTAATAGGAATTCCCTACCTCTGCACTGAGTGTACGAACACCTGGAACTCCCTCCCTGAACACTGTGAGTGTACCTACATCTGGAACACACACAGCACTGTGAGCTTAACTGCACCTGGAACCCCCTCCCTCAGCATGGAGAGTGCACCTACATCTGGAACACCCTCCCTCACTGTGTGTGTACCTACATAGGAATTCTCTATAATCAGTAAAGTGAGGGTAGCGATACCTCAAACTCCCTCCCTGAACTCTGTGAGCGTACCTACATCTGGAACACAGTACCTCAGCACTGTGAGCGCACTACAGCTGGAACTCCCTCCTGCAGCAGTGTGTGTGTATTTACATCTGGAACTCCCTCAGCATTGTGAGCTTACCTGCACCTGGAACTCCCCCCTTGAGCATTGTGAGTGTATCTACATCTGGAACTCCCTCCCTCACATCTCTGTGAGTGTACCTACACCTGGAACCCTCACCCTCAGCACTGTGTGTGTACCTACATACGATTTCCCTACCTCGCCACTATGAGTGTTGCGACACCTGGAACTCCGTCCCTGAACACCGTGAGCGTACGTACATCTGGAACACACTCAGCACTGTGAGCTTACCTGCACCTGGAACTCCCTCCCTCAGCATGGTGAGTGCACCTACATCTGGAACTCCCTCCCTCAGCACTGTGTGTCTACCTACATATTAATTCCCTACCTCAGCACTGTTGAGTGTACCGACACCCGGAACTCTCTCTCCCTGAACACTGTGAGTGTACCTACACCTATAACACCCTTGATCACAATACTGTGAGTGTACGTACACCTGGAACTCCCTCCAGCCCAGCACTGTGGGTATAATACACCTGGAACTCCCTCCCTCACAGCACTGTGAGTGTTCCTACATCTGGAACTCCCTCCAACACAGCAGTGTGGCTGTACCTTCACATGGAAATCCCTCCCTCAGCACAGTGGGTGTTCCTGCACCTGCAACGCCCTCACTCACAGCACTGTGAGTGTACCTACACCTGGAACAACTTACTTCACAGCACTGTGAGTGTATGTACACCTGGACCTCCCTCCCTCAGCACTTTGACTGCACCTACACCTGAAACCCCTCCCTCACAGCACTGTGAGTGTATGTACATCTGGAACACTTTACCTCACAGCACTATGTGTGTACCTACACTTGGAACACCTTACCTCACGGCACTGTGGGTGTTCCTGCACCTGCAACTCCCTCGCTCACAGCACTGTGAGTGTTCCAACACCTGGAACACTTTACCTCACAGCACTGTGAGTGTACCTACACTTGGAACACCTTACCTCACTGCACTGTGAGTGCACCTACACCTGGACCTCCCTCCCTCACAGCACTGTGCGTGTATGTACAGCTGGAACTCCTCCCCTCACAACACTGTGAATGTACTTACACCTGGAACTCCCTCCTTCCCTGCACTGTGAGTGTACCTACATCTGGAACACACTCAACACTGTGAGCTTACCTGTGCCTGGAACTCCCTCCCTCAGCATGGTGAGTGCACCTACATCTGGAACTCCCTCCCTCAGCACTGTGTGTCTACCTACATATGAATTCCCTACCTCAGCACTGTTGAGTGTACCGACACCTGGAACTCTCTCTCCCTGAACACTGTGAGTGTACCTACACCTGTAACACCCTTGATCACAATACTGTGAGTGTACCAACACCTGGAACTCCCTCCAGCCCAGCACTGTGGGTATAATACACCTGGAACTCCCTCCCTCACAGCACTATGAGTGTTCTTACATCTGGTACTCCCTCCATCACAGCATTGTGAGCTTACCTGCACCTGGAACTCCCTCCCTCAGCACTGTGAGTGTATGTACATCTGGAACTCCCTCCCTCAGCACTGTGTGTGTACCTACATACGATTTCCTTACCTCGCCACTATGAGTGTAGCGACACCTGGAACTCACTCCCTGAACACTGTGAGTGGAACACACACAGCACTGTGAGCTTACCTGCACCTGGAACTCCCTCACTCAGCATGGTGTCTATACCTACATCTGGAACTCCATCCCTCAGCACTTTGTGTGTACCTACATCTGGAACTCCTTCCCTCAGCACTGTGTGTGTACCTACATAGGAATTCCCTACCTCAGCACTGTGAGTGTACCGACACCTGGAATTCACTCAGCACTGTGAGCTTAACTGCACCTGGAACTCCCTCCCTCAGCATGGAGAGTGCACCTACATCTGGAACACACTCCCTCAGCACTGTGTGTGTACGTACATAGGAATTCCCTAAGTCAGTACTGTGAGGGTAGCGATACCTCGAACTCCCTCCCTGAACTCTGTGAGTGTACCTATATCTGGAAATCAGTACCTCAGCACTGTGAGCGCACTACATCTGGAACTCCCTCCCTCAGCACTGTGAGTGTATTTACATCTGGAACCCTAACCCTCAGCACTGAGTGTACTTACACCTGGTACGACAGCACTGTGAGTGTACCGAGGCCTGAAACACTTTACCTCACAGCAATGTGAGTGTACCTACACCTGGAACACACTCAGCAGTATGAGCTTACCTGCACCTGGAACTCTCTCCCTCAGCACTGTAAGTGTATTTACATCTGGAACTCCCTCCCTCAGCACTGTGAGAGTATTTACATCTGGAACTCCCTCAGCATTGTGAGCTTACCTGCACCTGGAACTCCCTCCCTCAGCACTGTGAGTGTATCTACATCTGGAACTCCTTCACTCACAGCACTGTGAGTGTACCTAAACCTGGAACCCGCACACTCAGCATTGTACGTGTACTGACATCGGGTAGACGCTCCCCAGCACTGTGAGTGTACTTACACCCAATATGACAGCATGTGAGTGTACCTAAACCTGGAACACCCTCGATCACAACACTTTGACTGTACCAACACCTGGAACTCCCTGCAGCCCAGCACTGTGGATAAAATTACACCTGGAACTCCCTCCCTCAGCATTGTGAGTGTATCTACATCGGGAACTCCCTCCCCAGCACTGTGAGTGTACTTACACCTGGAACGACACCATCACAGCACTGTGAGTGCACTTACACCTGGAACGACACCATCACAGCACTGTGAGTGTACCTACACCTGGCACTCCCTCCCTCACAGCACTGTGAGTGTTCCTACATCTGGTACTCACTGCATCACCTCAGTACTGTGAGGGTGGCGGTACCTCGAACTCCCTCCCTGAACATTGTGAGTGTACCTACATCTAGAACACAGTACCTCAGCATTGCGAGTGCACTACATCTGGAATTCCCTCCCTCAGCACTGTGAGTGTACCTACACCTGGAACTCCCTCCCTCACAGCACTGTGAGTGTACCTGCACCTGGCACTCCCTCCCTCACAGCACTGTGAGTGTACCTACATCTGGTACTCCCTCCATCACAGCATTGTGGGTGTCCCTGCACCTGGAACTCCCTCCCTCAGCACAGTGAGTGCACGTACAGGTGAACACCCTCCCTCATGGCACTGTGAGTGTATGTACACCTGGAACTCCATTCCTCACATCACTAGGTGTACTTACACCTGGAACTCCCTCTTTCCCAGCACTGTGAATGTACCAACATCTGGAACACACACAGTACTGTGAGCTTAACTGCACCTGGAACTCCCTCCCTCAGCATGGTGAGTGCACCTACATCTGGAACTCCCTCCCTCAGCACTGTGTGTCTACCTACATATGAATTCCCTACCTCAGCACTGTTGAGTGTACCGGCACCTGGAACTCTCTCTCCCTGAACACTGTGAGTGTACCTACACCTATAACATCCTTGATCACAATACTGTGAGTGTACGTACACCTGGAACTCCCTCCAGCCCAGCACTGTGGGTATAATACACCTGGAACTCCCTCCCTCACAGCACTGTGAGTGTTCCTGCATCTGGAACTCCCTCCAACACAGCAGTGTGGCTGTACCTTCACATGGAAATCCCTCCCTCAGCACAGTGGGTGTTCCTGCACCTGCAACGCCCTCACTCACAGCACTGTGAGTGTACCTACACCTGGAACAACTTACTTCACAGCACTGTGAGTGTACCTACATCTGGTACTCCCTCCATCACAGCATTGTGGGTGTCCCTGCACCTGGAACTCCCTCCCTCAGCACAGTGAGTGCACGTACAGGTGAACACCCTCCCTCACGGCACTGTGAGTGTATGTACACCTGGAACTCCATCCCTCACATCACTAGGTGTACTTACACCTGGAACTCCCTCTTTCCCAGCACTGTGAATGTACCAACATCTGGAACACACACAGTACTGTGAGCTTAACTGCACCTGGAATTCCCTCACTCAGCATGGTGAGTGTACCTACATCTGGAACTCCTTCCCTCAGAACTGTGTGTCTACCTATGTAGGAATTTCCTACCTCACCACTGTGAGTGTACTGACACCTGGAACTCCCTCCCTGAACACTGTGAGTGTACCTACTTCTGGAACACACTCAGCACTGTTAGCTTACCTGCACCAGGAACTCCTTCCCTCAGCATTCTGTGTGTACCTACATCTGGTACCCCATCCCTCAGCACTTTGTGTGCACATACACCTGAACTGCCTCCCTCACAGCACTGTGAGTGTACTTACACCTGGAATTCCCTCCTTCCCAGCACTGTGAGTGTACCAACATCTGGAACACACTCAGCACTGTGAGCTTACCTGCACTGGGAACTCCCTCCCTCAGCATGGTGAGTGTACCTACATCTGGAACTCCAGCCCTCAGCACTGTGACTGTACCTACATCTGGAACTCCATCACTCAGTGGTGTGTGTGTACATACATCTGGAACTCCCTCCCTCAGCACTGTGCGTGTCCCTACGTAGGAATTCCCTACCTCAGCACTGTGAGTGTACTGACACCTGGAACATCCTACCTGAACATTGTGAGTGTACTTACATCTGGAACACACTCAACACTGTGAGCTTACATGCACCTGGAACTACCTCCCTCAGCACTGTGAGTGTACCTACATAGGAATTCCCTACCTCAGTACTGTGAGTGTACCTACATCTGGAACACACCCAGCACTTTGAGCTTACCTGCATCTGGAACTCCGTCCCTCAGCATGGTAATTGTGTACCTACATCTGGAAGTCCCTCCCTCAGTACTGTGTGTGTACCTACATAGCAATTCCCTACCTTAGCACTGTGAGTGTATTGACACCTGGAACTCCCTCCCTGAACACTGTGAGTGTACCTACATCTGGAACTCAGTACCTCAGCACTATGAGCGTACTTCATCTAGAACTCTCTCCCTCAGCACTGTGATTGTATTTACATCTGGAACTCCCTCAGCATTGTGAGTGTATCTACATCTGGAACTCCCTCCCTCACAGCAGTGTGAGTGTACCTACACCTGGAACCCGCACCCTTAGCACTGTGTGTGTACTGACATCGGGAACTTCCTCACCAGCACCGTGAGTGTACTTACACCTGGAACGACAGCACTATGAGTGTACCTGCACCTGGATCTCTCTCCGGACCAGCACTCTGGGTGTAACTACACCTGGAACTCCCTCCCTCACAGCACTGTGAGTGTACCTACACCTGGCACTCCCTCCCTCACAGCACTGTGTGTGTACCTACACCTGGCACTCCTTCCCTCACAGCACTGTGATTGTTTCTACATCTGGTACTCCCTGCATCATCTCAGTACTGTGAGGGCAGCGGTACCTCGAACTCCCTCCCTGAACATTGTGAGTGTACCTACCTCTGGAACAGTACCTCAGCACTGCGAGTGCACTACATCTGGAATTCCCTCCCTCAGCACTGTGAATGTACCTACACCTGGAACTCCCTCCCTCACAGCACTGTGAGTGTACCTACATCTGGTACTCCCTCCATCACAGCATTGTGTGTGTACCTGCATCTGGAACTCCCTCCCTCAGCACAGTGAGTGCACATACAGGTGAACACCCTCCCTCACGGCACTGTGAGTGTATGTACACCTGGAACTCCATCCCTCACATCACTGTGTGTGTACTTACACTAGAACTCCCTCTTTCCCAGCACTGTGAATGTACCAACATCTGGAACACACACAGTACTGTGAGCTTAACTGCACCTGGAATTCCCTCACTCAGCATGGTGAGTGTACCTACATCTGGAACTCCCTCCCTCAGAACTGTGTGCGTACCTACGTAGGAATTCCCTACCTCACCACTGTGAGTGTGCTGACACCTGGAACACCCTCCCTGAACACTGTGAGTGTACCTACTTCTGGAACACACTCAGCACTGTTAGCTTACCTGCACCAGGAACTCCCTCCCTCAGCATTCTGTGTGTTTACCTACATCTGGTACCCAATCCCTCAGCACTGTGAGTGCAGCTACATCTGGACATCCGTCCCTCAGCACTGTGTGTGCACATACACCTGAACTGCCTCCTTCACAGCACTGTGAGTGTACTTACACCTGGAATTCCATCCTTCCCAGCACTGTGAGTGTACCAACATCTGGAACACACTCAGCACTGTGAGCTTACCTGCACTGGAAACTCCCTCCCTCAGCATGGTGAGTGTACCTACATCTGGAACTCCAGCCCTCAGTGGTGTGTGTGTACTTACATCCAGAACTCCCTCCCTCAGCACTGTGTGTGTATCTACATAGGAATTCCCTACCTCAGCACTGTGAGTGTACCGACACCTGGAACATCCAACCTGAACATTGTGAGTGTACTTACATCTGGAACACACTCAACACTGTGAGCTTACCTGCACCTGGAACTACCTCCCTCAGCACTGTGAGTGTACCTACATAGGAATTCCCTACCTCAATACTGTGAATGTACCGACACCTGGAACTCCATCCCTCAGCACTGTGACTGTAGCTACATCTGGAACTCCATCCCTCAGCAGGGTGTGTGTACCTACATCTGGAACTCCATCCCTCAGCACTGTGACTGTAGCTACATCTGGAACTCCATCCCTCAGCAGGGTGTGTGCACCTACATCCGGAACTCCATCCCTCAGCACCGTGGGTATACCTACATCTGGAACTCCCTCCCTCAGCACTGTGAGTGTACCTACATAGGAATTCCCTACCTCAGCTCTGTGAGTGTACTGACACCTGGAACTCCCTCCCTGAACACTAAGTGTACCTACATCTGGAACATGCTCAGCACTGTGAGCTCACCTGCATCTGGAACTCCGTCCCTCAGCATGGTAATTGTGTACCTACATCTGGAAGTCCCTCCCTCAGTACTGTGTGTGTACCTACAGAGCAATTCCCTACCTTAACACTGTGAGTGTATTGACACCTGGAACTCCCTCCCTGAACACTGTGAGTGTACCTACATCTGGAACTCAGTACCTCAGCACTGTGAGCGTACTTCATCTAGAACTCTCTCCCTCAGCACTGTGATTGTATTTACATCTGGAACTCCCTCAGCATTGTGAGCCTACCTGCACCTGGAACTCCCTCCCTCAGCACTGTGAGTTTATCTACATCTGGAACACCCTCCCTCACAGCAGTGTGAGTGTACCTACACCTGGAACCCGCACCCTTAGCATTGTGTGTGTACTGACATCGGGAACTTCTTCCCCAGCACTATGAGTGTACTTACACCTGGATCTCCCTCCAGCCCAGCACTGTGGGTGTAACTACACCTGGAACTCCCTCCCTCACAGAACAGTGAGTATACTTACACCTGGAACTCTCTCCCTCACAGCACTGTGAGTGTATGTACACCTGGATCTACCTCCCTCACAGCACTGTGAGTGTACCGACACCTGGAACACCTTACCTCACGGCACTGTGAATGTATGTACACCTGGACATCCCTCCCTCACAGCACTGTGACTTTATGTACACCTGGAACACTTTACCTCAAAGCTCTGTGAGTGCACCTACACTTGGAACAACTTACCTCAGTGCACTGTGAGTGCACCTACACATGGAAGTCCCTGCCTCAGCAATTTGAGTGCACCTACACCTGAACTCCCTCCCTCACAGCACTGTGAGTGTACCTACACTTGGAACACCTTACCTCACAGCACTATGGGTGTTCCTGTACCTGCAACTCCCTCGCTCAAAGCACTGTGAATGTGCCAATACCTGGAACATTTTACCTCACAGAACTGTGAGTTTACCTACACTTGGAACACCCTACCTCACGGCACTGTGAGTGCACCTACACCTGGAAGTCCCTCCCTTACAACTGTGAGTGCACCTACACCTGAACTCCCTCCCTCACAGCACTGTGAGTGTATGTACACCTGGACATTACTCCCTCACAGCACTGTGAGTGTCTGTATAGCTGGAACTCCCTCCCTCACAACACTGTGAGTGTACTTACACCTGGAACTCCCTCCCTCACAGCACTGTGAGTGTACCTACATCTGGAACACACTCAGCACTATGAGCTTACCTGCACCTGGAACTCCCTCCCTCAGCATGGTGAGTGTACCTACATCTGGAACTCCCTCCCTCAGCACTGTGTACCTACATAGGAATTCGCTACCTCAGCACTGTTGAGTGTATTGACACCTGGAACTCCCTCCTTGAACACTGTGAGTGTATCTACATCTGGAACACACTCCCTGAGCTCTGTGAGCCTACCTGCACCTGGAATTCCCTCCTTCAGCACTGTGAGTGCACCTACATCTGGACCTTACTCCCTGAACACTGTGAGTGTAACTACATAGGAATTCCCTACATCACCACTATGAGTGTACCGACACCTGGAACTTCCTCCCTGAACAGTGTGAGTGTACCTAGATCTGGAACTCATTACCTCAGCACTGTGAGCGTACTACATCTGGAACGCCCTCCATCAGCACTGACAGTGTATTTACATCTGGACCTCCCTCAGCATTGTGAGCTTATGTGCAGCTGGAAATCCCTCCCTCAGGACTGTGTGTGTACCTACATAGGAATTCCCTACCTCAGCACTGTTCAGTGTACCGACACGTGGAACTCCCTCCATGAACACTGAGAGTGTACCTACATCTGGAATTCACTCCCTCAGCACTGTGGGTGTTCCTGCACCTGCAACTCCCTCGCTCACAGCACTGTGAGAGCACCTACACCTGGAACTCGTTACCTCACAGCACTGTGAGTGCACCTACACCTGGAACTCCCTCCCTCGCAACACTGTGAGTGTACATAAACCTGGAACTCACTCCTACCCAGCACTGTGAGTGTACGTACATCTGGAACACACTCAGCACTGTGAGCTTACCTGCACCTGAAATTCCCTCCCTCAGCATGGTGAGTGTACCTAAATCTGGAAATCCCTCCCTCAGCACTGTGTGTGTACCTACTTAGGAATTCCCTACCTCACCAATGTGAGTGTACTGACACCTGGAACTCCCTCTCTGAACACTGTGAGTGTACCTACGTCTGGAACACACTCAGCACCGTAAGCTTACCTGCACCTGGAACTCTCTCCAACAGCATGGTGTGTGTACCTACATCTGGTATCCATCCCTCAGCACTGTGTGTACCTACATCTGGAACTCCATCCCTCAGCACTGTGTGTGCACATACACCTGAAATCCCTCCCTCACAGCACTGTGAGTGTACTTACACCTGGAACTCCCTCCTTCCCAGCACTGTGAGTGTACCTACATCTGGAACACACACAGCATTGTGAGCTTACCTGCACCTGGAACTCCGTCCCTCAGCATGGTGAGTGTCCCTACATCTGGAACTCCATCCCTCAGCACTGTGACTGTAGCTACATCTGGAACTCCATCCCTCAGCAGTGTGAGTATACTTACATCTGGAACTCCCTCCCTCAGCACTGTGAGTGTACCTACATAGGAATTGCCTACCTCATCTCTGTGAGTGTACTGACACCTGTAACCCCTTCCCTGAACACTGTGAGTGTAGCTACATCTGGAACACGCTCAGCACTGTGAGCTCACCTGCATCTGGAACTCCCTCCCTCAGCATAGTGAGTGTACCTACATCTGGAAGTCCCTCCCTCAGTACTGTGTGTGTACCTACATAGCAATTCCCTACCTTAGCACTGTGAGTGTATCGACACCAGGAACTACCCCCTGAACATTATGAGTGTACCTACATCTGGAACTCCCTCCCGCAGCACTGTGAGCGTACTTCATCTAGAACTCTCTCCCTCAGCACTGTGAGTGTATCTACATCTGGAACTCCCTCCCTCACAGCAGTGTGACTGTACCTACACCTGGAACCCGCACCCTCAGCATTGTATGTGTACTGACATTGGGAACTCCCTCCCCAGCATTGTGAGTGTACTTACACCTGGAACGACAGCATTGTGAGTGTACCGACACCTGGAACACCCTCCAACACAGCATTGTGGATGTACCTACACCTGGAACTCCCTCCAGCCCAGCACTGTGTGTGTAACTACACCTGGAACTCCCTCCCTCAGCACAGTGGGTATTCCTGCACCTGCAACTCCCTCGCCCACAGCACTGTGAGTGTACCTACACCTGGAACACCTTACCTCACAGCACTGGGAGTGTTTGTACTGCTGGACCTCCCTCCCTCACAGCACTGTGAGTGTATGTACACCAGGAACACTTTACCTCACAGCACTGAGTGTACCTACACTTGGAACACCTTACCTCATGGCACTGTGAGTGCACCTACACCTGGACGTCCTTCCCTCAGCACATTGACTGCACCTACACCTGAACTCACTCCCTCACAGCACTGTGAGTGTATGTACACCTGGAGCACTTTACCTCATAGCACTGTGTGTGTACCTACACTTGGAACACCCTACCTCATGGCACTGTGGGTTTTCCTGCACCTGCAACTCCCTCACACGCAGCACTGAGTGTACCAACATCGGAAACACTTTATCTCACAGCATTGTGTGTACCTACACTTGGAACACCTTACCTCACGGCACTGTGAGTGTATGTACACCTGGACCTCCCTCCCTCACAGCACTGTGAGTGTATGTAAACCTGGAATTGCCTCCCTCACAACACTGTGAGTGTACTTACACCTGGAACTCCCTCGTCCCCAGCACTGTGAGTGTACCTACATCTGGAACTCCCTACCTCAGCACTGTTGAGTGTACCGACACCTGGAACTCCCTCCCTGAACACTATGAGTGTATCTACATCTGGAACTCAGTACTTCAGCACTGTCAGTGTATTTATATCTGGACCTCGCTCAGCATTGTGAGCTTACTTGCATCTTGAAATCCCTCCCTCAGCACTGTCAGTGTATCTACATCTGGAACTCGCACACTCAGCATTGTATGTCTACTGACATCGGGAACTCACTTCCCAGCAAAGTGAGTGTACTTACACCTGGAATGACAGCATTTTGAGTGTACCTACACCTGGAACACCCTAGATCACAACACTGTGGGTGTACCTCCATCTGGAACTCCCTCACTCACAGCACTGTGAGTGTTCCTACATCTGGTACTTCCTCCATCACAGCATCGTGGGTGTACCTACACATGGAACTCCCTCCCTCAGCACTGTGAGAGCACCTACACCTGGAACTCTCTCCCTCACAGCCCTGAGTGTATGTACACCTGGAACTCCCTCCCTCAGAACACTGTGAGTGTACTTACACCTGGAACTCAATCCTTCCCAGCACTGTGAGTGTACATACATTTGGAACACACTCAGCACTGGGAGCTTACCTGCACCTGGAACTCCTTCCTTCAGCATGGTGAGTGTACCGACACCTGGAACTCCCTTCCAGAACACTTTGAGTGTACCTACATCTGGAACACACTCAGCACTGTCAGTTTACCTGCACCTGGAACTCCCTCCTTCAGAATGGGGTGTGTACCTACATCTGGAACTCACTCCCTCAGCACTGTGTGTGTATCTACACAGGAACTCCCTACCTCAGCACTAAATGTACTGACACCTCGAAGTTCTTCCCTGAACATTGTGAGTGTACCTACATCTGGAACTCAGTACCTCAGCACTGTGAGCATACTACACCTGGAACTCATTCCCTCAGCACTGTGCGTATATTTACATCTGGAACTCCCTCAGCAGTGTGAGCTTACCTGCACCTGGAACTCCCTCCTTCAGCACTGTGAGTGTATCCCTATCTGGAACTCCCTCCATCACAGCATTGTGGGTGTATCTACACCTGGAACTCCCTCGCTCACAGCACTGTAAGTGTACCTACACCTGGAACTCCTTACCTCACTACACTGTGAGTGCACCTACACCTGGCTTACCTGCACCTGGAACTCCCTCCCTCAGCACTGTGAGTGTAACAACATTTGGAACTCCCTCTCTCACAGCACTGTGGGTGTCCCAGCTGGAACTCCCTCCCTCACTTCACTGTGAATGGAACTGCACCTGGAACTCCCTCCATTACAGCATTGTGGGTGTATCTACATCTGGAAGTGCCTCCCTCAGCACTGTGATGTACCTACACCTGAAAGTCCCACGCTCAGCGCACTCTGAGTGGACCTACACCTGGAACTCCTTAACTCAATGCACCTATACCTGGAACTCCCTCCCTCAGCACTGTGAGTGTACTTTCATCTGGACATCCCTCCCGCAGCCCATCCACTGAATGAATGAAAAAACCTGTTACAGCACAGAAGGAGGCCATTTGGCCCAACACATCTAAATAAGCAATTCACATATTTTGGGAGTTAGCTAGATGCTGTGGAAGAGCATGTGATGTGGACAGCCTGACATTGTACTGAATGTAACACATCAGCTGAAGAGGCTATACAGGAAGCTAATAGAACTGTAGGCTTTATCTCATGTTATAGCATAGAACAGGCAGGAGACAATGATGAGCGTATACAAATCCAAATTAAGATCACATTTGGAGGACAGAGTGCAGTATTGGGCTCCCCAGTAAAGGAAGGTTATTGAGGGTTTTGACGAGGTACCAATCACCGGACTGTTTCAGGTAGTGGAGTCAAGACAAATGTCCGAGATTTCTGAGAGGGGACATGACAGACTGATTTCTGCACAGACTTATGAAGCTGTGGGATTCTCATTGGGAGGCCACATGTTATCCAGATTAGGTGGGTGGAGAAAGAGAGGTTTTGGGGAGATGGTGGGCAAATGCAATTAGAACTGTGTGTTCATCTTGAGAATAAATGCCGACATGGAGAGGGCAGGCTGGTGGACTCTGTTGTAATGTCTTTATTTCACATCGCGCTGGGAAAGTTTGAGCTGATCTTAACACTCTCTGTTGGTGAGCACTTCCTGGGCTTTGCAATGTCCTGGGCTCAGACTGAAGTGAAACACTTCCTGACTTGGGGCAATATTACCGTTGTAATAGGAAACGCCTGACCTCCCACCGGCACTGCTGCCTCTTTTGAAATAGAACACCAAATATTTCCAACGGTTTGAATTACTTCTGCTTAAAGAATCATATCAAACATCAAGCTCACCATGTATTAAAGGTAAACTCACATTAGAGACATCCTCATGCTGCTAATGGATGAGACCTCAGAATGGATCATACAAACATAGAATGGTTACAGAATAAAAAGAGGCCATTCAACCCATTTTCTCTGTGTGGGCTCTCCTAGTCCCACTTCCCAAACTTTTCCCCACAGCCCCACAAAATTTTCCTCTTCCAGCGATAATCCAATTATCTTTTGAAAGCCATGATTGATATCAGGAAGGAAATTCCTCTGCAATGGATACATTTCCCATTAGATTCATATCCTTTAGTGACTTCAGAATCCAATTCCTTACCATCCTGCCTCACACTTTATTGTGAGGAAGTGGATTTCTTTAACATTTATCTCCCGATTGAGAGTTTTTCCCTGATTCCCACTGGTTCGTTTGGCTAGGGCTCCTTGATGCCACACTGAGTCAAATGCTGCCTTGATGTTAAGGGCAGTCACTCTCACCTCACCTCGGGAGTTCAGCTCTTTTGTCCATGTTTGAATCAAGACTGTAATGAGGTCAGGAGCTGAGTGGTCCTGGCGGAACCCAAACTGAGCATCGGTGAACAGGTTATTGCTAAGTAAGTGCCGCTTGATAGCACTGTTGATGACCCCTCCTTCACTTTACTGATGATCGAGAGTAGATTGATGGAGTGATAATTGTCCAGGTTGGATTTGTCCTGCTTTTTGTGTACAGGACATACCTGGGCAATTTTCCACATTGCCGGGTGGATGCCAGTATTGTAGCTGTACTGGAACGGCTTGGCTAGGGGCGCGGCAAGTTCTGGAGCACAAGTCTTCAGTACTATTGCCGGAATATTGTCAGGACCCATAGCCTTTGCAGTATCCAGTGCCTTCAGCTATTTCTTGATATCACATGGAGTGAATCGAATTGGCTGAAGATTGGCATCTGTGATGGTAGGAATCTCCAGAGGAGGCCAAGATGGATCATCCACCTGGCACTTCTGGCTGAAAATGGTTGCAAACAGTTTTGGTCTTTTGATCAATGCCTTGGTGGTCTTTTGTACTGACACTGGATTCTGACTTTATTTTAGTGGAGAATCACATTTTCTAGTGATCTCACACTAGATGTGACTACATTTGCAGCATTGTGATATTAGAGAAGTCTTCACAGTAGATATGACTTCATGTTCGAAATGACCTGGTATTAGAAAAGACCTGATATTCAGGGGACTTAAATTAAAGGCTGAATCATAATCAATGTGACCTCATACTGGATCTGACCTCATATTAGAAATGACCTCATATTCAATGTGACTTGTATTAAAGACATCTCATTTTGGAGGTGGTCACAAAATAGACATAACCCCACATGTAATCAAATGAAATTCTTTCAAAAGACATACCACACAACAAGTGTAACTGAGAGTCATTATGATAATTAATCGCAACTTGCTTCTAACACCAGGACAATTTTTTAATGCAGATTCTATCTCCAGTAGTGAGCTTTCTGACTGGATTGCAAATAAAGAAGAGGGTGAGAAAAGTGTTTGTTAGTATGATGAGGCTTTCCTTCAGTATGGGCTCAAGTGCTTTTGCCAAGTCTGAAGAAAAGCCAAAAAGCCTCATTTGTAGTGCTGTATAGTGAAAGTTTGAAGCCCAATAAACTCAAATGACACTTGGAAACTGTTCACAAGGAATGCATCAGGAAACCAAGATTATTTTCCCAATGTCAAAAAGAGGATTTTTTGCAGCAATGGGTTCTGGTTAAGAGGGCCTTGACTGCCCCCCAACAAGATCAAAGAGCATCTTTGGAGGTGAGCTATAGGATTGCACAGGCAATAATACCTGCTGCAATCAATCTGGTTAAAATAATGTCTGAGGAGGCAGAGACAAATAAACTGACATCTGTAGCTCTCTTGAACAACACAGTGAAACCACGAATTGTGGCATTTGCAGCTGATCAGGAAACCATGCTGGTGGAGCTGCTGAAATGCACACCTGCTTTTGCTCTTCAAATTCATGTGAGCACCAAGGGTTTGATGCATACACTAGGCTGGATTTTGCCCTCATCAGCTGGGCACGGCGGGACATCCTTGTCCCCAGGGATGGGAGGAGGTGGCAGCACAGGTTAGCAGCCATGACGTGGTGCAGCAAATCTGGGTGCAGTGCCAGAAGTGCTTCAATGACCTGCTGCGCTCAGGAAGGGTGAGTACCATGTTGGCATGAGTCAGTGTGCAGATGTGTTAAGCTTTGGCCGCCCCCCCGTGGACATCAGGGGTATTAGAGTCTGAATGTCAACTGTCAATCACACTGGAGCTGGCCAAGGGAGTGAGTCCTGGCTGCTTGGACTGTGTGCCTCGAGGGCCATGACTCGGATCTGCCCTGCCAGGTGTTCCTTAGCTGGGGTTGGCCAGGCTGCAATGGTGCTGCAGATACAGAGTGGACTAATCAATACCCCTCTGTCCTTTCAGGAGAATACGAGCCAAACAATATTAAAAGGTCACGGATCGGCGGGGCCTCCTAATCCTCTCAAGATATGAGCAAGATGCCCTAGAGCTGGAGAGCCAGCACGCTCTCCGTGCAACCAGGCGTGCAGAAGCTGGGGTGTCAGGTGAAGGTAAGAGTGCAGTGCACTGAGGTGAGAATTTCAGCTTGTGAAATTATTCCAGTGTAGTCTTTTCATTGATGGGAGCCTCAAAACTGGAGTCCCCATTGATTATTGAAAGATAGCACCATGATGCAGATCTCCACTGTCTCACCAGGGTGCCTGGTATGCACAGTGAGAGTGTGATGACTTAAATGAATAACATGTCCTTGTTCTCCCTTAGCTTCACCAACACACAATCAATCGCAGGACCCTGAAGGGGCACCCCTGACGCCAGAGGGCCGTCAAGCTTCACTTGCACCTACGTCACACCCACTCTCTGAACCAGGCACCAGCGCAGATACCAGATAATGTCAGGTGGACATTAGATCTTTGGCTAGAATGTCAGAGCACAGCGGTGAGGGCACTTCACACTCGCTTGAGGAGCAGGTGGAGGCAGAGAGTGCCTAGGGCACCGACAGTCGGAGGGCTGCTGGAGACCAGGACGATGCTCAGTTGAAGGCTGATGATGAGCCTCTGGAGGCGTCCATTAGACAGCAGATGCTGGATGTCCAGCAGGGTGTGTGGGAGGATCTGGCAGAGATCGAAGAGGGTATTGCATACCATGGTCTCCGTGATGGAGGAGTCCATATGGAGTATGAGCACTATGTTGACCCTTACGGCTGAGCGCACTGCCTCCTCCATGGAGAGAGTTGTGACTCTCATGGAGAGGCTGCTCCAGGAACAGAATCAGGGGTTCCTGGGGTTACTCACATAGGCACTGACCTCAGGTGGTCAGTGCAAGATGGATGGAGCACCTTCCCAGTATCTCAGCTCGGTGCCCATCCATCAATGGTGAGCAGGGAGGACCAGAGCTTCCTCATGTTGGTGCATGAGCTGCTTGTCTTCTCTGCGGGCTCCTTTCAGGGCACTCCGGACGGGGGCAGCAGCAGCTCCTCCACCCCTCTGTCATGGCATCGATGAGGCTGCTATGACTGGGGAGATGCCAGCTGTGGCACTGGCCACTCCCTCCCAGGCGGGAGCAGCACAGGCTCCACTGGCCAGAGGACAACTGCCAAGGTCATCGAGGCCAACAAGACAGCGCAACCAGCAGGCTGTCTCAGATGCTGGTGCCAGTGAGGAGGGGACGGGTTGGGGGGGGGGTTGCGGGGGGCACCTAGATATAGCACTCACAAACATAAGTTAAAGGCATCATGAGCGCAAGAGGGATAGGTCACGGGTGATTTTATGTTCATTTTTGTTTACTTTATGTATACTGGTCTGATGTTGAATACCAGAAATGTTTCTGTTAAGATTATTGAACTGTCAGAATGACATAAATTGTGTTTTTGTCATCATGGACTAAGTATACTTCACCTTTTTATTTCATTGGTGCGGGGAATGCCAGTATGTAATGCTGGACGTATGTGGCTCTGAACTTTATTGTACAGGCACTGGGTGTTCTTTGGGTTCAAATGAAAAGTTCCTTTCAGATATCTGTGGTGGGGCAGCAGCCCTGGCATGTGGTTGAAGCTGATCTTTGCCAGCCTAGCTGAAGGAGCGTTGGATCAAGGTATCCCAGCCTCCCTGGAGGTTACTGAGGTCTGACACCACGCCCTCAGCGTTCTCCTCACCATGCTCCTCTTCAGACTCACCACTGGATTCATCATCTGGGGACTGTGCAGCTGTGTCAGAATCCTCTTCCTCCAGCGGGTCCCCCCCTTGCCAGTGCCAGATTGTGGAGAGCGCAGCATGCAACCATTCTCTGTGACACCCACTCTGGGGGGTACTGTGGTGCTCCCCCTGAACAGTCCAGGCATCGGAAGCACATCTTGAGAAGACACATGGTCCTCTCTACCACCACCCCTGTGGAGGCATGATTCGTATTATAATGCTTCTCTGCTTCTGTTCCTGACTGGCGGAGAGGAGTTATGAGCCACCTCTTCAACAGATAGCCCTTGTCACCCAGAAGCCATCCATCCAGTTGGACTGGAGCACTGAAGAGCCCCAGTACCTGAGAGTGTCTGAGGATGTAGGCATCGTGGGAGTTGCCTGGGTACCTTGCACAGACTGATAGAATCAGCATCCTGTCTGCACACTATCTGCACATCCATGGAGTGGAAGCCCCTCCCATTGACAAAGGCCCCCAGCTGACCCGCTGGGGCCTTAATGGCCACGCGTGTGCAGTCTATTGCACCCTGGATGCGGGGGAAGCCAGCAATGGCCGCGAAGCCCCTGGCTCACTCAGCCTGGCTGGCCTCGTCCGTACGGTAAATAAAGGTCAGGACCCGCCTGAACAGAGCTTCTGTCACCAGCTTGATGCAACTGTGGACAGCTGATTGGGAGACTCTACACAGATCCCCCACTGAGTGAGGCAGAGGCATAGAAGTTGAGGACCACTGTGACCTTCAGAGCCATTGGCATGGGGTGTCCACCCACACAATCAGAACTGATCTCAGGCTCAATCATCTGACAGATGGAGGTCATGGTCTCCTGGAGAGACGGAGCTTCCTTCGGGATTCAGACGTATTGAGGTAGCTGTATCACTGCCGTAAACCCTGGCAGCAGGATAGTGACTTCTTCTGTGGCCCCTTCTGCCTTGGACTTCCCGCTGGCCCTACACCCCTTGTGCCTGGGCCTCTCCTCCCACTGGTCCCTCCCCTGGAAGCTGCATTGGGACATCTGGCCTCCTCTCCCTCCTGCCCCTCCCCTCCTCTTCAGAGGAAGTTACTCCAGTGGAGAGCACAATCCCATTACCATGGTAAGGGAAGACTGTCTGATACCTGGAAGGGTCCACATGGTCTGAATCCTCTGGGGGCCTGGCAGACATCAATGAGCCTGAAATGAAGCCTGGAAATGCTAAGAATGAAGCCCCAGACAGAGATGAAGCTGCCAAATACCAAAAAGCAACCAGCTGCAAACTATCTCCAAAATTGCTCACTGCCCACACTGGCAATGCTGCTGACCCTTTTCAACCCGCCCTTGGATGAGGTGTGTGAAAACGTTGGCTGGCCAGCTGCCCATTTTATGCCTGCGATGAGCAGAAAATTGCACAGGTAAGAAAAAATCTCAGATAATTGGACTACTAAGGGTCTTCAGTAACCTGTTGATTAATGGCGGCGCTGCCCCAGCACCCGCGATATCAGTGGAGTGAAATATTGTATGAGTGCGCAATGATGTCAGGATATTCGCCCAACATCATTGCGTGCAATTTCTGGCACGCCTGCCCACGGGACATAAAATTCTGCCCATTGGCTGTGGTGTGCTACATGTGGGAGAATAATATTCTTGAAGACATTCTGTTCTTTCTTCACTTCCTGACCATGAAATGTCACAGGAAACATTCAGTGCGCTACAGAGATACATGGAGGACAAAAGAATTCCCTAGGATCACATGGTTGGATTTTGTACTGATGGTGCTCCATCTATGGTAGGTCACAATTAAGTCAGGCATCTGCGCCATGGTGAAGAAAGTTGTTCCATCTACTATTTGGACCCACCACATGACTCACAGGAAACAACTACAACTGATGAACTGAGTGCGGAGTGAGGTGAAGTATTGCAGTGGGTCACATCAATTATGAACTACATTCAACCTCACCCACTTGCTGTGTGAAGACATAGGGTCTAATCATGATGCTTCACTGACTGTTGGCTGTCAAGAGGAAGGGTATTACAAAGTTGTGTTTTGAATTGAGGGATCAGCTGTTTGTATTTGCAATGGATTGAAGAAAAACAGAATTTGTTGATTCTCTCTGTGACCAAACCAAGATTTTACTCCTTGCTTATTTCACAGAGATAATTGAGAAAATAAATGAACTGAACATAAATATGTAAGGACAGAACACAAATATCTTTCAACTGAATGATCGAATTGCAGCATTTATGAAGAATTGCATATTTTGAAAGAGCAGTATGCTGGAGTTGACCTACGACTCCTTAGAACCATAGAACACTACAGCACAGAAAACAGGCCATTCGGCCCTTCTAGTCTGTGCCGAAATATTATTCCGCTAGTCCCATTGACCTGCACCTAGTCCATAACCCTCCAGACCTCTCCCATCCATGTATCTATCTAATTTATTCTTAAAACTTAAGAGTGAGCCCGCATTTACTACGTCAGATGGTAGCTCATTCCACACTCTCACCACTCTCTGAGTGAAGAAGTTCCCTCTAATGTTCCCCCTAAACCTTTCCCCTTTCACCCTAAAGCCATGTTCTCTCATGTTTATCTCTCCTAATTTAAGTGGAAAGACTATACCCCTCATAATTTTGTAAACTTCTATCATATCTCCCCTCATTTTCTACGCTCCAAGGAATAAAGTCCTAACCTGTTTAATCTTTCCCTGTAACTCAACTCCTTAAGACACAGCAACATCCTAGTAAATCTTCTCTGCACTCTCTCAATCACACTACATGCACTGGAAGTGATAGTTTCTTTTGCCAGCAGATATTTTTGTGAAGCTGGATCTAGCGCACTTCTCTGCATCAAATCTCAAAATTGATCAACCCTCGATGTCATATCTGAGATTAGATGTGCGGTGTCAACCACACGGTTAGCTTTTGAGAAACTGTGTTGTAACATGCATGCCCACATGTCTCATTAGACCTAGTGAGTGCATAAATAATATTTTTACAAAATACTTCAAAAATATAGATTTTGTATTTATATATGTGAACTTTAATATTTACAGTAAGCTTTGTGTTATCCAGCACTCTACCACCCAGAATTCCCTACTAAACAGAATTTCTGATATTTCCCTAATATGAATAATCACTTTACCATTCAGAAGTTATGTGGAACCCGAAGATTCCCCTTGGTATGGCTAGGCAATCTTTCGGTGAAGTTGCTGGTAGACCTTGTTTGTAGCCGCAATTATAGCTTTTACTTTGCCATTGCGTGAATTATAAACCCCGTTCTGCAATTATGGTACCCAGCAAACCAGGGAAAAGCAGAGGTGAGAAATATAAAAGAGCAGTGTTGACACTAAAGCAGAAAATTGACATTTGTAGAAATATTGAAAAGGGTATGAATCTGAAAGAATATAATGTTGGTTCATCAACAATATACGATATCAGAGGCCAAAAGGAACAATAACTGAAGTTTCTTGCTGGTCCCAAATTGAATAATGCTGGTGGAGGACGTTGTATTCTACATTTGACCAAGTTTCAGCAGCTAGATAGTGTTTTATATGAACAGTTTTGGTTGGAATGTTGGGTATCTCCAACCCAATGCTCATTGAAAAGGGAAAAGGGTGCATAAGGAAATGGAATTGAGTGAACCATGTAAATTTTCTGATGGATGGTTTCATCATAGCATTGACAGGATGCATCTAACCCTCCAAAAAAAATTTGCTGATCATGAAGCTTCAGAAAAATATAGTGATTTTTTTAACCAATTAATTGCTGCACATAATCCATCCTTTTGATCACATTTATAATGCAGACATAATTGTTGACCATGTTTGCTGAATTGTACCCTGGCATTGCAAGTGAAGCTGGTTCTGCTGCTTTAAACAGAATAAAGACAGGATTACAATGTTTGTGTGTGCAAATGCTGCAGCTTTGCATTCAGTGAAGTTTTTGATGGTTGGAAAGTTTAAGGGTCCCAGGGCATTTAAAGGTGTTGCACAGTTACCTGTAATTCACAATGTGCAGAGTAATGCACGATGGACAAAGGCATTTTTCCAGAATGGTTCCATCATGTTTTTACAGTGAAAGAACAGTTTAGGCAAATAGGCAAGCCTGAAGTTAGTGACGATTTCTATTGTTAGACAACTGACCAGCTCACCCTCAGGATTTAGAGTTTGTGAACAGTAACAATTTTACCAATTTCCTACCTCCCATTGTAACCTCATTTATTCAACCGATAGACCAGGGTGTCAACCAGAATGCAAAATGTTATACCAAAAGAGAGTTCATGAGAAAGTTCATGAATTATGAAAGCACCACACAGAATTTTCAATCTGTTTCTAACATAAAATATACTATTTTTAATGTGGCCTGAACCTGAAAATCAGTGAGAAGTGAAGCATTGAGGAAGCTGAGAGAAAATTGTTTCCTGGAGTTACGTTTGCAGAAGGTTCTTCTGATGAAGAGGATTCTGAAGGGTTTAATATAAGGTCGAGAACAAATGCAGTATCCACGATTGGGGAAATGGTGAATGATCCTCCTCCTACACACCCAATCAGCAAGTTTTGTGAAAGTGAGATAGAAGAGTGGATTGAAGTGGATAAGGAGGCTGAAGTGATACATACTGTTAGTGATGCAGAAATTAGGGAGAGTTTTGTGAATCCTCAAAAGCCAAAGGAGACTGAAAAAGACTCCGAAGGAGAAGATTTCAGTGAAGAAGAGGAAATAACTTGGGCTAATGCTGCTTCAGCTTTTGATACTTTGATGAAATTTGCTGAAGCTTGTTACTCTGCACAAGAGATTATGCAATAGCACGTCCCGCACTTTCATGCAGAAAAGGCAGAAGGCAAACAGGCAAGCTTTCATCAGGGATATATTCAAGAAAGCATCCAGGCCTTGTACTTGTGCCCTACGCCTTCTACCTCTACAGGGACAGTCATTGGAAATGCTGAGGATTAAATTGTGAGCACCTGCATATTATTTTATACTTTATTCTTTGAAAGGTTATGCTATAAGTACTGCTCTGTATTCCATTGGTAAATGTAACTCTCTGTTAATCAGCATGTGCTGGGAATGGCTGGTGCCAGTTAATCAAATATGATGATTAATAAAAGTTTTACTGTACATACTGCATGTTCATCATTGTTGTCATTCTCAGTTTCCCATTCTTTTCAAAGGTGGTTGATTCTTGTGTGCATAGAATTAACTGTTGTGCGTTCTAATGAACCCGAATACAGACCTGCATGGCTTTCCGCAGTGTGGGCAAGGATGAATTGTCTGATCTTGTTGGGACTGCCCGGTCTTTCTAGCCTTTTGTCCTTATCTACCTGTATTTACTGCTGTTCAGAGGAAACAACACTTAGTTGAGCTCGCTGCCCAGGTGCTTCTTTTGTGTGCTTTTTTCTCCCAGTCTGCAGTGGACTTGTCACATTTCCTGATATTCGCATTCAAGGAGACTTTGAACCTTAACTTCAGCTTACCTCACAGGCTGTGTCCAAGTTTAAGTTGTGAATGCATGACTGCCTTAGGCATTTTATCATCAGTCATATGTACTAAATGTCCACCTGAGCTGGGCTCTGATGGTGAGTGCTTCAAGTCCAGGCACTTCTGCTCTTTGAAGTACCTGTGTTGGTGGCTTTGTCCTTCCATTTGATCCAATGATGTTCTGAATGCATCTCATGTGGAAACTGTCCAGCTGCTTTGGCATAGATAGTCCATGTCTCATAGGTACATAGGGGTGGGGGGGGGGGGGGGGGGTAGTTATTAGCACAGCATTGTACACAGCAAGTTTTGTTGTAAATTTGATAGCTTGCTTCCTCTCTTGTGTAAACAGGTAAAAGCTGAGCTTGCTCTGGTAATTTGATTTGCCACCTTGCTGTCGATGCAGACATTTCTGCAGATTGTGTTTCTGAGAGAGGGGAAGTTATTTACAGTCTTCAGGTTTGTGCTATTGATAGTTAAGGTAATTTAAGGGTGTAGTCAGAAGTTGGTGATGGTCGGTGGACTCTCTCGGTCTCCCTGAAGTTGTTGGTTAGCCCATAGTAGTCAGCTGCTTTTGAAAAACATTCCATGATCTGTTGAAGGCTAAGCTCACAGTGTGACATGATGACACAGTCCTCGGCAAACAGCAATTCTCGTTGTATATCTCCAATACAGTGGTTTCAGTGGTTCTTTCATGTGCTTTTTTCTCCCAGTCTGTAGTGGACTTGTCACATTTCCTGATATTCGCATTCAAGAAGACTCTGAATCTTAACCTCAGCTTACCTCACAGGCTGTGTCCAAGTTTAAGTTGTGAATGCATGACTGCCTTAGGGATTTTATCATCAGTCATACGTACTAAATGTCCTCCTGAGCTGTGCTCTGATGAAGAGATTGCCTTCTGTTCTGAACTGGACGTGTATTCCATCAACATTTCCAAAAATGCCCCAGAAAACCAGGCAGCAAAGAACATACTGAAGAGCATGGGAGCCATGACACAGTCCTGCTTCACACCACTTGTTACATCAAAGGGATCAGTGTACTCATCACTGTCAGTGACTCTGGCTGTCATTCCTTGCTGAAACTGCTCAATCAACTCTATCAGGACATCCAGGTTTGGCTCAAACTTTCCACAAAGCCTCCATGCACTGTCAAAGGCCTTTGTCAGGTGAACAAAGAGTCCCATCTGTTCTTAATTTAGGAATTAGGAGCAGGAGTCGGCCATTTGGCCACTTGAGCCTGTTCCGCTATTCAATAAGATCATGGCTGATTGCATTGTGGCCCCCAACTCCATATTCCACCCATCCCTGATAACCTTTGACTCCCTTGTTAGTAAAGAATCTATCTACCTCTGCCATAAAGATATTCAATGACCTGCCTCCACTGCTCTCTGGGAAAGATAATTCCAAAGACTCACAGCTTTCAGAAAAATATTGTTCTTATCCTCGTCTTAAAAGGGAGACTCTTTATTTTTAAATAGTGTCCCCTAGTTCTAGTCTCTCCCATAAGGTGAAACATCCTCTCAGCATCCACCCTGTCAAGTTCCCTCAGGATCTTATATGTTTCAATAAGACCCCCTCTCATTCTTCTAAACTCCAATGGATACAGGCCCAACCTATCCAACCTTTCCTCATAAGACAAACCCCCAACCCCCCCACTCCCCCCACCAGATATCAGTCAAGTGATTCTTCTCTGAACTGCTGCTAACGCATTGAAATCCTTTCTTAAATAAGGAGACCAAAGCTGTACACAGTACTCCAGATGTGGTCTCATCAAGGCCCTGTACAGCTGTAGAAAAACATCCCTACTTTTGTAATCAGTTCCCGTAATTTCTTCCCAGAATTTCTCCTGTAGTTGCCAAAGGGTGAAGATCGTGTCACAGGTGCCTCTGTCTTACCATTCCGTTGAATAGAACTTTTGCTAAAATCTTCCCAGTTGTCACAAACAGTGAGATTCCTCTATGGCTGTCATACATACAGATGGCTGTCCTTCTCCCTTGTACAAGTGAACAATTGTGACATCCTTAAACTCCAGAGGAAATGGTTTGTTGTTCCCTCATTTTGCGATATAATTGTGAGTTTGAAGACTGGCTGACAAACTTACCAATCTCACACAGGATGGGTAAATTCAATATAGGTTCAGTTTATTTGAAGGTGTAGTACAGGATTGCTCACCAGACAGATTTACTATAAAGATTCATCAGCTATTGTTAACAAGCAAGTACAGCTGTAAACATATCCTACAACCAAACAGAAATCTCCTCTGAAAATATCTGCTGGTCACATGGCTTACATCCTGGCTACTTACTCATTAGCATATTCTCTCTTAGAGGAATATCATAATATCCCTTTTCTTTTCCCCAAGATAAAATCTCATACATTGAGTGAAAATGCATATACATTAGGGTACTTGTGAAAACTATTTATAGAAAAAATAAATCTCTGCTCAAGAATTTAAGGACTTAAAAATGTAAGTCTATCTAATGTGTGGATTGTTTAACAATCTCCTTGGATCTCATAATGATATATGGTCCCCAAGATCTAGACTTATTACTTGGCTGCTCTTGACTTTGTAGCTGTGTTGGTGTCTTGTGCATTGTCAGACTGCTGATTGTTTTCATGGTGCTCTTCCACAGTTTCATTCCCCAAGTCCATCTTGAGATGTGTTCCAGACACAGTTGAACTGCTAGGTGTTATAGAGTTGTACAATTCCCTCAGAGGGTTTCTGTTCCTTCTTAATGCTACTCCATTCAGTGTCGTGACTTCATAGGATCTAGACTCACTGCACACTTTGGATACTTCTGCAGATCACCAAGTTCCCTGGGCAGGATGTATGACTTGCACCTTTTGGCCTACATACAGACTAGGCAGTTCCACACCTACATGTCGGTTGTACACAGTCTTCCTTCTCCCTTGTTTAGAGAAGTTTCTCCTGTATCCCTGAGAAACAGGACAGGTGATGGCTTGGCAAGGTTGTCCTAATCTGCCTTCCGAACATGATTGCTGCTGGTGACAGTAAGCCCATGTCTAAAGGTGTTGCTCCTAAATATAACATGGTTATATGGAGATCTTTATGTTTAATGATATAACAGCGTGAAGCATTCGCTCAGCGAGACCATTAGATCTGCGATAGTGTGGCGAGGTTGTCACATGGTTTATATCCTGTTTTGCACACGTGTCCCTAAAAGGTCTGCCAGTATATTGAGGCTCATTGTCTGATATGATCCCTTCAGGAGAAATTTGAACTCATTGTGTCTGCATTGTGGATGCACTGGAGATATCCTTCGATTGTCTGATGATTGGAAACTTGGAAAAGTGGTCAGAGACTTGGAAAAAGTCATCACCATGGACAGTGAATACATCTGTTGTGATTTTAGACCAAGGGGACGATGGAGCTTGGTGAAGGTGTAAAGGTTCTTTGTGTTGATGTGACTGGCATCTCTGACATGCTTCACACATCCTCACTGTCTTCTTGATGTTGTTGTTGCTCCCTGGCCAAATCACAGTATATACCTTGCCAGGCACCTTGTTCGCTCTCTGCCCATATGCCCCTGGTGTAACTGTGACAACCTGAAGAGCTTCAGGTACCAGCACCTGTTTTACCTTGAAAATCACACATCGTAAAATACCTCGTTCACCTTGTATGGCCAAAAACATCGAGAGTGTCAGGCGCTTCTCATATCGTATCAGGCCAACCTTCTACATTGCTTGTCCATGATGCCTTCAGTTGTGGGTCATTAACTGTTTCCTCATGAAGTTGGCTGCATTTGTGTTCACCAAAACCCATCAGATTGACATTGAGTATATCTTCTACATCAATGTCTACATCATCTATTTGTGGCTCTGCAGTTTTTTTTCCAGATTGCGTAACCTGCTCAGTGCATCTGAATGACTGTTTTGCTCCCAGGTCTGTAATGGACATCGAAGTAATAGCCTGGTATTTTATCAGAAGCTGAATACTAGAGTGATCGATACCAAATAGCAGAGCGAGTGATACTGAAAACCAGAGCAAGTGATACCGAATACCAGAGCGAGTGGTACCGAATACCAGAGTGAGCAATACTGAATACCAGAGCGAGTGGTACTGAATACCAGAGTGAGCGACACCAAATACCAGAGAGAGTGCCTCACACTCTATGATCAAATAATCGGATTGCGCTTGTGATAGAATTTTGGAACTAAGTGCAATTGGTTTGTCATCTTGCATAATGAATGCTCCTAACCCCGAGATGTGTTGATCTCTAAGATCGTCCCCTTTCTTGGATCATAGTATTGGAGAACATGTCTCTTCTGACAATGTCTGTTTAAGTGACACGAACACGAGCAGCTCTCTGTGATGATGTTCCACCAGCAAAGCAGGGTATCTTTGGTGCTAAGAAGTTGAAAAATCTGAGGAATCTCTGCAAGTCCTTTGTGTGCTGGAGAGGAGCCATGTGTCGTCCTTCCTTGAATTTGCCTGGGTCAGGACGGATCCCGGAAGTTGAGAAGATAGAGCAGAGAAAGTGAATCTGACCTAAATTCACTTGGCATTTCTTACTGTTGAAGACAAGATTTTTTATTCATTCATAGGATGTGAGCTTCGCTGGCTGGGCCAGCGTTTATTGCCCATCCCTAATTGCCCTTGAGAAGGTGGTGGTGAGCTGCCTTCTTGAACCACTGCAGTCCATGTGGTGTAAGTACACCCACAGTGCTGTTAGGAAGGGAGTTCCACGATTTTGACCCATCAACAATGAAGGAACGATGATATATTTCCAAGTCAGGATGATGAGTGACTTGGAGGGGAACTTCCAAGTGGCGGTGTTCGCATCTATCTGCTGCCCTTGTCTTTTTAGGTGGTAGTGGTCATGGGTTTGAAAGGTGCTGTCGAATGAGCCTTGATGGATTCCTGCTGTACATCTTGTAGATGGTACACTGCTGCTACTGTGCGTCGGTGATGGAGGGAGTGAATGTTTGTGGATGTGGTGCCAATCAAGCGAGGTGCTTTGTCCTGGATAGTGTCAAGCTTCTTCAGTGTTGTGGGAGCTGCACTCATCCAGGCAAGTTAGGAGTATTCTATCACACTCCTGCCTTGTGCCTTGTAGATGGTGGACAGGTTTCAGGGAGTCAGGAGGTGAGTTACTTATCACAGGCTTCCCAGCCTCTGGCCTGCTCTTGTAGCCACAGTATTTATGTGGCTAGTCCAGCTCAGTTTCTGGTCAATGGTAATCCCACAGGATGTTGATAGTGTGCGATTCATTGAATGTCAAGGGGCGATGGTTGGATCTCTCTTGTTGGAGGCAGTCATTGCCTGGCACTTGTGTGACGTGAATGTTACATGCCACTTGTCAGCCCAAGCCTGGATATTGTCCAGCTCTTGCTGCATTTGGACATGGACTGCTTCAGTATCTGAGGAGTTGCGAATGGTGCTGAACATTGTGCAATCATCAGTGAACATCCCCAATTCTCACCTTATTTTGGAAGGAAGGTCATTGATGAAGCAGCTGAAGATGGTTGGGCTGAGGACACTACCCTGAGGATCTCCTGCAGTGATGTCCTGGAGCTGAGATGACTGACCTCCAACAACCACAACCATCTTCCTGTGTGTTAGGTATGACTCCAACCAGCAGAGAGTTTTCCCCCTAATTCCCATTAACTCCAGTTTTGCTAGGGCTCCTTGATGCCACACTTGGTCAAATGTTGCCTTGATGTTAAGGGCAGTCACTCTCACCTCACCTCGGGAGTTCAGCTCTTTTGTCCATGTTTGAACCAAGGTCAGGAGCTGAGTAGCCCTGGCAGAACCCAATCTGAGCATCAGTGAGCAGGTTATTGCTAAGCAAGTGCTGCGTGATAGCACTGTTGATGACCCCTTCCATCACTTTATTGATGATCGAGAGTAGACTGATGGGCCGGTAATTGGCTGGGTTGGATTGGTCCTGCTTTTTGTGTCCAGGACATGTCTGGGCAATTTTCCACATTGCCGGGTAGATGCCAGTGTTGTAGCTGTACCGGAACAGCTTGGCTAGGGGTGCGGCAAGTCTTGGAGCACAAGTCTTCAGCACTATTGTCGGAATATTGTCAGGGCCCACCAGTGCCTTCAGCCATTTCTTGATATCACATGGAGTGAATCGAATTGGCTGAAGACTGGCATCTGTGATGCTGGGGACATCGGAGGAGGCCGAGATGGATCATCCACTTGGCACTTCTGGCTGAAGACTGTGGCAAATGCTTCAGCCTTATCTTTTGCACAGATGTGCTGGGCTCCTCCATCATTGAGGGTGGGGATATTTGTGGTGCCTGCTCCTCCAATGAGTTGTTTAATTGTCCATCACCATTCACGACTGGATGTGGCAGTACTGCAGAGCTTAGATCTGATCCATTGGTTGTGGAATCGCTTAGCCCTGTCTATCACTTGCTGCTTATGCTGTTTGACACACAAGCAGTCCTGTTTTATAGCTTCACCAGGTTGACATTTCATTTTTAGACATGCCTGGTGCTGCTCCTGGTATGCCCTCCTGCCCTCTTCATTGAACCAGGGTTGATCCCCTGGCTTGTTGGCAATGGTAAATTGGGGAATATGCCGGGCCATGAGGCTACAAATTGTGTTCGAGTACAATTCTGCTGCTGATGGCCTACAGTGCCTCATGGATGGCCAGTCTTGATTTGCTGGATCTGTTTGAAATCTATCCCATTTAGCACAGTGGTAGTGCCACGCAACACGATGAAGGGTATCCTCAATGTGAAGGGAGACTTTGTCTCTACAACAACCATGCGGTGGTCACTCCTACTGATACCGTCATGGAGAGATACATCTACGGCAGGCAGGTTGGTGAGGATGAGGTCAAATATGCTTTTCCCTCTTGTTGGTTCCCCCACCACCTATGTTATTTAGGACTCAGCCAGCTGAGTCAGTAGTGATGCTAACAAGCCACTCTTGGTGATGGACATTGAAGTCCCCCACCCAGAGTACATTCTGCACCCTTGCCACCTACAGTGCTTCTACCAAGTGGTGTTCAAAATGGAGGAGCACTGATTCATCAGCTGAGGAGGGTGGTCTGTGGTAATCAGCAGGAGGTTTCCTTGCCCAAGTTTGACCTGATGCCATGAGACTTCATGGGGTCTGGAGCTGATGTTGAGGGCTCCCAGGGCAACTCCCAACTGTTTACCACTGTGCCACCACCTCTGTTGGGTCTGTCCTGTTGGTGGGACAGGACATACCTAGGCATGGTGATGTGAAGACTGGGACATTATCTGTAAGGGAGGTCAAACAGTTACAGGGATTACAAAATAAATGGGGATATACTAAGAGGGGTAGATGAAGTGAGCGATCTTAGTATACAAATACACAGGTCCCTGAAGGCAGCAGTTCAAGTAAACAAGGTTGTAAGGAAGGCATATGGAATGCCCTCCTTCATTGGCAGTGGTATAGAATATAAAAGTAAGGATATAATGTTGGAATTGTATAAAACACTAGTGAGGCCACAACTGGAGTATTGTGTGCAGTTCTGGTCACCACATTACAGGAAGGACGTAATAGCTCTGGAGAGAGTACAGAGGAGGTTCACAAGAATGTTACCAGGGTTAGAAAAGTGTAGCTATGAGGAGAGATTGGATAGGTTGGGGTTATTTTCCTTAGAACAAAGAAGGCTGATAGGTGACTTGATTGAGGTGTACAAAATTATGAGGGGAATAGATAGAGTGGACAGGATAAAATTGTTTCCCTTGGTGGAGAATTCTAGAACCAGGGGACATAGATTCAAGATAAGTGGCAGAAGGTGTAGGGGGGACATGAGGAAGAACTTTTTTGCGGAGGGTAGTGGGTGTCTGGAATTCGCTGCCCAAGTTGGTGGTAGAGGCAGAAATTCTAAACTCTTTTAATAAGTACCTGGATCTGCATCTTAATTGTTGTAAATTGCAGGGCTCTGGGCCGGGTGCAGGAAGGTGGGATTAGAAAGGGCACCTGGGTGTCCTCGGGCTGGCATGGACAAGATAGGCCGAATAGTTTCCTTCTGTGCTGTAACTTTTCTATGGTTCTATGGTATGATTCTGTGAAAATTATGAGACAGTTCTCCCAGATGTCAGATGTTAGTAATGAGGACTTAGCCATGTCGACCCTGCAGTGATTGCTGTTGTCGTTTCCGGAGCCTCGGTCAATGCCAGGTATTCCGTCCAGTTTCATTTCTTTTTTGAGACTTTGTAGTGGTTTGATACAACTGAGTGGCTTGCTAGGCCATTTCAGAGGGCATTTAAGAGTCAACCACATTGCTCTGGAATCTGGAGTCGCATGTAAGCCAGACCAGGTAAGGACAGCAGATTTCCTTCCCTAAAAGACATTAGTGAACCAGATGGGTTTTTACAACAATCGACAATGGTTTCATTATCATCATTAGGTTTTAATTCAAATTCCACCATCTGCCGTGGTCCCCAGATCATTACCCTGGGTCTCTGGATTACTAGTCCAGTGACAATACCACTATGCCGTCACCTCCCCTGGTTGAGAGTCCGATTTCAGCCATGTCCTTCTTTGATTTTGCCCATCAACCCAATATCATCGGCAATGCATATGCATCCAGGGATATTTTCTGTAATTCTGTCCATATGCCACTGGAAGAGACCCTGACTGATGGATAGATCCAAAAAGAATCTCTGGAAGCAATATATTCCCAATGGTGTCCTGAAAGTCGGGAATTCCTGAAATCCTTCTACCAAATGAGCCGACCAATATCAGTCTTTGTTGTCCAACTCAGAGAAAAACCTCACTCCTGTGAATTTGAGATTCAATTCCTCGAAATTAGAATCTTGTGTGCGTATCTCTTTAGAGCGAGATTTAGACGTAAGCATACCCAGATTGGACCATCTCTTTGTCAGTACTCACATGATGGAACTCCAGCAGCTGCTGTGCTGAAGCCATTATGCTCCATGTTATCCAGCTCCCTCTTTAGCTTCTCCTGTATGTGCACAGTCTCAGCGGGCGATTGGTGGATTGCATCTTTTCTGACTCTAGTACAGCAGCACATCTGGAGTTCCCAATGGTGCTAAATCAGTCTGGGTACATATGTTGTTGGTCAGGGACTGACTCGAGGCGACTGCTCTTGTCCTCTTCTGTTGCGGCTGGTACCTTGTTGGTCTCATGAGCGCTCACAGTGTTGAGTTCCGTACGGGTCAGTAACCCTGTTACTGCTGGTCCGCCCATGTCCTCCAGGTAGAATACTCCACGCAGACTTGCCTTAGCGGCATTTCTATGTTGATGTATCAATGCAACGAATGGCAACCCACTGTACACGGTTAGTTTGTCTCCCGTAGATTGTAACACTGATTTCCAATAGTGCAGGTACATATCCCTCAGGATTCAGACTGGTAAGATAGTCGCACTCGGCCCCATGTTGACTTTGGCTGTCAGCGTGTTTGCTGCTTTGTTTTGGGTATATGATGTTGATATTAACACAGCCTCGAGCCCTTTGACCTCATCTGCATTGTGTCACATGACAATGTGGAAAGCCTATTTACTTTCCGGTCGAACAACATTCCGCTCTGCATCTTCACCCTGCTCTGTCTCGCCACTAATCTCATGTATGTGCTTGTGTTTATGTGGGTCTCTCTTGTTGCGGCCAGTATGATGCACTTACTTTTGTTTGGTTGTATCTTACTGTGACCTCAGGTGGCCCCTTTGGAAGCAGATTTCCTGCAGAGGCCAGTCCAATGTCTTCTTACAGAACATAGCTTACTGAGATCCTGGAACACAGGGCAGCTTCACGCTGGGTGCAGACCACACTTCCCACATTCAGCTCTAAGCTGTCGTCTAAAACTCACCTGTACACAAAGCTAATCCTCCAGCATGTTCCACAGCTGGGCAGGATACTCTGACCCTCCTCTGACTCAATGCAATCCTCGTTCCAATGACTACCTTTCTGTTCACCACTTGTTTGTCTGGTTCTGTGATGGATGAATCTAAAATGCTACTGCTTGCTTTTCTTTTCCTCTTCCTCTTGAGGGTGGGTGAGAAGGTAAATATTGAGGGTACGTGAGTATTAAGGGGAGGTGAGTATTGAGGGTGGGTGAGTATTGAGGGCGGGTGAGTATTGAGGGCGGGTGAGTCTGTGTGTTTTGAAGATGGGTGGGTGTTGAGGGTGGGTGAGTCTGTGAATACTGAGGGTGAGTGAGTCTGTGAGTGTTGAGGATGGGTGAGTATTGAGGCTGGGTGAATATTGAGGGTAGGTAAGTATTGAGGCTGGGTGAATATGTGAGTATAGAGGGTGGGTGAGTCTGTGAGCACTGACGGTGGGCGAGTCTGTGAGCATTGAGGCCGGGTGAGTAATGAGGGTGGGAGCATATGTGAGTATGTGAGTATTGAGGGTGGATGAGTATTGAGGGAAGGTGAGTATGAGAGTATGGAGGGTGGGTGAGTATTGAGAGTGGATGAGTATTGAGGGTATGTGAGTTGGTGGGTATTGAGGGTGGATGAGTACTGAGGAGAGGTGAGTATGTGAGTATTGAGGGTGGGTGAGTATTGGGGTTGGGTGAGTATTGAGGGTGGGTGAGTATTGAGGATAGGTAAGTATTGAGGGTGGATGAGTATTGAGGGAGGTTAGTATTGAGGGCAGGTGAGTATGCGAGTATTGAGAGTGGGTGAGTATGTGAGTATGGAGGGTGGGTGAGTATTGAGAGTGGATGAGTATTGAAGGTATGTGAGTTGGTGGGTATTGAGGGTGGATGAGTACTGAGGAGAGGTGAGTATGTGAGTATTGAGGGTGGGTGAGTATTGGGGGTGGGTGAGTATTGAGGATAGGTAAGTATTGAGGGTGGATGAGTATTGAGGGAGGTTAGTATTGAGGGCAGGTGAGTATGCGAGTATTGAGAGTGGGTGAGTATGTGAGTATGGAGGGTGGGTGAGTATGGAGGGTAGGTGAGTATTGAGGGTGGGTGAGAATGTGAGTCTTGAGGGTGGTTCAGTATTTTGAGTAAGTGAGTATTAAAGGTATGTGAGTATGGAGGGTGGGTGAGTATGTGAGTATGGAGGGTGGGTGAGTATGGAGGGTGGGTGAGTATGTGAGAATTGAGGGTGGGTGAGTATTCAGGGTAGGTGAGTATGTGAGGTATTGAGGGTCTGTGAGTATTGTGGGTGGGTGAGTGCGTGAGTATTGAGGGTGAGTGGGTATTGGGGGTGGGTGAGTATTGGGAGTGAGTGAGTATTGGGAGTGGGTGAGTATTGGAAGTGGGTGAGTGGTGAGTATTAGGAGTGGGTGAGTGGTGAGTATTGAGGGTGGATGAGTGGTGAATATTGAGGGTGGGTGAATATTGGGGGTGGGTGAGTATTGGGAGTGGGTGAATATTGGGAGTGGGTGAGTATTGGGGTGGGTGATATTGGGGGTGGGTGAGTATTGGGAGTGGGTGAGTATTGGGAGTGGGTGAGTGGTGAAAAATTGAGGGTGGGTGAGTGGTGAGTATTGAAGGTGGGTGAGTGTTGGGGGTGACTGAGTGTTGAAGGTGGGTGAGTGTTGGAAGTGAGTGAGTATGTGAGTATTGAGGGTTGGTAAATATTGAGGGTGTATGAGTATTGAGGGTGGGTGAGTGGGTGAGTATTGAGGGTGGGTGAGTGGTGAGTATTGAGGGTGGGTGAAGATTGAGGGTGGGTGAATATTGGGGGTGGGTGAGTATTGGGAGCGGGTGAGCTTTGGGAGTGGGTGAGTGGTGAGTATTGAGGGTAGGTGAGTGGTGCATATTGAGGGTGGGTGAATATTGGGGGTGGTGAGTATTGGGAGTGGGTGAGTATTGGGAGTGGGTGAGTATTGGGGGTAGGTGAGTATTGGTAGTGGGTGAGTGGTGAAAAATTGAGGGTGGGTGAGTGGTAAGTATTGAGGGTGGGTGAATATTGGGAGTGGATGAGTGTTGAAGGTGGGTGAGTGTTGAAGGTGGGTGAGTGTTGGGAGTGGATGAGTATGTGAGTATTGAGGGTTGGTAAATATTGAGGGTGTGTTTGTATTGAGGGTGGGTGAGTGGGTGAGTATTGAGGGTGGATGAGCATTGAGGGCGGGTGAGTATTGAGGGCAGGTGAGTATTGAGGGTCGGTGAGTATTGCGATGGATGAGTATTGGGAGTGGGTGAGTGGTGAGTATTAGGAGTGGGTGAGTGGTGGGTATTGAGGGTGGGTGAGTGGTAAATATTGAGGGTGGGCAAATATTGGGGGTGGATGAGTATTGGGGATGGGTGAGTATTGGGGATGGGTGAGTATTGGGGGTGGGTGAGTATTGGGGGTGGGTGAGTATTGGGAGTGGGTGCGTATTGGGGATGGGTGAGTTTTGGGGGTGGGTTAGTATTGAGGGTGGGTGAGTATTGGGAGTGGGTGAGTGGTGAGTATTGGGAGTGGGTGAGTGGTGGGTATTGGGGGTTGGTGAGTGGTGAGTATTGAGGGTGGGGGGCATGGGTGAGTATTGAGGGCGGGTGAGTATTAAGGATGGGTGAGTATTGAAGGTGGGGGGGTGAGTATTGAAGGTGGGTGGGTGAGTATTGAAGGTGGGTGGGTTAGTATTGAAGGTGGGTGAGTAACGAGGGTGGGTGAGTAATGAGGGTGGGTGTGTAACGAGGGTGGATGAGTAACGAGAGTGGGTGAGTATTGAAGGTGGATGAGTATTGAAGGTGGGTGGGTTAGTATTGAGGGTGGGTGAGTATCGAGGATGGGTGAGTATTGAGGGTGGGTGAGTAATGAGGGTGGGTGAGTAACGAGTGTGGGTGAGTAACGAGGGTGGGTGAGTAAAGAAGGTGGGTGAGTATTAAGGGTGGGTGAGTAACAGCACTAGTCCAGTCGGTGTGTTTGAGCACTGTTATCTTTGAGATGACATGTGTACATGGGAAATGAACAATAGAAAATGCTGGGTAATCTCTGGATGTCAGGCACTACAGACGTGGAGGGAGAGAGTCCTTTCATTTCAGGTCAATGGCCTTTTATCAAATAGGAATCATTTTATGGTTTTAACAGGTTTTAAGTAAGAAGAGGTGAGGAATTGGAAGGAACAGGAAAAGAGAAGGCATTACTGTGTAACACCCAGTGACAGGCTAATGTGGCAAATAAAGAAAGGTGGGTGAAGAGGACATGGAAAGGGGAATAGTAGAATCAACGCCAACTGCTGCCATTGAATAGGAAAAGGCAAGAAAATGTTGCATTCAACATTGAAGATGTGACCTACCTGGGGAACGGTAAAGCTGGTGGTTGCTGAAGGCGGTGCTTTATTGTAATGAACCGCAGTGCCAATGGGAATGCTAGTCGCTGCGGAGGATTCCAACCCGTGCAGTTGTTCAAGCTCCATGTGCCGGTACAGCTGCTGCAGCTGGGGGGGTTGAACACTCTGTAACTCTGTGAAGTGATGGTCACCAAATGACTCAAAGTCACCATGGATGTGGTTGCTGGTGTAATCCCAGTAATGGTCGGCTGGTGGGAGCAAGGAAAGGAGAGGGAACTGGATTAAATATTGAGAACCCGAGTGGGGAGAGCTAGACAGGGATAGGGAAATTTTGACTTGGACTTGGAGAACAGGAAGAGAAAGGGAATGATGGTATGGTTAGAGAGAGATGAGAGGGGCAGAGAGGGACAGAGAAAAAATATAGGAGGAAAGAGACAGTGAATAAGAGAGAGAGAGAGAAAGAGAGAGAGGTCAATTTAGAGCCTAGTGTCCCCTACATCCCACCTCACCACCCCAGCCTCACCGCCCCACCCTCCCGCCATGCCCCACCTCGCCCTGCCTCACTGCCCCGGCCCACCTCACCCTGCCCTGCCTTACTGCCCCAGCCCTGCCTCACTTCGCCCTGCCTCATCTCGCCCTGCCTCACCGCCCCACCTCGCTGCCCCACCCTGCCTCTCCGCCCCGGCCCTCCCTCACCTTGCCTGCTCCGCCTCGCCGTGCCTCACCGCCCTGGCCACCCCGCCCTGTCTCACCTCACTGCCCCGCCTCGCCCTGCCTCGCTGCCTCGCCCTGCCCCACCACCCCGCCTCACTGACCCGCCTTGCCCTGCCTCACCGCCTCGCCCTGCCTTACCAGCCCGCCCACCTCGCCTCACCCCGCCTCGCCCTGTCTCATCGCCCTGCCTCACCACCCCGCCTCGCCTCACCACCCCGCCTCGCCTCACCACCCTGCCTCGCCTCACCACCCCGCCTCGCCTCACCACCCCGCCTCGCCCTGCCTCACCGCCCCGCCTCACCGCTCCACCTCGCCCTTCCTTACCGCCCCGCCTTGCCCTGTCTCACCGCCTCGCCCTGCCTCACTGCCCTGCCTCACCGCCCCACCTCACCTCCCCGCGGCCTGCCTCACCGCCCCGCCTCACCGCCCCCGCCTCACCCTCTCTCACCGCCCCGCCTCGCCCTGTCTCACCGCCCCGCCTCACCACCCCGCCTCGCCTCACCACCCCGCCTCGCCCTGCCTTACCGCCCCGCCTCGCCCTGTCTCACCGCCTCGCCCTGTCTCACTGCCCCGCCTCACCGCCCCACCTCACCCCCCCGCGGCCTGCCTCACCACCCCCGCCTCGCCCTGTCTCACCACCCCGCCTCACCACCCCGCCTCGCCTCACCACCCCGCCTCGCCCTGCCTTACCGCCCCGCCTCGCCCTGTCTCACCGCCTCGCCCTGTCTCACTGCCCCGCCTCACCGCCCCACCTCACCCCCCGTGGCCTGCCTCACCACCCCGCCTCGCCCTGCCTTACCGCCCTGCCTTACCGCCCCACCTCACCCCCCCTCGGCCTGCCTCACTGCCCCGCCTCACCGACCCGCCTTGCCCTGCCTCACCACCTTGCCCTGCCTTATCGCCCCACCTCGCCACCCAGCCTCGCCCTGCCTTGCCCTGCCTCACCGCCTCGCCCTGCCTCACCACCTTGCCCTGCATCACCGCCTTGTCTTGTCCTGTATTGTTGTCTTGCCAATATTCTTTTCCTGTCTTGTTATAGAAATATAAAAAGATTTACAGCACAGAAGGGAGTCCATTCGGCTCATTATGTCTGTCCTGTACTGCAGATTAATCCCACGTTCCAGCTCTTTGGCTGTAGCTCTGTAATTTAAGGCTTACATATCTAGGAACTTTATACATGTTCCCAGGGTTTCTGCCTCTACCAGACTTTCAGACAGAGTTCCAGATCCCCACCAACCCCTGGTTAAAAAAAAATTGCTCCACAATCTCCTCCAATCTTTCTACCAATTACTTTAAATCTCTGCCCCTGGTTTTTGACCTTTCTGCCAACACAATAAGGTTCTTCCGAACCATTCTATCTAGACCCTCATCATTTTATGCAACTGGATTAGATTTCCCAGCAGCCTCCTCTTTTACAAAGAAAACAACCCCTATGTAATCTGTCTCATGTCATCAAATCCTCTCTAGAATGGGCTGATCATGAACTGTACGCTGCTGCATTAACCAACTGATCCTGTGAACAGTCGCTCGTTCCATGGTGCCTTTGTTCCTCTGCACCTCTCCGTATTCCACCATTTACTCTATATTCCTTTGCCCTCACCAAATCCATGACCTCAGTCTTTCTGGTGACATTTCATTTGCTACTTTTCTGCCCACCTGACCAATCCTGCAGGCTACACCTTTCTTCCTCACTATAAACCACATGGCCAATTTTTGAAGCATCGGAAGGCTTTTTCATTATGGTCCTGCCATGTAAGTCTAAATCATTCAAAAATCACCAAAAATGAGGGACCCACTAATGATCCCTGTGGAATCCCACAGGAAACAGCCTTCCAGTCACAAAAATACCCATTGATCATTACCCTGTCACTTGTGGTTCCAAAGTGTCACTTTCCCCATGACAGCAATACACAGGATGGGACAGCAATACAGGACGGGACAGCAATATAGGGCAGGACAGCAATATAGAACAGGACAGCAATACACAGGATGGGCCGGCAATACAAGGCAGGACAGCAATACAGAACAGGACAGCAATACACAGGATGGGACAGCAATACAGGACGGGACAGCAATATAGGGCAGGACAGCAATATAGAACAGGACAGCAATACACAGGATGGGACAGCAATATAGGGCGGGACAGCAATACAAGGGTGCAGTCAAACCAGAAATAGAAGGTAGAAAATTAGTGAGTATGGAAGACTGAGGGAACAAAAGCTAGAAAGTAGGCATCAAAGGAATTGTTCAGTATTTAATGACATATACTTCAATGTAAGGAACCTAGTGATAAGGCAGATGAGGGTACATATAGACACATGGATGTATGATATCAAGTCAGAGGGTGGTGGGAATCTGGAACTCACTAACTGAAAGGGTGGTAGAGGTAGAAACCCTCATAATGTTGAAGAAATATTTGGATGTGCACTTGCGATGTCATGGCATACAGGGCTATGGGCCTAGTGCTGGGAAATGGGATTAGAATAGTTAGGTACTTGTTTGCCCAGCCTAGACTCAATGGGCCGAAGGGCCTTTTTCTGTGCTGTGGACCATTTTAACTCTATGACTCGATAATGTCACAGGACAGGACAATGACAAAGTCCTGCATCGGTGTCCTGCCCTGTATTCGTGTCCTGCCCTGCATTGCTGTCCTGCCCTGCGTTGCTGTCCTGCCCTGTATTGTTGTCCTGCTGCATGTTATTTTCCTGCCCTTTATTCTTGTCCTGCCCTGCATTGCGATCAAGGTCTGCATTGCTGTCCCATTCTGCGTTGCTGTCCCGCCCTGTATTGCTGTCTGGTCCTGCATTGCAGAATGGGGCAGCTATGCAGCACTGCACAGTAACGTAGGACTTGACAATAATACTGGACAGGAAAACAACACAGAGCAGGACAACAATATAGGATGGGACAGCAATGCAGGACAGAACAGCAATTCAGGTCAGGAGAATGATACAAGGATGGAGAACAACATAGGGCAGGACAATGATACAGGGCAGGACAACGATACAAGGATGGAGAACAACATAGGGCAGGACAATGATACAGGGCAGGACAACGATACAGGGCAGGGCAATGATACAGGGCAGGACAACGATACAGGGCAGGACAACGATACAGGGCAGGGCAATGACAAAGTCCTATACTGCTGTCCTAACCTGTATTGCTGTCCTGCCCTACATTGCTGTACTGCCCTGTATTGTGGTCCTGCCCTGAATTGTGGTCCTGCCCTGTGTTGTTGAACTGTCCTGCATTGCTGTCCCGTCCTGTATTGGTGTCCTGCCCTGTATTGGTGTCCAGCCCTGTGTCGCTGCCTTGCCCTGCGTTGTTGTCCCGTCCTGAGTAGCTGTCCTGTCCTTTATTGCTCTCCTGTCCTGAATTGCCATCCTGTCTTGTACTGCTGTCCTCCCCTGCGTTGCTGACCTCCCTTGTGTTGCTGACCTGCCCTGTGTTGCAGTTCTGCTCTGAATTGCTGACCTCTCCTGCATTGCTGACCTCTCAAAGAACAAAGAAAAGCACAGCACAGGAACAGGCCCTTCGGCCCTCTAAGCCTGCGCCGATCATATTGCCTGTCAAACTAAAACATTTTGCACTTCCAGGGTCTGTATCCCTCTATTCCCATCCTATTCATGTATTTGTCAAGCTGCCTCTTGAACACCACTGTCGTACCTGCTTCCACCACCTCCTCTGGCAGCGAATTCCAGACACTTACTACCCTCTGCGTAAAAAACTTGCCCCGTACATCTCCTCTAAAGTTTTCTCCTCTCACCTTAAATCTATGTCCCCTAGTAACTGACTCTTCCACCCTGGGAAAAAGCTTCTGACTATCTACTCTGTCCATGCCACTCATAATTTTGTAAACTTCTATCAAGTCGCCCCTTGATCTCTGTCACTCTAGTGAGAACAATCTGAGTTTCTCCAACCTCTCCTCATAGCCAATAACCTCCAGACCAGGCAGCATCCTGGTAAACCTCCTCTGTACCCCCTCCAATGCCTCCATATCATTCTGGTAATGTGGCGACCAGAATTGCACTCAATGTTCCAAGTGTGGCCTAACCAAGGTTCTATACAGCTGCAGCATGACTTCCCAGCTTTTATACTCAATACTTCTGCCGATGAACGCAAGCATGCCATATGCCTTCCTGACTACCTTATCCACTTGTGTTGCCACTTTCAGTGACCTGTGGACCTGAACACCCAGATCCCTCTGCTCATCAATGCACTTAAGGGTTCTGCCATTTACTGTATAATTCCTACCTGTATTAGACCTTCCAAAATGCTTTCCCTCGCATTTGTCCAGATTAAACTCCATTTGCCATTTTTCTGCCCAAGTCTCCAACCGATCTATATCCTGTTGTATCCTTTGACAATCCTCTTCACTATCTGCAACTCCTCCAACCTTAGTGTCGTCTGCAAATTTACTAATTAGCCCGTTACATTTTCCTCCAAATCATTTACGTATACTACAAACAGCAAAGGTCCCAGCACTGATCCCTGCAGAAGACCACTAGTCACAGCTCTCCATTCAGAAAAACACCCTTCCATTGCTACCCTCTGTCTTCTCTGACCAAGCCAATTCTGTATCCATCTTGCCAGCTCTCCTCTGATCTGACTTTACCTTCTGTACCAGTTTGCCATGAGGGACCTTGTCAAAGGTCTTACTGAAATCCATGTAGATAACATCCACTGCCCTTCAATTGTCGATCATCTTTGTCATCTCCTGCATTGCTGACCTCTCCTGCATTGCTGTCCTACCCTACATTGCTGTCTGGTCCTGTATTGCTGTCTGGTCCTGCATTGCAGGATGGGACAGCTACACAGGACAGGACAGCAACCCCGGACCAGACAGTAATGTAGGGCAGGACAGCAACGCAGGGCAGGACCATAATACGGGACAGGAAAACAACACATGGCAGGACAACAATACAGGGCAGGACAACAATGCAGGATGGGACAGCAATGCAGGGCAGGAGAATGATACAAGGCTGGAGAACAATAAAAGGCTGGAGAACAATACAAGGCTGGAGAACGATATAGGACAGGACAACGATACAGGGAAGGACAACACAGGACAGGGCAACAACAAGGTCCGGTATTGCTATCCTGACCTGCATTGCTGTTCTCTCTTGCATTGCTGACCTCCCCTGGATTGCTGTTCTCTCTTGCATTGCTGTCCTCTACTGCACTGCTATCCTGCCCTGTATTGCTGTACCGCCCTGTATTGCAGTCCTACCCTGCACGGCGGTCCTGCCCTGCATTGCAGTCCTGCCCCGCATTATGGTCCTGCGCTATATTGTCGTACTGCCCTGCGTTGCTGTCCTATTCTGCTTTGCTGCCTTGCCCTACACTGCATTGCTGTTCCATTTTTTTATTGCTGTCCTGCATCGTTGGCCTGCCCTATGTTGTTGCCCTGCATTGTGTTTCTGTCTTCCGCAGTATTGTTGTCCTGCCCAGTACTGATGTACTGCCCTGAATTGCTGACCTCTCCTGCACTGCTGACCTCTCCTGCACTTTTGACCTCTCCTGCATTGCTATCCTGTCCTGCGTTGCTGTCCTGTCCTGTGTTGCTGTCCTGTCCTGCAGTGTGTTGTTTTCCTGTCCTGTATTATTGTCCTGGCTTAAGTCCTGCACTCTGTTTCTGTCTTCTGCAGTATTGTTGTCCTACCCTGCACTGCTGTCCTCTCCCGCATTGCTGTCCTCTCTCCTGCATTGCTGTCCACTCCCGCGTTGCTGTCCCCTCCCGCGTTGCTGTCCCCTCCTGCATTGCTGTCCACTCCCGCGTTGCTGTCCCCTCCTGCATTGCTGTCCTCTCCTGCGTTGCTGTCCTGCCCTGTATTTATATCCTGCCCTGCATTGCTGTCCTGCCCTGCATTGCGGTCCTGCCCTGTGTTGGTGTCCAGCCGTGTTGGTGTCCTCTCTTGCATTGCTGTCCTCTCCTGCATTGCTGTTCTGCCCTGAATTGCTGCATGGTTCTGAATTGCAGGGTGTGACCACTACGCAGGACAGGACAGTATCGTAGGGCAGGACTGGACAGTATCGTAGGGCAGGACAGCAATGCAGGGCAGGACAGCAATGCTGGGCAGGACAGGAATACAGGGCAGGACAGGAATGCTGGGCAGGACAGTAATACAGGGTAGGGCAATAATACAGGACAGCAAAACAGCACATGGCAGGACAATAATACAGGCAGGACAGCAGTGGAGGATGGGACAGCAATGTAGAGTAGGTGGACAATGCAAGGCTGGAGAACGATACACAGCAGGACGACGACAAAGTCCTGCATTGCTGTCTTCTCCTGCATTGCTTTTCTGCCCTGTATTGCTGCGCTGCCCTGCATTGCGGTCCTGCCCTGCATTGCTGTCCTGTCCTTTGTCACTGTCCTGCCCTGCGTTGCTATCCTGCCCTGTGTTGCTGACTTGCCCTGCATTGCTGTCCTGCACTGTGTTGCTGTCCTCTCTTGCATTGCGGTCCTCTCCTGCGTTTTTGTCCTCTCCTGCATTGCTGTTCTGCCATGTATTGCTGTCCTACCCTGTGTTGCGGTCCTGCCCTATATTGCTGTCTTGCTCTGCGTTGCTGTCCGGTCCTACATTGCTGTCTTGTCCTGCGTCGCTGACCTGCCCTATATTTATATCCTGTCCTGTATTGGTGTCCTGCCCTATATTGGTGTTCTCCCTGCATTGCAGTCCTGCCCCGCATTGCCGTCCTGTCCTGTATTGCAGGATGGGACAGTTACACAGGACCGGACAGTATTGCACAATGCAGGGCAGGAGAATGATACAAAGCTAGAGAATGATACAGGGCAGGACAACAACACAGGACAGGGCAACAACAAATTCCTGCATAGTTTTTCTGCCCTGTATTGCAGTCATGCCCTGCGTTGCTGTCCTGCCCTGTATTGCTGTCCTGCCATGTGTTGTTTTTCTGTCCTTTATTATTGTCCTGCCCTGCGTTGTGGTCCTGCCCTGCATTGCAGTCCTGCCATGAATTGCGGTCCTGTCCTTTGTCATTGTCCTGCCCTGCATTGTGGCCCTGCCCTGCGTTGCTGTCCTGCCCTGTACTCCTGTCCAGACCTGCGTAGTTGTCCTGAGCTGTACTTCTGTCTTCTGCGGTTTTGCTGTCCTGCCCTGTATTGATGTCCAGCCCTGAATTTCTCTCCTGCCCTGAATTGCTGACCTCTCCTACATTGCTGACCTCTCCTGCACTGCTGTCCTGTCCTGTATTGCTGTCTGGTCATACATTGCAGGATGGGACAGCTATCCAGGACAAGAGAACAATACAGGGCAGGAGAATGATACAAGGCTGGAGAACGATACAGGGCAGGGCAACAACAAGGTCCTGCATTGCTGTCCTCTGCTGCACTGCTGGCCTGCCCTGTATTGTTGACCTGCCCTGTATTCACAGAATCTCAAGTGCAGAAAAGGCCCATTGAGTCTGCACCGACACGTGAGAAATACCTGACCTACCTACCTACTTAATCCCATTTACCAGCACTTGGCCCATAGCCTTGAATGTAATGACGTGCCAAGTGCTCATCCAGGTACTTTTTAAAGGACGTGAGGCAGCCCACCTCCACCACCCTCTCAAGCAGTACATTCCAGGCCGTCACCACCCTCTGGGTAAAAAAGGTTTTCCTCACATTTCCCTTAAACCTCCTGTCTCTCACCTTGAAATTATGTCCCCTCATGACTGACCCTTCAACTCAGGGGAACAGCTGCTCCCTATCCACCCTGTCCATGCCCCTCATAATCTTGAACACCTCGATCAGGTCACCCCTCAGCCTTCTCTGCTCCAATGAAAACAACCCAAGTCTATCCAACCTCTCTTCATAACTTAAATGTTTCATCCTAGGCAACATCCTGGTGAATCTCCTCTGCACCCCCTCCAGTAAAATCACATCCTTCCTATAATGTGGCAAGCAGAACTGCACACAGTACTCCAGCTGTGGCCTCAGCAAGGTTCTATACAACTCCAAACTGACCTCCCTACTTTTGTAATCTATGCCTTGATTGATAAAGGCAAGTGTCCCATATGCCTTTTTCACCACCCCACTAATGTTCCCCCCCGCCTTCAGAGATCGATGGACACACACGCCAAGGTCCCTTTGTTCCTCAGAACTTCCTAGTATCATGCCATTCATTGAATACTTCCTTGTCAAAGTACTCCTTCCAAAGTGTATCACCTCACACTTTTCAGGGTTAAATTCCATCTGTCACTTATCTGCCCATTTGACCATCCTGTCTATATCTTCCTGTAGCCCAAGACACTCAACCTCATTGTTAACCACCCGGCCAATCTTTGCATCATCCGCAAACTTACTAATCCTAACCCCTACATGGTCATCTATATTGTTTATATAAATGACAAATAGGGGACCGAGCACAGAGCCCCGTGGTATGCCACTGGCTTCCAGTCACTAAAGCATCCTTCTGTCATCACCCTCTGTCTCCTACAACTAAGCCAATTTTGAATCCACCTTATCAAATTACCCTGTGTCCCATGTGCATTTGCCTTCTTTATAAGTCTCCAATGTGGGACCTTTTCAAAGGCTTTGCTGAAATCCATATAAACTACATCAACTGCACTACCCTCACCTACACACCTGGTCACCTCCTCAAAAAATTCAATCAAATTTGTTAGGCATGACCTCCCTCTGACAAAGCCATGTTGAGTATCCCTGATCAAACCTTGCCTCTCCAAGTGGAGAAAGATTCTCTCCTTCAGAATTTTCTCCAATAGTTTCCCTACCACTGACGTGAGACTCACTGGCCTGTAGTTCCCTGGCTTATCTCTACAACCCATCTTAAATAGCAGAGCCACATTAGCTGTTCTCCAGTCCTCTGGCATCTCCCCCGTGGCCAGAGAGGAATTAAAAGAGCCCCTGCGATCTTCTCCCTTGCCTCCCTTAGCATTCTGGGACACAAGTCATCTGGACCTGGAGATTTGTCCACTTTTAAGCCTGCCAACACCTCCAATGCCTTGTCATTCCCTTTATCAATTTGCTCAAGAACCTCGTAGTCTCTCTCCCCAAGTTCGATACCTTCATCCTCATTCTCTTGGATGAAGACGGATGCGAAGTTTTCGTTCAACACTCTAGTGATGTCCTCTGGCTTCACCCATAGATTGCCCCCTTGGTCCCTTATGGGCCCTACTCTTTCCCTGGTTATCCTCTTCCCATTGATATAGAATATCTCGGGATTTTCCCTACTTTTACCAGCCAGAATTTTCTCATATCCCCTCTTTGCTTTCCTAATTACTTTCTTAAGCTCCACCCTGCACTTTCTGTACTCCACTAATGCCTCCACTGATTTGCTTCCCTTGTACCTGCTAAAAGCCTCTTTTCCTTCTCATCGTAACCTGAATATCTCTGGTAATCCATGGTTCTCTGGGCTTGTTACTCCTTCCTATCACCCTAGAGGGAACATGTTGAGCCTGTACCCTCCCCGTTTCCTTTTTGAACAACTCCCACTGCTCCTCTGTAGATTTCCCCACAAGTACCTGTTCCCAGTCTACCTTGGCCAGATCTTGCCTCATTTTACTAAAATCTACTCTCCCCCAATCCAAAACATTTTTTTGCAACTTGGCTATTTCTTTGTCCAGAACAACTTAAACCATGTTGTGATCGCTATCACTAAAAGTTCCATCTCAGCCACCCGTCCGGTTTCATTCCCCAGAACTAGGTCTAGCACTGCGCTGACCCTTGTTGAACCCTCTACATATTGACCAAAAAGGTTCTCCTGTACACATTTCAAGAAATCTACTCCATCCAAGCCCTTAACACTATGTCTATCCCAATTAATGTTGGGAAAGTTGAAATCACCTAATATAATTAACCTATTGTTATTGTTTATACACACCTGTCCTGCATTGCTGACCTCTCCGGAATTGCTGTCCTGCCCTGTGTTGTGGTCCTGCTCTGCATTGTTGTCCTCTCCTGTGTTGCTGTCCTGTCCTGTATTACTGTCCTGCCCTGCATTGCTGTCTTACCCTGTGTTGCTGTCCTGTCCTGTATTACTGTCCTGCTGTGTTGCTGTCCCATCCTGCAATGCTGTCCTGCCCTGTATTGCCATCCTCTCCTGCCTTGCTGTCCTCTCCTGCCTTGCTGTCCTCTCCTGCCTTGCTGTCCTCTTCTGCATTGCTATCCTCCCTTGCCTTGCTGTCCTCTCCTGCCTTGCTGTCCTCTCCTGCCTTGCCATCCTCCCTTGCATTGCTGTCCTGCCCTGTATTGTTGTCCTCCCTTGCATTGCTGTCCTGCCCTGTATTGCTATCTGGTCCTGTATTGTAGAATGGGACAGCTATGCAGGACTGGACAGCAATCCAGGACCAGACAGTAACATAGGGCAGGACAGCAATACAGGGCAGGACAAAAATACAGTATGGGACAGAATAGCGATGCAGGGCAGGTGAACGATGTAGGGCAAGAGAACGATACGGGGCAGGAGAATGACACAAGGTTTTGAATGATACAGGGCAGGACAACACAGGATAGGCCAACGACAAAGTCCTGTACTGTTGTCCTGCCCTGTATTGATGTTCTGCCCTGTATTGCTGTCCTGCCCTGCATTGCAATCCTGCCCTGCATTGCAGTCCTGCCCTTTGTCATTGTATTGGTGTGCTACAGTGTATTGGTGTCCTGCCCTGTGTTGCTGTCCAGCCCTGCATAGCCTTCCTGCCCTGCACTGCTGTCCTGCCCTGTGTTGCTCTGCATTGCTGTCCTGCCCTGCTTTGTTGTCCTGTCCTGCTTTGCTGTCCTGCCCTGCGTTGCTATCCTGCCCTGTGTTGCTGTCCTGTCCTGCGTTGCTGTCCTGTCCTGCATTGCTGACCTGTCCTGCATTGCTGTCCTGCCCTGCGTGGCTGTCCTCTCCTGCATTGCAGGATGGGACAACTACGCAGGACAGGACAGCAACCCAGGACTGGACAGTAATGTAGGCAGGACAGCAACGCAGGATGGAACAGGAATGCAAGGCAGCTGAATGAAGGGCAGGGGAACAATACAGGGCAGGATAACAACCCAGAGCAGCGCAACGACAAAGTCTTGCATTGCTGTCCTGAACTGTATTGTTGTCACACCCTGTAATGCTGTCTCGCCCATATTGTTGTCCTGCCCTGCATTGCAGTCCTGACCTACATTGCTGTCCTGCCCCGCATTGCTGTCCTGTCCTTTGTCATTGTCCTGCCCTGAGTTGCTGTCCTGCCGTATGTTGTTTTCCTATCCTGCATTGCTGACCTCTCCTGCATTGCTGTCTAATGCTGCATTGCAGGACAGGACAGCTACGCAGGACCAGACAGGAACCCAGTACTGGACGGCAATACAGGGCAGGACAGCAACACAGGGCAGATCAACAACGCAGGGCAGGACAATAATACAGGATAGGAAAATAACATATGGCAGGACAATACAGGGTGGGGCAGCAACGCAGGAGAGAGCAGCAATGCAGGGCAGGTGAACGATGCAGCGCTGGAGAATGTTATAAGGCAGAACAACACCAGAGGGCAGGGCAACGACAAAGTCCTACATTGCTGTCCCGCCCTGCATTGTTGTCCTGCCCTGTGTTGTTCTCCTGCCCTGCGTTGTGGTTCCGCCCATTGTTGTTGTCCTGCACTGTATTGTGGGTCTGTCCTGTGATGTGGCTCTGCCCTGTGTTGTGGCTCTGCCCTGTCGTCGGTTAGTGGCCTGTCCTCGATTGCAGTCCTTCCCTGTATCCTCTTCTATATGGTTGTCCTCTTCTATATGGTTGTCCTGTCCTGTGTTGTTGTCCTGCCCTGTGTTGTGGTTCAGTCCTGTGTTGTGGCTCTGTCCTGTGTTGTGGTTCTGTCATTTATTGTTATCCTGCCCTGTTTTTTGGTTGTGCCCGATGTGGTTGTCCTGCCCTGTGTTGTGGATCAGTCTTGTGTTGTGGTTCTGCCCTGTGTTGTGGCTCTGGACTGCCATGTTGAAGCTCCACCCTGCCCTATGCTGTGGTTCTGCCCTGTGTTGTTGTCCTGCCCTCTGTTGTTGTTCTGCCCTGTGTTGTGACTCTACCCTGTCAGCTGCTATTTTCCTGTTGTCTGGTAATGGCATGTCCTGCCCTATATCGCTCTCCAGCCCTGCATCGTTCTCCTGCCCTGCATCACCCTACTGCCCTGTATCGCTTTCCTGCCCTATATCGCTCTCCTGCCCTGTATCGCTCTCCTGCCCTGTATCGCTCTCCTGCCCTGTCCTCTTCTGTAAGTTTGTCATGTCCTGTTTTGTTGTCCTGTCCTGTGACGTGGCTCTGCCCCATCTTGTGTCGTCACTCTGCCCTGTGTCGTGGCTCTGCCCTGTCCTGTGTCGTGGCTCTGTCCCGTCCTGTGTCGTGGCTCTGCCCCATCTTGTGTTGTCACTCTGCCGTGTCGTGGCTCTGCCCTGTCCTGCGTCGTCGCTCTGCCCCGTCCTGTGTCGTCGCTCTGCCCCATCTTGTGTCGTCACTCTGCCCCATCCTGTGTCGTGGCTCTGTCCTGTCCTGTGTCATGGCTCTGCCCCATCTTGTGACGTCACTCTGCCCCGTCCTGTGTCGTGGCTCTGTCCTGTCCTGTGTCGTGGCTCTGTCCTGTCCTGCGTCGTCGCTCTGCCCCATTTTGTGTCGTCACTCTGCCCTGTGTCGTGGCTCTGCCCTGTGTCGTGGCTCTGCCCTGTGTCGTGGCCCTGTCCTGCGTCGTGGCTCTGCCCTGTCCTGCATCGTGGCTCTGCCCTGTGTCGTGGCTCTGCCCTGTGTCGTGGCTCTGCCCTGTCCTGCGTCGTGGCTCTGCCCTGTCCTGTGTCGTGGCTCTGCCCTGTGTCGTGGCTCTGCCCTGTCCTGCGTCGTGGCTCTGCCCTGTGTCGTGGCTCTGCCCTGTGTCGGGGCTCTGCCCTGTGTCGTGGCTCTGCCCTGTCCTGCGTCGTGGCTCTGCCCTGTGTCGTGGCTCTGCCCTGTGTCGTGGCTCTGCCCTGTCCTGCGTCGTGGCTCTGCCCTGTGTCGTGGCTCTGCCCTGTGTCGTGGCTCTGCCCTGTACTGCGTCGTGGCTCTGCCTTCTGTTGTGGTTTCGCCCTGTGTTGTCCTGTCTTGTGTTGTGGCTTCGCCCTGTGTCGTGGCTCTGTCCTGTCCTGTGTCGTCACTCTGCCCCATCTTGTGTCGTGGCTCTGCCATGTGTTGTGGTTCTGCCATGTGTCATGGTTCCGTCCTAATTTGTGGCTCTGTGGTGTCCCATGTCATAGCTTCGCCCTGCCCAGTGTCGTGGCTCTGCACTGCTCTGTGTTGTGGCTCTGCCCTGTCATCTGCTATTGTCCTGTCGTTTGTTAAAGGCCTGTCCTCGATTGCTCTCCAGCCCTGAATCGCACTCCAGCCCTGTGTCGCACTCCAGCCCTGAATCGCACTCCAGCCCTGTATCGCTCTCCAGCCCTGTATCGCTCTCCAGACCTGTATCGCTCTCCTGCCCTGTCCTCTTCAGTATGTTTGTCATGTCCTGTTTTGTTGTCCTGCCCTGTGTAGTGGCTCTGCCCTGTCCTGTGTCGTCGCTCTGCCCCATCTTGTGTCGTCACTCTGCCCTGCGTCGTCGCTCTGCCCCGTCCTGTGTCGTCACTCTGCCCTATCTTGTGTCGTCGCTCTGCCCCGTCCTGTGTCGTGGCTCTGTCCTGTCCTGTGTCGTCACTCTGCCCCGTCCTGTGTCGTGGCTCTGTCCTGTCCTGTGTCGTCACTCTGCCCTGTGTTGTCGCTCTGCCCCATCCTGTGTCGTCACTCTGCCCCGTCCTGTGTCGTCACTCTGCCCCATCTTGTGTCGTCACTCTGCCCCATCTTGTGTCGTCACTCTGCCCCGTCCTGTGTCGTCACTCTGCCCCGTCCTGTGTCGTCACTCTGCCCCATCTTGTGTCGTCACTCTGCCCCGTCCTGTGTCATGGCTCTGTCCTGTCCTGTGTCGTCACTCTGCCCCATCTTGTGTCGTCACTCTGCCCTGTGTCGTGGCTCTGCCCTGTGTCGTGGCTCTGCCCTGTGTCGTGGCCCTGTCCTGCGTCGTGGCTCTGCCCTGTCCTGTGTCGTGGCTCTGCCCTGTCCTGCGTCGTGGCTCTGCCCTGTCCTGCGTCGTGGCTCTGCCCTGTGTCGTGGCTCTGCCCTGTCCTGCGTCGTGGCTCTGCCCTGTGTCGTGGCTCTGCCCTGTGTCGTGGCTCTGCCCTGTCCTGTGTCATGGCTCTGCCCTGTGTCGTGGCTCTGCCCTGTGTCGTGGCTCTGCCCTGTCCTGCGTCGTGGCTCTGCCCTGTCCTGCGTCGTGGCTCTGCCCTGTGTCGTGGCTCTGCCCTGTCCTGCGTCGTGGCTCTGCCCTGTGTCGGGGCTCTGCCCTGTGTCGTGGCTCTGCCCTGTCCTGCGTCGTGGCTCTGCCCTGTGTCGTGGCTCTGCCCTGTGTCGTGGCTCTGCCCTGTCCTGCGTCGTGGCTCTGCCTTCTGTTGTGGTTTCGCCCTGTGTTGTCCTGTCCTGTGTTGTGGCTTCACCCTGTGTCGTGGCTCAGTCCTGTCCTGCGTCGTCGCTCTGCCCCATCTTGTGTCGTGGCTCTGTCCTGTCCTGTGTCGTCACTCTGCCCCATCTTGTGTCGTGGCTCTGCCATGTGTTGTGGTTCTGCCATGTGTCATGGTTCCGTCCTAATTTGTGGCTCTGTGGTGTCTCATGTCATAGCTTCGCCCTGCCCAGTGTCGTGGCTCTGCACTGCTCTGTGTTGTGGCTCTGCCCTGTCATCTGCTATTGTCCTGTCATTTGTTAAAGGCCTGTCCTCGATTGCTCTCCAGCCCTGAATCGCACTCCAGCCCTGTGTCGCACTCCAGCCCTGAATCGCACTCCAGCCCTGTATCGCTCTCCAGCCCTGTATCGCTCTCCAGACCTGTATCGCTCTCCTGCCCTGTCCTCTTCAGTATGTTTGTCATGTCCTGTTTTGTTGTCCTGCCCTGTGTAGTGGCTCTGCCCTGTCCTGTGTCGTCGCTCTGCCCCATCTTGTGTCGTCGCTCTGCCCCATCTTGTGTCGTCACTCTGCCCTGCGTCGTCACTCTGCCCCGTCCTGTGTCGTCGCTCTGCCCCATCTTGTGTCGTCACTCTGCCCCATCTTGTGTCGTCACTCTGACCCATCTTGTGTCGTCACTCTGCCCTGCGTCGTCGCTCTGCCCCGTCCTGTGTCGTCACTCTGTCCTGTGTCGTCACTCTGCCCCGTCCTGTGTCGTCACTCTGTCCTGTGTCGTCACTCTGCCCCATCTTGTGTCGTCACTCTGCCCTGCGTCGTCGCTCTGCCCCGTCCTGTGTCGTCGCTCTGCCCCATCTTGTGTCGTCACTCTGCCCCATCTTGTGTCTTCACTCTGCCCCATCTTGTGTCGTCACTCTGCCCTGCGTCGTCGCTCTGCCCCGTCCTGTGTCGTCACTCTGTCCTGTGTCGTCACTCTGCCCCGTCCTGTGTCGTGGCTCTGTCCTGTCCTGTGTCGTCACTCTGCCCCGTCCTGTGTCGTGGCTCTGTCCTGTCCTGTGTCGTCACTCTGCCCTGCGTCGTCGCTCTGCCCCGTCCTGTGTCGTCGCTCTGCCCCATCTTGTGTCGTCACTCTGCCCCATCTTGTGTCGTCACTCTGCCCCATCTTGTGTCGTCACTCTGCCCTGCGTCGTCGCTCTGCCCCGTCCTGTGTCGTCACTCTGTCCTGTGTCGTCACTCTGCCCCGTCCTGTGTCGTGGCTCTGTCCTGTCCTGTGTCGTCACTCTGCCCCGTCCTGTGTCGTGGCTCTGTCCTGTCCTGTGTCGTCACTCTGCCCTGTGTCGTCGCTCTGCCCCATCTTGTGTCGTCACTCTGCCCCATCTTGTGTCGTCACTCTGCCCCGTCCTGTGTCGTCACTCTGCCCCATCTTGTGTCGTCACTCTGCCCCATCTTGTGTCGTCACTCTGCCCCATCTTGTGTCGTCACTCTGCCCCGTCCTGTGTCGTGGCTCTGCCCCGTCCTGTGTCGTCACTCTGCCCCATCTTGTGTCGTCACTCTGCCCCGTCCTGTGTCGTGGCTCTGCCCCGTCCTGTGTCGTCGCTCTGCCCCATCTTGTGTCGTCACTCTGCCCCGTCCTGTGTCGTGGCTCTGCCCCATCCTGTGTCGTCACTCTGCCCCGTCCTGTGTCGTCGCTCTGCCCCATCTTGTCTCGTCACTCTGCCCCGTCCTGTGTCGTCACTCTGCCCTGTGTCGTCGCTCTGCCCCATCTTGTGTCGTCACTCTGCCCCATCTTGTGTCGTCACTCTGCCCCATCTTGTGTCGTCACTCTGCCCCGTCCTGTGTCGTCACTCTGCCCTGCGTCATCACTCTGCCCCGTCCTGTGTCGTCACTCTGCCCCATCTTGTGTCGTCACTCTGCCCCGTCCTGTGTCGTGGCTCTGCCCCGTCCTGTGTCGTCGCTCTGCCCCATCTTGTGTCGTCGCTCTGCCCCATCTTGTGTCGTCACTCTGCCCCGTCCTGTGTCGTGGCTCTGCCCCGTCCTGTGTCGTCGCTCTGCCCCATCTTGTGTCGTCACTCTGTCCTGTCCTGCGTCGTTGCTCTGCCCCATCTTGTGTCGTGGCTCTGACCATCTTGTGTCGTCGCTCTGCCCCATCTTGTGTCGTCACTCTGCCCTGTGTCGTCGCTCTGCCCCATCTTGTGTCGTCACTCTGCCCTGTGTCGTCACTCTGCCCTGTGTCGTCACTCTGCCCTGTCCTGTGTCGTCACTCTGCCCCATCTTGTGTCGTGGCTCTGTCCTGTCCTGTGTCGTGGCTCTGTCCTGTCCTGTGTCGTCGCTCTGCCCCATCTTGTGTCGTCACTCTGCCCCGTCCTGTGTCGTCGCTCTGCCCCGTCCTGTGTCGTCGCTCTGCCCCATCTTGTGTCGTCACTCTGCCCCGTCCTGTGTCGTGGCTCTGCCTCATCCTGTGTCGTGGCTCTGCCCCGTCCTGTGTCGTCGCTCTGCCCTGTGTTGTTGTCCTGTCCTGTGTTGTGGCTTTGTCCTGTGTTGTTGTCCTGCCCTGTGTTGTGGCTTTGTCCTGTGTTGTTGTCCTGCCCTGTGTTGTGGTTCCGCCCTCTGTTGTTGCCCTATGTCGTGGCTCCATCCTGTGTTGTGGTTCTGCCCTGTGTTGTTGTCCTGCCCTGTGTTGTGGTTCCACCCTGTGTTATTCCGTGCTGCATTGTGATACTGCCCTGTTGTCTGGTATTGTCCGGTTGTCTGTTAATGGCCTGTCCTCGATTGCTGTCCTGCCGTGTATCGCTCACCTGCCCTGTATCGCTCACCTGCCCTGTATCACACTCCTACCCTTCATCTTCAGTGTGGTTGTCATGTCCTGTGTTGTTGTCCTGTCCTGTGTTGCTACTCTGTCCTGTGTTGTGGCTCTGCCCTCTGTTGTGGCTCTGCCCTGTGTTGTGGCTCTGTCCTGTGTCGTGGTTCTCTCCTGTGTCGTGACTCTGCCCTCTGTTGTGGCCCGGCCCTGTGTGTGGTTTAGCACTGTGTTGTTGTCCTGTCCTGTGTTGTGGCTCTTCCCTGTGTTGAGGCTCTGTCGAGTGTTGTGGCCCTGCCCTTTGGTGTGCTGCTGTCCTGCCGTCTATTAATGGCCTATCCTCGATTGCTGTCCTGCCCAGTATCACTCTCCAGCCTGTATCGCTCTCCTGCCCTTTCCTCTCCGGTGTAGTTGTCCTGTCCTCTGTCATTATCCTGTCTTGTATTGTTCTCCTGTCCTGAGTTCTGGCTCCGTCCTGTGTTCCGGCTCTGCCCTGTGTTCTGGCTTTGCCCTGTGTTGTGGCTCTGTCCTGTGTTGTGGCTCTGCCCTGTGTCGTTGTCCTGCCCTATGTTGTGATTCTGCCCTATGTTGATGTCCTGCCCTCTGTTGTCCTGCCTTGTGTTGTGGTTCTCCCCTGTGTAATGGCTCTGCCCTGTGTTGTTCTCCTGCCCTGTGTTGTGATTCTGCCCTGTGTTGTGGTTCTGCCCTCTGTTGTAGTTCTGCCCTGGGTGGTTGTCCTGACCTGTGTTGTTGTCCTGCCTTGTGTTGTGGTTCTCCCCTGTGTTGTGATTCTGCCCTGTGTTGTTGTCCTGCCCTGTGTTGTTGTCCTGCCCTGTGTTGTGATTCTGCCCTCTGTTGTTGTCCTGCCCTGTGTGGTTGTCCTGCCCTGTGATGTTGTCCTGCCCTGTGTTATTGTCCTGCCCTGTGTTATTGTCCTGCCCTGTGTTGTACTGCCTTGTGTTGTTGTACTGCCTTGTGTTGTGGTCCTGCCCTGTGTTGTGGTCCTGCCCTGTGTTCTGGCTCTGCCCGGTCTTGTGGCTCTGTCCTGTGTTGTGGCTCTGTCCTGTGTTGTGGCTCTGTCCTGTGTTGTGGCTCTGTCCTATGTTGTGCTTTGTGCTCTGTTGTGGTTCGGTCCTGTGTTTTGGGTCTGTCCGTTTCTGTGGCTCTGTCCTGTATTGATATCCATCACTGTATTGCTGTCCTACCCTGTCTTGTGGCTCGGCCCTTTGTTGTGGCTCGGCCCTTTGTTGTGGCTCGGCCCTTTGTTGTGGCTCGGCCCTTTGTTGTGGCTCGGCCCAGTGGTTTGGCTCGACCATGTGTGATGGCTCGGCTCTGCGTTGTTGTCCTGCGCTGTATTGTTGCTCTGCCCTGCGTCGTGGCTCTGCCCTGGGTCGTGGCTCCACCCTGTGTCATGGCTCCGCTCTGTGTCATGGCTCCGCCCTGTGTCGTGGCCCTGCCCTGTGTCGTTATTCATCCTTGTGTTGTGGCTCTGTCCTGTGTTGTTTTCCTGCCCATTATTGCTGTCCTGTCATGTGTTGTGGCTCTGCCCTGTGTCGTGGCTGTGTCCTGTCCTGTGTCGTGGCTGTGCCCTGATATGTGGTCCTGCCCTGTGTTGTGGCTCTACCCTGTGTTGTTGCCCTGCCCTGTATTGTTGTCCTGCCCTGTGTTGTGGCTCTGCCCTGTGTTGTTGTGCTGTATTGTATTGTTGTCCTGCCCTATGTTGTGGCTCTGCACTGTGTTGTGGCTCTGCCCTGTGTTGTTGTGCTGCACTGTATGATTGTCCTGTCCTGTGTTGTGGCTCTACCCTGTGTTGTGGCTCTGCCCTGTCGTCTCGTGTCATTCTGTTGCCTGTTAATGGCCTGTCCTCGATTGCCATCCTGCCCTGGATCACTCTCCTGCCCTGTATCGCTCTCCTGTCCTGACCTCTATTGTATGGTTGTCCTGTCCTGTTTTCAGGCTCTGTCCTGTGTTCTGCTCTGCCCTGTGTTCTGCTCTGCCCTGTGTTGTTATCCTGCCCTGTGTTGAGGCTCTGTCCTTTGTTGTGGCTCTATCCTGTGTTGTGACTCTCCCCTGTCATCTGCTGGATTCCAGTTCTCTGTTAATGCCCTGTCCTCAATTGCTGTCCTGCCCTATATCGCTCTCCTGCCCTGTATCATTCTCCTACCGTGACCTCTTCTTTATGGATATCCTGTCCTGCATTGTGGTCCTGCCCTGTGTTGTGGCTCTGCGCTGTGTCGTGTTGCCACCCTGTGTTGTTGTCCTGCCCTGTGTCGTGGCTCTGCCCTGGGTCATGGCTCCGCCCTGTGTCGTGGCTCCACCCTGTCGTGGCCCTGCCCTGTGTCGTTGATCATCCTTGTGTTGTGGCTCTGTCCTGTGTTGTTTTGCTGCCCATTATTGTTGTCCTGTCATGTGTCGTGGCTCTGCCCTGTGTCGTGGCTCTGCCCTGTGTCGTGGCTGTGTCCTGTCCTGTGTCGTGACTCTGCCCTGGTATGTGGTCCTGCCCTGTGTTGTGGCTCTGCCCTGTGTTGTTGTGCTTCACTGTATTGTTGTCCTGCCCTGTATTGTTGTCCTGCCCTGTGTTGTTGTCCTGCCCTGTATTGTTGTCCTGCCCTGTGTTGTTGTACTGCCCTGTATTGTTGTCCTGCCCTGTGTTGTGGCTCTGCCCTGTGTTGTGCTGCAATGCATTGTTGTCCTGCCCTGTGTTGTGGCTCTACCCTGTATTGTGGCGTTACCCTGTGTTGTGGCTCTGGGCTGTGTCATGTTTCCAACCTGTGCTTTTTTCTTGCAGAGTGTTGCTCTCCTGCCCTGCATTGCCCTACTGCCCTGGGTCGCTCTCCTGCCTTGTCCTCTTCTGTACGGTTGTCCTGTCCTGTGTTGTTTTCCTTTCCTGTGTAGTTGTCCTGTCCTGTGTTTTTGTCCTTTCCTGTCATCTGGCTCTGCCCTGTGTTTTGGCTCTGTCCTGTGTTGTGGCTCTGCCCTGTGTTTTGGCTCTGTCCTGTGTTCTGGCTCTGCCCTGTGTTTTGGCTCTGTCCTGTGTTCTGGCTCTGCTCTGTGTTGGTCTCCTGTCCTGTGTTGTGGTTCTGACCTGTGTTGTGGCTCTCTCCTGAGTTGTGGTTTGTCTTGTGTTGTGCTTCTGTCCTGTCTTGTGGTTCTGTCCTGTGTTTTGGCTTTGTCCTGTGTTGATGTCCTGCTCTGTGTTGTTCTCCTGACCAATGTTGTGGTTGTGCCCTGTGTTGTGGTTCCGCCCTGTGTTGTTGTCCTGCACTGTGTTGTAGTTCTGTCCTATATTGTGGCTCTGCCCTGTGTTGTGGCTCTGCCCTGTGTTGTTGTCCTGCCCTGTGTTGTTGTCCTGCCCTGTGTTGTGGCTCTGCCCTGTGTTGTGGCTCTGCCCTGTGTTGTTGTCCTGCCCTGTGTTGTTGTCCTGTCCTGTGTTGTGGCTCTGTCCTGTGTTGTGGCTCTGCCCTGTGTTGTTGTCCTGCCCTGTGTTGTTGTCCTGTCCTGTGTTGTGGCTCTGCCCTGTCGCCAGCTGTTGTCGTGACATCTGTTAATGCCATGTCCTCGATTGTTGTCCTGCCCTGTATTGCTCTCCAGCCCTGTAACACTCTCCAGGCCTGTCCTCTTCTGCATGGTTATCCTGTCCTGAGTTGTTGTCCTGCCCTGTGTTGTGCTTCTGCCCTGTGTTGTGGATCTGCGCTGTGTTGTTGTCCTGCCCTGTGTTGTGGCTCTGACCTGTCTTGTGATTTGTCCTGTGTTGTGGCTCTGTCCTGTATTTTGGTTCTGTCCTGTGTTGGGGTACTGCTCTGTGTTGTTGTCCTGACCTGTGTTGTGGTTGCACCCTGTGTTGTTGTCCTGCACTGTGTTGTTGTCCTGTGCTGTGTTGTGGTTGCGCCCTGTGTTGTGACTCTGCCCTGTGTTGTCCTGCCCTGTGTTGTGGCTCTGCCTTGTGTTCTGGCTCTGTCCTCTGTTGTGGCTCTGCCCTGTCGTCTGCTGGAGTCCGTTTGTCTGTTAATGGCCTGTCCTCAATTGCCCTCCTGCCTTGGATCGTTCTCCTGCCATGTGACGCTCTCCTGCCCTCTCCTTTTCTGTATCGATGTCTTGTCCTGTGTTGTTGTCATGGCCTGTATTGTGGCTCTGCCCTGTGTTGTGGCTCTGCCCTGTCATCTGGTGTCATCCTGTCGCCTGTAAATGGCCTGTCCTTGATTGCCCTCCTGCCCTGGATCACTCTCCTGACCTGTCCTCTTTTGTATGGTTGTCCTGTCCTGTTTTCAGTCTCTGCCCTGTGTTGTGGCTCTGCCCTGTGTTCTGCCTCTGCCCTGTGCTGTTATCCTGCCCTGTGTTGTGGCTCCGCACTGTGTTGTTCTCCTTTCCTGTGTTGTGGCTCTGTCCTTTGTTGTGGCTCTGTCCTTTGTTGTGACTCTGCCCTGTCGTCTGCTGTAGTCTGGTTGTCTGTTAATAGCCTGTCCTCAATTGCTGTCCTGCCCTATATCGCTCTCCTGCCCTGTATCATTCTCCTACCCTGTCCTCTTCTGTATGGTTATCCTGTCCTGTGTTGTGGACCTGCCCTGTGTTGTGGCCCTGACCGGTCTTGTGATTTGTCCTGTGTTGTGGCTCTGTCCTGTATTTTGGCTCTGCCCTGTGTTGATGTCCTGCTCTGTGTTGTTGTCCTGACCTGTGTTGTGGTTGCGCCCTGTGTTGTGTTTCCGCCCTGTGTTGTTGTCCTGCCTTGTGTTGTGGCTCTGCCTTGTGTTGTGGCTCTGTCCTGTGTTGCGGCTCTGCCCTGTCGTCTGCTATTGTTGTGACGTCTGTTAATGTCTTGTTCTCGATTGCCCTCCTGCCCTGGATCGCTCTCCTGCCCTCTCCTCTTCTGTATGGATGTCTTGTCCTGTGTTGTTGTCCTGCCTTGTGTTGTGGCTCTGCCTTGTGTTCTGGCTCTGTCCTCTGTTGTGGCTCTGCCCTGTCGTCTGCTGGAGTCCGTTTGTCTGTTAATGGCCTGTCCTCAATTGCCCTCCTGCCTTGGATCGTTCTCCTGCCATGTGACGCTCTCCTGCCCTCTCCTTTTCTGTATCGATGTCTTGTCCTGTGTTGTTGTCATGGCCTGTATTGTGGCTCTGCCCTGTGTTGTGGCTCTGCCCTGTCATCTGGTGTCATCCTGTCGCCTGTAAATGGCCTGTCCTTGATTGCCCTCCTGCCCTGGATCACTCTCCTGACCTGTCCTCTTTTGTATGGTTGTCCTGTCCTGTTTTCAGTCTCTGCCCTGTGTTGTGGCTCTGCCCTGTGTTCTGCCTCTGCCCTGTGCTGTTATCCTGCCCTGTGTTGTGGCTCCGCACTGTGTTGTTCTCCTTTCCTGTGTTGTGGCTCTGTCCTTTGTTGTGGCTCTGTCCTTTGTTGTGACTCTGCCCTGTCGTCTGCTGTAGTCTGGTTGTCTGTTAATAGCCTGTCCTCAATTGCTGTCCTGCCCTATATCGCTCTCCTGCCCTGTATCATTCTCCTACCCTGTCCTCTTCTGTATGGTTATCCTGTCCTGTGTTGTGGACCTGCCCTGTGTTGTGGCCCTGACTGGTCTTGTGATTTGTCCTGTGTTGTGGCTCTGTCCTGTATTTTGGCTCTGCCCTGTGTTGATGTCCTGCTCTGTGTTGTTGTCCTGACCTGTGTTGTGGTTGCGCCCTGTGTTGTGTTTCCGCCCTGTGTTGTTGTCCTGCCTTGTGTTGTGGCTCTGCCTTGTGTTGTGGCTCTGTCCTGTGTTGCGGCTCTGCCCTGTCGTCTGCTATTGTTGTGACGTCTGTTAATGTCTTGTCCTCGATTGCCCTCCTGCCCTGGATCGCTCTCCTGCCCTCTCCTCTTCTGTATGGATGTCTTGTCCTGTGTTGTTGTCCTGCCTTGTGTTGTGGCTCTGCCTTGTGTTGTGGCTCTGTCCGGTGTTGCGGCTCTGCCCTGTCGTTTGGTGTCATCTTGTCGCCTGTTAATGTCCTGTACTCGATTGCCCTCCTGCCTTGGATCACTCTCCTGTCCTGTCCTCTTTTATATGGTTGTCCTGTCCTGTTTTCAGGCTCTGTCCTGTATTCTGCCTCTGCCCTGTCTTGTTATCCTGCCTGTGTTGTGGATCTGCCCTGTGTTGTTCTCCTTTCCTGTGTTGTGGCTCTGTCCTTTGTTGTGGCTCTATCCTGTGTTTTGACTCTCCCCTGTCGTCTGCTGGAGCCCAGTTGTCTGTTAATGGCCTGTCCTCGATTGCTGTCCTGCCCTATATCGCTCTCCTGCTCTGTATCATTCTCCTACCGTGACCTCTTCTTTATGGATATCCTGTCCTAAGTTGTGGTCCTGCCCTGTGTTGTGGCTCTGCCCTGTGTTGTGGCTCTACCCTGTGTTGTGGCTCTGCGCTGTGTCATGTTTCCACCCCGTGTTGTTGTCTTGCACTGTGTTGCTCTCCTGCCCTGCATTGCCCTCCTGCCCTGGGTCGCTCTCCTGCCTTGTCCTCTTCTGTACGGCTGTCCTGTCCTGTGTTGTTGTCCTTTCCTGTGTTGTTGTCCTGTCCTGTGTTGTTGTCCTGTCTTGTCCTCTGGCTCTGCCCTGTGTTTTGGCTCCGCCCTGTGTTGTGGCTCCGCCCTGTGTTGTGGCTCTGCCCTGTGTTGTTGTCCTGTCCTGTGTTGTGGTTCTGACCTGTGTTTTGGCTTTGTCCTGTGTTGATGTCCTGCACTGTGTTGGAGTTCTGTCCTATATTGTGGCTCTGCCCTGTGTTGTGGCTCTGCCCTGTGTTGTTGCCCTGCCCTGTGTTGTGGCTCTGCCCTGTCGCCTGCTGTTGTCGTGACGTCTGTAAATGCCCTGTCCTCGATTGTTGTCCTGCCCTGTATTGCTCTCCTGCCCTGTAACACTCTCCAGCCCTGTCCTCTTCTGCATGGTTATCCTGTCCTGAGTTGTTGTCCTGCCCTATGTTGTGCCTCTGCCCTGTGTTGTGGCTCTGCACTGTGTTGTTGTCCTGCCCTGTGTTGTGGCTCTGCCCTGTCGTCTGCTGTTGTCCTGTTGTCTGTTAATGCCCTGTCCTCGACTGTTGTCCTACCCTGTATCGCTCTCCTGCCCTGTATCGGTCTCCTGCCCTGTCTTCTTCGGTATGGTTGTCCTGTCATGTGTTCAGGCTCTGCCATGTGTTCTGGCTCTGCCCTGTGTTGTTATCCTGCCCTGTGTTGTGGCCTTGCCCTGTGTTGTTCTCCTGTCCTGTGTTGTGGCTCTGTCCTGTGTTGTGGCTCTATCCTGTCGTGACTCTGCCCTGTCGTCTGCTGTAGTCCAGTTGTCTCTTAATGGCCTGTCCTCAATTGCTGTCCTGCCCTATATTGCTCTCCTGCCCTGTATCGTTCTCCTACCCTGTCCTCATCTGTATGGTTAACCTGTCCTGTGTTGTTGTCCTGCCCTGTGTTGTGGCGCGGCCCTGTGTTGTGTCTCTGTGCTGTGTCTCTGTGCTGTGTCGTGCTTCCACCCTGTGTTGTCCTGCACTATGATGCTCTCCTGTCCTGCATTGCCTTCCTGCCCTGGGTTGCTCTCCTGCCTTGTCCTCTTCTGTACGGTTGTCCTTTCCTGTGTAGTTGACCTGTCCCGTGTTCTAGCTCTGCCCTGTGTTCTGGCTCTGCTCGGTTTTCTGGCTCTGCCTTGTGTTCTGGCTCTGCTCTGTGTTGCTCTCCCGCCCTGTGTTGTGGCTCTGCCCTGTGTCATTGTCTTGTCCTGTGTTGTGGTTCTGACCTGTGTTGTGGCTCTCTCCTGAGTTGTGGTTTGTCCTGTGTTGTGGTTCTGTCCTGTCTTGAAGTTCTGTCCTGTGTTTTGGCTCTGCCCTGTGTTTATGTCATGCTTTGTGTTGTTCTCCTGACCTGTGTTGTTGTCCTCAGGTGTGTTGTTGTTGCGCCCTGTGTTGTGGTTCCGCCCTGTGTTGTGACTCTGCCCTGTGTTGTTATCCTGCCCTGTGGTGTGGCTCTGCCTTGTGTTGTGGCTCTGTCGTGTGTTGAGGCCCTGTCTTGTGTTGTGGCTCTGCCCTGTCGCCTGCTGTTGTCCTGACAGCTGTTAATGGCCTGTCCTCAATTGTTGTCCTGCCCTGTATAGCTCTCCTGCCCTGTATCACTCTCCTGCCCTATCCTCTTCTGCATGGATTTCTTGTCCTGTGTTGTTGTCATGCCCTGCGTTGTGGCCCTGCCCTTTCGTCTGCTGTTGTCATGTTGTCTGTTAATGGCCTGTTCTCAATTGCTGTCCTATACTGTATCACTCTCCTGCCCTGTATCACTCTCCTGCCCTGTCTTTTTCTGTATGGTTGTCCTGTCCTGTATTCAGTCTCTGTCCTGTGTTCTGCCTCTGCCCTGTGTTATTGTCCTGCCATGTGTTGAGGCTCTGCCCTGTGTTGTTCTCCTGTCCTGTGGTGGCTCTATCCTGTGTTGTGGCTCTATCCTGTGTTGTGACTCTGATCTGTCATCTGCTGTTGTCCGGTTGTCTCTTAATGGCGTGTCCACGATTGCTGTCCTGCCCTATAGCGCGCTACTGCCCTGTATCATTCTCCTGCCCTGTCATCTTCTGTATGGTTATCCTGTTCTATCTTTTTGTCCTCCCCTGTCTTGTGATTTGTCCTGTGTTGTGGCTCTGTCCTGTGTTGTGACTTTGCCCTGTGTTGTCCTGCGCTTTGTTGTGGCTCTGTCCTGTGTTGTGGCTCTGTCCTGTGTTGTGGCTCTGCCCTGTATCGTGGCTCTGCGCTGTGTCGTGTTTCCACCCTGTGTTGTTGTCTTGCACTGTGTTGCTCTCTTGCCCTGCAATGCCCTCCTGCCCTGGGTCGCTCTCCTGCCTTGTCCTCTTCTGTACGGTTGTCCTTTCCTGTGTTGTTGACCTGTCCTGTGTTCTGGCTCTGCCCTGTGTTCTGGCTCTGCCCTGTGTTCTGGCTCTGCTCTGTGTTGCTCTCCTGCCCTGTGTTGTGGCTCTGACCTGTGTTGTTGTCCTGTCCTGTGTTGTGGTTCTGACCTGTGTTGTGGCTCTGTCCTGAGTTGTGGATTGTCCTGTGTTCTGGTTCTGTCCTGTTTTGAAGTACTGTCCTGTGTTTTGGCTCCGCCCTGTGTTGATGTCATGCTCTGTATTGTCCTACTGACCTGTGTTGTGGTTGCGCCCTGTGGTGTTGTCTTGCACTGTGTTGTTCTGTCATGTGTTGTGACTCTGCCCTGTGTTGTTGTCCTGCCCTGTGTTGTGGCTCTGACTTGTGTTGTGGCTCTGTCATGTTTTGTGGATCTGTGTTGTGTTGTGGCTCTGCCCTGTCGCCTGCTGTTGTCCTGACAGCTGTTAACAGCCTGTCCTCGATTTTTGTCCTGCCCTGTAACGCTCTGCTGCCCTGTCATCTTCCACATGGATTTCTTGTCCTGTGTTGTTGTCATGCCCTGTGTTGTGGCCCTCCCACTTCGTCTGCTGTTGTCATGTCGTCTGTTAATGGCCTGTTCTCAATTGCTGTCCTATGCTGTATCGCTCTCCTGCCCTATGTCGTTCTCCTACCCTGACCTCTTCTGTATGGTTATCCTATCCTGTGTTGTCCTGCCCTGTGTTGTGCCTCTGACCTGTATTTTGGCTCTGCCCTGTGTTGATGTCCTGCTCTGTGTTGTCCTGACCTGTGTTGTGGCTCTGTCCTGTGATGTTTTCCTGCCCATTATTGTTGTCCTGTCATGTGTCGTGGCTCTGCCCTGTGTTGTGGCTGTGCCCTGTGTTGTGGCTCTGCCCTGTGCTCTTGTCCTGCCCGATATTGTTGTCCTGCCCTGTATTGTCCTGCCCTCTGTTGTGGCTCTGCACTGTGTTGTGGCTCTGCCCTGTGATGTTGCCCTGCCCTGTATTGTTGTCCTGCCCTGTGTTGTTGTGCTGCACTGTGCTGTTGTCCTTCCCTGTGTTGTGGCTCTGCCCTGTGTTGTTGTGCTGCACTGTATAGTTGTCCTGTCCTGTGTTGTGGCTCTATCCTGTATTGTGCCTCTGCCCTGTGTTGTGGCTCTGCGCTGTGTCATGTTTCCAACCTGTGTTGTTGTCTTGCACTGTGTTGCTCTCCTGCCCTGCATTGCCCTCCTGCCCTGGGTCGCTCTCCTGCCTTGTCCTCTTCTGTACAGTTGTGCTGTCCTGTGTTGTTGTCCTGTCCTGTGTAGTTGTCCTGTCATGTGTTGTTGTCCTGTCCTGTCATCTGGCTCTGCTCTGTGTTAGTCTCCTGCCATGTGTTGTTGTCCTGGCCTGTGTTGCGGCTCTGCCCTGTGTCGTTGTCCTGTCCTGTGTTGTGGTTCTGACCTGTGTTGTGGCTCTCTCCTGAGTTGTGGTTTGTCTTGTGTTGTGGTTCTGTCCTGCCTTTTGTTTCTGTCCTGTTTTTTGGCTTTGCCCTGTGTTGATGTCCTGCTCTGTGTTGTTCTCCTGACCAATGCTGTGGTTGTGCCCTGTGCTGTGGTTCCGCCCTGTGTTGTTGTCCTGCACTGTGTTGTAGTTCTGTCCTATATGGTGGCTCTGCCCTGTGTCGTGGCTCTGCCCTGTGTTGTTCTTCTGCCCTGTGTTGTGGCTCTGCCCTGTGTTGTGGTTCTGTCCTGTGTTGTGGCTCTGTCCTGTGTTGTGGCTCTGTCCTGTGTTGTGGCTCTGCCTTGTGTTGTGGCTCTGCCTTGTGTTGTTGTCCTCCCCTGTGTTGTGGCTCTGCCTTGTGTTGTGGCACTGCCTTGTGTTGTTGTCCTGCCCTGTGTTGTGGCTCTGCCTTGTGTTGTGGCTCTGTCCTGTGTTGTGGCTCTGTCCTGTGTTGTGGCTCGGCCCTGTGGTCTGCTGTTGTCGTGACGTCTGTTAATGTCCTGTCCTTGAATGCCCTCCTGCCCTGGATCACTCTCCTGCCATGTGACGCTCTCCTGCGCTCTCCTCTTCTGTATGGATGTCCTGTCCTGTTTTCAGGCTCTGTCCTGTGTTCTGGCTCTGCCCTTTGTTCTGCCTCTGCCCTGTGTTCAGCCTCTGCCCTGTGTTCTGCCTCTGCCCTGTGTTCTGCCTCTGCCCTGTGTTCAGCCTCTGCCCTGTGTTCAGCCTCTGCCCTGTGTTCCGCCGCAGCCCTGTGTTCCACCTCTACCCTCTGATAGGCCCCTACCCTGTGTTGTTTCCTGCCCTGTGTTCCGCCTCTGCCCTGTTATGTTATCCTGTACTGTGTTGTGGCTCTGTCCTTTGTTGTGGCTCTATCCTGTGTTGTGACTCTGCCCTGTCGTCTGCTGTAGTCCGGTTGTCCGTTAATGGCCTGTCCTTAATTGCTGTCCTGCCCTATATCGCTCTCCTGCCCTGTATCGTTCTCCTACCCTGTCCTCTTCTGTATGGTTATCCTGTCCTGTGTTGTTGTTCTGCCCTGTGTTGTGGCTCTGCCCTGCCTTGTGATTTGTCCTGTGTTGTGGCTCTGTCCTGTATTTTGGCTCTGTCCTGTGTTGATGTCCTGCTCTGTGTTGTTATACTGCCTTGTATTGTGGTTCTGTCCTGTGTTGTTGTCCTGTCCTGTGTTGCTCTACTGCCCTGTGCTGTTGTACTGCCTTGTATTCTGGTTCTGTCCTGTGTTGTTGTCCTGCTCTGTGTTGATGTACTGCCTTGTATTCTGGTTCAGTCCTGTGTTGTTGTCCTTGCCCTGTGTTGTGGCTCTGCCCTGTGTTGTTGTGCTGCACTGTATTGTTGTCCTCTCCTGTGTAGTGGCTCTACCCTCTATTGTGGCTCTACCCTGTGTTGTGGCTCTGCACTGTGTCATGTTTCCAACCTCTGTTGTTGTCTTGCACTGTGTTGCTCTCCTGCCCTGCATTGCCCTCCTGCCCTGGGTCGCTCTCCTGACTTGTCCTCTTCTGTATAGTTGTGCTGTCCTGTGTTGTTGGCCTTTCCTGTGTAGTTATCCTGTCGTGTGTTGTTGTCCTGACCTGTCATCTGGCTTTGCACTGTGTTCTGGCACTGCACTGCGCATTGGCTCTGTCCTGTGTTCTGGCTCTGCTCTGTGTTAGTCACCTGCCATGTGTTGTTGTCCTGCCCTGTGTTGTGGTTCTGACCTGTGTTGTGGCTCTCTCCTGAGTTGTGGTATGTCTTGTGTTGTGGTTCTGTCCTGCCTTTTGTTTCTGTCCTGGGTTTTGGCTTTGCCCTGTGTTGATGTCCTGCTCTGTGTTGTTCTCCTCACCAATGTTGTGGTTGTGCCCTGTGTTGTGGTTCCACCCTGTGTTGTCCTGCACTGTGTTGTATTTCTGTCCTATACTGTGGCTCTGCCCTGGGTTGTGGCTCTGCCCTGTGTTGTGGCTCTGCCCTGTCACCAGCTGTTATCGTGACGTCTGTTAATGCCCTGTCCTCAATTGTTGTCCTGCCCTGTATTGCTCTCCTGCCCTGTACACTCTCCAAGCCTGTCCTCTTCTGTATGGTTATCCTGTCCTGAGTTGTTGTCCTGCCCTGTGTTGTGCCTTGCCCTGTGTTGTGGCTCTGCGCTGTGTTGTTATCATGCCCTGTGTTGTGGCTCTGCCCTGTCGTCTGCTGTTGTCCTGTAGTCTGTTAATGGCCTGTCCTCAAATGCTGTCCTGCCCTGTATCGCTCTGCTGCCCTATAACATTCTCCTACCCTGTCCTCTTCCGTATGGTTATCCTGTCCTGTGTTGTTGTCATGCCCTGTGTTGTGGCTCTGCCCTGTGTTGTGGCTTGCCCTGTCGTCTCGTGTCATCCTGTCGCCTGTTAATGGCCTGTCCTCGATTGCTCTCCTGCCCTGGTTCGCTCTCCTGACCTGTCCTCTTTTGTATGGTTGTCCTGCCCTGTTTTCAGTCTCTGCCCTGTGTTCTGCCACTGCCCTGTGTTCTGCCTCTGCCCTGTGTTCTTCCTCTGCCCTGTGTTCTGCCTCGCCCTGTGTTGTTATCCTGTCCTGTGTTGTGGCTCTGCACTGTGTTGTTCTCCTTTCCTGTGTTGTGGCTCTGTCCTGTGTTGTGGCTCTATCCTGTGTTGTGACTCTGCCCTGTCATCTGCTGGAGTCCGTTTGTCTGTTAATGGCCTGTCCTCAATTGCTGTCCTGCCCTATATCGCTCTCCTGCAATGTATCATTCTCCTACCCTGTCCACTTCTGTATGGTTATCCTGTCCTGTGTTGTTGTCCTGCCCTGTGTTGTGGCTCTGACCTGTCTTTTGATTTGTCCTGTGTTGTGGCTCTGTCCTGTATTTTGGCTCAGTCCTGTGTTGATGTCCTGCTCTGTGTTGTTGTCCTGACCTGTGTTGTGGTTGCGCCCCCTGTTGTGTTTCCGCCCTGTGTTGTTGTCCTGCACTGTGTTGTTGTCCTGACCTGTGTTGTGGTTGCGCCCTGTATTGTGACTCTGCCCTGTGTTGTTGTCCTGCCTTGTGTTGTGGCTCTGCCTTGTGTTGTGGCTCTGTCCTGTGTTGTGGCTCTGTCCTGTCGTCTGCTGTTGTCGTGACGCCTGTTAATGGCCTGTCCTCGATTGCCCTCCTGCCCTGGATCGCTCTCCTGCCCTGTGACACTCTCCTGCCCTCTCCTCTTCAGTATGGATGTCTTGTCCTGTGTTGTTGTCATGCCCTGTGTTGTGGCTCTGCCCTGTCGTCTCGTGTCATCCTGTCGCCTGTTAATGGCCTGTCCTCGATTGCCCTCCTGCCCTGGTTCGATCTCCTGACCTGTCCTCTTTTGTATGGTTGTCCTGTCCTGTTTTCAGGCTCTGCCCTGTGTTCTGCCTCTGCCCTGTGTTCTGCCTCTGCCCTGTGTTGTTATCCTGCCCTGTGTTGTGGCTCTGCACTGTGCTGTTCTCCTTTCCTGTGTTGTGACTCTGTCCTTTGTTGTGGCTCTATCCTGTGTTGTGACTCTGCCCTGTCGTCTGCTGGAGTCCGGTTATCTGTTAATGGCCTGTCCTCAATTGTTGTCCTGCCCTACATCGCTCTCCTGCCCTGTATCGTTCTCCTACATGTCCTCCTCTGTATGGTTCTCCTGTCCTGTTTTGTTGTCCTGCCCTGTGTTGTGACTCTGACCTGTCTTGTGATTTGTCCTGTGTTGTGGATCTGTCCTGTGTTTTGGCTCTGCCCTGTGTTGATGTCCTGCTCTGTGTTGTCCTGACCTGTGTTGTGGTTGTGCCCTGTGTTGTGTTTCTGCCCTGTGTTGTTGTCCTGTACTGTGTAGTGGTCCTGTCCTGTATAGTTGTCGTCTCCTGTGTTGTTGTCCTGTCCTGTGTTGTCCTGTCCTGTGTTCTAGCTCTGCCCTGTGTTCTGGCTCTGCCCTGTGTTCTGGCTCTGCCCTGTGTTCTGGTTCTGTCTTGTGTTCTGGCTCTGTCTTGTGTTCTGCCACTGCCCTGTGTTCTGCCTCTGCCCTGTGTTGTTATCCTGCCCTGTGTTGTGGCTCTGCACTGTGTTGTTCTCCTTTCCTGTGTTGTGACTCTGTCCTTTGTTGTGGCTCTATCCTGTGTTGTGACTCTGCCCTGTCGTCTGCTGGAGTCCGGTTGTCTGTTAATGGCCTGTCCTTAATTGCTGTCCTGCCCTGTATCGTTCTCCTACATGTCCTCTTCTGTATGGTTAGCCTGTCCTGTTTTGTGATTCTGACCTGTCTTGTGATTTGTCCTGTGTTGTGGATCCGTCCTGTATGTTGGCTCTGCCCTGTGTTGATGTCCTGCTCTGTGTTGTTGTCCTGACCTGTGTTGTTGTACTGCCTTGTATTGTGGTTCTGTCCTGTGTTCTAGCTCTGCCCTGTGTTCTAGCTCTGCCCTGTGTTCTGGCTCTGCTCGGTTTTCTGGCTCTGCCTTGTGTTCTGGCTCTGCTCTGTGTTGCTCTCCCACCCTGTGTTGTGGCTCTGCCCTGTGTCATTGTCTTGTCCTGTGTTGTGGTTCTGACCTGTGTTGTGGCTCTCTCCTGAGTTGTGGTTTGTCCTGTGTTGTGGTTCTGTCCTGTCTTGAAGTTCTGTCCTGTGTTTTGGCTCTGCCCTGCGTTTATGTCATGCTTTGTGTTGTTCTCCTGACCTGTGTTGTTGTCCTCAGGTGTGTTGTTGTTGCGCCCTGTGTTGTGGTTCCGCCCTGTGTTGTGACTCTGCCCTGTGTTGTTATCCTGCCCTGTGGTGTGGCTCTGCCTTGTGTTGTGGCTCTGTCGTGTGTTGAGGCCCTGTCTTGTGTTGTGGCTCTGCCCTGTCGCCTGCTGTTGTCCTGACAGCTGTTAATGGCCTGTCCTCAATTGTTGTCCTGCCCTGTATAGCTCTCCTGCCCTGTATCACTCTCCTGCCCTGTCCTCTTCTGCATGGATTTCTTGTCCTGTGTTGTTGTCATGCCCTGCGTTGTGGCCCTGCCCTTTCGTCTGCTGTTGTTATGTTGTCTGTTAATGGCCTGTTCTCAATTGCTGTCCTATACTGTATCACTCTCCTGCCCTGTATCACTCTCCTGCCCTGTCTTTTTCTGTATGGTTGTCCTGTCCTGTGTTCAGTCTCTGTCCTGTGTTCTGCCTCTGCCCTGTGTTATTGTCCTGCCATGTGTTGAGGCTCTGCCCTGTGTTGTTCTCCTGTCCTGTGGTGGCTCTATCCTGTGTTGTGGCTCTATCCTGTGTTGTGACTCTGATCTGTCATCTGCTGTTGTCCGGTTGTCTCTTAATGGCGTGTCCACGATTGCTGTCCTGCCCTATAGCGCGCTACTGCCCTGTATCATTCTCCTGCCCTGTCATCTTCTGTATGGTTATCCTGTTCTATCTTTTTGTCCTCCCCTGTCTTGTGATTTGTCCTGTGTTGTGGCTCTGTCCTGTGTTGTGACTTTGCCCTGTGTTGTCCTGCGCTTTGTTGTGGCTCTGTCCTGTGTTGTGGCTCTGTCCTGTGTTGTGGCTCTGCCCTGTATCGTGGCTCTGCGCTGTGTCGTGTTTCCACCCTGTGTTGTTGTCTTGCACTGTGTTGCTCTCCTGCCCTGCAATGCCCTCCTGCCCTGGGTCGCTCTCCTGCCTTGTCCTCTTCTGTACGGTTGTCCTTTCCTGTGTTGTTGACCTGTCCTGTGTTCTGGCTCTGCCCTGTGTTCTGGCTCTGCCCTGTGTTCTGGCTCTGCTCTGTGTTGCTCTCCTGCCCTGTGTTGTGGCTCTGACCTGTGTTGTTGTCCTGTCCTGTGTTGTGGTTCTGACCTGTGTTGTGGCTCTGTCCTGAGTTGTGGATTGTCCTGTGTTCTGGTTCTGTCCTGTTTTGAAGTACTGTCCTGTGTTTTGGCTCCGCCCTGTGTTGATGTCATGCTCTGTATTGTCCTACTGACCTGTGTTGTGGTTGCGCCCTGTGGTGTTGTCTTGCACTGTGTTGTTCTGTCATGTGTTGTGACTCTGCCCTGTGTTGTTGTCCTGCCCTGTGTTGTGGCTCTGACTTGTGTTGTGGCTCTGTCATGTTTTGTGGATCTGTGTTGTGTTGTGGCTCTGCCCTGTCGCCTGCTGTTGTCCTGACAGCTGTTAACAGCCTGTCCTCGATTTTTGTCCTGCCCTGTAACGCTCTGCTGCCCTGTCATCTTCCACATGGATTTCTTGTCCTGTGTTGTTGTCATGCCCTGTGTTGTGGCCCTCCCACATCGTCTGCTGTTGTCATGTCGTCTGTTAATGGCCTGTTCTCAATTGCTGTTCTATGCTGTATCGCTCTCCTGCCCTATATCGTTCTCCTACCCTGACCTCTCCTGTATGGTTATCATATCCTGTGTTGTCTTGCCCTGTGTTGTGCCTCTGACCTGTATTTTGGCTCTGCCCTGTGTTGATGTCCTGCTCTGTGTTGTCCTGACCTGTGTTGTGGCTCTGTCCTGTGATGTTTTCCTGCCCATTATTGTTGTCCTGTCATGTGTTGTGGCTCTGCCCTGTGTTGTGGCTGTGCCCTGTGTTGTGGCTCTGCCCTGTGCTCTTGTCCTGCCCGATATTGTTGTCCTGCCCTGTATTGTCCTGCCCTCTGTTGTGGCTCTGCACTGTGTTGTGGCTCTGCCCTGTGATGTTGCCCTGCCCTGTATTGTCCTGCCCTGTGTTGTTGTGCTGCACTGTATTGTTGTCCTTCCCTGTGTTGTGGCTCTGCCCTGTGTTGTTGTGCTGCACTGTATAGTTGTCCTGTCCTGTGTTGTGGCTCTATCCTGTATTGTGCCTCTGCCCTGTGTTGTGGCTCTGCGCTGTGTCATGTTTCCACCCTGTGTTGTTGTCTTGCACTGTGTTGCTCTCCTGCCCTGCATTGCCCTCCTGCCCTGGGTCGCTCTCCTGCCTTGTCCTCTTCTGTACAGTTGTGCTGTCCTGTGTTGTTGTCCTGTCCTGTGTAGTTGTCCTGTCATGTGTTGTTGTCCTGTCCTGTCATCTGGCTCTGCTCTGTGTTAGTCTCCTGCCATGTGTTGTTGTCCTGGCCTGTGTTGCGGCTCTGCCCTGTGTTGTTGTCCTGTCCTGTCCTCTTCTGTATGGTTATCCTGTCCTGTGTTGTTGTTCTGCCCTGTGTTGTGGCTCTGCCCTGCCTTGTGATTTGTCCTGTGTTGTGGCTCTGTCCTGTATTTTGGCTCTGCCCTGTGTTGATGTCCTGCTCTGTGTTGTTATACTGCCTTGTATTGTGGTTCTGTCCTGTGTTGTTGTCCTGTCCTGTGTTGCTCTACTGCCCTGTGCTGTTGTACTGCCTTGTATTCTGGTGCTGTCCTGTGTTGTTGTCCTGCCCTGTGTTGATGTACTGCCTTGTATTCTGGTTCAGTCCTGTGTTGTTGTCCTTGCCCTGTGTTGTGACTCTGCCCTGTGTTGTGCTGCACTGTATTGTTGTCCTCTCCTGTGTTCTGGCTCTGCTCTGTGTTAGTCACCTGCCATGTGTTGTTATCCTGCCCTGTGTTGTGGTTCTGACCTGTGTTGTGGCTCTCTCCTGAGTTGTGGTATGTCTTGTGTTGTGGTTCTGTCCTGCCTTTTGTTTCTGTCCTGGGTTTTGGCTTTGCCCTGTGTTGATGTCCTGCTCTGTGTTGTTCTCCTCACCAATGTTGTGGTTGTGTCCTGTGTTGTGGTTCCACCCTGTGTTGTCCTGCACTGTGTTGTATTTCTGTCCTATATTGTGGCTCTGCCCTGGGTTGTGGCTCTGCCCTGTGTTGTGGCTCTGCCCTGTCACCAGCTGTTATCGTGACGTCTCTTAATGCCCTGTCCTCAATTGTTGTCCTGCCCTGTATTGCTCTCCTGCCCTGTACACTCTCCAAGCCTGTCCTCTTCTGTATGGTTATCCTGTCCTGAGTTGTTGTCCTGCCCTGTGTTGTGCCTTGCCCTGTGTTGTGGCTCTGCGCTGTGTTGTTATCATGCCCTGTGTTGTGGCTCTGCCCTGTGCTGTTATCATGCCCTGTGTTGTGGCTCTGCCCTGTCGTCTGCTGTTGTCCTGTAGTCTGTCAATGGCCTGTCCTCAAATGCTGTCCTGCCCTGTATCGCTCTCCTGCCCTATAACATTCTCCTACCCTGTCCTCTTCCGTATGGTTATCCTGTCCTGTGTTGTTGTTCTGCCCTGTGTTGTGACTCTGACCTGTCTTGTGATTTGTCCTGTGTTGTGGCTCTGCCCTGTATTTTGGCTCTGTCCTGTGTTGATGTCCTGCTCTGTGTTGTTGTCCTGACCTTTGTTGTTGTCCTGACCTGTGTTGTGGTTGCGCCCTGTGTTGTGGCTCTGCCCTGTGTTGTTGTCCTGCCCTGTGTTGTTGTCCTGCCTTGTATTGTGGCTCTGTCCTGTCGTCTGCTGTTGTTGTGACGTCTGTTAATGTCCTCTCCTCGATTGCCCTCCTGCCCTGGATCGCTCTCCTGCCATGTGACGCTCTCCTGCCCTCTCCTCTTCTGTATGGATATCTTGTCCTGTGTTGTTGTCATGCCCTGTGTTGTGGCTCTGCCCTGTCGTCTCGTGTCATCCTGTTGCCTGTTAATGGCCTGTCCTCGATTGCTCTCCTGCCCTGGTTCGCTCTCCTGACCTGTCCTCTTTTGTATGGTTGTCCTGCCCTGTTTTCAGTCTCTGCCCTGTGTTCTGCCACTGCCCTGTGTTCTGCCTCTGCCCTGTGTTCTGCCTCTGCCCTGTGTTGTTATCCTGCCCTGTGTTGTGGCTCTGTCCTGTGTTGTTCTCCTTTCCTGTGTTGTGGCTCTGTCCTGTGTTGTGGCTCTATCCTGTGTTGTGACTCTGCCCTGTCATCTGCTGGAGTCCGTTTGTCTGTTAATGGCCTGTCCTCAATTGCTGTCCTGCCCTATATCGCTCTCCTGCAATGTATCATTCTCCTACCTGTCCTCTTCTGTATGGTTATCCTGTCCTGTGTTGTTGTCCTGCCCTGTGTTGTGGCTCTGAACTGTCTTGTGATTTGTCCTGTGTTGTGACTCTGTCCTGTATTTTGCCTCAGTCCTGTGTTGATGTCCTGCTCTGTGTTGTTGTCCTGACCTGTGTTGTGGTTGCGCCCCCTGTTGTGTTTCCGCCCTGTGTTGTTGTCCTGCACTGTGTTGTTGTCCTGACCTGTGTTGTGGTTGCGCCCTGTATTGTGACTCTGCCCTGTGTTGTTGTCCTGCCTTGTGTTGTGGCTCTGCCTTGTGTTGTCATTCTGTCCTGTGTTGTGGCTCTGTCCTGTCGTCTGCTGTTGTCGTGACGTCTGTTAATGTCCTGTCCTCGATTGCCCTCCTTCCCTGGATCGCTCTCCTGCCATGTGACGCTCTCCTGCCCTCTCCTCTTCAGTATGGATGTCTTGTCCTGTGTTGTTGTCATGCCCTGTGTTGTGGCTCTGCCCTGTCATCTCGTGTCATCCTGTCGCCTGTTAATGGACTGTCCTCGATTGCCCTCCTGCCCTGGTTCGATCACCTGACCTGTCCTCTTTTGTATGGTTGTCCTGTCCTGTTTTCAGGCTCTGCCCTGTGTTCTGCCTCTGCCCTGTGTTCTGCCTCTGCCCTGTGTTGTTATCCTGCCCTGTGTTGTGGCTCTGCACTGTGTTGTTCTCCTTTCCTGTGTTGTGACTCTGTCCTTTGTTGTGGCTCTATCCTGTGTTGTGACTCTGCCCTGTCGTCTGCTGGAGTCCGGTTGTCTGTTAATGGCCTGTCCTTAATTGCTGCCCTGCCCTATATCGCTCTCCTGCCCTGTATCGTTCTCCTACATGTCCTCTTCTGTATGGTTATCCTGTCCTGTTTTGTGGCTCTGCCTTGCCTTGTGATTTGTCCTGTGTTGTGGCTCTGTCCTGTATTTTGGCTCTGCCCTGTGTTGATGTCCTGCTCTGTGTTGTTATACTGCCTTGTATTGTGGTTCTGTCCTGTGTTGTTGTCCTGTCCTGTGTTGCTCTACTGCCATGTGCTGTTGTACTGCCTTGTATTCTGGTTCTGTCCTGTGTTGTTGTCCTGCCCTGTGTTGATGTACTGCCTTGTATTCTGGTTCAGTCCTGTGTTGTTGTCCTTGCCCTGTGTTGTGGCTCTGCCCTGTGTTGTTGTGCTGCACTGTATTGTTGTCCTCTCCTGTGTAGTGGCTCTACCCTCTATTGTGGCTCTACCCTGTGTTGTGGCACTGCACTGTGTCATGTTTCCAACCTGCGTTGTTGTCTTGCACTGTGTTGCTCTCCTGCCCTGCATTGCCCTCCTGCCCTGGGTCGCTCTCCTGACTTGTCCTCTTCTGTATAGTTGTGCTGCCCTGTGTTGTTGTCCTGCCCTGTGTTGTTGTCCTGCCTTGTGTTGTGGCTCTGCCCTGTCGTCTGCTGTTGTTGTGACGTCTGTTAATGTCCTGTCCTCGATTGCCCTCCTGCCCTGGATCGCTCTCCTGCCATGTGACTCTCTCCTGCCCTCTCCTCTTCTGTATGGATATCTTGTCCTGTGTTGTTGTCATGGCCAGTATTGTGGCTCTGCCCTGTCGTCTCGTGTCATCCTGTCGCCTGTTAATGGCCTGTCCTCGATTGCACTCCTGCCCTGGTTCGCTCTCCTAACCTGTCCTCTTTTGTATGGTTGTCCTGCCCTGTTTTCAGGCTCTGCCCTGTGTTCTGCCACTGCCCTGTGTTCTGCCTCTGCCCTGTGTTCTGCCTCTGCCCTGTGTTGTTATCCCGCCCTGTGTTGTGGCTCTGTCCTGTGTTGTGGCTCTATCCTGTGTTGTGACTCTGCCCTGTCGTTTGCTGGAGTCCGTTTGTCTGTTAATGGCCTGTCCTCAATTGCTGTCCTGCCCTATATCGCTCTCCTGCCCTGTATCATTCTCCTACCCTGTCCTCTTCTGTATGGTTATCCTGTCCTGTGTTGTTGTCCTGCCCTGTGTTGTGGCTCTGACCTGTCTTGTGATTTGTCCTGTGTTGTGGCTCTGTCCTGTATTTTGGCTCAGTCCTGTGTTGATGTCCTGCTCTGTGTTGTTGTCCTGACCTGTGTTGTGGTTGCGCCCCCTGTTGTGTTTCCGCCCTGTGTTGTTGTCCTGCACTGTGTTGTTGTCCTGACCTGTGTTGTGGTTGCGCCCTGTATTGTGACTCTGCCCTGTGTTGTTGTCCTGCCTTGTGTTGTGGCTCTGCCTTGTGTTGTGGTTCTGTCCTGTGTTGTGGCTCTGTCCTGTCATCTGCTGTTGTCGTGACGTCTGTTAATGTCCTGTCCTCGATTGCCCTCCTGCCCTGGATCGCTCTCCTGCCCTGTGACACTCTCCTGCCCTCTCCTCTTCAGTATGGATGTCTTGTCCTGTGTTGTTGTCATGCCCTGTGTTGTGGCTCTGCCCTGTCATCTCGTGTCATCCTGTCGCCTGTTAATGGACTGTCCTCGATTGCCCTCCTGCCCTGGTTCGATCACCTGACCTGTCCTCTTTTGTATGGTTGTCCTGTCCTGTTTTCAGGCTCTGCCCTGTGTTCTGCCTCTGCCCTGTGTTCTGCCTCTGCCCTGTGTTGTTATCCTGCCCTGTGTTGTGGCTCTGCACTGTGCTGTTCTCCTTTCCTGTGTTGTGACTCTGTCCTTTGTTGTGGCTCTATCCTGTGTTGTGACTCTGCCCTGTCGTCTGCTGGAGTCCGGTTGTCTGTTAATGGCCTGTCCTCAATTGTTGTCCTGCCCTACATCGCTCTCCTGCCCTGTATCGTTCTCCTACATGTCCTCCTCTGTATGGTTCTCCTGTCCTGTTTTGTTGTCCTGCCCTGTGTTGTGACACTGACCTGTCTTGTGATTTGTCCTGTGTTGTGGATCTGTCCTGTGTTTTGGCTCTGCCCTGTGTTGATGTCCTGCTCTGTGTTGTCCTGACCTGTGTTGTGGTTGTGCCCTGTGTTGTGTTTCTGCCCTGTGTTGTCCTGTACTGTGTAGTGGTCCTGTCCTGTGTTGTTGCCCTGTACTGTATAGTTGTCCTGTCCTGTATAGTTGTCGTCTCCTGTGTTGTTGCCCTGTCCTGTGTTGTTGTCCTGTCCTGTGTTCTAGCTCTGCCCTGTGTTCTGGCTCTGCCCTGTGTTCTGGCTCTGCCCTGTGTTCTGGCTCTGTCTTGTGTTCTGGCTCTGTCTTGTGTTCTGCCACTGCCCTGTGTTCTGCCTCTGCCCTGTGTTGTTATCCTGCCCTGTGTTGTGGCTCTGCACTGTGTTGTTCTCCTTTCCTGTGTTGTGACTCTGTCCTTTGTTGTGGCTCTATCCTGTGTTGTGACTCTGCCCTGTCGTCTGCTGGAGTCCGGTTGTCTGTTAATGGCCTGTCCTTAATTGCTGCCCTGCCCTATATCGCTCTCCTGCCCTGTATCGTTCTCCTACATGTCCTCTTCTGTATGGTTATCCTGTCCTGTTTTGTGGCTCTGCCTTGCCTTGTGATTTGTCCTGTGTTGTGGCTCTGTCCTGTATTTTGGCTCTGCCCTGTGTTGATGTCCTGCTCTGTGTTGTTATACTGCCTTGTATTGTGGTTCTGTCCTGTGTTGTTGTCCTGTCCTGTGTTGCTCTACTGCCCTGTGCTGTTGTACTGCCTTGTATTCTGGTTCTGTCCTGTGTTGTTGTCCTGCCCTGTGTTGATGTACTGCCTTGTATTCTGGTTCAGTCCTGTGTTGTTGTCCTTGCCCTGTGTTGTGGCTCTGCCCTGTGTTGTTGTGCTGCACTGTATTGTTGTCCTCTCCTGTGTAGTGGCTCTACCCTCTATTGTGGCTCTACCCTGTGTTGTGGCACTGCACTGTGTCATGTTTCCAACCTGCGTTGTTGTCTTGCACTGTGTTGCTCTCCTGCCCTGCATTGCCCTCCTGCCCTGGGTCGCTCTCCTGACTTGTCCTCTTCTGTATAGTTGTGCTGCCCTGTGTTGTTGTCCTGCCCTGTGTTGTTGTCCTGCCTTGTGTTGTGGCTCTGCCCTGTCGTCTGCTGTTGTTGTGACGTCTGTTAATGTCCTGTCCTCGATTGCCCTCCTGCCCTGGATCGCTCTCCTGCCATGTGACTCTCTCCTGCCCTCTCCTCTTCTGTATGGATATCTTGTCCTGTGTTGTTGTCATGGCCAGTATTGTGGCTCTGCCCTGTCGTCTCGTGTCATCCTGTCGCCTGTTAATGGCCTGTCCTCGATTGCACTCCTGCCCTGGTTCGCTCTCCTAACCTGTCCTCTTTTGTATGGTTGTCCTGCCCTGTTTTCAGGCTCTGCCCTGTGTTCTGCCACTGCCCTGTGTTCTGCCTCTGCCCTGTGTTCTGCCTCTGCCCTGTGTTGTTATCCTGCCCTGTGTTGTGGCTCTGTCCTGTGTTGTGGCTCTATCCTGTGTTGTGACTCTGCCCTGTCGTTTGCTGGAGTCCGTTTGTCTGTTAATGGCCTGTCCTCAATTGCTGTCCTGCCCTATATCGCTCTCCTGCCCTGTATCATTCTCCTACCCTGTCCTCTTCTGTATGGTTATCCTGTCCTGTGTTGTTGTCCTGCCCTGTGTTGTGGCTCTGACCTGTCTTGTGATTTGTCCTGTGTTGTGGCTCTGTCCTGTATTTTGGCTCAGTCCTGTGTTGATGTCCTGCTCTGTGTTGTTGTCCTGACCTGTGTTGTGGTTGCGCCCCCTGTTGTGTTTCCGCCCTGTGTTGTTGTCCTGCACTGTGTTGTTGTCCTGACCTGTGTTGTGGTTGCGCCCTGTATTGTGACTCTGCCCTGTGTTGTTGTCCTGCCTTGTGTTGTGGCTCTGCCTTGTGTTGTGGTTCTGTCCTGTGTTGTGGCTCTGTCCTGTCATCTGCTGTTGTCGTGACATCTGTTAATGTCCTGTCCTCGATTGCCCTCCTGCCCTGGATCGCTCTCCTGCCCTGTGACACTCTCCTGCCCTCTCCTCTTCAGTATGGATGTCTTGTCCTGTGTTGTTGTCATGCCCTGTGTTGTGGCTCTGCCCTGTCATCTCGTGTCATCCTGTCGCCTGTTAATGGACTGTCCTCGATTGCCCTCCTGCCCTGGTTCGATCACCTGACCTGTCCTCTTTTGTATGGTTGTCCTGTCCTGTTTTCAGGCTCTGCCCTGTGTTCTGCCTCTGCCCTGTGTTCTGCCTCTGCCCTGTGTTGTTATCCTGCCCTGTGTTGTGGCTCTGCACTGTGCTGTTCTCCTTTCCTGTGTTGTGACTCTGTCCTTTGTTGTGGCTCTATCCTGTGTTGTGACTCTGCCCTGTCGTCTGCTGGAGTCCGGTTGTCTGTTAATGGCCTGTCCTCAATTGTTGTCCTGCCCTACATCGCTCTCCTGCCCTGTATCGTTCTCCTACATGTCCTCCTCTGTATGGTTCTCCTGTCCTGTTTTGTTGTCCTGCCCTGTGTTGTGACACTGACCTGTCTTGTGATTTGTCCTGTGTTGTGGATCTGTCCTGTGTTTTGACTCTGCCCTGTGTTGATGTCCTGCTCTGTGTTGTCCTGACCTGTGTTGTGGTTGTGCCCTGTGTTGTGTTTCTGCCCTGTGTTGTCCTGTACTGTGTAGTGGTCCTGTCCTGTGTTGTTGTCCTGTACTGTATAGTTGTCCTGTCCTGTATAGTTGTCGTCTCCTGTGTTGTTGTCCTGTCCTGTGTTGTTGTCCTGTCCTGTGTTCTAGCTCTGCCCTGTGTTCTGGCTCTGCCCTGTGTTCTGGCTCTGCCCTGTGTTCTGGCTCTGTCTTGTGTTCTGGCTCTGTCTTGTGTTCTGCCACTGCCCTGTGTTCTGCCTCTGTCCTGTGTTGTTATCCTGCCCTGTGTTCCGCCTCTGCCCTGTGTTGTTATCCTGTACTGTGTTGTGGCTCTGTCCTTTGTTGTGGCTCTATCCTGTGTTGTGACTCTGCCCTGTCGTCTGCTGTTGTCCTGTTGTCTTTTAATGGCCTGTCCTTAATTGCTGACCTGCCTTATATTGCTCTCCTGCCCTGTATCATTCTCCTACCCCGTCCTCTTCTGTATGGTTATCCTGTCCTGTGTTGTTGTCCTGCCCTGTGTTGTGGCTCTGCCCTGCCTTGTGATTTGTCCTGTGTTGTGGCTCTGTCCTGTATTTTGGCTCTGCCCTGTGTTGTTGTCCTGACCTGTGTTGTTGTACTGCCTTGTATTGTGGTTCTGTCCTGTGTTGTTGTCCTGTCCTGTGTTGTTGTACTGCCTTGCATTCTGGTTCTGTCCTGTGTTGTTGGCTAGCCCTGTGTTGTTGTACTGCCTTGTATTCTGGTTCTAACCTGTGTTGTTGTCCTGCCCTGTGTTGTTGTACAGCCTTGTATTGTGGTTCTGTCCTGTGTTGTTGTCCTGTCCTGTGTTGTTGTCCTTGCCCTGTGCTGTGGCTCTGCCCTGTGTTGTTGTGCTGCACTGTATTGTTGTCCTTCCCTGTGTTGTGGCTCTGCCCTGTGTTGTTGTGCTGAACTGTATTGTTGTCCTTCCCTGTGTTGTGGCTCTTTACTATGTTGATGTCCTGCCCTGTGTTGTTGTCCTTGTCCTGTGTTGTGGCTCTGCCCTGTGCTGTTGTGCTGCACTGTATTGTTATCCTGTCCTGTGTTGTGGCTCTACCCTGTGTTGTGGCTCTGCGCTGTGTCATGTTTCCACCCTGTGTTCTTGTCTTGCACTGTGTTGCTCTCCTGCCCTGCATTGCCCTCCTGCCCTGGGTCGCTCCCCTGCATTGTCCTCTTCTGTACGGTTGTGCTGTCTCATTTTGTTATCCTTTCCTGTGTAGTTGTCCTGTCGTGTATTGTTGTCCTGTCCTGTCATCTGGCTCGGCACTGTGTTCTGACTCTGCTCTGTGTTAGTCTCCTGCCGCGTGTTGTTGTCCTGCCCTGTGTTCTGGCTCTGCCCTGTGTCATTGTCCTGTCCTGTGTTGTGGTTCTGACCTGTGTTGTGGCTCTCTCCTGACTTGTGGTTTGTCTTGTGTTGTGGTTCTGTCCTGCCTTATGTTTCTGTCCTGTGTTTTAGCTTTGCCCTGTGTTGATGTCCTGCGCTGTGTTGTTCTCCTCACCAATGTTGTGGTTGTGCCCTGTGTTGTGGTTCCGCCCTGTGTTGTTGTCCTGCACTGTGTTGTAGTTCTGTCCTATATGGTGGCTCTGCCCTGGGTTGTGGCTCTGCCCTGTGTTGTTCTCCTGCCCTGTGTTGTGGCTCTGTCCTGTGTTGTGGCTCTGTCCTGTGTTGTGGCTCTGCCCTGTCGCCAGCTGTTGTCATGACGTCTGTTAATGCCCTGTCCTCGATTGTTGTCCTGCCCTGTATTGCTCTCCTGCCCTGTAACACTCTCCAGGACTGTCCTCTTCTGTATGGTTATCCGGTCCTCGATTGTTGTCCTGCCCTGTGTTGTGCCTCTGCCCTGTGTTGTGGCTCTGCACTGTGTTGTTGTCATGCCCTGTGTTGTGACTCTGCCCTGTCGTCTGCTGTTGTCCTGTTGTCTATTAATGGCCTGTACTCAACTGCAGTCCTGCCCTGTATCGCTCTCCTGCCCTGTACACTCTCCTACCCTGTCCTCTTCCGTATGGTTATCCTGTCCTGTGTTGTTGTTCTGCCCTGTGTTGTGGCTCTGACCTGTCTTGTGATTTGTCCTGTATTGTGACTCTGCCCTCTGTTGTTGTCCTGCCCTGTGTTGTGGCTCTGCCTTGTGTTCTGGCTCTGTCCTGTGTTGTAGCTCTGCCCTGTCATCTGCTGTTGTTGTGATGTCTGTTAACGTCCTGTCCTCGATTGCCCTCCTGCCCTGGATCGCTCTCCTGCCATGTGATGCTCTCCTGCGCTCTCCTCTTCAGTGTGGATGTCTTGTCCTGTGTTGTTGTCATGCCCTGTGTTGTGGCTCTGCCCTGTCGTCTCGTGTCATCCTGTCGCCTGTTAATGGCCTGTCCTCGATTGCTCTCCTGCCCTGGTTCACTCTCCTGTCCTGTCCTCTTTTGTATGGTTGTCCTGTCCTGTTTTCAGGCTCTGCCCTGTGTTCTGCCTCTGCCCTGTGTTCTGCCTCTGCCCTGTGTTGTTCTCCTGCCCTGTGTTGTGGCTCTGCACTGTGTTGTTCTCCTTTCCTGTGTTGTGACTCTGTACTTTGTTGTGGCTCTATCCTGTGTTGTGACTCTGCCCTGTCGTCTGCTGTAGTCCGTTTGTCTGTTAATGGCCTGTCCTCAATTGTTGTCCTGGCCGATATCGCTCTCCTGCCCTGTATCGTTCTTCTACATGTCCTCTTCTGTATGGTTATCCTGTCCTGTTTTGTTGTCCTGCCCTGTGTTGTGACTCTGATCTGTCTTGTGATTTGTCCTGTGTTGTGGATCTGTCCTGTGTTGTTGTCCTGTACTGTGTAATTGTCCTGTCCTGTGTACTTGTCCTCTCCTGTGTTGTTGTCCTGTCCTGTGTTGTTGTCCTGTCCTGTGTTCTAGCTCTGCCCTGTGTTCTGGCTCTGCCCTGTGTTCTGCCTCTGCCCTGTGTTGTTCTCCTGCCCTGTGTTGTGGCTCTGCACTGTGTTGTTCTCCTTTCCTGTGTTGTGACTCTGTACTTTGTTGTGGCTCTATCCTGTGTTGTGACTCTGCCCTGTCGTCTGCTGCAGTCCGTTTGTCTGTTAATGGCCTGTCCTTAATTGCTGTCCTGGCCGATATCGCTCTCCTGCCCTGTATCGTTCTCCTACATGTCCTCCTCTGTATGGTTATCCTGTCCTGTTTTGTTGTCCTGCCCTGTGTTGTGACTCTGATCTGTCTTGTGATTTGTCCTGTGTTGTGGATCTGTCCTGTGTTGTTGTCCTGTACTGTGTAATTGTCCTGTCCTGTGTACTTGTCCTCTCCTGTGTTGTTGTCCTGTCCTGTGTTGTTGTCCTGCCCTGTGTTGTGGCTCTGCCCTGCCTTGTGATTTGTCCTGTGTTGTGGCTCTGTCCTGTATTTTGGCTCTGCCCTGTGTTGTTGTCCTGACCTGTGTTGTTGTACTGCCTTGTATTGTGGTTCTGTCCTGTGTTGTTGTCCTGTCCTGTGTTGTTGTACTGCCTTGCATTCTGGTTCTGTCCTGTGTTGTTGGCTAGCCCTGTGTTGTTGTACTGCCTTGTATTCTGGTTCTAACCTGTGTTGTTGTCCTGCCCTGTGTTGTTGTACAGCCTTGTATTGTGGTTCTGTCCTGTGTTGTTGTCCTGTCCTGTGTTGTTGTCCTTGCCCTGTGCTGTGGCTCTGCCCTGTGTTGTTGTGCTGCACTGTATTGTTGTCCTTCCCTGTGTTGTGGCTCTGCCCTGTGTTGTTGTGCTGAACTGTATTGTTGTCCTTCCCTGTGTTGTGGCTCTTTACTATGTTGATGTCCTGCCCTGTGTTGTTGTCCTTGTCCTGTGTTGTGGCTCTGCCCTGTGCTGTTGTGCTGCACTGTATTGTTATCCTGTCCTGTGTTGTGGCTCTACCCTGTGTTGTGGCTCTGCGCTGTGTCATGTTTCCACCCTGTGTTCTTGTCTTGCACTGTGTTGCTCTCCTGCCCTGCATTGCCCTCCTGCCCTGGGTCGCTCCCCTGCATTGTCCTCTTCTGTACGGTTGTGCTGTCTCATTTTGTTATCCTTTCCTGTGTAGTTGTCCTGTCGTGTATTGTTGTCCTGTCCTGTCATCTGGCTCGGCACTGTGTTCTGACTCTGCTCTGTGTTAGTCTCCTGCCGCGTGTTGTTGTCCTGCCCTGTGTTCTGGCTCTGCCCTGTGTCATTGTCCTGTCCTGTGTTGTGGTTCTGACCTGTGTTGTGGCTCTCTCCTGACTTGTGGTTTGTCTTGTGTTGTGGTTCTGTCCTGCCTTATGTTTCTGTCCTGTGTTTTAGCTTTGCCCTGTGTTGATGTCCTGCGCTGTGTTGTTCTCCTCACCAATGTTGTGGTTGTGCCCTGTGTTGTGGTTCCGCCCTGTGTTGTTGTCCTGCACTGTGTTGTAGTTCTGTCCTATATGGTGGCTCTGCCCTGGGTTGTGGCTCTGCCCTGTGTTGTTCTCCTGCCCTGTGTTGTGGCTCTGTCCTGTGTTGTGGCTCTGTCCTGTGTTGTGGCTCTGCCCTGTCGCCAGCTGTTGTCATGACGTCTGTTAATGCCCTGTCCTCGATTGTTGTCCTGCCCTGTATTGCTCTCCTGCCCTGTAACACTCTCCAGGACTGTCCTCTTCTGTATGGTTATCCGGTCCTCGATTGTTGTCCTGCCCTGTGTTGTGCCTCTGCCCTGTGTTGTGGCCTTGCACTGTGTTGTTGTCCTGACCTGTGTTGTGACTCTGCCCTGTCGTCTGCTGTTGTCCTGTTGTCTATTAATGGCCTGTACTCAACTGCAGTCCTGCCCTGTATCGCTCTCCTGCCCTGTACACTCTCCTACCCTGTCCTCTTCCGTATGGTTATCCTGTCCTGTGTTGTTGTTCTGCCCTGTGTTGTGGCTCTGACCTGTCTTGTGATTTGTCCTGTATTGTGACTCTGCCCTCTGTTGTTGTCCTGCCCTGTGTTGTGGCTCTGCCTTGTGTTCTGGCTCTGTCCTGTGTTGTGGCTCTGCCCTGTCGTCTGCTGTTGTTGTGATGTCTGTTAACGTCCTGTCCTCGATTGCCCTCCTGCCCTGGATCGCTCTCCTGCCATGTGATGCTCTCCTGCGCTCTCCTCTTCAGTGTGGATGTCTTGTCCTGTGTTGTTGTCATGCCCTGTGTTGTGGCTCTGCCCTGTCGTCTCGTGTCATCCTGTCGCCTGTTAATGGCCTGTCCTCGATTGCTCTCCTGCCCTGGTTCACTCTCCTGTCCTGTCCTCTTTTGTATGGTTGTCCTGTCCTGTTTTCAGGCTCTGCCCTGTGTTCTGCCTCTGCCCTGTGTTCTGCCTCTGCCCTGTGTTGTTCTCCTGCCCTGTGTTGTGGCTCTGCACTGTGTTGTTCTCCTTTCCTGTGTTGTGACTCTGTACTTTGTTGTGGCTCTATCCTGTGTTGTGACTCTGCCCTGTCGTCTGCTGTAGTCCGTTTGTCTGTTAATGGCCTGTCCTCAATTGTTGTCCTGGCCGATATCGCTCTCCTGCCCTGTATCGTTCTTCTACATGTCCTCTTCTGTATGGTTATCCTGTCCTGTTTTGTTGTCCTGCCCTGTGTTGTGACACTGATCTGTCTTGTGATTTGTCCTGTGTTGTGGATCTGTCCTGTGTTGTTGTCCTGTACTGTGTAATTGTCCTGTCCTGTGTACTTGTCCTCTCCTGTGTTGTTGTCCTGTCCTGTGTTGTTGTCCTGTCCTGTGTTCTAGCTCTGCCCTGTGTTCTGCCTCTGCCCTGTGTTCTGCCTCTGCCCTGTGTTGTTCTCCTGCCCTGTGTTGTGGCTCTGCACTGTGTTGTTCTCCTTTCCTGTGTTGTGACTCTGTACTTTGTTGTGGCTCTATCCTGTGTTGTGACTCTGCCCTGTCGTCTGCTGTAGTCCGTTTGTCTGTTAATGGCCTGTCCTCAATTGTTGTCCTGGCCGATATCGCTCTCCTGCCCTGTATCGTTCTTCTACATGTCCTCTTCTGTATGGTTATCCTGTCCTGTTTTGTTGTCCTGCCCTGTGTTGTGACTCTGATCTGTCTTGTGATTTGTCCTGTGTTGTGGATCTGTCCTGTGTTGTTGTCCTGTACTGTGTAATTGTCCTGTCCTGTGTACTTGTCCTCTCCTGTGTTGTTGTCCTGTCCTGTGTTGTTGTCCTGTCCTGTGTTCTAGCTCTGCCCTGTGTTCTGGCTCTGCCCTGTGTTCTGCCTCTGCCCTGTGTTGTTCTCCTGCCCTGTGTTGTGGCTCTGCACTGTGTTGTTCTCCTTTCCTGTGTTGTGACTCTGTACTTTGTTGTGGCTCTATCCTGTGTTGTGACTCTGCCCTGTCGTCTGCTGTAGTCCGTTTGTCTGTTAATGGCCTGTCCTTAATTGCTGTCCTGGCCGATATCGCTCTCCTGCCCTGTATCGTTCTCCTACATGTCCTCCTCTGTATGGTTATCCTGTCCTGTTTTGTTGTCCTGCCCTGTGTTGTGACTCTGATCTGTCTTGTGATTTGTCCTGTGTTGTGGATCTGTCCTGTGTTGTTGTCCTGTACTGTGTAATTGTCCTGTCCTGTGTACTTGTCCTCTCCTGTGTTGTTGTCCTGTCCTGTGTTGTTGTCCTGCCCTGTGTTGTGGCTCTGCCCTGCCTTGTGATTTGTCCTGTGTTGTGGCTCTGTCCTGTATTTTGGCTCTGCCCTGTGTTGTTGTCCTGACCTGTGTTGTTGTACTGCCTTGTATTGTGGTTCTGTCCTGTGTTGTTGTCCTGTCCTGTGTTGTTGTACTGCCTTGCATTCTGGTTCTGTCCTGTGTTGTTGGCTAGCCCTGTGTTGTTGTACTGCCTTGTATTCTGGTTCTAACCTGTGTTGTTGTCCTGCCCTGTGTTGTTGTACAGCCTTGTATTGTGGTTCTGTCCTGTGTTGTTGTCCTGTCCTGTGTTGTTGTCCTTGCCCTGTGCTGTGGCTCTGCCCTGTGTTGTTGTGCTGCACTGTATTGTTGTCCTTCCCTGTGTTGTGGCTCTGCCCTGTGTTGTTGTGCTGAACTGTATTGTTGTCCTTCCCTGTGTTGTGGCTCTTTACTATGTTGATGTCCTGCCCTGTGTTGTTGTCCTTGTCCTGTGTTGTGGCTCTGCCCTGTGCTGTTGTGCTGCACTGTATTGTTATCCTGTCCTGTGTTGTGGCTCTACCCTGTGTTGTGGCTCTGCGCTGTGTCATGTTTCCACCCTGTGTTCTTGTCTTGCACTGTGTTGCTCTCCTGCCCTGCATTGCCCTCCTGCCCTGGGTCGCTCCCCTGCATTGTCCTCTTCTGTACGGTTGTGCTGTCTCATTTTGTTATCCTTTCCTGTGTAGTTGTCCTGTCGTGTATTGTTGTCCTGTCCTGTCATCTGGCTCGGCACTGTGTTCTGACTCTGCTCTGTGTTAGTCTCCTGCCGCGTGTTGTTGTCCTGCCCTGTGTTCTGGCTCTGCCCTGTGTCATTGTCCTGTCCTGTGTTGTGGTTCTGACCTGTGTTGTGGCTCTCTCCTGACTTGTGGTTTGTCTTGTGTTGTGGTTCTGTCCTGCCTTATGTTTCTGTCCTGTGTTTTAGCTTTGCCCTGTGTTGATGTCCTGCGCTGTGTTGTTCTCCTCACCAATGTTGTGGTTGTGCCCTGTGTTGTGGTTCCGCCCTGTGTTGTTGTCCTGCACTGTGTTGTAGTTCTGTCCTATATGGTGGCTCTGCCCTGGGTTGTGGCTCTGCCCTGTGTTGTTCTCCTGCCCTGTGTTGTGGCTCTGTCCTGTGTTGTGGCTCTGTCCTGTGTTGTGGCTCTGCCCTGTCGCCAGCTGTTGTCATGACGTCTGTTAATGCCCTGTCCTCGATTGTTGTCCTGCCCTGTATTGCTCTCCTGCCCTGTAACACTCTCCAGGACTGTCCTCTTCTGTATGGTTATCCGGTCCTCGATTGTTGTCCTGCCCTGTGTTGTGCCTCTGCCCTGTGTTGTGGCCTTGCACTGTGTTGTTGTCCTGACCTGTGTTGTGACTCTGCCCTGTCGTCTGCTGTTGTCCTGTTGTCTATTAATGGCCTGTACTCAACTGCAGTCCTGCCCTGTATCGCTCTCCTGCCCTGTACACTCTCCTACCCTGTCCTCTTCCGTATGGTTATCCTGTCCTGTGTTGTTGTTCTGCCCTGTGTTGTGGCTCTGACCTGTCTTGTGATTTGTCCTGTATTGTGACTCTGCCCTCTGTTGTTGTCCTGCCCTGTGTTGTGGCTCTGCCTTGTGTTCTGGCTCTGTCCTGTGTTGTGGCTCTGCCCTGTCGTCTGCTGTTGTTGTGATGTCTGTTAACGTCCTGTCCTCGATTGCCCTCCTGCCCTGGATCGCTCTCCTGCCATGTGATGCTCTCCTGCGCTCTCCTCTTCAGTGTGGATGTCTTGTCCTGTGTTGTTGTCATGCCCTGTGTTGTGGCTCTGCCCTGTCGTCTCGTGTCATCCTGTCGCCTGTTAATGGCCTGTCCTCGATTGCTCTCCTGCCCTGGTTCACTCTCCTGTCCTGTCCTCTTTTGTATGGTTGTCCTGTCCTGTTTTCAGGCTCTGCCCTGTGTTCTGCCTCTGCCCTGTGTTCTGCCTCTGCCCTGTGTTGTTCTCCTGCCCTGTGTTGTGGCTCTGCACTGTGTTGTTCTCCTTTCCTGTGTTGTGACTCTGTACTTTGTTGTGGCTCTATCCTGTGTTGTGACTCTGCCCTGTCGTCTGCTGTAGTCCGTTTGTCTGTTAATGGCCTGTCCTCAATTGTTGTCCTGGCCGATATCGCTCTCCTGCCCTGTATCGTTCTTCTACATGTCCTCTTCTGTATGGTTATCCTGTCCTGTTTTGTTGTCCTGCCCTGTGTTGTGACTCTGATCTGTCTTGTGATTTGTCCTGTGTTGTGGATCTGTCCTGTGTTGTTGTCCTGTACTGTGTAATTGTCCTGTCCTGTGTACTTGTCCTCTCCTGTGTTGTTGTCCTGTCCTGTGTTGTTGTCCTGTCCTGTGTTCTAGCTCTGCCCTGTGTTCTGGCTCTGCCCTGTGTTCTGCCTCTGCCCTGTGTTGTTCTCCTGCCCTGTGTTGTGGCTCTGCACTGTGTTGTTCTCCTTTCCTGTGTTGTGACTCTGTACTTTGTTGTGGCTCTATCCTGTGTTGTGACTCTGCCCTGTCGTCTGCTGTAGTCCGTTTGTCTGTTAATGGCCTGTCCTTAATTGCTGTCCTGGCCGATATCGCTCTCCTGCCCTGTATCGTTCTCCTACATGTCCTCCTCTGTATGGTTATCCTGTCCTGTTTTGTTGTCCTGCCCTGTGTTGTGACTCTGATCTGTCTTGTGATTTGTCCTGTGTTGTGGATCTGTCCTGTGTTGTTGTCCTGTACTGTGTAATTGTCCTGTCCTGTGTACTTGTCCTCTCCTGTGTTGTTGTCCTGTCCTGTGTTGTTGTCCTGTCCTGTGTTCTAGCTCTGCCCTGTGTTCTGGCTCTGCCCTGTGTTCTGGCTCTGCCCTCTCGTCTGCATGTTGTCGTGATGTCTGTTCATGGCCTGTCCTCGATTGATGTCCTGCCCTGTATCGCTCAACTGCCATGTCCTCTTGTGTATGGATGTCTTGTCCTGTGTTCTTGTGTTGCCCTGTGTTGTGGCTCTGCCCTGTCATTTGCTGTCATCCTGTCGTCTGTTAACAGTCTGTCCTCGATTGCCCTCCTGCCCTGGAGTGCCCTCCTGCCCTGGAGTGCTCTCCTGCCCTGTCCTGTTCTGTATGGTTGTCCTGTCCTGTTTTCAGGCTCTGCCCTGTGTTCCGCCTCTGCCCTGTGTTCCGCCTCTGCCCTGTGTTGTTATCCTGTACTGTGTTGTGGCTCTGTCCTGTGTTGTGGCTCTATCCTGTGTTGTGACTCTGCCCTGTCGTCTGCTGTAGTCCGGTTGTCTGTCAATGGCCTGTCCTTAATTGCTGTCCTGCCCTATATCGCACTTCTGAACTGTAGCGTTCTCCTACCCTGTCCTCTTCTGTATGATTATCCTGTCCTGTCTTGTTGTCCTGCCCTGTGTTGTGGCACTGTCCTGTATTTTGGCTCTGTACTGTGTTGATGTCCTGCTCTGTGCTGTTGTCCTGACCTTTGTTGTTGTACTGCCTTGTATTGTGGTTCTGTCCTGTGTTGTTCTACTGCTCTGTGTTGTTGTACTGCCTTGTATTCTGGTTCTGTCCTGTGTTGTCCTGCCCTGTATTGTTGTACTGGCTTGTATTCTGGTTCAGTCCTGTGTTGTTGTCCTGCCCTGTGTTGTTGTACTGCCTTGTATTGTGGTTCTGTCCTTTGTTGTTGACCTGCCCTGTGTTGTTGTCCTTGCCCTGTGTTGTGGCTCTGCCCTGTGTTGTTGTGCTACACTGTATGGTTGTCCTGTCCTGTGTTGTGGCTCTACCATGTAATGTGGCTCAACCCTGTGTTGTGGCTCTGCGCTGTATCATGTTTCCACCCTGTGTTGTTGTCTTGCACTGTGTTGCTCTCCAGCCCTGCATTGCCCTCCTGCCCTGGATCGCTCTCCTGCCTTGTCCTCTTCTGTACGGTTGTGCTGTCCTGTGTTGTTGTCCTTTCCTGTGTAGTTGTCCTGTCGTGTGTTGTTGTACTGTCCTGTCATCTGGCTCTGCACTGTGTTCTGGCACTGCGCTGCGCATTGGCTCTGTCCTGTGCTCTGGCTCTGCGCTGTGTTGTTCACCTGCCCTGTGTTGTGGCTCTGTCCTGTGTTGTGGCTCTGCCCTGTCGCCAGCTGTTGTCGTGACGTCTGTTAATGCCCTGTCTTCAATTGTTGTCCTGCCCTGTATTGCTCTCCTGCCCTGTAACACTCTCCAGGCCTGTCCTCTTCTGCATGGTTATCCTGTCCTGAGTTGTTGTCCTGCCCTCTGTTGTGCCTCTGCCTTGTGTTGTGGCTCTGCGCTGTGTTGTTGTTATGCCCTGTGTTGTGGTTGTGCCCTGTGTTGTGTTTCCTCCCCGTGTTGTTGTCCTGCACTGTGTTGTTGTCCTGACCTGTGTTGTGGTTGTACCCTGTGTTATGTTTCCGCCCTGTGTTGTTGTCCTGCTCTGTGTTGTTGTCCTGACCTGTGTTGTGGTTGTGCCCTGTGTTGTGTTTCTGCCCTGTGTTGTTGTCCTGTACTGTGTAGTGGTCCTGTCCTGTGTAATTGTCCTGTACTGTGTTGTTGTCCTGTCCTGTGTTGTTGTCCTGTCCCGTGTTCTGGCTCTGCCCTGTGTTCTGCCTCTGCCCTGTGTTCTGGCTCTGTCTTGTGTTCTGGCTCTGCCTTGTGTTCTGGCTCTGCCCTGTGTTCTGGCTCTGCCCTCTCATCTGCTGTTGTCGTGATGTCTGCTCATGGCCTGTCCTCGATTGATGTCCTGCCCTGTATCGCTCTACTGCCATGTCCTCTTGTGTATGGATGTCTTGTCCTGTGTTCTTGTGTTGCCCTGTGTTGTGGCTCTGCCCCGTCGTTTGCTGTCATCCTGTTGTCTGTTAACGGTCTGTCCTCGATTGCCCTCCTGCCCTGGAGTGCTCTCCTGCCCTGTATCGCTCTCCTGTCCTGTCCTGTTCTGTATGGTTGTCCTGTCCTGTTTTCAGGCTCTGTCCTGTATTTTGGCTCTGCCCTGTGTTGATGTCCTGCTCTGTGTTGTTGTCCTGACCTGTGTTGTTCTACTGCCTTGTATTGTGGTACTGTCCTGTGTTGTTGTCCTGTCCTGTGTTGTTCTACTGCCCTGTGTTGTTGTACTGCCTTGTATTCTGGTTCTGTCCTGTGTTGTTGTCCTGCCCTGTGTTGTTGTACTGCCTTGTATTCTGGTTCTGCCCTGTGTTGTTGTCCTGCCCTGTGTTGTTGTACTGCCTTGTATTGTGGTTCTGTCCTGTGTCGTTGTCCTGCCTTGTGTTGTTGTACTGCCCTGTGTTGTGGCTCTGCACTGTGTTGTTGTGCTGCACTGTATAGTTGTCCTGTCCTGTGTTGTGGCTCTGCACTGTGTTGTGGCTCTACCCTGTGTTGTGGCTCTGCGCTGTGTCATGTTTCCACCCAGTGTTGTTGTCTTGCACTGTCTTGCTCTCCTGCCCTGCATTGCCCTCCTGTCCTGGGTCGCTCTCCAGCCTTGTCCTCTTCTGTACAGTTGTGCTGTCCTGTGTTGTTGTCCTTTCCTGTGTAGTTGTCCTGTCCTGTGTTGTTGTCCTGTCCTGTCATCTGGCTCGGCACTGTGTTCTGGCTCTGCGCTGTGTTTTGGCTCTGTCCTGTGTTCTGGCTCTGCTCTGTGTTAGTCTCCTGCCGTGTGTTGTTGTCCTGCCCTGTGTTGTGGCTCTGCCCTGTGTCGTTGTTCTTTCCTGTGTTGTGTTTCTGACCTGTGTTGTGGCTCTCTCCTGAGTTGTGGTTTGTCTTGTGTTGTGGTTCTGTCCTGACTTTTGTTTCTGTCCTGTGTTTTGGCTTTGTCCTGTGTTGATGTCCTGCTCTGTGTTGTTCTCCTCACCAATGTTGTGGTTGTGCCCTGTGTTGTGGTTCCGCCCTGTGTTGTCCTGCACTGTGTTGTAGCTCTGTCCTATATGGAGGCTCTGCCCTGTGTTGTGGCTCTGCCCTGTGTTGTTCTCCTGCCCTGTGTTGTGGCTCTGTCCTGTGTTGTTCTCCTGCCCTGTGTTGTGGCTCTGTCCTGTGTTGTGGCTCTGTCCTGTACTGTGGCTCTGCCCTGTTGCCAGCTGTTAATGCCCTGTCCTCGATTGTTGTCCTGCCCTGTATTGCTCTCCTGCCCTGTAACACTCTCCAGACCTGTCCTCTTCTGCATGGTTATCCTGTCCTGAGTTGTTGTCCTGCCCTGTATTGTGCCTCTGCCCTGTGTTGTGGCTCTGCGCTTTGTTGTTATGCCCTGTGTTGTGGCTCTGCCCTGTCGTCTGCTGTTGTCCTGTTGTCTGTTAATGGCCTGTCCTCAATTGCTGTCCTGCCCTATATCGCTCTCCTGCCCTATATCATTCTCCTACCCGGTCCTCTTCTTTATGGCTATCCTGTCCTGCGTTGTGGTCCTGCCCTGTGTTGTGGCTCTGTGCTGTGTCGTCTTTCCACCCTGTGTTGTTGTCTTGCACTGTGTTGCTCTCCTGCCCTGCATTGCCCTCCTGCCCTGGGGTGCTCTCCTCCCTTGTCCTCTTCTGTATGGTTGTCCTGTCCTGTGCAGTTGTCCTGTCCTGTGTTGTTGTCCTGTCCTGTGTTGTGGCTCTGCCCTGTGTCGTTGTCCCTTGCTGTGTTGTGGCTCTGTCCTGAATTGTGATTTGTCCTGTGTTGTCGATTCTATTCTGTCTTGAAGTTTTGTCCTGTGTTTTGGCTCTGCCCTATGCTGATGTGTTGCTCTCTGTTGTTGTCCTGACCTGTGTTGTGGTTGCGCCCTATGTGGTGGTTCCGCACTGTGTTGTCCTGCACTGTGTTGTTGTTCTGTCCTGTGTTGTTGCTCTCTATTGTTTTGTGGCTCTGTGTAATGTCGTTGTCCTGACTTGTGTTGTGGCTCTGTCCTGTATTGTGGCTCTGCCCTGTGTTGTGGCTCTGCCCTGTCCTATGTTGTGGTTCTGACCTGTGTTATGGCTCTGTCCTGTCATCTGCTATTGTCCGGTTGACTGTTAATGGCCTGTCCTCGACTGCTGTCCTGCCCTATATCCCTCTCCTGCCCTGTATCATTCTCCTACCCTGTCCTCTTCTGTATGGTTATTCTGTCCTGTGTTGTTGTCCTGCCCTGTGTTGTGGCTCTGCCCTGACTTGTGATTTGTGCTCTGTTGTGGTTCTGTCCTGTATTGTGCATCTGCCCTGTGTTGTGGCTCTGCCCTGTGTTGTGGCTGTGTACTGTGTTGAGCTTTGTCCTGTGTTTTGGTCCTGTCCTGTGTTGTGGCTCTGCCTTGTGTTGTTGTCCTGCACTGTGTTGTTCTTCAGTCCTGTGCTGTGGCTCTGCCGTGTGTCATTGCCCTGCCCTGTGTTCTGGCTCTGCCCTGCATTGTGGCCGTGTCCTGCATTGTGGCTCTGCCTGCATTGTGGCTCTGTCCTGTGTTGTGGCTATGTCCTGTGTTGTGCTTTGTCCTGTGAAGTGCTTCTGTCCTGCGCTGTGGCTCTGCCCTGTGTTTTTGTCCTGCTCTGTGGTGTGGCACTGCCCTGTCTTGTGGCTCTGCCATGTATTGTCCAGCACTGTGTTGTGGGTCCATCCTGTGTGGTTGGCTCGGTCCTGTATTGTTGCGCTACTCTGTGTTCTGGCTCTGCCCTGTGTTGTGGTTCTCTCCTGTGCTGTGGCTCTGCCCTATGTTGTTGTCCTGCCCTGTGTTGTGGCTCTGCCCTGTGTTGTGGTTCTCTCCTGTGTTGTGGCTCTGCCCTGTGTTGTTGTCCTGCACTGTGTTGATGTTCTGTCCTATGTTGTGGCTCTGCTCTGTGTTGTGACTCTGCCCTGTGTTGTTGTCCTGCCCTGTGTTGTGGCTCTGCCCTGTGTTGTGGCTCGGTCCTGTTTTCAGGCTCTGACCTGTATTCAGGCTCTGCCCTTTCTTCTGCCTCTGCCCTGTGTTCTGCCTCTGCCCTGTGTTCCACCTCTACCCTGTGTTCTTCCTCTGCCCTGTGTTCCGCCTCTGCCCTGTGTTGTTATCCTGCCCTGTGTTCTGCCTCTGCCCTGTGTTCTGCCTCTGCCCTGTGTTCCACCTCTACCCTGTGTTCTTCCTCTGCCCTGTGTTCCGCCTCTGCCCTGTGTTGTTATCCTGCCCTGTGTTCTGCCTCTGCCCTGTGTTGTTATCCTGCCCTGTGCTGTGGTGCTGCCCTGTGTTGTTATCCTGTCCTGTATTATGGGTCTGCCCTGTGTTGTGACTCTGCCCTGTGTTGTTGTCCTGCCCTGTGTTGTTATCCTGTCCTGTGTTGTGGCTCTGCCCTGTGTTGTTGTCCTGCACTGTGTTGTTGTTCTGTCCTGTGTTGTGGCTCTGCCCTGTGTTGTGACTCTGCCCTGTGTTGTTGTCCTGCCCTGTGTTGTGGCTCTGTCCTGTGTTGTGGCTCTGCCCTGTCATCTGCTGTTGTCGTGATGTCCGTTAATGGCCTATACTCAATTGCCCTCCTGCCCTGGATCGGTCTCCTGCCCTTTCCTCTTTTGTATGGTTGTCCTGTCCTGTTTTCAGGCTCTGTCCTATGTTCTGGCTCTGCCCTGTGTTGTTCTCCTTTCCTGTGTTGTGGCTCTGTCCTTTGTTGTGGCTCTGTCCTGTGTTGTGACTCTGCCCTGTCATCTGGTGTACTCCGGTTGTCTATTGGTAGCCTGTCCTCTATTGTTGTCCTGCCCTATATCATTCTCCTGCCCTAAATCGTTCTCCTACCCTGTCCTCTTCTTTATGGTTATCCTGTCCTGCGTTGTGGCCCTGCCCTGTGTTGTGGCTCTGACCTATGTTGTGGCTCTGTGCTGTGTCGTGTTACGACACTGTGTTGTTGTCTTGCACTGTGTTGCTATCCTACCCTGCATTGTCCTCCTGCCGTGGGTCGCTCTCCTGCCTTGTCCTCTTCTATACGGTTGTCCTGTCCTGTGTTGTTGTCCTGTACTGTATAGTTGTCCTGTCCTGTGTAGTTGTCCTGTCCTGTGTTGTGGCTCTGCCCTGTGTTCTGGCTCTGTCTTGTGTTCTGGCTCAACTCTGTTTTTCACTCCTGCCCTGTGTTGTTGTCCTGCCCTGTGTTGTGGCTCTGCCCTATGTTGTGGCTCTGTGCTGTGTCGTGTTACGACCCTGTGTTGTTGTCTTGCACTGTGTTGCTATCCTACCCTGCATTGTCCTCCTGCCGTGGGTCGCTCTCCTGCCTTGTCCTCTTCTATACGGTTGTCCTGTCCTGTGTTGTCCTGTACTGTATAGTTGTCCTGTCCTGTGTAGTTGCCCTGTCCTGTGTTGTGGCTCTGCCCTGTGTTCTGGCTCTGTCTTGTGTTCTGGCTTAACTCTGTTTTTCACTCCTGCCCTGTGTTGTCCTGCCCTGTGTTGTGGCTCTGCCCTGTGTCATTGTCCTGCCCTGTGTTGTGGCTCTGCCCTGTGTCATTGTCCTGTCCTGTGTTGTGGCTCTGTCCTGAGTTGTGATTTGTTCTGTGTTGTGGTTCTGTCCTGTCTTGAAGTTTTGTCCTGTGCTTTGGCTCTGCCCTATGTTGATGTGCTGCTCTGTGTTGTTGTCCTGACCTGTGTTGTAGTTGCGCCCTGTGTTGTGGTTCCGCACTGTGTTGTCCTGCACTGTGTTGTTGTTCCGTCTTGTGTTGTGGCTTTGCCCTGTGTTGTGACTCTGCCTTGTGATGTTGTCCTGCCCTGTGTTGTGGTTCTCCTTTGTGTTGTGGCTGTGTCCTGTGTTGTGGCTGTGTCCTGTGTTGTGGCTCTGCCCTGTCGTCTGCTGTTGTCCGATTGTCTATTAATGGCCTGTCCTTGATTGTTGTCCTGCCCTATATCGCTCTCCTGGCCTGTATCAATCTCCTGCTCTGTCCTCTTCTGTATGGTTATCCTGTCCTGTGTTGTTGTCCTGCCCTGTGTTGTGGCTCTGTCCTGTCTTGTGATTTGTCCTGTGTTGTGGTTCTGCCCTGTGTTGTGGCTCTGTCCTGTGTTATGCTTTGTGTTCTGTTGTTGTTTAGTCCTGTATTGTGGATCTGCCCTGTGTTGTGACTTTGCCCTGTGTTATTGTCCTGCGCTGTATTGTGGCCCTGCCCTGTGTTGTGGTTCTGCCCCGTGTTGTTGCTGTGCCCTGTGTTGTGGCTCTGTCCTGTGTTGTGGCTCTGTCCTGTGTTGTGGCTCTGCCCCGTGTTGTTGCTGTGCCCTGTGTTGTGGCTCTGTCCTGTGTTGTGGCTCTGTCCTGTGTTGTGGCTCTGCCCTGTGTTGTGGCTCTGTCCTGTGTTGTGGCTCTGCCCTGTGTTGTGGCTCCGTCGTGTGATCTTCTCCAGCCCTTTGTTGTGGCTCTGACCTGTGTTGAGCTTTGTCCTGTGTTTTGGTTCTGTCCTGTGTTGTGGCTCTACCCTGTGTTGTTGTCCTGTACTGTGTTGTTGTTCAGTCCTGTGCTGTGGCTCTGCCCTGTGTTCTGGCTCTGCCCTGCGTTGTGACCATGACCTGCATCGTGGCTCTTTCCTGCACTGTGGCTCTGCCTGCATTGTGGCTCTGTCCTGTGTTGTGGCTCTTTCCTGTGTTGACCTTTGTCCTGTGTTGTGCTTCTGTCTTGTGCTGTGTTGTGGCACTGCCCTGTCTTGTGGCTATGCCATGTATTGTCCAGCACTGTTTTGTGGGTCTGTCCTGTGTGGTTGGCTTGGTCCTGTATTGTTGCGCTACTCTGTGTTCTGGCTCTGCCCTGTGTTGTGGTTCTCTCCTGTGCTGTGGCTCTGCCCTATGTTGTTGTCCTGCCCTGTGTTGTGGCTCTGCCCTATGTTGTTGTCCTGCCCTGTGTTGTGGCTCTGCCCTGTGTTGTGGTTCTCTCCTGTGTTGTGGCTCTGCCCTGTGTTGTTGTCCTGCACTGTGTTGATGTTCTGTCCTATGTTGTTGCTCTGCTCTGTGTTGTGACTCTGCCCTGTGTTGTTGTCCTGCCCTGTGTTGTGGCTCTGCCTTGTGTTGTGGCTCGGTCCTGTTTTCAGGCTCTGACCTGTATTCAGGCTCTGCCCTTTCTTCTGCCTCTGCCCTGTGTTCTGCCTCTGCCCTGTGTTCTGCCTCTGCCCTGTGTTCCACCTCTACCCTGTGTTCTTCCTCTGCCCTGTGTTCCGCCTCTGCCCTGTGTTGTTATCCTGCCCTGTGTTCTGCCTCTGCCCTGTGTTGTTATCCTGCCCTATGCTGTGGTGCTGCCCTGTGTTGTTATCCTGTCCTGTATTGTGGGTCTGCCCTGTGTTGTGACTCTGCCCTGTGTTGTTGTCCTGCCCTGTGTTGTTATCCTGTCCTGTGTTGTGGCTCTGCCCTGTGTTGTTGTCCTGCACTGTGTTGTTGTTCTGTCCTGTGTTGTGGCTCTGCCCTGTGTTGTGACTCTGCCCTGTGTTGTTGTCCTGCCCTGTGTTGTGGCTCTGTCCTGTGTTGTGGCTCTGCCCTGTCATCTGCTGTTGTCGTGATGTCCGTTAATGGCCTATACTCAATTGCCCTCCTGCCCTGGATCGGTCTCCTGCCCTTTCCTCTTTTGTATGGTTGTCCTGTCCTGTTTTCAGGCTCTGTCCTATGTTCTGGCTCTGCCCTGTGTTGTTCTCCTTTCCTGTGTTGTGGCTCTGTCCTTTGTTGTGGCTCTATCCTGTGTTGTGACTCTGCCCTGTCATCTGGTGTACTCCGGTTGTCTATTGGTAGCCTGTCCTCGATTGTTGTCCTGCCCTATATCATTCTCCTGCCCTAAATCGTTCTCCTACCCTGTCCTCTTCTTTATGGTTATCCTGTCCTGCGTTGTGGCCCTGCCCTGTGTTGTGGCTCTGCCCTATGTTGTGGCTCTGTGCTGTGTCGTGTTACGACCCTGTGTTGTTGTCTTGCACTGTGTTGCTATCCTACCCTGCATTGTCCTCCTGCCGTGGGTCGCTCTCCTGCCTTGTCCTCTTCTATACGGTTGTCCTGTCCTGTGTTGTTGTCCTGTACTGTATAGTTGTCCTGTCCTGTGTAGTTGTCCTGTCCTGTGTTGTGGCTCTGCCCTGTGTTCTGGCTCTGTCTTGTGTTCTGGCTCAACTCTGTTTTTCACTCCTGCCCTGTGTTGTTGTCCTGCCCTGTGTTGTGGCTCTGCCCTATCTTGTGGCTCTGTGCTGTGTCGTGTTACGACCCTGTATTGTTGTCTTGCACTGTGTTGCTATCCTACCCTGCATTGTCCTCCTGCTGTGGGTCGCTCTCCTGCCTTGTCCTCTTCTATACGGTTGTCCTGTCCTGTGTTGTTGTCCTGTACTGTATAGTTGTCCTGTCCTGTGTAGTTGTCCTGTCCTGTGTTGTGGCTCTGCCCTGTGTTCTGGCTCTGTCTTGTGTTCTTGCTCAACTCTGTTTTTCACTCCTGCCCTGTGTTGTTGTCCTGCCCTGTGTTGTGGCTCTGCCCTGTGTCATTGTCCTGCCCTGTGTTGTGGCTCTGCCCTGTGTCATTGTCCTGTCCTGTGTTGTGGCTCTGTCCTGAGTTGTGATTTGTTCTGTGTTGTGGTTCTGTCCTGTCTTGAAGTTTTGTCCTGTGCTTTGGCTCTGCCCTATGTTGATGTGCTGCTCTGTGTTGTTGTCCTGACCTGTGTTGTAGTTGCGCCCTGTGTTGTGGTTCCACACTGTGTTGTCCTGTACTGTGTTGTTGTTCCGTCTTGTGTTGTGGCTTTGCCCTGTGTTGTGACTCTGCCTTGTGATGTTGTCCTGCCCTGTGTTGTGGTTCTCCTTTGTGTTGTGGCTGTGTCCTGTGTTGTGGCTGTGTCCTGTGTTGTGGCTCTGCCCTGTCGTCTGCTGTTGTCCGATTGTCTATTAATGGCCTGTCCTTGATTGTTGTCCTGCCCTATATCGCTCTCCTGGCCTGTATCAATCTCCTGCTCTGTCCTCTTCTGTATGGTTATCCTGTCCTGTGTTGTTGTCCTGCCCTGTGTTGTGGCTCTGTCCTGTCTTGTGATTTGTCCTGTGTTGTGGTTCTGCCCTGTGTTGTGGCTCTGTCCTGTGTTATGCTTTGTGTTCTGTTGTTGTTTAGTCCTGTATTGTGGATCTGCCCTGTGTTGTGACTTTGCCCTGTGTTATTGTCCTGCGCTGTATTGTGGCCCTGCCCTGTGTTGTGGTTCTGCCCCGTGTTGTTGCTGTGCCCTGTGTTGTGGCTCTGTCCTGTGTTGTGGCTCTGTCCTGTGTTGTGGCTCTGCCCCGTGTTGTTGCTGTGCCCTGTGTTGTGGCTCTGTCCTGTGTTGTGGCTCTGTCCTGTGTTGTGGCTCTGCCCTGTGTTGTGGCTCTGTCCTGTGTTGTGGCTCTGCCCTGTGTTGTGGCTCCGTCGTGTGATCTTCTCCAGCCCTTTGTTGTGGCTCTGACCTGTGTTGAGCTTTGTCCTGTGTTTTGGTTCTGTCCTGTGTTGTGGCTCTACCCTGTGTTGTTGTCCTGTACTGTGTTGTTGTTCAGTCCTGTGCTGTGGCTCTGCCCTGTGTTCTGGCTCTGCCCTGCGTTGTGACCATGACCTGCATCGTGGCTCTTTCCTGCACTGTGGCTCTGCCTGCATTGTGTCTCTGTCCTGTGTTGTGGCTCTTTCCTGTGTTGACCTTTGTCCTGTGTTGTGCTTCTGTCTTGTGCTGTGTTGTGGCACTGCCCTGTCTTGTGGCTATGCCATGTATTGTCCAGCACTGTTTTGTGGGTCTGTCCTGTGTGGTTGGCTCGGTCCTATATTGTTGCGCTACTCTGTGTTCTGGCTCTGCCCTCTGTTGTGGTTCTCTCCTGTGCTGTGGCTCTGCCCTATGTTGTTGTCCTGCCCTGTGTTGTGGCTCTGCCCTATGTTGTTGTCCTGCCCTGTGTTGTGGCTCTGCCCTGTGTTGTTGTCCTGCCCTGTGTTGTGGCTCTGCCCTGTGTTGTGGTTCTCTCCTGTGTTGTTGCGCTACTCTGTGTTCTGGCTCTGCCCTGTGTTGTGGTTCTCTCCTGTGCTGTGGCTCTGCCCTATGTTGTTGTCCTGCCCTGTGATGTGGCTCTGCCCTGTGTTGTTGTCCTGCCCTGTGTTGTGGCTCTGCCCTGTGTTGTGGTTCTCTCCTGTGTTGTGGCTCTGCCCTGTGTTGTTGTCCTGCACTGTGTTGATGTTCTGTCCTATGTTGTGGCTCTGCTCTGTGTTGTGACTCTGCCCTGTGTTGTTGTCCTGCCCTGTGTTGTGGCTCTGCCCTGTATTGTGGCTCGGTCCTGTTTTCAGGCTCTGACCTGTATTCAGGCTCTGCCCTTTCTTCTGCCTCTGCCCTGTGTTCTGCCTCTGCCCTGTGTTCCACCTCTACCCTGTGTTCTTCCTCTGCCCTGTGTTCCGCCTCTGCCCTGTGTTGTTATTCTGCCCTGTGTTCTGCCTCTGCCCTGTGTTGTTATCCTGCCCTATGCTGTGGCGCTGCCCTGTGTTGTTATCCTGTCCTGTGTTGTCGGTCTGCCCTGTGTTGTGACTCTGCCCTGTGTTGTTGTCCTGCCCTGTGTTGTTGTTCTGTCCTGTGTTGTGGCTCTGCCCTGTGTTGTGACTCTGCCCTGTGTTGTTGTCCTGCCCTGTGTTGTGGCTCTGTCCTGTGTTGTGGCTCTGCCCTGTCATCTGCTGTTGTCGTGATGTCCGTTAATGGCCTATACTCAATTGCCCTCCTGCCCTGGATCGGTCTCCTGCCCTGTCCTCTTTTGTATGGTTGTCCTGTCCTGTTTTCAGGCTCTGTCCTATGTTCTGGCTCTGCCCTGTGTTGTTCTCCTTTCCTGTGTTGTGGCTCTGTCCTTTGTTGTGGCTCTATCCTGTGTTGTGACTCTGCCCTGTCATCTGGTGTACTCCGGTTGTCTATTGGTAGCCTGTCCTCTATTGTTGTCCTGCCCTATATCATTCTCCTGCCCTAAATCGTTCTCCTACCCTGTCCTCTTCTTTATGGTTATCCTGTCCTGCGTTGTGGCCCTGCCCTGTGTTGTGGCTCTGCCCTATGTTGTGGCTCTGTGCTGTGTCGTGTTACGACCCTGTGTTGTTGTCTTGCACTGTGTTGCTATCCTACCCTGCATTGTCCTCCTGCCGTGGGTCGCTCTCCTGCCTTGTCCTCTTCTATATGGTTGTCCTGTCCTGTGTTGTTGTCCTGTACTGTATAGTTGTCCTGTCCTGTGTAGTTGTCCTGTCCTGTGTTGTGGCTCTGCCCTGTGTTCTGGCTCTGTCTTGCGTTCTTGCTCAACTCTGTTTTTCACTCCTGCCCTGTGTTGTTGTCCTGCCCTGTGTTGTGGCTCTGCCCTGTGTCATTGTCCTGCCCTGTGTTGTGGCTCTGCCCTGTGTCATTGTCCTGTCCTGTGTTGTGGCTCTGTCCTGAGTTGTGATTTGTTCTGTGTTGTGGTTCTGTCCTGTCTTGAAGTTTTGTCCTGTGCTTTGGCTCTGCCCTATGTTGATGTGCTGCTCTGTGTTGTTGTCCTGACCTGTGTTGTAGTTGCGCCCTGTGTTGTGGTTCCGCACTGTGTTGTCCTGTACTGTGTTGTTGTTCCGTCTTGTGTTGTGGCTTTGCCCTGTGTTGTGACTCTGCCTTGTGATGTTGTCCTGCCCTGTGTTGTGGTTCTCCTTTGTGTTGTGGCTGTGTCCTGTGTTGCGGCTGTGTCCTGTGTTGTGGCTCTGCCCTGTCGTCTGCTGTTGTCCGATTGTCTATTAATGGCCTGTCCTTGATTGTTGTCCTGCCCTATATCGCTCTCCTGGCCTGTATCAATCTCCTGCTCTGTCCTCTTCTGTATGGTTATCCTGTCCTGTGTTGTTGTCCTGCCCTGTGTTGTGGCTCTGTCCTGTCTTGTGATTTGTCCTGTGTTGTGGTTCTGCCCTGTGTTGTGGCTCTGTCCTGTGTTATGCTTTGTGCTCTGTTGTTGTTTAGTCCTGTATTGTGGATCTGCCCTGTGTTGTGACTTTGCCCTGTGTTATTGTCCTGCGCTGTATTGTGGCCCTGCCCTGTGTTGTGGTCCTGCCCCGTGTTGTTGCTGTGCCCTGTGTTGTTGCTGTGCCCTGTGTTGTGGCTCTGTCCTGTGTTGTGGCTCTGTCCTGTGTTGTGGCTCTGCCCTGTGTTGTGGCTCTGTCCTGTGTTGTGGCTCTACCCTGTGTTGTCCTGTACTGTGTTGTTGTTCAGTCCTGTGCTGTGGCTCTGCCCTGTGTTCTGGCTCTGCCCTGCGTTGTGACCATGACCTGCATCGTGGCTCTTTCCTGCACTGTGGCTCTGCCTGCATTGTGTCTCTGTCCTGTGTTGTGGCTCTTTCCTGTGTTGACCTTTGTCCTGTGTTGTGCTTCTGTCTTGTGCTGTGTTGTGGCACTGCCCTGTCTTGTGGCTATGCCATGTATTGTCCAGCACTGTTTTGTGGGTCTGTCCTGTGTGGTTGGCTCGGTCCTATATTGTTGCGCTACTCTGTGTTCTGGCTCTGCCCTCTGTTGTGGCTCTGCCCTGTGTTGTGGCTCTGCCCTCTGTTGTGGCTCTGCCCTGTGTTGTGGCTCTGCCCTGTGTTGTGGCTCTGCCCTCTGTTGTGGCTCTGCCCTGTGTTGTGGCTCTGCCCTCTGTTGTGGCTCTGCCCTGTGTTGTGGCTCTGCCCTCTCGACTACTGTTGTCCTGTTTTCTGTCAATGGCCTGTCATTGATTGAAGTTCTGCCCTGTGTTGCTCTCCTGGCCTGCATTGCTGTCCTCCCCTGGGTTGCTCTCCTGCCCTGTCCTCTTCTGTATGGTTGTCCTGTCCTGTGCTGCTGTCCTGTCTTGTGTTCTGGCACTGGTCTGTGTTCTGGCTCTGCCCTGTGTTCTGGCTCTGTTGTGTGTTGCTGTCCAGCGCTGTGTTGTAGCTCTGCCCTGTGTTTTGGCTCTGTTCTGTGTTCTTATCCAGCCCTTTGTTGTGGCTCTGACCTGTGTTGTGCTTTGTCCTGTGTTTTGGTTCTGTCCTGTGTTGTGCCTCTGCCCTGTGTTGTTGTCCTGCACTGTGTTGTTGTTCAGTCCTGTGCTGTGGCTCTGCCCTGTGCTGCTGTCCTGCCCGATATTGTTGCCTTGCCCTGTTGTTGTCCTGCCATGTGTTCTGGCTCTGCCCTGTGTTGTGGCTCTGTCCTGTGTTCTTCTCCAGCCCTTTGTTATGGCTCTGACCTGTGTTGTGCTTTATCCTGTGTCTTGGTTCTGTCCTGTGTTGTGGCTCTGCCCTGTGTTGTTGTCCTACTCTGTGTTGTTGTCCTGCTCTTTGTTGTGGAGCCGCCCTGTGTTTTTCTACTGCCCTGTGTTGTGGTTCCACCCTGTGTTGTTGTCCTGCACTGTATTGTTGTTCAGTCCTGTGCTGTGGCTCTGTCCTGTGTTTTGGCTCTGCCCTGTGTTTTGGCTCTGTCCTGTGTTGTGGCTCTGTCCTATGTTGTGCTTTGTCCTGTGTTGTGCTTCTGTCCTGCGCTCTGGCTCTGCCCTGTGTTGTTGAGCTGCCCTGTGTTGTGGCACTGCCCTGCATTGTGGCTCTGCCATGTAGTGTCCTACACTGTGTTGTGGGTCTGTCCTGTGTGGATGACTCGGTCCTGTATTGTTGTGCTACCCTGTGTTCTGGCTCTGCCCTGTGTTGTGATTCGCTCCTATGTTGTGGCTCTGCCCTGTGTTGTCCTGCCCTGTGTTGTTCTCCTGTCCTGTGTTGTGGCTCTGCCCTGTGTTGTGGCTCTGCCCTGTGTTATGACTCTGCCCTGTTGACTACCGTTGTCCTGTTTTCTGTCAGAGGCCTATCATTGATTGCAGCCCTGCCCTGACTTGCTCTCCTGCACTGCATTGCCCTCCTGCCCTGGGACGCTCTCCTGCCCTATCCTCTTCTGTACGCTTGTCCTGTCCTGTGCTGTTGTCCTGTCCTCTGTTCTGGCGCTGGCCTGTGTTCTGGCTCTGCCCTATGTTCTGTCTCTGTCCTGTGTTCTGGCTCTGCTCTGTGTTGCTCTGCTGCTCTATGTTGTTGTCCAGACCTGTGTTTGGTTCCACCTTGTGTTGTCCTGCACTGTGTTGTTCTGTCCTGTGTTGTGTCTTTGCCATGTGTTGTGGCTCTGCCCTGAGTTGAGGCTCTGCCCTGTCGCCTGCTGTTGTGATGTCTGTTAATGGCCTGTCCTTGATTGCTCTCCTGCCCTGTAATGCTATCCTGCCCTGTCCCCTTCTGCATGGATGTCTTGTCCTGTGTTGTTGTTATGCCTTGTGTTGTGGCTCTGCCCTGTCGTCTGTTGTTGTCCTGTCGTCTGTTAATGGCTTGTCCTCAGTTGCTGTCCAGCCCTCTATTGCTCTCCTGCCCTGTAACGCTCTCCTGCCCTGCCTTCTTCTGTATGGTTGTCCTGTCCTTTGTTCAGGCTCTGTTATGTGTTCTGGCTCTGTCATGTGTTCTGTCTCTGCCCTGTGTTATCCTGCCCTGTGTTGTGGCTCTGTCCTGTGTTGTTCACCTATCCTGTATTGTGGCTCTGCCCTGTCGTCTTCTATAGTCCGGATGTCTGTTAATGGCCTGTCCTCGACTGCTGTTCTGCCCTATATCACTCTCCTGCCTTGTATCGTTCTCCTACCCTGATCTCTTCCGTATGGTTATCCTGTCCTGTGTTGTTGTTCTGCCCTGTGTTGTGGCTCTGCGCAGTGTCGTGTTTCAATGCTGTGCTGTCCTGCACTGTGTTGCTCTCCTGCCTTGCAATGCCCTCCTGCCCTGGGTCGCTCTCCTGCCTTGTCCTCTTCTGTATGGTTGTCCTGTACTGGATAGTTGTCCTGTCCTGTGTAGTTGTCCTGCCCTGTGTTATGGCTCTGCCCTGTGTTCTGGCTCTGTCTTGTGTTTTGGCTCAACTGTGTGTTGCTCTCCTGCCCTGAGTTGTTGTCCTGCCCTGTGTTGTGGCTCTGGTCCTGTGTCATTGTCCTGTCCTGTGTTGTGGTTGCGCCCTGTGTTTAGTTCCGCCCTGTGTTGTGGCACTACCCTGTCTTGTGGCTCTGCCATATATTGTCCAGCACTGATTGTGGGTCTGTACTGTGTGGTTGGCCCGGTCCTGTATTGTTGTGCTACACTGTGTTCTGGCTCTGCTCTGTGTTGTCGTTCTCTCCTGTGTTGTGGCTCTATCTTGTGTTGTGGCTCTGCCCTGTGTTGTGGCTCTATCTTGTGTTGTGGCTCTGCCCTGTCATCTGCTGTTGACCTGTTGTCTGTTAATGGCTTGTCCTTGATTGCTGTCCTGCCCTATATCGCTCTCCTGCCCTGTATCGTTCTCCTACCCTGTCCACTTCTGTATGGTTATCCTGTCCTGTGTTGTTGTCCTGCCCTGTGTTGTGCCTCTGCCCTGTTTTGTGATTTGTCCTGTGTTGTGGCTCTGTCCTGTGTTGTGGTTTGTCTTCTGTTGTGGCTCTGTCCTGTGTTATGCTTTGTGCTCTGTTGTGGTTCCCTCCTGTGTTGTGGCTCTGACCTGTGTTCTGCCTCTGCCCTATGTTATTATCCTGCCTTGTGTTGTTATCCTGCCCTGCATCGTTCTCCTGTTCTGTGTTGTGGCTCTATACTGTGTTGTGACTCTATCCTGTGTTGTGACTCTGCGGTGTCGTCTGCTGTTGTCCGTTGTCTGTTAATGGCCTGTCCTCGATTGCTATCCTGCCCTATATCGCTCTCCTGCCCTTTATCGTTCTCCTACCCTGTCCTCTTCTGTATGGTTATCCTGTCCTGTGTTGTTGTCCTGCCCTGTGTTGTGGCTCTGCCCTGTCTTGTGATTTGTCCTGTGTTGTGGCTCTGTCCTGTGTTGTGGCTTTGTCCTGTGTTGTGGCTCTGTCCTGAGTTGTGGCTCTGTCCTGTGTTGTCCCTCTGTCTTGTGTTGTGCTTTGTGCTCTGTTGTGGTTCTGTCCTATGTTGTGGCTCTGTTCTATGTTGTGCTTTGTCCTGTGTTGTGCTTCTGACCTGTGCTCTGGCTCTGCCCTGTGTTGTTGTCCTGCCCTGTGTTGTGGCACTGCCCTGCATTGTGGCTCTGCGTTGTAGTGTCCTACACTGTGTTGTGGGTCTGTCCTGTGTGGTTGACTCGGTCCTGTATTGTTGTGCTACCCTGTGTTCTGGGTCTGCCCTGTGTTGTGGTTCTGCCCTGTGTTGTTTTACCCGGTTGTTCTCCTGTCCTGTGTTGTGGCTCTGCCCTGTGTTGTTTTACCCGGTTGTTCTCCTGTCCTGTGTTGTGGCTCTGCCCTGTGTTGTGGTTCTGCCCTGTGTTGGACTCTGCCCTGTCAACTACTGTTGTCCTGTTTTCTGTCAAAGGTCTGTCATTGATTGCAGCCCTGCCCTGTATTGCTCTCCTGCATTGCATTGCCCACCTGCCCTGGGACGCTCTCCTGCCCTGTCCTCTTCTGTACGCTTGTCCTGTCCTGTGCTGTTGTCCTGTGCTCTGTTCTGGCGCTGGCCTGTGTTCTGGCGCTGGCCTGTGTGCTGGCTCTGCCCTGTGTTCTGGCTCTGCTCTGTGTTGCTCTGCTGTCCTGTGTTGTTGTCCTGTCCTGTGTTAATATCCTGCGCTGAGTTGTTGTCCTGACCTGTGTTGTGGTTACGCCCTGTGTTGTCCTGCACTGTGTTGTTCTGTCCTTTGTTGTGGCTCTGCCATGTGTTGTGGCTCTGTCCTGTGTTGTTATCCTGCCCTGTGTTGTGGCTCTGCCCTGTGTAGTTCTCCTGTGCTGTGTTGTGGCTCTGTCCTGTGTTGTGGCTCTGTCCTGTGTTTTGGCTCTGCCCTGTGTTGTGGCTCTCTCCTGTGTTGTGGCTCTGTACTGTGTTGTGGCTCTGCCCTGTCGCCTGCTGTTGTCCTGACGTCTGTTAATGGCCTGTCCTCGATTGTTTTCTTGCCCTGTATTGCTCTACTGCCCTGTAACGCTATGCTGCCCTGTCCTCTTCTGCATGGATGTCTTGTCCTGTGTTGTAGTCATGCCCTGTGTTGTGGCTCTGCCCTGTCGTCTGTTGTTGTCCTGTCGTCTGTTAATGTCCTGTTCTCAATTGCTGTCCTATGCTGTATCGCTCTCCTGCCCTGTCTTCTTCTGTATGGTTGTCCTGTATGGTTGTCCTGTACTGTGTTCAGGCTCTGTTATGTGTTCTGGCTCTGCCATATGTTCTGTCTCTGCCCTGTGTTGTTATCCTGCCCTGTGTTGTGGCTCTGTCCTGTGTTGTTCTCCTGTCCTGTGTTGTGGCTCTGCCCTGTCATCTGCTGTAGTCCGGATGTCTGTTAATGGCCTGTCCTCAATTGCTGTTCTGCCCTATATCGCTCTCCTGCCTTGTATTGTTCTCCTACCTTGTCCTCTTCTGTATGGTTATCCTGTCCTGTGTTGTTGTCCTGCCCTGTGTTGTGGCTCTGCGCAGTGTCACGTTTCCATGCTCTGCTGTCCTGCACTGTGTTGCTCTCCTGCCCTGCATTGCTGTCCTGCCCTGGGTCGCTGTCCTGTCTTGTTCTCTTCGGTACGGTTGTCCTGTCCTGTATTGTGGCTCTGTCCTGTGTTGTGCCTTGTCCTGTGTTGTTGTCCTGCCCTGTGTTGTGGCTCTGCCCTGTGTTGTGGCTCTGCCCCCTATTTTCCTGCATTGTGTTGTGGGTCTGTCCTGTGTGGTTGGCTCTGCCCTGTATTGTTGTCCTCCCCTCTGTTGTGGCTCTGCCCTGTGTTGTTGTCCTGACCTGTATTGTTCTCCTGTCCTGTATTGTGGCTCTGCCCTGTCGACTACTGTTGTCCTGTTTTCTGTCAATGGCCTGCCCTGTCCTCTTCTGTATGGTTGTCCTGTCCTGTGCTGTTGCCCTATCCGCTGTTCTGGCGCTGGCCTGTGTTCTGGCGCTGACCTGTGTTCTGGCGCTGGCCTATGTTCTGGCTCTGTCCTGTGTTCTGGCTCTGTCCTCTGTTCTGGCTCTGCTCTGTGCTGCCCTGTGTTGTTGTGCTGCCCTGTGTTGTCGCTAAGCCCTGTGTCATTGTCCTGTCCTGTGTCGTGGTTCTGACCTATGTTGTGGCTCTGTCCTGAGTTGTGGTTTGTCTTTTGTTGTGGTTCTGTCCTGTCTTCTGGTTCTGTCCTGTGTTGTGGCTCTGCCCTGTCGTCTGTTGTTGTCCTGTCGTCTGTTAATGTCCTGTTCTCAATTGCTGTCCTATGCTGTATCGCTCTCCTGCCCTGTCTTCTTCTGTATGGTTGTCCTGTATGGTTGTCCTGTACTGTGTTCAGGCTCTGTTATGTGTTCTGGCTCTGCCATATGTTCTGTCTCTGCCCTGTGTTGTTATCCTGCCCTGTGTTGTGGCTCTGTCCTGTGTTGTTCTCCTGTCCTGTGTTGTGGCTCTGCCCTGTCATCTGCTGTAGTCCGGATGTCTGTTAATGGCCTGTCCTCAATTGCTGTTCTGCCCTATATCGCTCTCCTGCCTTGTATTGTTCTCCTACCTTGTCCTCTTCTGTATGGTTATCCTGTCCTGTGTTGTTGTCCTGCCCTGTGTTATGGCTCTGCGCAGTGTCACGTTTCCATGCTCTGCTGTCCTGCACTGTGTTGCTCTCCTGCCCTGCATTGCTGTCCTGCCCTGGGTCGCTGTCCTGTCTTGTTCTCTTCGGTACGGTTGTCCTGTCCTGTATTGTGGCTCTGTCCTGTGTTGTGCCTTGTCCTGTGTTGTTGTCCTGCCCTGTGTTGTGGCTCTGCCCTGTGTTGTGGCTCTGCCCCCTATTTTCCTGCATTGTGTTGTGGGTCTGTCCTGTGTGGTTGGCTCTGCCCTGTATTGTTGTCCTCCCCTCTGTTGTGGCTCTGCCCTGTGTTGTTGTCCTGACCTGTATTGTTCTCCTGTCCTGTATTGTGGCTCTGCCCTGTCGACTACTGTTGTCCTGTTTTCTGTCAATGGCCTGCCCTGTCCTCTTCTGTATGGTTGTCCTGTCCTGTGCTGTTGCCCTATCCGCTGTTCTGGCGCTGGCCTGTGTTCTGGCGCTGACCTGTGTTCTGGCGCTGGCCTATGTTCTGGCTCTGTCCTGTGTTCTGGCTCTGTCCTCTGTTCTGGCTCTGCTCTGTGCTGCCCTGTGTTGTTGTGCTGCCCTGTGTTGTCGCTAAGCCCTGTGTCATTGTCCTGTCCTGTGTCGTGGTTCTGACCTATGTTGTGGCTCTGTCCTGAGTTGTGGTTTGTCTTTTGTTGTGGTTCTGTCCTGTCTTCTGGTTCTGTCCTGTGTTGTGGCTCTGCGCTGTCGTCTGCTGTTGTCCTGACATCTGTTAGTGACCTGTCCTCAATTGTTGTCCTGCCGTGTATCGCTCTCTTGCCCTATAACGCTCTCCTGTCCTGTCCTCTTCTTTATGGTTGTCCTGTCCTTTGTTCAGGCTCTGTCCTGTGTTCTGGCTCTGCCCTGTGTTGTGGCCCTATCCTGTGTATTGACTCTGCTCTGTCATCTGCTGTAGTCTGGTTGTCTGTTAACGGCCTGTCCTCGATTGCTGTCCTGCCATATATCGCTCTCCTGTCCTGTATCGTTCTCCTACCCTGTCCGCTTCTGTATGGTTATCCTGTCCTGTGATGTTGTCCTGCCCTGTGTTGTGGCTCTGCCCTGTCTCGTGATTTGTCCTGTGTTGTGGCTTTGTCCTGTGTTGTGCTTTCTGCTCTGTTGTGGTTTGGTCCTGTGTTGTGGCTCTGCCCTGTGTTGTGGCTCTGCCCTGTGTTGTGGCTATGTCCTGTGTTGTCCTTCACTGTATTGTTGTCCTTCACTGTATTGTTGTCCTGCCCTGTGTTGTGACTTTGCCCTGTGTTGTCGTCCTGCGCTGTGTTGTGGCTCAGCCCTGTCTGATGGCTCTGCTCTGCGTTGTTGTCCTACACTGTATTGTTGCTCTGTCCTGTGTCGTGGCTCTGCCCTATGTCGTTGTTCGTCCTTGTGTTGTGCCTCTGTTCTGTGTTTTCTGACTGTCCTTTATTGTTGTCCTGTCCTGTGTTGTGGCTCTGTCATGTGTCGTGGCTGTGCCTTGTGTTGTGGCTGTGTCCTGTCCTGTGTCCTGGCTCTGCCCTGGTATGGGTTCCTGCCCCGTGTCTTGGTTCTGCCCTGTGTTGTTGTCCTGCCCCGTATTGTTGCCCTGCCCTGTATTGTCCTGCCCCGTGTTGTGGCTCTGCCCTGTGTTGTGGCTCTGCACGGTGTCGTGTTTCCACCCTGTGTTGTTGTCTTGCACTGTGTTGTTCTCCTGCCCTGTGTTGTTCTACTGCACTGTGTTGTGGCTCTGCCCTGTTGTCTGCTGTAGTCCGGTTGTCTGTTAATGACCTGTCCTCGGTTGCTGTCCTGCCCTATATCGCTCTTCTGCCCTGTATCATTCTCCTACCCTGTCCTCTTCTTTATGGTTATTCTGTCCTGTGTTTTCTGGCTCTGCTTTGTGCTGCAGTCCTGCCCTGTGTTGTTGTGCTGCCCTGTGCTGTGGCTAAGCCCTGTGTCGTTGTCCTGTCCTGTGTCGTGGTTCTGACCTGTGTTGTGGCTCTGTCCTGTGTTGTGGTTCTGTCCTGTGTTGTTGTCCTAACCTGTGTTGTGTTTCTGCCCTTTGTTGTGGCTCTGTCCTGTGTTGTGGCTCTGCCCTGTGTTGATGTACTGCTCTGTGTTGTCCTGACCTGTGTGGTGGTCCTGACCTGTGTTGTTATCCTAACCTGTGTTGTGTTTCTGTCCTGTGTTGTGGCTCTGCCCTGTGTTGTGGCTCTGCCCTGTGTTGATGTACTGCTCTGTGTTGTCCTGACCTGTGTGGTGGTCCTGCCCTGTGTTGTGGCTCTGCCATGTTTTGTGATTTGTCCTGTGTTGTGGCTCTGTCCTGTGTTGTGGCTCTGACCTGAGTTGTGCTTTGTCTTGCGTTGTGGCTCTGTCCTGTTTTATGCTTTCTGCTCTGTCGTGGTTCTGTCCTGTGTTGTGGCTCTGTCCTGTGTTCTGCCTCTGCCCTGTGTTCTGCCTCTGCCGTGTTGTTATCCTGCCCTGTGTTGTTATCCTGTGTTGTGGCTCTATCCTGTGTTGTGGCTCTATCCTGTGTTGTGACTCTGCGCTGTCGTCTGCTGTAGTCCGGTTGTCTGTTAATGGCCTGTCCTCGATTGCTGTCCTGTCCCGTATCGCTCTCCTGCCCTGTATCGTTCTCTTACCCTGTCCTCTTCTGTATGGTTATCCTGTCCTGTGTTGTTGTCCTGCCCTGTGTTGTGGCTCTGACCTGTCTTGTGATTTGTCCTGAGTTGTGGCTCTGTCCTGTATTGTGGCTCTATCCTGTGTTGCGCTTTGCGCTCTGTTGTGGCTCTGCCCTGTCGTCTGCTGTTGTCCTGATAGCTGTTAATGGCCGGTCCTCGATTGTTGTCCTGCCCTGTATCGCTCTCTCACACTGTATTGCTCTCCTGCCCTGTCTACTTCTGCATGGATGTCTTGTCCTGTATTGTTGTCATGCCCTGACTTGTGGTTCTACCTTGTCATCTGCTGTAGCCCTGTCATTGGTTAGCTCTCCTGCCCTGGATCGCTCTCCTGTCCTGCCCTTTTCTGTATGGTTGTCCTGTCCTTTGTTCAGGCTCGTCCTGTGTTGTGGCTCTGCCCTGTGTTGTTATCCTGTCCTGTGTTGTGGCTCTGCCCTGTGTTGTTATCCTGTCCTGTGTTGTGGCTCTGCCCTGTGTTGTTCTGCTGTCCTGTGTTGTGGCTCTGTCCTGTGTTTTGGCTCTGCCCTGTCGCCAGCTGTTGTCGTGACATCTGTTAATGCTCTGTCCTGTGCTGTGGCTATGTCCTGTGTTATGGCTCTGTCCTGTATTGTTGTCCTTCACTGTATTGTTGTCCTGCCCTGTCTTGTGGCTTTGCCCTGTGTTGTGGCTTTGCCCTGTGTTGTCGTCCTGCCCTGTATTGTTGTCCTGCCCTATCTTGTGGCTTTGCCCTGTGTTGAGGCTCTGCCCTGTGTTGTGGCTTGGCCCTGTGTGATGGCTCTACTCTGTATTGTTGTCCTGCACTGTATTGTTGCTCTGCCCTGTGTCGTAGCTCCGCCCTGTGTTGTGGCTCTGCGCTAAGTCGTTGTTCGTCCTTGTGTTGTGCCTCTGTCCTGTGTTGTTTTCCTGCCCTTTTTTGTTGTCCTGTCCTCTGTTGTGGCTCTGTCATGTGTTATGGCTCTGTCCTGTTTTATGGCTCTGTCCTGTGTTATGGCTCTGTCCTGTTTTATGGCTCTGTCCTGTGTTATGGCTCTGTCCTGTGTTATGGCTCTGTCCTGTTTTATGGCTCTGTCCTGTGTTATGGCTCTGTCCTGTGTTATGGCTCTGTCCTGTGTTGTGGCTCTGTCCTGTGTTGTGGCTCTGCCCTGTGTTGTGGCTCTGTCCTTTGCTGTGGCTATGTCCTGTGTTGTGGCTCTGTCCTGTGCTGTGGCTATGTCCTGTGTTGTGGCTCTGTCCTGTATTGTTATCCTGCCCTGTCTTGTGGCTTTGCCCTGTGCTGTCATCCTGCCCTGTGTTGTGGCTCTGTCCTGTGTTGTGGTTCTGTCCTGTGTTGTGGCTCTGTCCTGTGTTGTGGTTATGTCCTGTGTTGTGGCTCTGTCCTGTGTTGTGGCTATGTCCTGTGCTGTGGCTATGTCCTGTGTTGTGGCTCTGTCCTGTGTCGTAGCCCTGCCCTGTGTTGTGGCTCTGCCCTGTGTTGTGGCTCTGCCCTGTGTTGTGGCTCTGTCCTGTGTTGTGGCTATGTCCTGTGCTGTGGCTATGTCCTGTGTTGTGGCTCTGTCCTGTGTCGTAGCCCTGCCTTGTGTTGTGGCTCTGCCCTGTCTAGTTGTCCTTCGCTGTGTTGTTATCCTGACCTGTGTTGTTCACCTGACCTATGTTGTGGTTCCGCCCTGTGTTGTGGTTCCGCCCTATGTTGTGGCCCTGCCCTGTGTTGTCCTGCGCTGTGTTGTGGCTCTGCCCTGTCGTCTGCTGTTGTCCTGACATCTGTTAATGGCCTGTCCTCGATTGTTGTCCTGCGCTGTATCGCTCTCGTGCCCTGTACCGCTCTCCTGCCTTGTCCTCTTCTGTATGGATGTCTTGTCCTGTGTTGTTGTCATGCCCTGTGTTGTGGAATTGCCCTGTCCTCTGTTGTTGTCCTGTCATCTGTTAATGGCCTGTCCTCGATTGCTTTCCTGCCATGTATCGCTCTCCTGCCCTGTATCACTCTCCTGACCTGTATCGCTCTCCTGCCCTGTATCGCTCTCCTGCCCTGTCCTCTTCTGTATGGTTGTCCTGTCCTGTGTTGTGGCTCTGCCCTGTGTTGTGTCTCTGTAATGTGTTGTGGCTCTGCCCTGTCTTGTGGCTCTGCCCTGTGTTGTGGTTCCACCATGTGTTGTTGTCCTGCCCTGTGTTGTGGCTCTGCCCTATGTCATTGTTCGTCCTTGTGCTGTGCCTCTGTCCTGTGTTGTTTTCCTGACATTTACTGTTGTCCTTTCCTCTGTTGTAGCTCTGTCGTGTGTCGTGGCTCTGCCTTGTGTTGTGGCTGTGTCCTGTCCTGTGTCGTGGCTCTGCCCTGTGTTGTTTTCCTGACATTTACTGTTGTCCTTTCCTCTGTTGTAGCTCTGTCGTGTGTCGTGGCTCTGCCTTGTGTTGTGGCTGTGTCCTGTCCTGTGTCGTGGCTCTGCCCTGTGTTGTTTTCCTGACCTTTATTGTTGTCCTTTCCTCTGTTGTGGCTCTGTCATGTGTCGTGGCTCTGCCTTGTGTTGTGGCTGTGTCCTGTCCTGTGTCGTGGCTCTGCCCTTGTATGTGGTCCTGCCCTGTGTCGTGGTTCTGCCCGCTATTATTGCCCTGCTCTGTATTGTTGTCCTGCTCTGTGTTGTGGCTCTGCCCTGTGTTGAGGCTCTGCCCTATGTCGTTGTTCATCCTTGTGCTGTGGCTCTGTCCTGTGTTGTTTTCCTGACCTTTATTGTTGTCCTTTCCTCTGTTGTGGCTCTGTCATGTGTCGTGGCTCTGCCTTGTGTTGTGGTTGTGTCCTGTGTTGTGGCTCTGCCCTGTGTTGTGGCTCTGCGCTGTGCCGTGTTTCCATCCTGTGTTGTTGTCTTGCACTGTGTTGTTCTCCTGCCCTGTGTTGTTGTCCTGCGCTGTGTTGTGGCTCTGTCCTGTGTTGTGCCTCTGCCCCGTCGTCTGCTGTTGTCCTGACATCTGTTAATAGCCTGTCTTCGATTGTTGTCCTGCCCTGTATCGCTCTCGTGCCCTGTAACACTCTCCTGTCCTGTCCTCTTCTGTATGGTTGTCCTGTCCTGTCTTCAGGCTCTGTCCTCTGTTCTGGCTCTGGCCTGTGTTCTGCCTCTGCCCTGTGTTGTTATCCTGCCCTGTGTTGTGGCTCTGCCCTGCGTTGTGGCTCTGTCCTGTGCTGTGGCTCTGTCCTGTGCTGTGGCTCTGTCCTGTGCTGTGGCTCTGTCCTGTGCTGTGGCTATGTCCTGTGTTGTGGCTCTGTCCTGTATTGTTGTCCTGCCCTGTCTTGTGGTTTCGCCATGTGCTGTCGTGCTGTCCTGTGTTGAGGCTCTGTCCTGTGTTGTGGGTCGGCCCTGTGTGATTGCTCTGCTCTGCATTGTTGTCCTGCATTGTATTGTTGCTCTGCCCTGTGTCGTAGCTCCGCCCTGTGTCATGGCTCTGCGTTATGTCGTTGTTCGTCCTTGTGTTGTGCCTCTGTCCTGTGTTGTGTTCCTGCCCTTTATTGTTGTCCTGTCCTCTGTTGTGGCTCTGTCCTGTGTTATGGCTCTGCCCTGTGTTGTGGCTCTGCCCTGTGTTGTGGCTCTGTCCTGTGTTATGGCTCTGTCCTGTGTTATGGCTCTGTCCTGTGTTGTGGCTCTGCCCTGTGTTGTGGCTCTGCCCTGAGTTGTGGCTCTGTCCTGTGTTATGGCTCTGACCTGTGTTATGGCTCTGTCCTTTATTGTTGTCCTTCACTGTATTGTTGTCCTGCCCTGTCTTGTGGCCTTTGCCCTGTGTTGTCGTCCTGCCCTGTGTTGTTGTGCTGTCCTGTGTTGTGGCTCTGTCCTGTGTTATGGCTCTGCCCTGTGTTGTGGCTCGGCCCTGTGTTGTGGCTCTGTCCTGTGTTGTGGCTCTGTCCTGTGTTGTGGCTCTGTCCTGTGCTGTGGCTCTGTCCTGTGCTGTGGCTATGTCCTGTGTTGTGGCTCTGTCCTGTATTGTTGTCCTGCCCTGTCTTGTGGTTCCGCCATGTGTTGTCGTCCTGCCCTGAGTTGTGGCTCTGTCCTGTGTTATGGCTCTGTCCTGTGTTATGGCTCTGTCCTTTATTGTTGTCCTTCACTGTATTGTTGTCCTGCCCTGTCTTGTGGCCTTTGCCCTGTGTTGTCGTCCTGCCCTGTGTTGTTGTGCTGTCCTGTGTTGTGGCTCTGTCCTGTGTTGTGTTCCTCCCTTTATTGTTGTCCTGTCCTCTGTTGTGGCTCTGTCCTGTGTTATGGCTCTGCCCTGTGTTGTGGCTCTGCCCTGTGTTGTGGCTCTGTCCTGTGTTATGGCTCTGTCCTGTGTTATGGCTCTGTCCTGTGTTGTGGCTCTGCCCTGTGTTGTGGCTCTGCCCTGAGTTGTGGCTCTGTCCTGTGTTATGGCTCTGTCCTGTGTTATGGCTCTGTCCTTTTTTGTTGTCCTTCACTGTATTGTTGTCCTGCCCTGTCTTGTGGCCTTTGCCCTGTGTTGTCGTCCTGCCCTGTGTTGTTGTGCTGTCCTGTGTTGTGGCTCTGTCCTGTGTTATGGCTCTGCCCTGTGTTGTGGCTCGGCCCTGTGTTGTGGCTCTGTCCTGTGTTGTGGCTCTGTCCTGTGCTGTGGCTCTGTCCTGTGCTGTGGCTATGTCCTGTGTTGTGGCTCTGTCCTGTATTGTTGTCCTGCCCTGTCTTGTGGTTCCGCCATGTGTTGTCGTCCTGCCCTGTGTTGTGGCTCTGTCCTGTGTTGTCGTCCTGCCCTGTGTTGTGGCTCGGCCCTGTGTGATGGCTCTGCTCTGCATTGTTGTCCTGCACTGTATTGTTGCTCTGCCCTGTGTCGTAGCTCCGCCCTGTGTTGTGGCTCTGCGCTAAGTCGTTGTTCGTCCTTGTGTTGTGCCTCTGTCCTGTGTTGTTTTCCTGCCCTTTTTTGTTGTCCTGTCCTCTGTTGTGGCTCTGTCATGTGTTATGGCTCTGTCCTGTTTTATGGCTCTGTCCTGTGTTATGGCTCTGTCCTGTTTTATGGCTCTGTCCTGTGTTATGGCTCTGTCCTGTGTTATGGCTCTGTCCTGTTTTATGGCTCTGTCCTGTGTTATGGCTCTGTCCTGTTTTGTTGTCCTTCACTGTATTGTTGTCCTGCCCTGTCTTGTGGCCTTTGCCCTGTGTTGTCGTCCTGCCCTGTGTTGTTGTGCTGTCCTGTGTTGTAGCTCTGTCCTGTGTTATGGCTCTGTCCTGTGTTATGTCTCTGTCCTGTGTTGTGGCTCTGCCCTGTGTTGTGGCTCTGTCCTGTGCTGTGGCTATGTCCTGTCTTGTGGCTCTGTCCTGTGCTGTGGCTATGTCCTGTGTTGTGGCTCTGTCCTGTATTGTTATCCTGCCCTGTCTTGTGGCTTTGCCCTGTGCTATCATCCTGCCCTGTGTTGTGGCTCTGTCCTGTGTTGTGGTTCTGTCCTGTGTTGTGGCTCTGTCCTGTGTTGTGGTTATGTCCTGTGTTGTGGCTCTGTCCTGTGTTGTGGCTATGTCCTGTGCTGTGGCTATGTCCTGTGTTGTGGCTCTGTCCTGTGTCGTAGCCCTGCCCTGTGTTGTGGCTCTGTCCTGCATTGTGGCTCTGCCCTGTGTTGTGGCTCTGCCCTGTGTTGTGGCTCTGCCCTGTGTTGTGGCTCTGTCCTGTGTTGTGGCTATGTCCTGTGCTGTGGCTATGTCCTGTGTTGTGGCTCTGTCCTGTGTCGTAGCCCTGCCTTGTGTTGTGGCTCTGCCCTGTCTAGTTGTCCTTCGCTGTGTTGTTATCCTGACCTGTGTTGTTCACCTGACCTATGTTGTGGTTCCGCCCTGTGTTGTGGTTCCGCCCTATGTTGTGGCCCTGCCCTGTGTTGTCCTGCGCTGTGTTGTGGCTCTGCCCTGTCGTCTGCTGTTGTCCTGACATCTGTTAATGGCCTGTCCTCGATTGTTGTCCTGCGCTGTATCGCTCTCGTGCCCTGTACCGCTCTCCTGCCTTGTCCTCTTCTGTATGGATGTCTTGTCCTGTGTTGTTGTCATGCCCTGTGTTGTGGAATTGCCCTGTCCTCTGTTGTTGTCCTGTCATCTGTTAATGGCCTGTCCTCGATTGCTTTCCTGCCATGTATCGCTCTCCTGCCCTGTATCACTCTCCTGACCTGTATCGCTCTCCTGCCCTGTATCGCTCTCCTGCCCTGTCCTCTTCTGTATGGTTGTCCTGTCCTGTGTTGTGGCTCTGCCCTGTGTTGTGTCTCTGTAATGTGTTGTGGCTCTGCCCTGTCTTGTGGCTCTGCCCTGTGTTGTGGTTCCACCATGTGTTGTTGTCCTGCCCTGTGTTGTGGCTCTGCCCTATGTCATTGTTCGTCCTTGTGCTGTGCCTCTGTCCTGTGTTGTTTTCCTGACATTTACTGTTGTCCTTTCCTCTGTTGTAGCTCTGTCGTGTGTCGTGGCTCTGCCTTGTGTTGTGGCTGTGTCCTGTCCTGTGTCGTGGCTCTGCCCTGTGTTGTTTTCCTGACATTTACTGTTGTCCTTTCCTCTGTTGTAGCTCTGTCGTGTGTCGTGGCTCTGCCTTGTGTTGTGGCTGTGTCCTGTCCTGTGTCGTGGCTCTGCCCTTGTATGTGGTCCTGCCCTGTGTCGTGGTTCTGCCCGCTATTATTGCCCTGCTCTGTATTGTTGTCCTGCTCTGTGTTGTGGCTCTGCCCTGTGTTGAGGCTCTGCCCTATGTCGTTGTTCATCCTTGTGCTGTGGCTCTGTCCTGTGTTGTTTTCCTGACCTTTATTGTTGTCCTTTCCTCTGTTGTGGCTCTGTCATGTGTCGTGGCTCTGCCTTGTGTTGTGGTTGTGTCCTGTGTTGTGGCTCTGCCCTGTGTTGTGGCTCCGCGCTGTGCCGTGTTTCCATCCTGTGTTGTTGTCTTGCACTGTGTTGTTCTCCTGCCCTGTGTTGTTGTCCTGCGCTGTGTTGTGGCTCTGTCCTGTGTTGTGCCTCTGCCCTGTCGTCTGCTGTTGTCCTGACATCTGTTAATAGCCTGTCTTCGATTGTTGTCCTGCCCTGTATCGCTCTCGTGCCCTGTAACACTCTCCTGTCCTGTCCTCTTCTGTATGGTTGTCCTGTCCTGTCTTCAGGCTCTGTCCTCTGTTCTGGCTCTGGCCTGTGTTCTGCCTCTGCCCTGTGTTGTTATCCTGCCCTGTGTTGTGGCTCTGCCCTGCGTTGTGGCTCTGTCCTGTGCTGTGGCTCTGTCCTGTGCTGTGGCTCTGTCCTGTGCTGTGGCTCTGTCCTGTGCTGTGGCTATGTCCTGTGTTGTGGCTCTGTCCTGTATTGTTGTCCTGCCCTGTCTTGTGGTTTCGCCATGTGCTGTCGTGCTGTCCTGTGTTGAGGCTCTGTCCTGTGTTGTGGGTCGGCCCTGTGTGATTGCTCTGCTCTGCATTGTTGTCCTGCATTGTATTGTTGCTCTGCCCTGTGTCGTAGCTCCGCCCTGTGTCATGGCTCTGCGTTATGTCGTTGTTCGTCCTTGTGTTGTGCCTCTGTCCTGTGTTGTGTTCCTGCCCTTTATTGTTGTCCTGTCCTCTGTTGTGGCTCTGTCCTGTGTTATGGCTCTGCCCTGTGTTGTGGCTCTGCCCTGTGTTGTGGCTCTGTCCTGTGTTATGGCTCTGTCCTGTGTTATGGCTCTGTCCTGTGTTGTGGCTCTGCCCTGTGTTGTGGCTCTGCCCTGAGTTGTGGCTCTGTCCTGTGTTATGGCTCTGACCTGTGTTATGGCTCTGTCCTTTATTGTTGTCCTTCACTGTATTGTTGTCCTGCCCTGTCTTGTGGCCTTTGCCCTGTGTTGTCGTCCTGCCCTGTGTTGTTGTGCTGTCCTGTGTTGTGGCTCTGTCCTGTGTTATGGCTCTGCCCTGTGTTGTGGCTCGGCCCTGTGTTGTGGCTCTGTCCTGTGTTGTGGCTCTGTCCTGTGTTGTGGCTCTGTCCTGTGCTGTGGCTCTGTCCTGTGCTGTGGCTCTGTCCTGTGTTGTGGCTCTGTCCTGTATTGTTGTCCTGCCCTGTCTTGTGGTTCCGCCATGTGTTGTCGTCCTGCCCTGAGTTGTGGCTCTGTCCTGTGTTATGGCTCTGTCCTGTGTTATGGCTCTGTCCTTTATTGTTGTCCTTCACTGTATTGTTGTCCTGCCCTGTCTTGTGGCCTTTGCCCTGTGTTGTCGTCCTGCCCTGTGTTGTTGTGCTGTCCTGTGTTGTGGCTCTGTCCTGTGTTGTGTTCCTCCCTTTATTGTTGTCCTGTCCTCTGTTGTGGCTCTGTCCTGTGTTATGGCTCTGCCCTGTGTTGTGGCTCTGCCCTGTGTTGTGGCTCTGTCCTGTGTTATGGCTCTGTCCTGTGTTGTGGCTCTGCCCTGTGTTGTGGCTCTGCCCTGAGTTGTGGCTCTGTCCTGTGTTATGGCTCTGTCCTGTGTTATGGCTCTGTCCTTTTTTGTTGTCCTTCACTGTATTGTTGTCCTGCCCTGTCTTGTGGCCTTTGCCCTGTGTTGTCGTCCTGCCCTGTGTTGTTGTGCTGTCCTGTGTTGTGGCTCTGTCCTGTGTTATGGCTCTGCCCTGTGTTGTGGCTCGGCCCTGTGTTGTGGCTCTGTCCTGTGTTGTGGCTCTGTCCTGTGCTGTGGCTCTGTCCTGTGCTGTGGCTATGTCCTGTGTTGTGGCTCTGTCCTGTATTGTTGTCCTGCCCTGTCTTGTGGTTCCGCCATGTGTTGTCGTCCTGCCCTGTGTTGTGGCTCTGTCCTGTGTTGTCGTCCTGCCCTGTGTTGTGGCTCGGCCCTGTGTGATGGCTCTGCTCTGCATTGTTGTCCTGCACTGTATTGTTGCTCTGCCCTGTGTCGTAGCTCCGCCCTGTGTTGTGGCTCTGCACTAAGTCGTTGTTCGTCCTTGTGTTGTGCCTCTGTCCTGTGTTGTTTTCCTGCCCTTTTTTGTTGTCCTGTCCTCTGTTGTGGCTCTGTCATGTGTTATGGCTCTGTCCTGTTTTATGGCTCTGTCCTGTGTTATGGCTCTGTCCTGTTTTATGGCTCTGTCCTGTGTTATGGCTCTGTCCTGTGTTATGGCTCTGTCCTGTTTTATGGCTCTGTCCTGTGTTATGGCTCTGTCCTGTTTTGTTGTCCTTCACTGTATTGTTGTCCTGCCCTGTCTTGTGGCCTTTGCCCTGTGTTGTCGTCCTGCCCTGTGTTGTTGTGCTGTCCTGTGTTGTAGCTCTGTCCTGTGTTATGGCTCTGTCCTGTGTTATGTCTCTGTCCTGTGTTGTGGCTCTGCCCTGTGTTGTGGCTCTGTCCTGTGCTGTGGCTATGTCCTGTCTTGTGGCTCTGTCCTGTGCTGTGGCTATGTCCTGTGTCGTGGCTCTGTCCTGTATTGTTATCCTGCCCTGTCTTGTGGCTTTGCCCTGTGCTATCATCCTGCCCTGTGTTGTGGCTCTGTCCTGTGTTGTGGTTCTGTCCTGTGTTGTGGCTCTGTCCTGTGTTGTGGTTATGTCCTGTGTTGTGGCTCTGTCCTGTGTTGTGGCTATGTCCTGTGCTGTGGCTATGTCCTGTGTTGTGGCTCTGTCCTGTGTCGTAGCCCTGCCCTGTGTTGTGGCTCTGTCCTGCATTGTGGCTCTGCCCTGTGTTGTGGCTCTGCCCTGTGTTGTGGCTCTGTCCTGTGTTGTGGCTATGTCCTGTGCTGTGGCTATGTCCTGTGTTGTGGCTCTGTCCTGTGTCGTAGCCCTGCCTTGTGTTGTGGCTCTGCCCTGTCTAGTTGTCCTTCGCTGTGTTGTTATCCTGACCTGTGTTGTTCACCTGACCTATGTTGTGGTTCCGCCCTGTGTTGTGGTTCCGCCCTATGTTGTGGCCCTGCCCTGTGTTGTCCTGCGCTGTGTTGTGGCTCTGCCCTGTCGTCTGCTGTTGTCCTGACATCTGTTAATGGCCTGTCCTCGATTGTTGTCCTGCGCTGTATCGCTCTCGTGCCCTGTACCGCTCTCCTGCCTTGTCCTCTTCTGTATGGATGTCTTGTCCTGTGTTGTTGTCATGCCCTGTGTTGTGGAATTGCCCTGTCCTCTGTTGTTGTCCTGTCATCTGTTAATGGCCTGTCCTCGATTGCTTTCCTGCCATGTATCGCTCTCCTGCCCTGTATCACTCTCCTGACCTGTATCGCTCTCCTGCCCTGTATCGCTCTCCTGCCCTGTCCTCTTCTGTATGGTTGTCCTGTCCTGTGTTGTGGCTCTGCCCTGTGTTGTGTCTCTGTAATGTGTTGTGGCTCTGCCCTGTCTTGTGGCTCTGCCCTGTGTTGTGGCTCTGTCCTGTATTGTCATTCTCTGTATTGTTGTCCTTCACTGTATTGTTGTCCTGCCCTGTCTTGTGGCTCTGCCCTGTCTTGTGGTTCCGCCATGTGTTGTTGTCCTGCCCTGTGTTGTGGCTCTGCCCTATGTCATTGTTCGTCCTTGTGCTGTGCCTCTGTCCTGTGTTGTTTTCCTGACATTTACTGTTGTCCTTTCCTCTGTTGTAGCTCTGTCGTGTGTCATGGCTCTGCCTTGTGTTGTGGCTGTGTCCTGTCCTGTGTCGTGGCTCTGCCCTGTGTTGTTTTCCTGACCTTTATTGTTGTCCTTTCCTCTGTTGTGGCTCTGTCATGTGTCGTGGCTCTGCCTTGTGTTGTGGCTGTGTCCTGTCCTGTGTCGTGGCTCTGCCCTTGTATGTGGTCCTGCCCTGTGTCGTGGTTCTGCCCGCTATTATTGCCCTGCTCTGTATTGTTGTCCTGCTCTGTGTTGTGGCTCTGCCCTGTGTTGAGGCTCTGCCCTATGTCGTTGTTCATCCTTGTGCTGTGGCTCTGTCCTGTGTTGTTTTCCTGACCTTTATTGTTGGCTTTCCTCTGTTGTGGCTCTGTCATGTGTCGTGGCACTGCCTTGTGTTGTGGTTGTGTCCTGTGTTGTGGCTCTGCCCTGTGTTGTGGCTCTGCGCTGTGCCGTGTTTCCATCCTGTGTTGTTGTCTTGCACTGTGTTGTTCTCCTGCCCTGTGTTGTTGTCCTGCGCTGTGTTGTGGCTCTGTCCTGTGTTGTGCCTCTGCCCTGTGTTGTGCCTCTGCCCTGTCGTCTGCTGTTGTCCTGACATCTGTTAATAGCCTGTCTTCGATTGTTGTCCTGCCCTGTATCGCTCTCGTGCCCTGTAACACTCTCCTGTCCTGTCCTCTTCTGTATGGTTGTCCTGTCCTGTCTTCAGGCTCTGTCCTCCGTTCTGGCTCTGGCCTGTGTTCTGCCTCTGCCCTGTGTTGTTATCCTGCCCTGTGTTGTGGCTCTGCCCTGCGTTGTGGCTCTGTCCTGTGCTGTGGCTCTGTCCTGTGCTGTGGCTCTGTCCTGTGCTGTGGCTATGTCCTGTGTTGTGGCTCTGTCCTGTATTGTTGTCCTGCCCTGTCTTGTGGTTTCACCATGTGCTGTCGTGCTGTCCTGTGTTGAGGCTCTGCCCTGTGTTGTGGGTCGGCCCTGTGTGATTGCTCTGCTCTGCATTGTTGTCCTGCATTGTATTGTTGCTCTGCCCTGTGTCGTAGCTCCGCCCTGTGTCATGGCTCTGCGTTATGTCGTTGTTCGTCCTTGTGTTGTGCCTCTGTCCTGTGTTGTGTTCCTGCCCTTTATTGTTGTCCTGTCCTCTGTTGTGGCTCTGTCCTGTGTTATGGCTCTGCCCTGTGTTGTGACTCTGCCCTGTGTTGTGGCTCTGTCCTGTGTTATGGCTCTGTCCTGTGTTATGGCTCTGTCCTGTGTTGTGGCTCTGCGCTAAGTCGTTGTTCGTCCTTGTGTTGTGCCTCTGTCCTGTGTTGTTTTCCTGCCCTTTTTTGTTGTCCTGTCCTCTGTTGTGGCTCTGTCCTGTGTTATGGCTCTGTCCTGTTTTATGGCTCTGTCATGTGTTATGGCTCTGTCCTGTTTTATGGCTCTGTCCTGTGTTATGGCTCTGTCCTGTGTTATGGCTCTGTCCTGTTTTATGGCTCTGTCCTGTGTTATGGCTCTGTCCTGTTTTATGGCTCTGTCCTGTGTTATGGCTCTGTCCTGTATTGTTGTCCTTCACTGTATTGTTGTCCTGCCCTGTGTTGTGGCCTTTGCCCTGTGTTGTCGTCCTGCCCTGTGTTGTTGTGCTGTCCTGTGTTGTAGCTCTGTCCTGTGTTATGGCTCTGTCCTGTGTTGTGGCTCTGTCATGTGTTGTGGCTCTGTCCTGTGTTGTGGCTCTGTCCTGTGCTGTGGCTATGTCCTGTGTTGTGGCTCTGTCCTGTGCTGTGGCTATGTCCTGTGTTGTGGCTCTGTCCTGTATTGTTATCCTGCCCTGTGTTGTGGCTTTGCCCTGTGCTATCATCCTGCCCTGTGTTGTGGCTCTGTCCTGTGTTGTGGTTCTGTCCTGTGTTGTGGCTCTGTCCTGTGTTGTGGTTATGTCCTGTGTTGTGGCTCTGTCCTGTGTTGTGGCTATGTCCTGTGCTGTGGCTATGTCCTGTGTTGTGGCTCTGTCCTGTGTCGTAGCCCTGCCCTGTGTTGTGGCTCTGTCCTGCATTGTGGCTCTGCCCTGTGTTGTGGCTCTGTCCTGTGTTGTGGCTATGTCCTGTGCTGTGGCTATGTCCTGTGTTGTGGCTCTGTCCTGTGTCGTAGCCCTGCCTTGTGTTGTGGCTCTGCCCTGTCTAGTTGTCCTTCGCTGTGTTGTTATCCTGACCTGTGTTGTTCACCTGACCTATGTTGTGGTTCCGCCCTGTGTTGTGGTTCCGCCCTATGTTGTGGCCCTGCCCTGTGTTGTCCTGCGCTGTGTTGTGGCTCTGCCCTGTCGTCTGCTGTTGTCCTGACATCTGTTAATGGCCTGTCCTCGATTGTTGTCCTGCGCTGTATCGCTCTCGTGCCCTGTACCGCTCTCCTGCCTTGTCCTCTTCTGTATGGATGTCTTGTCCTGTGTTGTTGTCATGCCCTGTGTTGTGGAATTGCCCTGTCCTCTGTTGTTGTCCTGTCATCTGTTAATGGCCTGTCCTCGATTGCTTTCCTGCCATGTATCGCTCTCCTGCCCTGTATCACTCTCCTGACCTGTATCGCTCTCCTGCCCTGTATCGCTCTCCTGCCCTGTCCTCTTCTGTATGGTTGTCCTGTCCTGTGTTGTGGCTCTGCCCTGTGTTGTGTCTCTGTAATGTGTTGTGGCTCTGCCCTGTCTTGTGGCTCTGCCCTGTGTTGTGGCTCTGTCCTGTATTGTCATTCTCTGTATTGTTGTCCTTCACTGTATTGTTGTCCTGCCCTGTCTTGTGGCTTTGCCCTGTGTTGTGGTTCCACCATGTGTTGTTGTCCTGCCCTGTGTTGTGGCTCTGCCCTATGTCATTGTTCGTCCTTGTGCTGTGCCTCTGTCCTGTGTTGTTTTCCTGACATTTACTGTTGTCCTTTCCTCTGTTGTAGCTCTGTCGTGTGTCGTGGCTCTGCCTTGTGTTGTGGCTGTGTCCTGTCCTGTGTCGTGGCTCTGCCCTGTGTTGTTTTCCTGACCTTTATTGTTGTCCTTTCCTCTGTTGTGGCTCTGTCATGTGTCGTGGCTCTGCCTTGTGTTGAGGTTGTGTCCTGTCCTGTGTCGTGGCTCTGCCCTGTGTTGTGGCTCTGCGCTGTGCCGTGTTTCCATCCTGTGTTGTTGTCTTGCACTGTGTTGTTCTCCTGCCCTGTGTTGTTGTCCTGCGCTGTGTTGTGGCTCTGTCCTGTGTTGTGCCTCTGCCCTGTCGTCTGCTGTTGTCCTGACATCTGTTAATAGCCTGTCTTCGATTGTTGTCCTGCCCTGTATCGCTCTCGTGCCCTGTAACACTCTCCTGTCCTGTCCTCTTCTGTATGGTTGTCCTGTCCTGTCTTCAGGCTCTGTCCTCTGTTCTGGCTCTGGCCTGTGTTCTGCCTCTGCCCTGTGTTGTTATCCTGCCCTGTGTTGTGGCTCTGCCCTGCGTTGTGGCTCTGTCCTGTGCTGTGGCTCTGTCCTGTGCTGTGGCTCTGTCCTGTGCTGTGGCTATGTCCTGTGTTGTGGCTCTGTCCTGTATTGTTGTCCTGCCCTGTCTTGTGGTTTCGCCATGTGCTGTCGTGCTGTCCTGTGTTGAGGCTCTGCCCTGTGTTGTGGGTCGGCCCTGTGTGATTGCTCTGCTCTGCATTGTTGTCCTGCATTGTATTGTTGCTCTGCCCTGTGTCGTAGCTCCGCCCTGTGTCATAGCTCTGCGTTATGTCGTTGTTCGTCCTTGTGTTGTGCCTCTGTCCTGTGTTGTGTTCCTGCCCTTTATTGTTGTCCCGTCCTCTGTTGTGGCTCTGTCCTGTGTTATGGCTCTGCCCTGTGTTGTGGCTCTGCCCTGTGTTGTGGCTCTGTCCTGTGTTATGGCTCTGTCCTGTGTTGTGGCTCTGTCCTCTGTTGTGGCTCTGTCCTGTGTTATGGCTCTGTCCTGTGTTATGGCTCTGTCCTGTGTTGTGGCTCTGCCCTGTGTTGTGGCTCTGCCCTGAGTTGTTGCTCTGTCCTGTGTTATGGCTCTGACCTGTGTTATGGCTCTGTCCTTTATTGTTGTCCTTCACTGTATTGTTGTCCTGCCCTGTCTTGTGGCCTTTGCCCTGTGTTGTCGTCCTGCCCTGTGTTGTTGTGCTGTCCTGTGTTGTGGCTCTGTCCTGTGTTATGGCTCTGCCCTGTGTTGTGGCTCGGCCCTGTGTTGTGGCTCTGTCCTGTGTTGTGGCTCTGTCCTGTGTTGTGGCTCTGTCCTGTGCTGTGTCTCTGTCCTGTGCTGTGGCTATGTCCTGTGTTGTGGCTCTGTCCTGTATTGTTGTCCTGCCCTGTCTTGTGGTTCCGCCATGTGTTGTCGTCCTGCCCTGTGTTGTGGCTCTGTCCTGTGTTGTCGTCCTGCCCTGTGTTGTGGCTCGGCCCTGTGTGATGGCTCTGCTCTGCATTGTTGTCCTGCACTGTATTGTTGCTCTGCCCTGTGTCGTAGCTCCGCCCTGTGTCGTGGCTCTGCGTTATGTCGTTGTTCGACCTTGTGTTGTGCCTCTGTCCTGTGTTGTTTTCCTGCCCTTTTTTGTTGTCCTGTCCTCTGTTGTGGCTCTGTCCTGTGTTGTGGCTTTGCCCTGTGTTGTGGCCCTGTCCTGTGTCATGGCTCTGCCTTGTGTTGTGGCTGTGTCCAATCCTGTGTCGTGGCTCTGCCCTGGTATGTAGTCCTGCCCTGAGTCGTTGCTCTGCCCGGTGTTGTTGTGCTGTCCGGTATTGTTGTCACGCCCGGTATTGTTGCCCTGCTCTGTATTGTTGTCCTGCCCTGTGTTGTGGCTCTGCACTTTGTTGTGGCTCTGCCCTGTCTAGTTGTCCTGTGCTGTGTTGTGGTCCTGACCTTTGTTGTCATCCTGACCTATGTTGTGGTTCCGCCCTGTGTTGTGATTCCACCCTATGTTGTGGCCCTGCTCTGTGTTGTGGCCCTGCTCTGTGTTGTGGCCCTGCTCTGTGTTGTGGCCCTGCCCTGTTTTGTTGTCCTGCGCTGTGTTGTGGCTCTGTCCTGTGTTGTGGCTCTGCCCTGTCGTCTGCTGCTGTCATGACATCTGTTAATGGCCTGCCCTCGATTGTTGTCCTGCGCTGTAACGGTCTCGAGCCCTGTACTGCTCTCCTGCCTTGTCCTCTTCTGAATGGATGTCTTGTCCTGTGTTGTTGTCATGCCCTGTGTTGTGGATCTGCCCTGTCCTCTGTTGTTGTCCTGTCATCTGGTAATGGCCTGTCTTCGATTGCTCTCCTGCCCTGTATCGCTCTCCTGCCCCGTATCGCTCTCCTGCCATGTATTGCTCTCCTGCCATGTATCGCTCTCCTGCCCTGTATCGCTCTCCTACCCTGTCCTCTTCTGTATGGTTGTCCTGTCCTCTGTTCTGCCTCTGCTCTGTGTTCTGCCTCTGCCCTGTGTTGTTATCCTGTACAGTGTTGTGGCTCTGTCCTTTGTTGTGGCTCTATCCTGTATTGTGACTCTGCCCTGTCGTTTGCTGTAGTCCAGTTGTCTATTAATGGCCTGTCCTCAATTGCTGTCCTGTCCCGTATCGCTCTCCTGCCCTGTATCGTTCTCCTACCCTGTCCTCTTCTGTATTGTTATCCTGTCCTGTGTTGTTGTCCTGCCCTGTGTTGTGGTTCTGCTCTGTCTCGTGATTTGTCCTGTGTTGTTCTTTGTGCTTTGTTGTGGCTCTGCTCTGTGTTTTGACTTTGCCCTGTGTTGTTGTCCAGCGCTGTGATGTGGCTCTACCCTGTGTTGTGGCTCTGCCCTGTGTTGTGGCTCTGCCCTGTGTTGTTGTCCTGCCCTGTGTTGTGGCTCTGCCCTGTGTTGTGTCTCTGTCCTGTGTTGTGGCTCTGCCCTGTGTTGTGTCTCTGTCCTGTCTTGTGGCTCTGCCCTGTGTTGTGGCTCTGTCCTGTGTTGTGGCTCTGCCCTGTCGTCTGCTGTTGTCCTGACATCTGTTTAATAGCCTGTCTTCGATTGTTGTCCTGCCCTTATCGCTCTCCTGTCCTGTCCTCTTCTGTATGGTTGTCCTGTCCTGTGCTCAGGCTCTGTCCTCTGTTCTGCCTCTGCACTGTGTTGTGCCTCTGCCCTGTGTTGTTATCCTGCCCTTTTTTGTTGTCCTGTCCTCTGTTGTGGCTCTGTCATGTGTTGTGGCTTTGCCCTGTGTCGTGGCCCTGTCCTGTGTCATGGCTCTGCCTTGTGTTGTGGCTGTGTCCAATCCTGCGTCGTGGCTCTGCCCTGGTATGTAGTCCTGCCCTGAGTCGTTGCTCTGCCCAGTGTTGTTGTGCTGTCTGGTATTGTTGTCACACCCGGTATTGTTGCTCTGCTCTGTATTGTTATCCTGCCCTGTGTTGTGGCTCTGCACTTTGTTGTGGCTCTGCTCTGTCTAGTTGTCCTGTGCTGTGTTGTGGTCCTGACCTTTGTTGTTATCCTGACCTATGTTGGGGTTCCGCCCTGAGTTGTGATTCCGCCCTATGTTGTGGCCCTGCTCTGTGTAGTGGTCCTGCCCTGTTTTGTTGTCCTGCGCTGTGTTGTGGCTCTGTCCTGTGTTGTGGCTCTGCCCTGTCGTCTGCTGCTGTCATGACATCTGTTAATGGCCTGCCCTCGATTGTTGTCCTGCGCTGTATCGCTCTCGTGCCCTGTACCGCTCTCCTGCCTTGTCCTCTTCTGAATGGATGTCTTGTCCTGTGTTGTCATGCCCTGTGTTGTGGATCTGCCCTGTCCTCTGTTGTTGTCCTGTCATCTGGTAATGGCCTGTCCTCAATTGCTCTCCTGCCCTGTATTGCTCTCCTGCCCTGTATCGCTCTCCTGCCATGTATCGCTCTCCTGCCCTGTATTGCTCTCCTACCCTGTCCTCTTCTGTATGGTTGTCCTGTCCTCTGTTCTGCCTCTGCCCTGTGTTGTGCCTCTGCCCTGTGTTGTTCTCCTTTCCTGTGTTGTGACTCTGTCCTTTGTTGTGGCTCTATCCTGTGTTGTGACTCTGCCCTGTCGTCTGCTGTAGTCCGGTTGTCTATTAATGGCCTGTCCTCAATTGCTGTCCTGTCCCATATCGCTCTCCTTCCCTGTATCGTTCTCCTACCCTGTCCTCTTCTGTATTGTTATCCTGTCCTGTGTTGTTGTCCTGCCCTGTGTTGTGGCTCTGCTCTGTCTCGTGATTTGTCCTGTGTTGTTCTTTGTGCTTTGTTGTGGCTCTGCTCTGTGTTTTGACTTTGCCCTGTGTTGTCCTGCGCTGTGATGTGGCTCTGCCCTGTGTTGTGGATCTGCCCTGTGTTGTGGCTCTGCCCTGTGTTGTGTCTCTGCCCTGTGTTGTGGCTCTATCCTGTATTGTCATTCTCTATATTGTTGTCCTTCACTGTATTGTTGTCCTGCCCTGTCTTGTGGCTTTGCCCTGTGTTGTGGTTCCGCCATGTGTTGTTGTCCTGCCCTGTGTTGTGGCTCTGCCCTATGTCATTGTTCGTCCTTGTGCTGTGCCTCTGTCCTGTGTTGTTTTCCTGACATTTATTGTTGTCCTTTCCTCTGTTGTGGCTCTGTCGTGTGTCGTGGCTCTGCCTTGTGTTGTGGCTGTGTCCTGTCCTGTGTCGTGGCTCTGCCCTTGTATGTGGTCCTGCCCTGTGTCGTGGCTCTGCCCGCTATTGTTGCCCTGCTCTGTATTGTTGTCCTGCCCTGTGTTGTGGCTCTGCCCTGTGTTGAGGCTCTGCGTTGTGTCGTTGTTCATCCTTGTGTTGTGCTCTGTCCTGTGTAGTTTTCCTGCCTTTTATTGTTGTCCTGTCTTGTGTCATGGCTCAGCCTTGTCTTGTGGCTGTGTTCTGCCCTGTGTTGTGTTTCTGCCCTGTTTTGTGGCTCTGCCCTGTGTTGCGGCTCTGTCCTATGTTGTGGCTCTGCCCTGTGTTGTGGCTCTCTCCTTTATTGTTGTCCTTCACCGTATTGTTGACCGTCACCGTATTGTTGTCCTTCACCGTATTGTTGTCCTTCACCATATTGTTGTCCTTCACCGTATTATTGACCTTCACCGTATTGTTGACCTTCACCGTATTGTTGTCCTTCACCGTATTGTTGACCTTCACCGTATTGTTGTCCTTCACCGTATTGTTGTCCTTCACCGTATTGTTGTCCTTCACCGTATTGTTGTCCTTCACCATATTGTTGTCCTTCACCGTATTGTTGTCCTTCACCGTATTGTTGTCCTGCCCAGTCTTGTGGCCTTTGCCCTGTGTTGTGGCTCTGTCCTGTGTTGTTGTGCTGTCCTGTGCTGTGGCTCTGTCCTGTGTTGCGGCTATGTCCTGTGTTGTGGCTCTGTCCTGTGCTGTGGCTCTGTCCTGTGCTGTGGCTCTGTCCTGTATTGTTGTCCTGCCCTGTGTTGTGGCTCTGTCCTGTGCTGTGGCTTTGCCCTGTGTTGTCGTCCTGCCCTGTGTTGTGGCTCTGTCCTGTGTTGTGGTTCTGTCCTGTGTTGTGGCTCTGTCCTATGTTGTGGCTATGTCCTGTGTTGTGGCTCTGTCCTGTGTTGTGGCTATGTCCTGTGCTGTGGCTATGTCCTGTTTTGTGGCTCTGTCCTGTGTTGTGGCTGTGCCCTGTGTTGTGGCTCTGTCCTGTGTTGTGACTCTGTCCTGTGTTGTGGCTCTGTCCTGTGCTATGGCTATGTCTGTGTTGTGGCTCTGTCCTGTGCTGTGGCTATGTCCTGTGTTGTGGCTCTGTCCTGTGTTGTGGCTCTGTCCTGTGCTGTGGCTATGTCCTGTGTTGTCGTCCTGCCCTGTGTTGTGGATCGGCCCTGTGTTGTGGCTCTGTCCTGTGCTGTGGCTCTGTCCTGTATTGTTGTCCTGTATTGTTGTCCTGCCCTGTCTTGTGGCTTTGCCCTGTGTTGTCGTCCTGCCCTGTGTTGTGGCTCTGTCCTGTGTTGTGGCTCTGTCCTGTGCTGTGGCTAGGTCCTGTGTTGTGGCCCCCCTCTGTGCTGTGGCTATGTCCTGTGCTGTGGCTATGTCCTGTGCTGTGGCTATGTCCTGTGTTGTGGCTCTGTCTTGTGTTGTGGCTTTGCCCTGTGTTGTGGCTATGTCCTGTGCTGTGTCTATGTCCTGTGTTGTGGCTCTGTCCTGTGTTGTGGCTCTGTCCTGTGTTGTGGCTTTGCCCTGTGTCGTGGCTCTGTTCTGTGCTGTGGCTATGTCCTGTATTGTTGTCCTGTATTGTTGTCCTGCCCTGTCTTGTGGCTTTGCCCTGTGTTGTCGTCCTGCCCTGTGTTGTGGCTCTGTCCTGTGTTGTGGCTCTGTCCTGTGCTGTGGCTATGTCCTGTGTTGTGGCCCCCCTCTGTGCTGTGGCTATGTCCTGTGCTGTGGCTATGTCCTGTGCTGTGGCTATGTCCTGTGTTGTGGCTCTGTCTTGTGTTGTGGCTTTGCCCTGTGTTGTGGCTATGTCCTGTGTTGTGGCTCTGTCCTGTGTTGTGGCTCTGTCCTGTGTTGTGGCTCTGTCCTGTGTTGTGGCTTTGCCCTGTGTCGTGGCTCTGTTCTGTGCTGTGGCTATGTCCTGTGTTGTGGCTCTGTCCTGTGTTGTCGTCCTGCCCTGTGTTGTGGCTCGGCCCTGTGTGATGGCTCTGCTTTGCATTGTTGTCCTGCACTGTATTTTTGCTCTGCCCTGTGTCATAGCTCCGCCCTGTGTTGTGGCTCTGCGCTATGTCGCTGTTCGTCCTTGTGTTGTGCCTCTGTCCTGTGTTGTTTTCCTGCCCTTTTTTGTTGTCCTGTCCTCTGCTGTGGCTCTGTCATGCGTTGTCGCTCTGCCATGTGTCGTGGCCCTGTCCTATGTCATGGCTCTGCCTTGTGTTGTGGCTGTGTCCTATCCTGTGTTGTGGCTCTGCCCTGGTATGTAGTCCAGCCCTGAGTTGTTGCTCTGCCCGGTGTTGTTGTGCTGTCCGGTATTGTTGTCACGCCCGGCATTGTTGTCCTGCCCTGTCTTGTGGCTTTGCCCTGTGTTGTCGTCCTGCCCTGTGTTGTGGCTCTGTCCTGTGTTGTGGCTCTGTCCTGTGCTGTGGCTATGTCCTGTGTTGTGGCCCCCCTCTGTGCTGTGGCTATGTCCTGTGCTGTGGCTATGTCCTGTGCTGTGGCTATGTCCTGTGTTGTGGCTCTGTCTTGTGTTGTGGCTTTGCCCTGTGTTGTGGCTATGTCCTGTGCTGTGGCTATGTCCTGTGTTGTGGCTCTGTCCTGTGTTGTGGCTCTGTCCTGTGTTGTGGCTTTGCCCTGTGTCGTGGCTCTGTTCTGTGCTGTGGCTATGTCCTGTGTTGTGGCTCTGTCCTGTGTTGTCGTCCTGCCCTGTGTTGTGGCTCGGCCCTGTGTGATGGCTCTGCTTTGCATTGTTGTCCTGCACTGTATTTTTGCTCTGCCCTGTGTCATAGCTCCGCCCTGTGTTGTGGCTCTGCGCTATGTCGCTGTTCGTCCTTGTGTTGTGCCTCTGTCCTGTGTTGTTTTCCTGCCCTTTTTTGTTGTCCTGTCCTCTGTTGTGGCTCTGTCATGCGTTGTGGCTTTGCCCTGTGTCGTGGCCCTGTCCTGTGTCATGGCTCTGCCTTGTGTTGTGGCTGTGTCCTATCCTGTGTTGTGGCTCTGCCCTGGTATGTAGTCCAGCCCTGAGTCGTTGCTCTGCCCGGTGTTGTTGTGCTGTCCGGTATTGTTGTCACGCCCGGTATTGTTGTCCTGCCCTGTGTTGTGGCTCTGTACTTTGTTGTGGCTCTGCCCTGTGTTGTGCTGCACTGTATTGTTGTCCTGCCCTGTGTTGTGGCTCTGCCCTGTCTAGTTGTCCTGCGCTGTGTTGTGGTCCTGACCTGTGTTGTTATCCTGCCCTATGTTGTGGTTCCGCCCTGTGTTGTGGCCCTGCCCTGTGTTGTTGTCCTGCGCTGTGTTGTGGCTCTGCCCTGTCGTCTGCTGTTGTCCTGACATCTGTTAAAGGCCTGTCCTCGACTGTTGTCCTGCACTGTATCGTTCTCGTGCCCTGTACCGCTCTCCTGCCTTGTCCTCTTCTGAATGGATGTCTTGTCCTGTGTTGTTGTCATGCCCTGTGTTGTGAATCTGCCCTGTCCTCTGTTGTTGTCCTGTCATCTGTTAATGGCCTGTCCTCAATTGCTCTCCTGCCCTGTATCGCTCTCCTGCCCTGTCCTCTTCTGTATGGTTGTCCTGTCCTGTGTTCAGCCTCTGTCCTCTGTTCTGGCTCTGGCCTGTGTTCTGCCTCTGCTCTGTGTTCTGCCTCTGCTCTGTGTTGTTATCCTGCCCTGTGTTATTCTCCTGTCCTGTGTTGTGGCTGTCTTTAGTTGCGGCTCTATCCTGTGTTGTGGCTCTGCCCTGTCGTCTGCTGTTGTCCTGTTGTCTGTTAATGGCCTGTCCTCGATTGCTGTCCTGCCCTATATCGCTCTCCTGCCCTGTATCGTTCTCCTACCCTGTCCTCTTCAGTATGGTTATCCTGTCCTGTGTTGTTGTCCTGCCCTGTGTTGTGGCTCTGCGCAGTGTTGTGGCTCTGTCCTGTGTAGTGACTCTGCCCTATGTTGTGGCTGTGTACTGTGTTATGACTCTGTCCTTTATTGTTGTCCTTCACTGTATTGTAGTCCTTTACTGTATTGTTGTCCTTCACTGTATTGTTGTCCTGCCCTGTCTTGTGGGCTTTGCCCTGTGTTGTGATCCTGCCCTGTGTTGTGGCTCGGCCCTGTGTGATGGCTCTGCTCTGCATTTTTGTCCTGCGTTGTATTGTGGCTCCGCCCTGTATTGTTGCTCTGCCCTCTGTTGTGGCTCTGCCCTCTGTTGTGGCTCTGCCCTGTGTCGGTGTTCATCCTTGTGTTGTGGCTCTGTCCTGTATTGTTCTCCTGCCCTTTATTGTTGTCCTGACCTGTGTTGTGGCTCTGTCATGTGTTGTGGCTCTGCCCTGTGCTGTGGCCCTGTCCTGTGTCGTGGCTGTGCCTTATGTTGTGGCTGTGTTCTGTTCTGTGTCGTGGCTCTGCCCTGGTATGTGGTCCTGCCCTGTGTCCTGGCTCTGCACTGTTTCGTTGTCCCGCCCTGTATTGTTGTCCTGCCCTGTGTTGTGTCTTTGCACTGTGTTGTGGCTCTGCCCTGTGTTGTGGCTCTGCGTTGTGTCGTGTTTCCACCCTGTGTTGTTGTCCTGCACTATGTTGTGGCTCTGCGCTGTGTCGTGGCCCTGTCCTGTGTCATGCTCTGCCCTGGTATGTAGTCCTGTCCTGTGTCGTGGCTCTGCCCTGTGTCGTGGCTCTGCCCTGTGTTGTTGTCCTGCCCGATATTGTTGTCTTGCCCGGTATTGTTGTACTGCCCTGTGTTGTTGTCCTGCCCTGTGTTGTTGTCCTGCCCTGTGTTGTTGTCCTGCCCTGTGTTGTGGCTCTGCCCTGTGTTGTTGTGCTGCACTGTACTGTTGTCCTGTCCTGTGTTGTGGCTCTGCCCGGTGTTGTGGCTTTGCCCTGTGTTGTTGTGCTGCACTGTACTGTTGTCCTGCCCTGTGTTGTGGCTCTGCCCTGTGTTGTTGTGCTGCACTGTACTGTTGTCCTGCCCTGTGTTGTGGCTCTGCCCGGTGTTGTGGCTCTGCCCTGTGTTGTGCTGCACTGTACTGTTGTCCTGCCCTGTGTTGTGGCTCTGCCCGGTGTTGTGGCTTTGCGCTGTGTTGTTGTGCTGCACTGTACTGTTGTCCTGCCCTGTGTTGTGGCTCTGCCCTGTGTTGTTGTGCTGCACTGTACTGTTGTCCTGCCCTGTGTTGTGGCTCTGCCCGGTGTTGTGGCTCTGCCCGGTGTTGTGGCTTTGCGCTGCGTCGTGTTTCCACCCTGTGTTGTCCTGCATTGTGTTGTTCTCCTGCCCTGTGTTATGGTTTTGCCCTCTGTTGTGGCTCTGCCCTGTGTTGTGGCTCTGCCCTGTGTTGTGGCTCTGCCCTGTGTTGTCACTCTGCCCTGTGTTGTGGCTCTGTTCAGTGTTGTGGCTCTGTCCTGTGTTGTGTATCTATTCTGTGTTGGGATTCCACCCTCTGTTGTGCCTCTGCCCTGTGTTGTGACTCTGTCCTGTGTTGTGACTCTGCCCTGTGTTGTGATTCTGTCCTGTGTTGTGACTCTGTCCTGTGTTGTGACTCTGTCCTGTGTCGTGATTCTGCCCTCTGTTGTGCCTCTGCCCTGTGTTGTGCCTCTGCCCTGTGTTGTGTCTCTGCCCTGTGTTGTGCCTCTGCCCTGTGTTGTGTCTCTGCCCCGTGTTGTGCCTCTGCCCTGTGTTGTGACTCTATTCTATGTTGTGACTCTGCCCTGTGTTGCGCCTCTGCCCTGTGTTGTGACTCTGTCCTGTGTTGTGACTCTGTCCTGTGTTGTGATTCTGCCCTCTGTTGTGCCTCTGCCCTGTGTTGTGGCTCTGCCCTGTGTTGTGCCTCTGCCCTGTGTTGTGACTCTGTCCTGTGTTGTGACTCTGTCCTGTGTTGTGATTCTGCCCTCTGTTGTGCCTCTGCCCTGTGTTGTGGCTCTGTCCTGTGTTGTTGTGCTGTCCTGTGCTGTGGCTCTGTCCTGTGCTGTGGCTATGTCCTGTGTTGTTGTCCTGCCCTGTGTTGTGGCTCTGTCCTGTGCTGTGGCTTTGCCCTGTGTTGTCGTCCTGCCCTGTGTTGTGGCTCTGTCCTGTGTTGTGGTTCTGTCCTGTGTTGTGGCTCTGTCCTATGTTGTGGCTATGTCCTGTGTTGTGGCTCTGTCCTGTGTTGTGGCTATGTCCTGTGCTGTGGCTATGTCCTGTGTTGTGGCTCTGTCCTGTGTTGTGGCTGTGCCCTGTGTTGTGGCTCTGTCCTGTGTTGTGACTCTGTCCTGTGTTGTGGCTCTGTCCTGTGCTATGGCTATGTCTGTGTTGTGGCTCTGTCCTGTGCTGTGGCTATGTCCTGTGTTGTGGCTCTGTCCTGTGTTGTGGCTCTGTCCTGTGCTGTGGCTATGTCCTGTGTTGTCGTCCTGCCCTGTGTTGTGGATCGGCCCTGTGTTGTGGCTCTGTCCTGTGCTGTGGCTATGTCCTGTATTGTTGTCCTGCCCTGTCTTGTGGCTTTGCCCTGTGTTGTCGTCCTGCCCTGTGTTGTGGCTCTGTCCTGTGTTGTGGCTCTGTCCTGTGCTGTGGCTATGTCCTGTGTTGTGGCCCCCCTCTGTGCTGTGGCTATGTCCTGTGCTGTGGCTATGTCCTGTGTTGTGGCTCTGTCTTGTGTTGTGGCTTTGCCCTGTGTTGTGGCTATGTCCTGTGCTGTGGCTATGTCCTGTGTTGTGGCTCTGTCCTGTGTTGTGGCTCTGTCCTGTGTTGTGGCTCTGTCCTGTGTTGTGGCTTTGCCCTGTGTCGTGGCTCTGTTCTGTGCTGTGGCTATGTCCTGTGTTGTGGCTCTGTCCTGTGTTGTCGTCCTGCCCTGTGTTGTGGCTCGGCCCTGTGTGATGGCTCTGCTTTGCATTGTTGTCCTGCACTGTATTTTTGCTCTGCCCTGTGTCATAGCTCCGCCCTGTGTTGTGGCTCTGCGCTATGTCGCTGTTCGTCCTTGTGTTGTGCCTCTGTCCTGTGTTGTTTTCCTGCCCTTTTTTGTTGTCCTGTCCTCTGTTGTGGCTCTGTCATGTGTTGTGGCTCTGCCCTGTGTCATGGCCCTGTCCTGTGTCATGGCTCTGCCTTGTGTTGTGGCTGTGTCCTATCCTGTGTTGTGGCTCTGCCCTGGTATGTAGTCCAGCCCTGAGTCGTTGCTCTGCCCGGTGTTGTTGTGCTGTCCGGTATTGTTGTCACGCCCGGTATTGTTGTCCTGCCCTGTGTTGTGGCTCTGTACTTTGTTGTGGCTCTGCCCTGTGTTGTGCTGCACTGTATTCTTGTCCTGCCCTGTGTTGTGGCTCTGCCCTGTCTAGTTGTCCTGCGCTGTGTTGTGGTCCTGACCTGTGTTGTTATCCTGCCCTATGTTGTGGTTCCGCCCTGTGTTGTGGCCCTGCCCTGTGTTGTTGTCCTGCGCTGTGTTGTGGCTCTGCCCTGTCGTCTGCTGTTGTCCTGACATCTGTTAAAGGCCTGTCCTCGACTGTTGTCCTGCACTGTATCGTTCTCGTGCCCTGTACCGCTCTCCTGCCTTGTCCTCTTCTGAATGGATGTCTTGTCCTGTGTTGTTGTCATGCCCTGTGTTGTGAATCTGCCCTGTCCTCTGTTGTTGTCCTGTCATCTGTTAATGGCCTGTCCTCAATTGCTCTCCTGCCCTGTATCGCTCTCCTGCCCTGTCCTCTTCTGTATGGTTGTCCTGTCCTGTGTTCAGCCTCTGTCCTCTGTTCTGGCTCTGGCCTGTGTTCTGCCTCTGCTCTGTGTTCTGCCTCTGCCCTGTGTTGTTATCCTGCCCTGTGTTATTCTCCTGTCCTGTGTTGTGGCTGTCTTTAGTTGTGGCTCTATCCTGTGTTGTGGCTCTGCCCTGTCGTCTGCTGTTGTCCTGTTGTCTGTTAATGGCCTGTCCTCGATTGCTGTCCTGCCCTATATTGCTCTCCTGCCCTGTATCGTTCTCCTACCCTGTCCTCTTCAGTATGGTTATCCTGTCCTGTGTTGTTGTCCTGCCCTGTGTTGTGGCTCTGCGCAGTGTTGTGGCTCTGTCCTGTGTAGTGACTCTGCCCTATGTTGTGGCTGTGTACTGTGTTATGACTCTGTCCTTTATTGTTGTCCTTCACTGTATTGTAGTCCTTTACTGTATTGTTGTCCTTCACTGTATTGTTGTCCTGCCCTGTCTTGTGGGCTTTGCCCTGTGTTGTGATCCAGCCCTGTGTTGTGGCTCGGCCCTGTGTGATGGCTCTGCTCTGCATTTTTGTCCTGCGTTGTATTGTGGCTCCGCCCTGTATTGTTGCTCTGCCCTCTGTTGTGGCTCTGCCCTCTGTTGTGGCTCTGCCCTGTGTCGGTGTTCATCCTTGTGTTGTGGCTCTGTCCTGTATTGTTCTCCTGCCCTTTATTGTTGTCCTGACCTGTGTTGTGGCTCTGTCATGTGTTGTGGCTCTGCCCTGTGCTGTGGCCCTGTCCTGTGTCGTGGCTGTGCCTTATGTTGTGGCTGTGTTCTGTTCTGTGTCGTGGCTCTGCCCTGGTATGTGGTCCTGCCCTGTGTCCTGGCTCTGCACTGTTTCGTTGTCCCACCCTGTATTGTTGTCCTGCCCTGTGTTGTGTCTTTGCACTGTGTTGTGGCTCTGCCCTGTGTTGTGGCTCTGCGTTGTGTCGTGTTTCCACCCTGTGTTGTTGTCCTGCGCTATGTTGTGGCTCTGCATTGTGTCATGTTTCCACCCTGTGTTGTTGTCCTGCACTATGTTGTGGCTCTGCGCTGTGTCGTGGCCCTGTCCTGTGTCATGCTCTGCCCTGGTATGTAGTCCTGTCCTGTGTCGTGGCTCTGCCCTGTGTCGTGGCTCTGCCCTGTGTTGTTGTCCTGCCCGATATTGTTGTCTTGCCCGGTATTGTTGTACTGCCCTGTGTTGTTGTCCTGTCCTGTGTTGTTGTCCTGCCCTGTGTTGTTGTCCTGCCCTGTGTTGTGGCTCTGCCCTGTGTTGTTGTGCTGCACTGTACTGTTGTCCTGCCCTGTGTTGTGGCTCTGCCCTGTGTTGTTGTGCTGCACTGTACTGTTGTCCTGCCCTGTGTTGTGGCTCTGCCCTGTGTTGTTGTGCTGCACTGTACTGTTGTCCTGCCCTGTGTTGTGGCTCTGCCCGGTGTTGTGGCTTTGCGCTGTGTTGTTGTGCTGCACTGTACTGTTGTCCTGCCCTGTGTTGTGGCTCTGCCCTGTGTTGTTGTGCTGCACTGTACTGTTGTCCTGCCCTGTGTTGTGGCTCTGCCCGGTGTTGTGGCTCTGCCCGGTGTTGTGGCTTTGCGCTGCGTCGTGTTTCCACCCTGTGTTGTCCTGCATTGTGTTGTTCTCCTGCCCTGTGTTATGGTTTTGCCCTCTGTTGTGGCTCTGCCCTGTGTTGTGGCTCTGCCCTGTGTTGTGGCTCTGCCCTGTGTTGTCACTCTGCCCTGTGTTGTGGCTCTGTTCAGTGTTGTGGCTCTGTCCTGTGTTGTGTATCTATTCTGTGTTGGGATTCCACCCTCTGTTGTGCCTCTGCCCTGTGTTGTGACTCTGTCCTGTGTTGTGACTCTGCCCTGTGTTGTGATTCTGTCCTGTGTTGTGACTCTGTCCTGTGTTGTGACTCTGTCCTGTGTTGTGATTCTGCCCTCTGTTGTGCCTCTGCCCTGTGTTGTGCCTCTGCCCTGTGTTGTGTCTCTGCCCTGTGTTGTGCCTCTGCCCTGTGTTGTGTCTCTGCCCCGTGTTGTGCCTCTGCCCTGTGTTGTGACTCTATTCTATGTTGTGACTCTGCCCTGTGTTGTGCCTCTGCCCTGTGTTGTGACTCTGTCCTGTGTTGTGACTCTGTCCTGTGTTGTGACTCTGTCCTGTGTTGTGATTCTGCCCTCTGTTGTGCCTCTGCCCTGTGTTGTGGCTCTGCCCTGTGTTGTGCCTCTGCCCTGTGTTGTGACACTGTCCTGTGTTGTGACTCTGTCCTGTGTTGTGATTCTGCCCTCTGTTGTGCCTCTGCCCTGTGTTGTGGCTCTGTCCTGTGTTTTTGTGCTGTCCTGTGCTGTGGCTCTGTCCTGTGTTGTGGCTCTGTCCTGTGTTGTGGCTCTGTCCTGTGCTGTGGCTCTGTCCTGTGCTGTGGCTATGTCCTGTGTTGTTGTCCTGCCCTGTGTTGTGGCTCTGTCCTGTGCTGTGGCTTTGCCCTGTGTTGTCGTCCTGCCCTGTGTTGTGGCTCTGTCCTGTGTTGTGGTTCTGTCCTGTGTTGTGGCTCTGTCCTATGTTGTGGCTATGTCCTGTGTTGTGGCTCTGTCCTGTGTTGTGGCTATGTCCTGTGCTGTGGCTATGTCCTGTGTTGTGGCTCTGTCCTGTGTTGTGGCTGTGCCCTGTGTTGTGGCTCTGTCCTGTGTTGTGACTCTGTCCTGTGTTGTGGCTCTGTCCTGTGCTATGGCTATGTCTGTGTTGTGGCTCTGTCCTGTGCTGTGGCTATGTCCTGTGTTGTGGCTCCGTCCTGTGTTGTGGCTCTGTCCTGTGCTGTGGCTATGTCCTGTGTTGTCGTCCTGCCCTGTGTTGTGGATCGGCCCTGTGTTGTGGCTCTGTCCTGTGTAGTGACTCTGCCCTATGTTGTGGCTGTGTACTGTGTTATGACTCTGTCCTTTATTGTTGTCCTTCACTGTATTGTAGTCCTTTACTGTATTGTTGTCCTTCACTGTATTGTTGTCCTGCCCTGTCTTGTGGGCTTTGCCCTGTGTTGTGATCCTGCCCTGTGTTGTGGCTCGGCCCTGTGTGATGGCTCTGCTCTGCATTTTTGTCCTGCGTTGTATTGTGGCTCCGCCCTGTATTGTTGCTCTGCCCTCTGTTGTGGCTCTGCCCTCTGTTGTGGCTCTGCCCTGTGTCGGTGTTCATCCTTGTGTTGTGGCTCTGTCCTGTATTGTTCTCCTGCCCTTTATTGTTGTCCTGACCTGTGTTGTGGCTCTGTCATGTGTTGTGGCTCTGCCCTGTGCTGTGGCCCTGTCCTGTGTCGTGGCTGTGCCTTATGTTGTGGCTGTGTTCTGTTCTGTGTCGTGGCTCTGCCCTGGTATGTGGTCCTGCCCTGTGTCCTGGCTCTGCACTGTTTCGTTGTCCCGCCCTGTATTGTTGTCCTGCCCTGTGTTGTGTCTTTGCACTGTGTTGTGGCTCTGCCCTGTGTTGTGGCTCTGCGTTGTGTCGTGTTTCCACCCTGTGTTGTTGTCCTGCACTATGTTGTGGCTCTGCGCTGTGTCGTGGCCCTGTCCTGTGTCATGCTCTGCCCTGGTATGTAGTCCTGTCCTGTGTCGTGGCTCTGCCCTGTGTCGTGGCTCTGCCCTGTGTTGTTGTCCTGCCCGATATTGTTGTATGCCCGGTATTGTTGTACTGCCCTGTGTTGTTGTCCTGCCCTGTGTTGTTGTCCTACCCTGTGTTGTTGTCCTGCCCTGTGTTGTGGCTCTGCCCTGTGTTGTTGTGCTGCACTGTACTGTTGTCCTGTCCTGTGTTGTGGCTCTGCCCGGTGTTGTGGCTTTGCCCTGTGTTGTTGTGCTGCACTGTACTGTTGTCCTGCCCTGTGTTGTGGCTCTGCCCTGTGTTGTTGTGCTGCACTGTACTGTTGTCCTGCCCTGTGTTGTGGCTCTGCCCGGTGTTGTGGCTCTGCCCTGTGTTGTGCTGCACTGTACTGTTGTCCTGCCCTGTGTTGTGGCTCTGCCCGGTGTTGTGGCTTTGCGCTGTGTTGTTGTGCTGCACTGTACTGTTGTCCTGCCCTGTGTTGTGGCTCTGCCCTGTGTTGTTGTGCTGCACTGTACTGTTGTCCTGCCCTGTGTTGTGGCTCTGCCCGGTGTTGTGGCTCTGCCCGGTGTTGTGGCTTTGCGCTGCGTCGTGTTTCCACCCTGTGTTGTCCTGCATTGTGTTGTTCTCCTGCCCTGTGTTATGGTTTTGCCCTCTGTTGTGGCTCTGCCCTGTGTTGTGGCTCTGCCCTGTGTTGTGGCTCTGCCCTGTGTTGTCACTCTGCCCTGTGTTGTGGCTCTGTTCAGTGTTGTGGCTCTGTCCTGTGTTGTGTATCTATTCTGTGTTGGGATTCCACCCTCTGTTGTGCCTCTGCCCTGTGTTGTGACTCTGTCCTGTGTTGTGACTCTGCCCTGTGTTGTGATTCTGTCCTGTGTTGTGACTCTGTCCTGTGTTGTGACTCTGTCCTGTGTCGTGATTCTGCCCTCTGTTGTGCCTCTGCCCTGTGTTGTGCCTCTGCCCTGTGTTGTGTCTCTGCCCTGTGTTGTGCCTCTGCCCTGTGTTGTGTCTCTGCCCCGTGTTGTGCCTCTGCCCTGTGTTGTGACTCTATTCTATGTTGTGACTCTGCCCTGTGTTGCGCCTCTGCCCTGTGTTGTGACTCTGTCCTGTGTTGTGACTCTGTCCTGTGTTGTGATTCTGCCCTCTGTTGTGCCTCTGCCCTGTGTTGTGGCTCTGCCCTGTGTTGTGCCTCTGCCCTGTGTTGTGACTCTGTCCTGTGTTGTGACTCTGTCCTGTGTTGTGATTCTGCCCTCTGTTGTGCCTCTGCCCTGTGTTGTGGCTCTGTCCTGTGTTGTTGTGCTGTCCTGTGCTGTGGCTCTGTCCTGTGCTGTGGCTATGTCCTGTGTTGTTGTCCTGCCCTGTGTTGTGGCTCTGTCCTGTGCTGTGGCTTTGCCCTGTGTTGTCGTCCTGCCCTGTGTTGTGGCTCTGTCCTGTGCTGTGGCTATGTCCTGTGTTGTGGCTCTGTCCTGTGTTGTGGCTCTGTCCTGTGTTGTGGCTCTGTCCCGTGTTGTGGCTTTGCCCTGTGTCGTGGCTCTGTTCTGTGCTGTGGCTATGTCCTGTGTTGTGGCTCTGTCCTGTGTTGTCGTCCTGCCCTGTGTTGTGGCTCGGCCCTGTGTGATGGCTCTGCTTTGCATTGTTGTCCTGCACTGTATTTTTGCTCTGCCCTGTGTCATAGCTCCGCCCTGTGTTGTGGCTCTGCGCTATGTCGCTGTTCGTCCTTGTGTTGTGCCTCTGTCCTGTGTTGTTTTCCTGCCCTTTTTTGTTGTCCTGTCCTCTGTTGTGGCTCTGTCATGCGTTGTGGCTCTGCCCTGTGTCGTGGCCCTGTCCTGTGTCATGGCTCTGCCTTGTGTTGTGGCTGTGTCCTATCCTGTGTTGTGGCTCTGCCCTGGTATGTAGTCCAGCCCTGAGTCGTTGCTCTGCCCGGTGTTGTTGTGATGTCCGGTATTGTTGTCACGCCCGGTATTGTTGTCCTGCCCTGTGTTGTGGCTCTGTACTTTGTTGTGGCTCTGCCCTGTGTTGTGCTGCACTGTATTCTTGTCCTGCCCTGTGTTGTGGCTCTGCCCTGTCTAGTTGTCCTGCGCTGTGTTGTGGTCCTGACCTGTGTTGTTATCCTGCCCTATGTTGTGGTTCCGCCCTGTGTTGTGGCCCTGCCCTGTGTTGTTGTCCTGCGCTGTGTTGTGGCTCTGCCCTGTCGTCTGCTGTTGTCCTGACATCTGTTAAAGGCCTGTCCTCGACTGTTGTCCTGCACTGTATCGTTCTCGTGCCCTGTACCGCTCTCCTGCCTTGTCCTCTTCTGAATGGATGTCTTGTCCTGTGTTGTTGTCATGCCCTGTGTTGTGAATCTGCCCTGTCCTCTGTTGTTGTCCTGTCATCTGTTAATGGCCTGTCCTCAATTGCTCTCCTGCACTGTATCGCTCTCCTGCCCTGTCCTCTTCTGTATGGTTGTCCTGTCCTGTGTTCAGCCTCTGTCCTCTGTTCTGGCTCTGGCCTGTGTTCTGCCTCTGCTCTGTGTTCTGCCTCTGCCCTGTGTTGTTATCCTGCCCTGTGTTATTCTCCTGTCCTGTGTTGTGGCTGTCTTTAGTTGTGGCTCTATCCTGTGTTGTGGCTCTGCCCTGTCGTCTGCTGTTGTCCTGTTGTCTGTTAATGGCCTGTCCTCGATTGCTGTCCTGCCCTATATCGCTCTCCTGCCCTGTATCGTTCTCCTACCCTGTCCTCTTCAGTATGGTTATCCTGTCCTGTGTTGTTGTCCTGCCCTGTGTTGTGGCTCTGCGCAGTGTTGTGGCTCTGTCCTGTGTAGTGACTCTGCCCTATGTTGTGGCTGTGTACTGTGTTATGACTCTGTCCTTTATTGTTGTCCTTCACTGTATTGTAGTCCTTTACTGTATTGTTGTCCTTCACTGTATTGTTGTCCTGCCCTGTCTTGTGGGCTTTGCCCTGTGTTGTGATCCAGCCCTGTGTTGTGGCTCGGCCCTGTGTGATGGCTCTGCTCTGCATTTTTGTCCTGCGTTGTATTGTGGCTCCGCCCTGTATTGTTGCTCTGCCCTCTGTTGTGGCTCTGCCCTCTGTTGTGGCTCTGCCCTGTGTCGGTGTTCATCCTTGTGTTGTGGCTCTGTCCTGTATTGTTCTCCTGCCCTTTATTGTTGTCCTGACCTGTGTTGTGGCTCTGTCATGTGTTGTGGCTCTGCCCTGTGTTGTGGCCCTGTCCTGTGTCGTGGCTGTGCCTTATGTTGTGGCTGTGTTCTGTTCTGTGTCGTGGCTCTGCCCTGGTATGTGGTCCTGCCCTGTGTCCTGGCTCTGCACTGTTTCGTTGTCCCGCCCTGTATTGTTGTCCTGCCCTGTGTTGTTGTCCTGCCCTGTGTTGTGGCTCTGCCCTGTGTTGTTGTGCTGCACTGTACTGTTGTCCTGCCCTGTGTTGTGGCTCTGCCCGGTGTTGTGGCTTTGCGCTGTGTTGTTGTGCTGCACTGTACTGTTGTCCTGCCCTGTGTTGTGGCTCTGCCCTGTGTTGTTGTGCTGCACTGTACTGTTGTCCTGCCCTGTGTTGTGGCTCTGCCCGGTGTTGTGGCTCTGCCCGGTGTTGTGGCTTTGCGCTGCGTCGTGTTTCCACCCTGTGTTGTCCTGCATTGTGTTGTTCTCCTGCCCTGTGTTATGGTTTTGCCCTCTGTTGTGGCTCTGCCCTGTGTTGTGGCTCTGCCCTGTGTTGTGGCTCTGCCCTGTGTTGTCACTCTGCCCTGTGTTGTGGCTCTGTTCAGTGTTGTGGCTCTGTCCTGTGTTGTGTATCTATTCTGTGTTGGGATTCCACCCTCTGTTGTGCCTCTGCCCTGTGTTGTGACTCTGTCCTGTGTTGTGACTCTGCCCTGTGTTGTGATTCTGTCCTGTGTTGTGCCTCAGCCCTGTGTTGTGACTCTATTCTATGTTGTGACTCTGCCCTGTGTTGTGCCTCTGCCCTGTGTTGTGTCTCTGCCCTGTGTTGTGCCTCTGCCCTGTGTTGTGCCTCTGCCCTGTGTTGTGCCTCTGCCCCGTGTTGTGCCTCTGCCCTGTGTTGTGACTCTATTCTATGTTGTGCCTCTGCCCTGTGTTGTGCCTCTGCCCTGTGTTGTGCCTCTGCCCTGTGTTGTGTCTCTGCCCAGTGTTGTGCCTCTGCCCTGTGTTGTGCCTCTGCCCTGTATTGTGACTCTGTCCTGTGTTGTGACTCTGTCCTGTGTTGTGATTCTGCCCTCTGTTGTGCCTCTGCCCTGTGTTGTGACTCTGTCCTGCGTTGTGACTCTGTCCTGTGTTGTGACTCTGTCCTGTGTTGTGATTCTGCCCTCTGTTGTGCCTCTGCCCTGTGTTGTTGTGCTGCACTGTGTTCTGCCTCTGTCCTGTGTTGTGACTCTGCCCTCTGTTGTGGCTCTGCCCTGTGTTGTGGCTCTGCCCTGTGTTGTGGTCCTGCCCTGTGTTGTGGCTTTGCGCTGTGTCGTGTTTCCACCCTGTGTTGTTGCCCTGCCCTGTGTTCTGGCTGTGCCCTGTGTTGTCGCTCTGCCCTGTGTTGTGGCTCTGCTCTGTGTTGTGCTGCAATGCATTGTTGTCCTGCCCTGTGTTGTGGCTCTGTCCTGTGTTGTTGCTCTGCCCTGTGTTGTTGCCCTGTCCTGTGTTCTGCCTCTGTCCTGTGTTGTGTTTCTGCCGTGTTGTCACTCTGCCCTGTGTTGTGGCTCTTCCCTGTGTTGTGTCTCTTCCCTGTGTTGTGTCTCTATTCTGTGTTGGGATTCCATCCTCTGTTGTGGCTCTGCCCTGTGTTGTGGCTCTCCCCTGTGTTGTGGCTCTGCCCTGTGTTGTTGTGCTGCACTGTACTGTTGTCCTGCCCTGTGCTGTGGCGTTGCCCTGTGTTGTGGCTTTGCGCTGTGTCGTGTTTCCACCCTGTGTTGTTCTCTTGCCCTGTGTTGTGGCTCTGCCCTCTGTTGTGTCTCTATTCTGTGTTGTGGCTCTGTCCTGTGTTGTTTTTCTGCCCTGTGTTGTCACTCTGCCCTGTGTTGTGTTTCTGCCCTGTGCTGTCGCTCTGCCCTGTGTTGTGCCTCTGTCCTGTGTTGTGGCTCTGCCCTGTGTTGTGTCTCTATTCTGTGTTGTGGCTCTGTTCTGTGTAGTGGTTCTGTCCTGTGTTGTTGCCTTGCCATTTGTTCTGCCTCTGCCCTGTGTTGTGTTTCTGCCCTGTGCTGTCACTCTGCCCTGTGTTGTCGCTCTGTTCAATGTTGTGGCTCTGACTTGTGTTGTGGCTCTGCTCTGTGTTGTGGCTCTGCCCTGTGTTGTGGCTCTGCCCCGGTCTGTGGCTCTGCCCTGTGTTGCTGACCTGGTCAATCTTGTTCTGCTATTCTGTTTTGCTGTCCTGTCCTGAATTTGTGTTTTATTGTGTATTGCTTTCCTGTACAGTCAGATTATCCGGTCCTGTACTTTTGTCCTGCCTTTTCATGTTGTCCTGTCTGTGATGTTGCTCTGTCCAGTTATTGTCATTTATCCTGTGTCGAATTGTCACCCTGCGTCACTGCCCCACCTTGTGTACTGTTTTAATAGTGACCGGTTAGTGGTGACTGAGACACGTCACTCCCCAGTCTTTGTTTCAGATGGCATTCTGATCTAACATACCAAAGATCCTGGAGTCACTGACTGAAATCAATCTCGTTAAAGCAAGGAAGACCTGCCTTTTACTTCCACAAGCTGTACCGAACATGCTTTGTAGCCAATTAAATGGTTTCAAAGTGCAATCACTGTGTTATATGTGAAACACAGCAGCCAATGTATACACATCAAGATCTCACACACAGCAATAATGATCTAATAATCTATGTTTAGTGGTTGACATATAAATATTGACTGGGGTAATTGACTGCTCAGTTTCCAATCGTGCAGGAGGACTTTACCTTCACCTGAGACTCCAGAAAGGCTCTCAGTTCACATGAAGCTTGCAGGCTGGGCTCAATTGGATATTTGTGATACAACATGAATTCTCAGACTCCTGTCAGATGCTAAGATGGTTTTATTTTCCTCTGGAGATGAACACAGAATTGCCCCATCCTAGCCGACCATCTGATACTGTCTCTGTCACACACAGCTTGGTGGCTGCACACTTGCATTTCTCACCACCAGCTCTGACTTGCAAAATTTACTAACAGATGTCAAAAGGAAACAAAACTCTGGACAACCACAAAGCTGTTGCTGACCCCATATCTGCTTGAGAGGTGGAAGTGATTAATATCCTGAAGGCCTGACAGTTCAAAAGGGCCCTTTTGATCTTGAAATGTTCCTGCCTGGATTACAGCAGGATTTTTAACTGATGGGAGTCCTGTATTAACAGTGAGGTGATGAGAAATGCAAACTACTTTACTCCACAACCTTCGCATAAATGAATTTCCAAAGATCCAGCTCTCTACTTTTCATTTTGGGGCAGTTTACGAACATAGCAGCAGAAGTAGGCCAGTCAGCCCCTCAAGCTCAGCCATTCGGTTAGATCATGGCTGATCTTCTCCCTCAACACCATCTTCCCGCACTATCCCTGCATCCCTCTATGTCATCAGTATCTAGAAATCTATCGATCTCTGTCTTGAACGTACTCAATGACTGAGACTCCACAACCCTCTGGATAGAGAATTCCAAAGATTTCTCACCCTCTGCATGGAGAAATTCCTCCTCATCTCAATCTGAAATGGCCTACCCCTTACTCTGAGACTGTGTCCCCTAGTTCTCGACCACTCCCCACCCCTCTAGCAGGGAAAACATCTTTCCTGCATCTATCCTGTCGAGCCCTATAGGAATTTTATAAGTATCAATGAGTTTGCATAGAATCAGAATGATACAGCACAGATCAGCCCGTTCTGCCCACGCTGAGCTATCTGAAGACCTATTCAATTAGCCCCACTTTCCTGCTCTTTCTCCTTAGCCCTGCAATATTTTCAAGTATTTATCCAATTCCCTTTTGAAAATGACTGTTGAATCTGCTTCCCTTACCCTTTCAGACAGTATGTTTCAGATCTGGCACAAATGCTAGACAGCAGCTTTGTTTGTCTGCTTCCAAATAATTATCTTACGTGGAGATAAATTGCACTGACAATTCAGCCTGATTGTAGTGCCCTGCCAGTTTGGTGTACATACGGAATGTGTAAGACCAAACCGAAGGATAGCGATGAGATGCTAGCTCATGCCAAAGTCTCAGTCCGCAGCTGGACATGGATCTGCTTATAGAAACTCGCTTTTAGGTATGAACATGAATGAAAATGTTCCTTTCTACCGGGTAGCTCTGCCCTGTGTGATGGTCTTACTCTGCACTGTGGTCAGGTTAACCTCAAGCCTCTTCCTTTTATCTTGATTCTGATAACTAACACTTTCATGAGAGCTGTGAAGCCGAGTCTTGGGGAGCAACAATTCGGGACTCTCAGCTTCCCACCAGGATTAGAAACTTAGCCGCAGATTCAACTTGGAAAATTGTCTAATCGAGATTCAGTTGGAACATGTGCAAATAAATATCTCTGACTTATGAAACTGGCCAGTCCTGTCGCCACACACCGATTCATTGAGCCAACCCTGTCCCGGGAAACGTTCAGGTGCCGTGGCCAGAGATGAGAAAGAGAGAGGGCAACTCACCGCTATGGCTCTCTCCATCGCTGCTCAGGAAGGTGTAATATTCATGTGGCTGTCTGCAAACATCGCTGTCGTAAGCAACAATATCCTCGGGATACTGCAATTAATTCAAAGAAACACACTCACAACTAAGAACCGAGGAGCAAGTCACAATATCCCCAAGAGAATCAATGGTGGGTACCAAAGGCGACGTTGTACTTACTGGAGAGATGAGATAACCTTCCATAGCTGTGGGGTTGCTAAACCGGGAGCAATCCCTCTGGGGAAGCTGGTAGGATGCACCTCAGACAGCCAGAAACATACTTTTTGTTTTATCCCCAACACCTGTCCAGCAGCAGAAACAGTTGCCGCACCTTCTCCAGTTGTTCTCCCAATGAGGGATTTCCTGTAACCGGGCTCACCAGAGTGAGCGCTTGGTCAACTTTGGCAAGTTTTGGGCGCGCCTATCACTTGGCTAGAAGCCGCTGCCTCAGAGCGTTAGTAACCAGCACCCAGAGAAACAGGAACCTCCTGATCAGGGCTGGTGTCAGCAGACTCCACCTCTCTCTCTCTTGAGTGTACTCCGCTCATCAACAGAGGAGACAGAAGCAAGCCCTTAGTGGCCAGGCCAAGCAGACAGGGCCCTGATGTCTAGGGTTGCTCCTCCAGCTAGCTTGTCAGGGCTGAGGAAGATGCCCTGTGGGGTGGGCCAGAGTCCTCTTCACCAACAGCTCCTTTCTCAAATGTTGGCAGCTAGATAAATTCCCCATAGGGCTTCTCCCCTGGGCTAACAATGGGAGAGAAAAGAGTGGATGACAGAAGCTGAGGCTGTGTCTTCCAGGATGGTTTGCAAAATGGAGGGAGAGTTGCTTTTCAAATTGACACATTCGACACCTGTAATCCTATTGCCCAACAGAGGGTACGACGGAGTGCAAGAGAGAGAAGACAGACCATTGAATTACAGCACCATAGGAGGCCACTCAACCCATTGTGTCTGTGCTGGCTCTCTGCAAGCACAACTCACCTAGTCGTGACCCCACCATCCCCCCCCCTCCCGTTATTACAGATGTCTTATTATTATAACATTTCTGTTACAGTACAGTGTCTCAAATGCAGCTGCGCAAAACCTGGACATTTTAGAATGTGCCATGCATGAATTTTAATTGAGTAAAATAAAAATAACTTACCTGGACAATTCGGCTAGATGCTGCATTGGTATGGTGTGGCATCAGACTTATTATCCCTTTTAGCGTTTGCATGCCTGGGTATTCCCGCACTCTTAGCAACCTTTGACCCTACCCGAACCAGCTTGACCTGAAACACCTGACCCAGAGTTCGGCAAGATCTGAAATCTGGGACAGCCTCAGCCCCAAGGTTGTCAATTTTGAGACACCTGCAGCTGTATTACAATCCTGTTAGTATGATTCACCTCGATCAAAATGCAAATACTTATTTTGGCCAAAAGCGGAAATCAGGCACTTAGTGGGTGTCGTGTTAATAAGGCACAACTATCTGAAAGTCAGGACTGAATGTACAATTTTGAACCTAATTGCAGATGACCATAATTTGTACTTAATTGAAACTAATGACAGGCAGAGCAATAGGGTTCCAGAAAGAGGAAAGTCAAAAACAGCAAGGGAAATGTCAAGGTTCTGGAACAGAGCAGTGTTTTGGATTAAAATAAGCCGGGTGGGTAAGGATGGGTTTGTGAGTGAGTTATTAGTGATGTCAGGGAATTTTAGCAAAATCATAGCTCTAAAGAAGGGTCATACAGACTCGAAACGTTAACTCTGTTTCTCTCTCCACAGATGCTGTCAGACCTGCTGAGTTTTTACAGCATTTTCTGTTTGTTTTAGATTTCCAATATCTGCAGCATTTTGCTTTTATCATATTGTTAGAAAAATGTCAAAGCTAAAGACACAAAGCTTTCACAACAAATTAGCTGTTAAGAGCATAGATAGAAATGAATAGGGGGATGGGTGGCTTGGTGGTGCAATAGTTAGCACTGGTGTCTCACAGCTCCAAGGACCCAGGTTTGATTGTAACTTCAGGTGTCCATCTATCTGTGTGGAGTTTGCATGTTTCCCCCACGTCTGTGTGGGTTTCCACTGGGTGCTCCAGTTTACTCCCACCATCCAAAGACATGCTGGTTAGGTCGACTGGTTATAGTAAATTGTCCCCCAGTGTGTGTGTGTGTGTGTGTGTGTGTGTGTGTGTGCCCTGTGATGGACTGGCATCCACCCAGGGTGTACCCATTGCCTGCCAGGATAGGCTCTGATTCCCCACAACCCTGAATTGGATGAATCTGTTCCAGAAAAGTGAGTGAGAAATGTTGAGTTTGATCTAATAGCCATTGAAGAGACCTGGTTGCAAAGTGTCCAAGGTTAGGAACTACATTTTCCAGGATTCCTAACTTTAGTGAATAGCTGGGCAAAATAGACAAGGGGGAGGTGTGGCTCTATTAATAAAAGGCGGATAAAGACACGAGTAAAAAAGGGTCTTAGCTTAAGAAATAGATTCAACTTGGCTGGAGGTAAGAACAGCAAGGAGCAGAATACATTGGTAGAATTTGTTTCTAGCACCCTAAGAGTAGTTATTGTGTAGGGCAGGGTATAAATCAGGAATTTCAAGCCATAAATCACATGGGGGACTTGAATCTTCATATCGACTGGGCAAACCAAATTTGCAGTAATAATGTTGAAGATGTGTTGTCATGGAATATATACAAGATAGTTCTTGAAATCAGTATTTCAAGGAACCATCAAGGGAACAAGCTATTTTGGAGCTGGTATTTTGCAATGAGAAAGGGTTCATTAGTAGCCTTGCAGTACATTGTGAAACAATGCACAGGTTGGTGGTCAGCACACTGGGAATTCTGCTGCAGGGGAGGTCCAAAAGGGGAGGGACATCTTGTGCCTGCAGCAGGGAGGTGTCCACCTCATCCTCCTGTACCTCTCTCTCTGCCTGCCCTCATCTCCCCCTCACATTTCTTATCCAGACCATGGGGGGACCCTAAGAAAGATGGTCTCTTTCTCCTGCTAACTCCTTGAAAGTGCAATAGTATAACCCTCACTCCTTTTAGGTGAAGCCCTCAGAGAGTTTCCAGCGTAACTGTTTCTCAGGTGTTGGTGAAGTCTCAACAAAGTGGCTCAGAGCTCCAGCAGCAATTGAATATGAAATAATAAAGTATCCTTTTAAGTAGCACCTAAAATCTGCACTGTTGTCATGTTTACTGGCAAACAGTTCCACATCAATCCTTTGGATGGCCATTCCGAGTGTATATTCCCATTTCTTTAACAAGGTGGTGTCTTGCTTCAAACAGAGGCTAAAATCAATGTTGCAGATTAAGCTCCCATCTCGGCCAACTTGGAGGCTCTTTTAGTGCTTAAAATATTCAGTGAAAATAGCCCAGTGTTGTTTAAAATCTGGCTTTTGCAATCATGCAATTATTGCAAACTTATCAATAGAATCCCATTATTACAATCTTACTGTTATTACAGTCTTACTGTTGTTATTCTCCTTTTATTCCAAATATTTTGGTCATTTGAGTCCAGATGCTACTACAATGCTTGCTATTACAGTCCTGTTATTACAACATTGGATGATTGCGGTCCCTTGATTATGTTAGTGCCTTGAAGAGGGTGTTAGAATAAGTTGGAGCTCTGATGCCCTCATTCCGGCCAGCTTGTCTCCTGAGTCCTGGTCACACATGGAACAGGTCGATGTCGTAGCCTAAACATAGAATCAGAGCTTGGAGGCCTAGGCTGCTGACACTCTGGCACCAGCCTGGCAATAGGTTAGCCATCTACCAAACTGATTAAGAGAATAGAAGGAAAAGGTGGTTTGGGAGAGGGACTTTATCCTGAAAGGAAATGAACTTCCTGCCACTGTGAGGCGGTGCGAGTGAGTTGACACATCACCCAACCCCACACACACCGGAACTGAAAGAAACACAAAGTTTTGATTTGAGTAAGATATAGTGACATTAACAGGAGAAATATTGACTCATTCTGAGTGTTCTCTGTGAATTGTAACATTTGCAATTTGCATCATTGAAAATAGAGAAGGGCAAGAGAGGGAGCCATTTGAGAACAGTTACTGATAGGAATTGCAAAACTACAGTAAACCCACTGTCTCCTCAAAACTCCGTCCAGCAGGATATATCATCAGTTCAGAAATTTCCATTTCTCTTTAAACAGGACAGATATTTGGGTAAATGAGCAGAACACCAGGGGCGGAATTTTCCCTCAATTGCACTAAGTGTAGTTTTAACCGCCAGCCATGATGGCGGGTTGTCATGCTGTATTGTCCCAAGCCCGTCTCATTATTTATACAAACCCAGGAAACAAGCTGGTTCCATGGCAAGCAGACCCTCTTTCGCCCACCTGCCATTACTCTGCTGTTGCATCACACCAGCCACCATGTTTAAAAGGCACAAAAACAAAATTAGCTGGAAAAACTCAGCAGGTCTGACAGCGTTTACGGAGAGGAATACAGTTAACATTTCAAGTCCATATGACTCTTCATCAGAACTGAAGGGAAATAGAAATGAGGTGAAATATAAGCTGTTTGAGGGGGGTGGAACAGGTAGAGCTGGATAGAGGTCCAGTGATAGGTGGAGGCAAAGGAGAGATTGCCAAAGATATCATAGACGAAAGGACAAAGGGGTGTTGACGATGGTGATATTATCTAAAGGATATGCTAATGGTGACATTAAGGGTGGAAAGCAGGAGGAGCAAGTGACAGATGGCCTTAATGGGGTAGGGGGAAGGAATCGAAATAGGCTAAAAGCTGGAGATAAAACTATAGATGGAAATAAATTTTAAAATAATAATAGAAATAAGTGGGAAAAGAAAAATATATATATAAAAAATATATAATAATTATTAGAAAAAAGGGGGTCGGAAAGGGGGTGGGGATGGAGGAGAGAGTCATGGTCTGAAGTTGTTGAACTCAATGTTAAGTCAGGAATGCTGTAAAGTGCCTAGTCGGAAGATGAGGTGCTGTTCCTCCAGTTTGCGTTGAGCTTCACTGGAACAATGCAGCAGGCCAAGGATGGACATGTGGGTATGAGAGCAGGGTAGTGTGTTGAAATGGCAAGCGACAGGGAGGTCTGGGTCATGCCTGCGGACAGACCGAAGGTGTTCAGCAAAGCGGTCACCGAGTTTGCGTCTGGTCTCTCCAATGTAGCGGAAACCGCATTGGGAGCAGCAAATGCTGTAGACTAAATTGAGGGAAGTGCACGTGAAGTGCTGCTTCACTTAAAAGGAGTGCTTGGGCCCTTGGACAGTGAGGAGAGGGGAAGTAAAGAGGCAGGTGTTGCACCTTCTGCGGTTGCATGGGAAGGTGCCGTGAGCGGGGGTTGAGGTGTAGGGGGTGATGGAGGAGTGGACCAGGGTGTCCCAGAGGGAACGATCCCTGTGGAATGCCACCAGGGGGGTGAAGGGAAGATGCATTTGGTGGTGGCATCATGCTGGAGTTGGCGGAAATGGCAGAGGATGATCCTTTGAATGCAGAGGCTGGTGGGGTGATAAGTGAGGAAAGGAAACACTCCTTTCAATTGAAGCAATGCTTCACTTGCACTTCCCACAATTTAGTCTACTGCATTCGCTGCTCCCAGTGAGGTCTCCTCTACATTGGAGAGACCAAACACAGACTGGGTGACCGCTTTGCTGAACACCTTCAGTCTGTCTGCAAGCATTACCCAGACCTCCCTGTCACTTGCCATTTCGACACACCACCCTGCTTTCATGCCCACATGTCCGTCCTTGGCCTGCTGCAATGTTCCAGTGAAGCTCAACGCAAACTGGAGGAACAGCACCTCATCTTCCAACTAGGCACTTTGCAGCCTTCCAGATTAAACACTGAATTCAACAGCTTCAGACCACGAACTCTCTGCTCCATCTCTATCCTCTTTCCGACCTTTTTTCTAATAATTATTATATATATTTTTTAAAAAATATATTTTTCTTTTCCCACCTATTTCTATTATTATTTTAAAATTTATTTCCATTTATTGTTTTATCTCCAGCTTTGAGCCTATTTCAATCCCTTCCCCCCACCCCACCCCCACTAGGGCCATCTGTCACTTGCTCATCCTGCTTTCTACCCTTAATGTCACCATTAGCACATTCCTTAGCTGATATCACCACCATCAACACCCTTTGTCCTTTTGTCTGTGACACCTTTGGCAATCTCTCCTTTGCCTCCACCTATCACTGGCCCTCTATCCAGCTCCACCTGTCCCAGCCCCATTAAACAGCTTATATTTCACCTCATTTCTTTTATTCTTTAGTTCTGATGACGAGTCATATGGACTCGAAACGTTAACTGTGTTCCTCTTCACAGATGCTGTCAGACCTGCTGAGTTTTTCCAGCTATTTTTGTTTATGTTTCAGATTTCCAGCATCCACAGTATTATGCTTTTAAATTAATGTATAAAAGACAGCCGCCAACATACCACTCATCACTACCAGCTCACCACCGCTGCCTGGGAGACATGGCCAGTAAAGGGAAAAAAGACTGCAGCCCTCTGCTTCAACGACGGGTTCCTCGAGCGACTGCTGGATGCTGTGGAGGCCCCCGGGATGTGCTATACCCCCGCTCTGGCTGCAGGACAGGCAGAAACACGAACAATCCGGCTTGGGAGGAGGTGGCTGTAGTGGTCAGTGCCAACGCCCTTCAGAAGAGGACAGGGACCTAGTGCCTCAAGAGGATGAATGATCTCCTCTGTTCCACCAGGATAAGTCACTCTTTTCATCACCCTCTACTCACACACTCACAAACCCATCACACACCCACAGGGTCCTCACTCACTGGCAGTGCAAGGGACATCACCATTCACTCTTTCACACACACCTTCATTGCCCTCATCCCATCCATGGGAGCACTCACCACCCACACAGGCCAGGCATACTTATCATCTGGCCTGGCAGGCATCTTGCTTACACTCTCTCCATCGCTGTACATGCAGGACAAACTGGCACACAACAAGAGGGAGAGGTTGCAGACTGGTGACAGAATGCCTAAAATCAAGGTCCTCACGCACTTTAAAAACATCCACCCAGCTGGCCGGCGAGGATCTGGACCGATCCTGTGCTGACGGTGAGGTCAGCGCTGCTCCACCAAATAAGGATCCAGAAGTGCAATATCCATCAGACGACCATGCTGTGAGTGATGTGTCCTGTTTCACAGGCCACTGCCATGCACTAATTATCTCTCCTTGCTTTCACAGGTACATCTGGAGAACAGACGACGGAGTCCACAACCCGGGGCCTCCAATCAAGTCTTGAAGAAACCTCTGAAGAGGAATCTGAAGGCACGCTCTCTGAGGTCCCGTGACAGCGCTCACCCACACCCTCTCCCAATGCAGACACACAGCTCAGTGGGACCTAGCTTTAGAGTAGCCTCAGGATCACAATGTGGTGACCACATCGCACTGTCTGATCCACAGCAGGTGGTGGCAGGGACTTCCCAGGTTTCCAGCACTGAGAGGACTGCTGGAGGTCAGAACATTGCTGTGTCCGAGTCAGATGATGAGTCTCTGGAATCTCGGTCATGTTACAGTTGCTGGAACTGCAAAGGTAAGCTCGGGAACATCAGGAAGGGATGTCGATGCGCTCCTCAGATTGCAAGGCACGATGGAGGACTCTCTCCGCCTTCAGGCTGAGGTGATAGCGCCGGCATGCCAATGCACCGAGGTCAACACTGGTAGGATGGCGGCCACCATGAAGACCTGGTCCAGGACGTTATTCCTGCACAGCTGCGTGGGCTCAACTCCATCGCTGATACCACAGTTGGCCTCTAACACTGAGTATGCGAGAGGGGTGCCATGCAGCTCGATCTCACTCCAGCTACCCCTTCCACTCACGGAGTCAGCCAGGGGCTCTCAGGCACCCATAGGGAGGAGGTCAGCAGGTGCACGCTTGGGGACCATCCACCCAGGTGACTCTGGGAGTGACTGGTCCATCTGAATCCCCTCTTCCTGTGACTTCAACAGCTCCAGCTTTACAGGTCGAAGAGGGTGCCACTGCCACACAGCAGGACCCTGAAAGCAAGCTGGGGCCCTCCAAGTCTAGGCCCTCCAGAGGATGCCCGCCAAAGTCACCACAGACAGGGCATCACAGTCAGCGGGCTGCCTCCACCTCCGCTGTAGATGTCCGGAGAGCACCAAGACGTAGCGGCAGGGTTGGGAAAGTTGGGTAAAAGTAGTTGCACAGTCTGGACACGTACATAATGTTCACTATTGTCAATAAACTCCTTAGAACGTCTCCCTGCCTGTGGCTCCTTGCTCTGATGAGCAGTGTTCTTGTCATTCAGATATGAAACCTTTCTGCACAAGTTAAAAGGCAGGTGTCTCAGTCCAGGGCCTCTTCCCTGTGCTCTCTGCAGCCCTCAGCCCACTGTGACAGTCTGGCCTCACACTCCTTGGAAACATTACTGATGCCTGCACCTCGGCAGTGCTCACCATTGCTGCTGAGTGTAGTGGACAGGTGCCACAGAGTACCGTCATTCTCTCTGTGTGCTCTCAGCACCTTTAAGGTGGGGCTGCCCCCATCACACCAGCGCCTGCGACCAGTAGTGCTGTGCACCAGCTCCTGAAGAGCCGAGGTCCTGAAGACAGACACAGCATCAGATGCATCTATAGTTTCATGGCTGCGTCTCTGAGGTTGCCCTGATCACAGAGCACAAGCAAGCAAGCTGCCCTCAGTCAGACAGGAGACATTCTCAGAGGCTGTGTGAAGATCAATGGAGTGTCCTCACTACATGTCGTCATCATCATCATCCTACAATCGAGTGACTGTTAGGGCCTCCACTGCGTCTTCATGACAGGAACATTCTCACAGAGGGTACTGGCACTGCCATAAGCCAAACTGGAGTCAAGGGAGGAGGTGATGGTGTAGTGGTATTGTCACTGGGCTAATAATTCAGAGGCCCCCAGGGTAATGCTTTGGGGACCTGGGTTCGAATCCCGCCATGGCAGATGGTGAAATTTGAAGTCCATAAAAAATCTGGAATTAAAAGTCCAATGACAACCTTGAAACCATTGCCAATTGGTATAAAAACTCATCCAGTTTACTAATGTCCTTTAGAAAAGGAAATCTGCCATCCTTACCTGGTCTGGCCTAGCCTATACCTGACTCCAGACCCACAACAATGTGGTTGCCTCTTAACCACTCTCTGAAATGGCTGAGCAAGCTACTCAGTTGTAACAAACTGCTACAAAGTCACAAAAACTGGACGGACCACACGGCATCAACTGAGGCACCGGAAACAACAACGGCAATCACAGCCTTGTTGACCCTGCAAAGTTCTCCTTATCAACATCTGGGGGCTAGTGCCAAAATTGGGAAAGCTGTCACCTAGACTAGTCAAGCAACAGCCTGATTATCTTACAGATAATGTCCCAGACTCCACCATCACCATCCCTGGCTATGGTGATGAATCAGTGCTCCTCCAAGTTGAACACCACTTGGAAGAAGCACTGAGGGGAACAAGGGTGCACAATGTTCCCTGGATGGGGGACTTCAATGGCCATCACCAAGAGTGGCTCGGTAGCACCGCTACTGGCCGAGTCCTAAAGGACATAGCTGCTAGACTGGGTCTGCGGCAGGTGGTGAAGGAACAAACAAGAGGGGGAAACATACTTGACCTCATTCTCGCCGACCTGTCTGCCGCAGATGCATCTCCATGACAGTATCGGTAAGAGTGACCACTGCACACTCATTGTGGAGACGAAGTCTAGTCGTCACATTGAGGATACTCTCCATCGTGTTGTGTGGCATCACAACCATGCTAAATGGGATAGATTTCAAACAGATCTAGCAACTCAAGACTGGGCATTCATGAGGCACTGTGGGGCAGCAGCAGAATTGTACTCAAACACAATCTGTAACCTCATGGCCCAGCATATCCCCCACTCTACCATTACCATCAAGCCAGGGGATCAACCCTGGTTCAATGAAGAGTGCAGGAGGGCATGCTAAGAGCAGCACAAGGCATACCTAAAAATGAGGTGTCAACCTGGTGAAGCTATAAAACAGGACTACTTGCATGCCAAACAGCATTAGCAGCAAGTGATAGACAGAGCTAACCACAAGATCCACAACCTACGGATCAGATCTAAGCTCTGCAGTCCTGCCACATCCAGTTGTGAATGGTGGTGGACAATTAAATAACTCAATGGAGGAGGAGGCTCCACAAATATTACCATCCTCAATTATGGAGGAGCCCAGCATCTGTGCAAAAGATAAGGCTGAAACATTTGCTACAATCTTCAGCTGGAAGGGCCAAGTGGATGATCCATCTCAGCCTCCTCTGGAGGTCCCCAGCATCACAGAAGTCAGTCTTCATCCAATTCAATTCACTCCACATGATATCAAGAAATGGCTGTAGGCACTGGGTAATGCAAAGGCAATGGACCCTGACAATATTCCAGCAACGGTACTGAAGACTTGTGCTCCAGAACTTGCCACACCCTTAGCCAAGCTGTTCCAGTACAGCTACAACACTGGCATCTACCCATCTATGTGGAAAATTGCCCAGGTATGTCCTGTACACAAAAAGCAGGACAAATCCAACCCAGCCAATTACTGCCCCATCAGTCTACTCTTGAACATCAGTATAGTAATGGAAGGGGTCATCAACAGTGGTAGCAAGCAGCACTTGCTTAGCAACAACCTGCTCACCAATGCCCAGTTTGGGTTCTGCCAGGGCCACTCAGCTCCTGACCTCATTGCAGCCTTGTTTCAAACATGGACAAAAGAGCTGAACTTCCGAGATGAGGTGAGAGTGGCTGCACTTGACATCAAGGCAGCATTTGACTGAGTGTGGCATCAAGGAGCCCTAGCAAAATTGGAGTCAATGGGAATCAGGGGAAAACTCTCCACTGCTTGGAGTCATACCTAGCACACAGGAAGATGGTTGTGGTCGTTGGAGGTCAGTCATCTCAGCTCCAAGACATCACTGCAGGAGTTCCTCGGTACAGTACTAGGCCAGCCATCTTCAGCAGCTTCAGCAATGACCTTCTTTCCATCATAAGGTCAGAAGTGGGGATGTTCACTGACGATTGCACAATGTTCAGCCCCATTCTCAACTCCTCAGATACTGAAGCAGTCCATGTCCAAATGCAGCAAGACCTGGACAATATCCAGGCTTGGGGTGACAAGTGGCAAGTAACATTCGCGCCACTCAAGTATTAGGCAATGAACATCTCCAACAAGAGAGAATCCAACCAACGCCCCTTGATGCTCAATGGCATTACCATCACTGAATCCCCCCACTATCAACACCGTGGGGGTTACCATTGACCAGAAAGTGAACTGGACTAGCCATACAAATACTGTGACTACAAGAGCAGGTCAGAGGCTGGGAATTGTGCAATGAGTAACTCACCTCCTGACTCCTCAAAGCCTTTCCACCATCTACAAGGCACAAGTCAGGAGTGTGATGGAATACTTCCCACTTACCTGGATGAGTGCAGCTCCTACAACACTGAAGAAGCTGGACACCGTCCAGGACAAAGCTGTCCGCTTCATTGCCACCACATCCACAAACATGCACTCCCTACCACTGACGCACAGTAGCAGCAGTGTGTACCATCTACAGGATGCACTGCAGGAATTCACCAAGGCTCCTTCAACAACACCTTCCAAAACCATGACCACTACCACCTAGAAGGCCAAGGGCAACACCACTACCTGGAAGTTCCCCTCCAAGTCACTCACCATCCTGACTTGGAAATATATCGCTGTTCCTTCACTGTCGCTGGGTCAAAATCCTGGAACTCCCTCCCTAACAGCACTATGGGTGTACCTACACCACATGGACTGCAGTGGTTCAAGAAGGCAGCTCATCACCACTTTATCAAGGGGAACTAGGGACGGGCAATAAATGCTGGCCCAGCCAGCGAAGCCCACATCCGAATGGATAAAAAAGAAAGTTCACAAATGCGATGTGAGGATCTATGGGAACATCTCACTGCATGTCGTCATCATCCTCCACAAATCTAGCAGCTACAAGGGCCTCCCGAGTGCGCCTGCCTCGTCTAGCCAGTACGAGGGCCTCATCCCCGTCATCATCACCACCGAGGATCCCCTCGTCATCCCTGTCAGCATCCTCTTCATTAGAGGAGACCTCCAGCTCCTCCACAGCCAGCTCCTCACCCAGTTGCAGCGCCAGGTTGTAAAGAGTGCAGATGATGACGATGCGTGACACCCTCTGTGGACTGGATCGCAGGGCTCCACCTGACCAGTCCAGGCACCGGCATCTCATCTTCAGCACCCGATGGTCTGCTCCACCAAGTTGCGAGCTGCTGCATGAGCCTCATTATAGCGTCATTCTGCTGCAGTCTGAGGCCGCCGCACGGGTCTCATCAGCTATGGCCTCTGTGGGTAGTCCTTGTCCCCAAGGAGCCAACCCTGCAGCCTCTGTGGACCCTGGAAGGCTGCAGGGATCTGTGTGCAACTCAGGATGTAGGCGTGGAGCACTCTCCCTGGAAAATGTGTGCACACCTGCAGGATGTGTTTCTGGTGGTTGCACATCAGCTGCACACTCAGTGAGTGGAAGCCCTTGCAATTGGTGAAGTCCACTGTGTGTAGCGACAAAGACGTGAGTGCCACATGGGTGCAGTCAATCGCACCCTGTAGCTGTGGGAATCCCGAGATCAGGGCAAACCAATGGCCCTTGTATCCTGGCTGTCCCGGTCCCGGGTGAAATGCACAGAATTGTGTGCCATGGAGAATCCCAGAATCACAGTGCAGAAGAGGCCCTTCGGCCCATCGAGTCTGCACTGACACGTGAAAAACACCTGACCTACCTACCTAATCCCATCTACCAGCACTTGGCCCATAGCCTTGAATGTTATGACGTGCCAAGTGCTCATCCAGGTACTTTTTCAAGGTTGTGAGGCAACCCGCCTCCACCACCCTCCCAGGCAGTGCATTCCAGACTGTCACCGGCCTCTGGGTAAAAAAGTTTTTTCTAACGTCCCCGCTAAGCCTCCTGCCCCTTACCTTGAACTTATGCCCCCTTGTGACTGACCCTTCAACTGAAGGGAACAGCTGCTCCCTATCCACCCTGTTCATGCCCCTCATAATCTTGTACACCTTGATCAGGTCCCCTCAGTCTTCTCTGCTCCAATGAAAACAACCCAAGTCTATCCAACGTCTCTTCATAACTTAAATATTTCATCCCAGGTAACATCCTGGTGAATCTCCTCTGCACCCCCTCCAGTGCAATCACATCCTTCCTATAAGGTAGTGACCAGAACTGCACACAGTACTCCAGATGTGGCCTCACCAAGGTTCTATACAACTCCAACATGACCTCCCTACTTTTGTAATCTATACCTCGATTGATAAAGGCAAGTGTCCCAAATGCCTTTTTCACCACTCCACTAACATGCCCCTCTGCCATCCATGGCATCCATGACCCCATGAATGCATTTGTGGGTGGAGGATTGTGAAATTCCACAGAGGTCACCTGAGGAGCCCTGAAAGGATCCACTGGCATAGAAATTGAGCGCTGCAGTCACTTTCACAGTCACTGGCAGTGGATGCCCTCCATGTCCCCTTGGCGCCAAGTCCTGCAGTAAGTGGCAGATGTGAGCCATCAGGTGCCTAGACATGCGCAGTTGCCGGCGACACTGGTTCTCGGTCATCTGCAGGTTTGGCAGGTAGTGCCTATAGACACTGGGTTTCGCTAGACACCGACCAGCCACAGCTCGCTGTCTCTCCTGGGCAGCGTGTGTGGGAGCCTCTATTGCCCCTTCTTCATGAGGTTGCTGCTCCTGCCTTTGTGTGGCCAGGCGCCTCAGTCGCTCTCTCCTCCGTCTTCTATGGTCTCTGTAGGCCATCCAACATACAGCTAGGTCACCAGGATCCATCATCCTGATGTGGACCTCCTGCAGCATGAAAGAGAGAGACGTGGTTATCATGGCTGTACTTAGCACCTTTCCTGGCCCTGTGTGACTGCCCCTTAATGCTTCCCGGAGAGTGCTGGTCATCCCTCAGATGGCCAGAGATGAGTGTGGTGCATGGCTGCCCTGTCAGCCTGCGACATGGGGGGACACTGATCCAAACCAGGATGCTGAGATTGCAAGGGTCTGTGAGCGCCTCCAGCAGTGACTGCTACGTAGCCAGTGTTAGTGAGGAGATTGTTCAACATGTGCAGTCCAACTGCTCTGAGGTCCAATAAAGTGGTGGTGGACTCAAAGTCTGTGCTTGGAGTGTGGTGGGGGTGGGGGGACGAGGAGGATGGGTAATATACAGAACATTTGGTGGCCCTTTGGTGCCTCCGCGTTGCTTGCATGGACAGGCAGGCTAGGAGCATAACCCCAATCACATCACTGTGGCTGTGCCTGGTCTGTCTTAGTTGCAGAGAGGCATGGTCAGTTTATATAGGTGTCCCTAGTGTGTGGCCATTTTCCTCACTTACCCTGCGCCCCACCTTGATTCTTGTGCGTGGGATGTAGCACCACGGCAGCATTTGCCCCTGGACACAACCCCCTAAAAAGGGAGATGGTTGTGGTTGTTAGAGGTCAATCATCTCAGCCCCAGGATATCACTGCAGGATTTCCTCAGGGTAGTGTCCTCGGCCCAACCATCTTTAGCTGCTTCATCAATGACCTTCCTTCCATCATAAGGTCAGAAGTGGGGATGTTCACTGATGATTGCACAATGTTCACCACCTTTCGTGACTCCTCAGATGCTGAAGCAGTCCATGTCCAAATGCAGCAAGACCTGGACAATATCCAGGCATAGGCTGACAAGTGGCAAATAACATTCACACCACACAAGTGCCAAGCAATGACCATCTCCAACAAGAGAGAATCTAACCATTGCCCCTTGACATTCAGTGGCATTACCATCACTGAATCTCCCACTATAAACAACATTCTGTGCCTTACCATTGACCAGAAACTGAACTGGACTAGCCATATAAATACTGTAGCTACAAGACCAGGTCAGAGGCTCAGAATTCTGCGATGAGTAGCTCACCTCCTGACTCCCCAAAGCCTGTCCACCATCTACAAGGCACAAGTCAGGCATGTGGCGGAATATTGTCCACTTGCCTGGATGAGTGCAGCGCCAACAACACTCAAGAAGCTTGACACCATCCAGGACAAATCAGCCAGCTTGATTGGCATCCCATCTACCGCAATGTGGATGAATCTTGCCCACATGAACGATGGCAATTATTGATAGACAATGACAGTTGGCCTAGCCAATGACACCCACATCCTAAGAATGAAAAATAATTTACAGGGGTTTCCCCAGGGGTTGAATATTTACAGAGTGTCCCCAGGAGTTTAATATTTACAGGGTTTCTCAAGGAGTTCAAAATTTACAGGACTTCCTCAGGAGTTTAATATTTACAGGTTTTCACCAGGAGTTTAATATTTACAGGGTTTCCTCAGGAGTTTAATATTTACAGAGTGTCCCCAGGAATTTAATATTTACAGGATTTCCCCAGGAGTTTAATATTTACAGGGTTTCTCCAGCAGTTTAAAATTTGCTGGTTTTTCTGTGGTAATTGTAAGTTAAACCTTTCATACTCTTATGTGGATCATGTGACCGTACAGACGAATCAGCCCTAAGCGATGGTAATCTTAGAGGTGGGGCTTTCTAGCCTTGGTCTCGGAACAAGCATGTTGCTTCATCAGGGGCTCCATAGATAAAATTTACTGTTTCTTACAAGAAACCCACCAGGCTGTTCACCATGGACAGTCATCCGGCAGCACAAGAGGTGAGGGCAGAGGAGGAGGGCAGGCTGCAGGATAGGCCAGCGCGGGGCCACTGTGCCCCTCGGTTCTCAGATGCCTGCCTTGCTGTCCTCCTCCAAGAGGTGTCCAACCATCTTGTTTCCAGAGGATGGGAGGAGGCGGGCCCCCCATGTCACCAGGCAGGCCAGGAGGTGGCAGAGGCTGTTAGCTCCCATGACGATGTGCGGCACACCGGAACGCAGTGCCACAAGCGCTTCAATGTTTTGCTGCGCTTTTGAAGGGTGAGTACCATGTCAGCCTTGGACATTTGACCCAGCAGATAGCCTTAGTCTTTGAAACTCCACCCACACCCCCACTGCCTTAGTTTCGTTACTGCATTGGGCATTTGGTGCACGCTGGGTGGGCAAACATATAGTGAACATGCTTACATCAGCCTTAGTGGTTGAGGAGAAGATGGCTTCTCCCTGCAGCATATGTTGGTGTTTGTCACATTTGAGTAGTCTGGGGGCAACCTACAGGGGAGGCAGCTGGACACATACTCAGAACTGCAACACGTGTCTTATTGATGGTGATGAGAAGGTGGAAGGGGTGCCTCAAGGTGTGGTGGCCAAGAGCCATCTGCTGGCATCAGTGCCGCACCTAGTTGCGCCTCCTTTCCATGGGCACTAAGACCTGTGTGTTATTCAAAGTGACGGACGCCGAATGTGTCCAAGGTGTTCTTTGGGGGAGGGGGTTGGGACCAGCCGTACTATCTTCTGCGGACTGATCAACAGTAGTGCGGACAGGAGCCGCTGGAGGCCTCAGATGGGTCACTGTAGTTGGGGTGTGGCGTGCGTGTACAGACTACATGAGCGATCAGCCCCAATAAATGCTCCTCTTTTGCAGGCAAAAACTGAGGGCAATATGAGGCAGTGGCAGCGGACTGGTGATGGGCACGCCGTGCTGCAGCGCATCACCATGTATGAGGAGCAGGCCATGGAGCTGGGGAGGAGACAGGCGGCCCTCAGCCCCTTGAGGATGTGCTTCTCTAGCACCTTCCAAAGTCGCCTTATTCCATTTGTGACCACTATCTCCATGGCCTAACATGCCATGGTATCGCTGCTGCACATCCAAATACTTATTGCATCTTAAGAGGGTTTGTACCTCTGCCACCCTTTCAGCCAGTGCGTCCCACATTACTCTGTCCAAAAGGTCCTTAGCACCTCACCTGTCAACCTCATGGCACTCAACTTAAATAAATGCCACCACATTAGTCACCCCTGCGCCAAGGGGAAATGTTGCATTCTGTCCACCCGTTCTATGCCCCTCTTGATGGTTTGAAGGTCAATAATGTGACCTGTCAATCTCCTGTGCTCCTCGGCAAATGTCCCAAGTGTATGCAATGTTTCCTCATAACTCCAACTCTCCAGGCCAGCATGCATCCAGGTCAGGAACCTCTGCACTCTCCCCACTCCAATGCTACCCCTCCCATGAAGCGCAGGTCACAACTGAATGCAGAAGTGTAGATGTGGCCCCGACAGTGTTTTCTGCACTTGCAACATGACCTCCCTTTTCTGACATTCTATTCCTTGGCTAAGAAGGCATGTCTGGCTTTGAACACCTTATGTTGCTGTTCTGCTATCTTAATGGGTCTGCGCAGCAAGGTCCCTGTAATTGTCGTGACTTTCCACGGTCCTACCGTTACTCATGTATTCCTGTACCTGTGTCTTGCCCAAGTGCTTAACCGAACACTTATCCACATAACATTCCATGTGGCATTCCTTAGGCCATCTGACCAGCCTGTATGTATGCGCGTGTAATGTTTGGGCCTCCGCTTGACTACTTCCCACCCCACCAATGTTCGTCTCCTTAGGTTCTTGAAGGGTGAGCGACTTATGAGGCTGGGGGGGAAAGGGATGAATGGTGTTACTGACTGAATGCTAACTGATGAACTGTCCTTATTGTTAATTTCAGCATCACCATCACATAGTCGCCCCCAACATGTCCAGAGCCCCCCTCCACACCTGAAGGCCAAGACTTGCACCAGCGAGCCAGGCACTAGCGCAGCGACAAACACTTTGGTGGGGATTATGATGTCGGCTAGTGTCCCGGAGCACAATGGAGAGGGTACTTCACAATCGCTGGAGGAGATGGCATGGACAGAGTGCCGATGGCGCCAGCAGCTGGAGGACTGCACGGGACCAGGCACATGCTGAATCCGGCAGTGATGATGTGCCTCTGGAGATGTCAGCCATGGAGCAGCTGCAGGACAAGCGCAGGATGCACGGGAGCATCTGGCAGGTTGGATGAGGGTATGCTTCAGTTACTCTCGATGGTGGAGGAGTCCAGGCAGAGTGTCAGTGAAGGCATGAACCTCAGGACAGAGTTTCAGGCTTCCTCCACTGAGAGATTGGCGACTCTCATGGAGAGGGGCTTCAATCGGATTGAGAATCTTCTGATTGGGTTACGCTCTGACCTGCAAGCTCTCACAGCGCTAATGGCCACAGGTGGTCACTCCAAATGTGGGAGATGTTCTGGGCACCAAGTGTCACCGATTGGTGCCCATCCATCAGCGGTGAGCAGAGAGTTCCAATGTGACCCCACGTCAGCGCAGCAGCTGCCTGTCATCGCTGCAAGCTCCTCTCAGGGCACTCCGGATGAGGGCAGCAGCTCCTCCACCCCTCTACCAATGACCTTTGCATCTGTTGAGGCAGCAACAACTGGGGAGGTGCCAATTCTGGAACTGGCCACTCCCTCCCAGGTGGGGCCAGCACAGGGTCCATGAGCCAGTGGAGGGCCGCCAACGTCATTGAGGCCAACAGGACAACAGAGTCAGCAGACTATCTCACAAGCCACTCCGAGCGATGGAGCGACACCTAGACATAGCACCCGCAAATGTAAGCACAAGGCACGTTAAGCACTCAACGGGTCTGTCACTGATGATTTTGTGTTAACCCTAGATTTGGGAATATATAATTATGTATGAGTGACATTTGTGGTTTATTTTGGTGGGAATAAAGTCCACTTTCCTGACCATGGCTGAGGGTGTTTCCTTTGTGCTGCATTTGTATGTTTCACAAACATATCATGATTGTTTGAATGGACATTGATATTTCTGTACTAAGCCCTTAGTTGCCAGCTGATAAGGTGGAAGATGTAGAACCTAAGAGCCACGTGTGGAACTGCCAGGCAATGCTGGTCCTGCTGATCCATGTGTGTGGAGCTAGCTGAAGGTTTGCTGGATTAAACTGTCCCGGGAGTCCCTGCCTCCTTGGTGTAATAGCGGGTTGGTATGCTGCCCTTCATCATCACCCTATGCTTCCTCATCCTCTGACACACTGCTGGATTCATCATGTGCAGCCTTATCCAGGTCGTCAATGTCTTCATCGTCAACTCCATCCCCCCTTTCCAGCGCAAGATTGTGCAGAGTGCAGCATGCTACCACTATCACAGAGACGTAATCTGGGGGTACTGGAGTGCGCCCCCTGAGTGGTCCGGGCAACGGAAGCGCATCTTGAGAAGACCGATGGCTCTCTCCACCACAGCCCCTGTGGAGGTGTGGCTCCTATTGTACCGCTGCTCAGCTTCTGTTCTTGGATGGCGGAGAGGTGTCATGAGCCACCTTCTGAGGGGATAGCCCTTGTCACCCAGCAGCCAACCATCCAGCCGAGCTGGAGCACTGAAGAGCCCTGGCACCTGGGAGTGTCTGAGGATGTAGGCATCGTGGGAGCTGCCTGGATACCTTGCACAGACTTGTAGAATCAGCATCCTGTGATCACACACTATCTGCACGTTCATGGAGTGGAAGCCCTTCCTGTTGACGAAGGCACCGGGCTCACTCGCTGGTGCCTTGATGGCCACGTGTGTACAGTCTATAGCAACCTGGACACGGGGGAAGCCAGCAATGGCCACGAAGCCTCTGGCCCACTGTGCCTGGCTTGCCTGGTCACAGCGGAAGTGGATGAAGGTCAATGCCCATCTGAACAGAGCGTCTGTAACCTGCTTGACACAAGTGTGGACAGCTGATCGAGAGACACCACAAAGATCACCCACCGAGCCCTAGAAGGAGCCAGATGCATTGAAGTGCAGGGCAACTGTGAGCTTCAGAGCCGCTGGCATGAGGTGTCCACCCACACAGTTAGGGGAGATCTCAGGGCTAATCATCTGACAGATATAGTTGACTGTCTCCCTTGACAGTCGTAGCCTCCTTCAGCACTGCACCTCAGTCATATTGAGGTAGCTGCTTCGCCGCCTATGTACCCTGGCAGCAGGATAGTGGTGTCTTCTGCGGCCCCTTGCACCTTGGACCACCCCTTGGCCCTGCGCCCTTTGTGCCTGCACCTGGCCTCCCAAATGTGGCTCCTCTGGAGGCTGATTGTCCACTCCTGGCCTCCTCTTTATTCTATCCCTCCCTTCCTCCTCAGGGGAGTTGCGTCTAGTGGAGAGGTCAGAACCCATACCCCCAGGCTAAATGGAGGCCTCCGGAAAGCTGCAGGCCCCGAGAAAGATAACTGTCTGCAGAGGGGTTTCAAAGTACACAAAAAGCTCTTGGAAATTGATGAGAACTACTAACAATCACACAGGCAACTTTTAAACACTTTCAGCAATTATAACTTTGTGGAAAACATGTCCTCCTCCTCCTCCCAGCCTCAGGAAACAGGACCTCTCGACGTGCTGCCACCTCTTCAAGAAGAGCAGCAAGGCAGGCATCAAAGAAGCGAGGGGCACATTGGCCCCCCACTGGCCTACCGTGCAGCCTCCCCTCCTCCTCTGGCCTGCCCTCTCCGGAGCCTGCTGTGCAGACAGCCTGCACCTGGAGCTGACCGTGGTGATCAGCCCAAAGGAGGCTGCCTGGTTTTTCTTTATACAGACTGCCAGTTCCCCCCTGGAATTTTAAAAATTCTTCTCTCCACGGGAGTGTGAAATGCGCCGGGCGGGCCTTAATTGGCACTCCCGCTCAAAATGATGGTGCGGCCCGGATCGCCAGCGGCCATCGGCTCTGTGCCCACCCGATGAATGGAAAATTCAGCCCCTGAGGAATCCTGCAAATAATAAATTCCTGACGAAACCCTGTAAATATTAAAGTCGTGGAGAAACCCTGTAAATATTAAAGTCCTGGAGAAACCCTGTAAACATTAAACTCCTGGAGAAACCCTGTAAATATTAAACTCTTGGAGAAACCCTGTAAATATTAAACTCCTGGGGTAACCCTGTAAATATTAAACTGCTGGAGAAATCCTGTAAATATTAAACTCCTGGGGTAACACTGTAAATATTAAACTCCTGGGAAAGCCCTGTAAATATTAAACTCCTGGGGTAACCCTGTAAATATTAAACTCCTGGGAAAGCCCTGTAAATATTAAACTCCTGGGGTAACCCTGTAAATATTAAACTCCTGGGAATACCCTGTAAATATTAAACTCCTGGGGTAACCCTGTAAATATTAAACTGCTGGAGAAATCCTGTAAACATTAAACTCCCAAAGAAACCCTGTAAATATTAAACTCCTAGAGAAACCCTGTAAACATTAAACTCCCAGAGAAACCCTGTAAATATTAAACTCCTAGAGAAACTCTGTAAATATTAAACTCCTAGAGAAACCCTGTAAACATTAAACTCCCAGAGAAACTCTGTAAATATTAAACTCCTGGGGAAACGCTGTAAATATTAAACTCCTGGAGAATCCCTGTAAATATTAACCTCCTGGGGAATCCCTGTAAATATTAAACTACTGGGAAACCCCAGCAAATATTAAACTCCTGGGGAGACCCTGTAAATATTAAATGCCTGAGGGAAACCCTTGTAAATATTAAATGCCTGGGGCAGGATTTTACGAGTTGGCGAGCCGGGGGCGGGGCCCACTCACCGACACATAAAATGACGCGGGATGACGTTGGGTGGAACCCCCGACATCATGCCGCCGCACTTAAATTTTCAGGAAACCGGTGGCACAGCAAAATCAGCTGTCCCCCCACTGACCTGTCAAAGGCTAATTGAGACCATGGCAGGATCATTTAAACAATTAAAGGATGTGCCCATCCAACCTTAAGGACCTGCCCATCCAACCTTAACCCTGGCGGGGAATAGAAAAAAACATGAAACCTCATCCAGCGGTGCGACCCAATCTCCAGTGAGCAGGGAGTTGATTCCCGCCGGAGAAACGGGCCCCACTGCTATTTTAAGTGGGCGGGGCAATTAAGGCTTCCTGTGCGGGCAGGGGGGATTCACCAAATGCAAGAGTGCACGAAAGAGCGCACATCTCCCTGAGGCTAAGTGCTGCCTCAGGGAGCTCGCTGACAGTTGTACAAACATTAAATATAGAAAAAAAATCCTTAACATGTCCCCCTCATGTGACCATGTCACACGTTATGGGACATGTTAATAAATTTCGCAAAAACTTTATTAAACATTTTTAAAGCCGACATGAAACCTCATCCCCACGATGGATGAGGTTTCATGTTTTTTCTATTCCTTGCCGGGGCTCCTGGCCTGCCCACCAACCTTAAGGCTGGTAAGGAGAGCCCCAGGCCTGGTAGTACGAGTTCAGTTGCTTGGAAAGAGCACTTTTCTTTTTTCAAACGTATGCCCGCCTCCAAAAATTTCTTCAGAACCTCTTCTTGGTTGGCCAAATGTTCTGCTTGGGTGGATCCTGTGATCAGGACGTTGTCCCAGTACACTATAACTCGGTGAAGTCCCTGTAGTGGTGGTTCTTTAGAAAATCGCACAGGCAGATGACACAACAAAGGGTATACGTGTATATTGGTATAGGCCCTTGTGTGCATTTATACCCTCCAGGTGTGTTGTTCAACTCTAGCTGTTGATATCCATGGCTCATGTCCAGTTTAGTGTCGGATCTTCCTCCTGCAAGTTTAGTGTACAGATCTTCAAAACCTTGGGATTGGGTCTTTGTCTAATTTAATTAATTTGTAATCTCCGCAGATGTGAATGGGTTTCATCACAGAGACTATTGGCAGAATTTTCTGGCTGACGTGCAGGTGGTGTAGCTTGCACGTCAGCGCGTAAAATGTCGCGCGAGTGTCCCGACGTCAGCGCACGGCATCGCGATATTTTGGTGGGCGGGCATTCACCTGCCATTAATTGAAGGGTTTGTTAAGGCCCTTAACTTACCAATTGTCCAGGATTTTGAGGGGCCCGTGCGAACTTCAGGTCAGCGCACGGGCCCAATGGGTAGGCGGGTAGGAGAATTTTTTAAGCAAAACTCATGCACTGGAGGGATATGTGGACTTAGAGGGGTTGTTTGTGTCTTAAACGAAGTTTTAAATGCTGAAAGTGTTTAAAATTTGCCTGTGTGATTGTCAGCAGTTCTCATCGATTTCTAAGAGCTTTTTGTGTACTTTGAAATCAGTCTGCAGACAGTAATCTTTCTTGGGCCTGGAGCTTTCCGGAGGCCTCCATTTAGCCTGGGGGTATGGGTTCTGACCTCTCCGCTGGAGGCAGCTCCCCTAAGGAGGAAGGGAGGGATCGAATAAGGAGAAGGCCAGGACAGGACAATCAGCCTCCAGGGGAGCCACCTTTGGGAGGCCAGGTGCAGGCACAAGGGGCGCAAGGCTAAGAGGTTGTCCAAGGTGCAAGGGGCCGCAGAAGACGCCACTATCCTGCTGCCAGGGTAAACAGGCGGTGAAGCAGCTACCTCAATATGACTGAGGTGCAGTGCCGAAGGAGGCTCCGACTCTCAAGGGAGACAGTCAACAATATCTGTCAGATGATTAGCCCTGAGATCAGCTGCTGCACCGACGTGAGGTCCCTTTCAACCTCCCCGCTCACCACAGATGCATGGGCACCGAGTGCCGACGCTTGGTGTCCACAACATCTCCCACGTTTGGAATGACCACCCGTGGCCAGTACCGCTGTGAGGGCTTGCATGTCACTGCATACCCCAATCATGAAATATTCCATTCGATTGAAGCCCCTCTCTATGAGGGTCACCAATCTCTCACTGGAGGAAGCCCGAAGCTCTGCCCTGAGGGCCAAACCTTCACGTGCACTCTGTCTGGACTCCTCTGTCACAGAGAGGAACTTAAGCATTCCCTCCTGCAACCTTGCCAGATGCAAACGCACTTCCTGCCGCCAAGAGCCATCTGCTGGCCATGGCACCGCACCTAGTTGCGCCTCCTTGCCATGGGCGCTAAGACCCATGTGCAATTCAAAGTCATGGACGCCAAATGTGTCCATTGGGGGAGGGGGTTGGGACCCGCCGTACTATCTTCTGGGGACTGATCACCAGTAGTGTGGACAGGAGCCACTGGAGGTCTCAGATGGGCCACTGTGATTGCGGTGTGGCGTGCACGTGCAGAGTACGTGAAAGATCAGCACCAATAAATCCTCTTCTCTGTTCTGCAGGGAAAAAGTGAACACAATCAGCGGGAGCGTCAGAGGACTGGAGGTGGGCACGCTGTGCTCCAGCGCCTCACGACATTTGAGGAGCAGGCCATGGAACTGGGGAGGAGGCAGGCAGCCAGGGCAGTAGGTGGTGCCGAGGCTGGGGTCCAGCGGCCAAGTATTTCAGGTCCACAGTCCCATTCACTCTGCCCATCCAAACCACTGATGGCTGCTGCAATCGCTAATGCTGCAACAATACTCAGTCACAGACTGAGCCACTCTGACGTGTGGGTCACACACACAGGTACCTCGTCCCCCTGAGGAATCACGTCTCCACCACCTTCTAAAGTCACCTTATCCCATTTGTGACCACTATCCCCATGACTTAACATGCCATTGGATCGCTGCTGCATCTTAGGGGGTTTGGGACCTCCAACACCCTTTCAGCCAGTGCGCCCCACATTACTCTGTCCAAAAGGTCCTCAGCACCTCAGCTATGAACCTCATGGCACTCAACTTAAATAAATGCCAGCACGTTACATCCCTGTGCCAAGGGGAAATGTTGCCTTCTGCCCTCCCGGTTTATGCCCCTCCTAATGGTATGAAAGTCAATAATGTGACCTCTCAATCTCCTGTGATCCATGGCAAATGTTGCAAGTGTTTAGAATTTTCCTCAGCACCGCAATTATCCAGGTCAGCATGCATCCAGGTCAGGTACCTCTGCACTCTCCCCACTCCAATGGTACATCACGTGCCATGTGACATTCCTGAGGCCATCTGACCAGCCTGTCTGTACACGCGTCTGATGTTTGGGTCTCCGCTTGACTCTTTTCCACCCCACCAATGTTCGTCTCCTTAGGGTCTTGAAGGGTGGGGGGGGTGGGGGAGGGATGAAAGGTTTAACTGACTGTACGCTAACTGATGCACTGTCCTTGTTGTTAATTTCAGCATCACCACCACATGGCCATGCCCATAGACACCGCAGCCCCCCCTCCACACCTGAGGCCCATGACGTGCAAATTGCGGCACATCATTTCAGCCAGCCAGGCACCAGCGCAGACACATACACCTCAGTGGGGACTTTACCATCGGCTTGTGTCCCGGGTCACAGTGGAGAGGGCATTTCACAATCGCTGGAGGAGATGGTAGAGACAGAGAGTGATGATGGTGCCAGCAGCCGGAGGGCTGCAGGGGACGAGGCACATGCTGAGTCTGGCACTGATGACGTGCCTCTGGAGTTGTCACCAATGCAGCAGCTGCAGGACAAGTGGCAGGAATCGTGTTTGCATCTGGCAGGGTTGCATGAGCGTGTGCTTCAGTTGGTCTCTGTGATGGAGGAGTCCAGGCAGAGTACACATGAAGGTATGAACCTCAGGGCAGAGCTTCAGGCTTCCTCCACTGAGAGTTTGGCAACTCTCATGGAGAGCGGGTTCAATCAGATGGAGAATCTTTTGATAGGGTTACGCTCTGACCTGCAAGCCCTCACAGTGGTACTGGCCACGGGTGGTCATTCCCAATGTAGGAGATATTGTGGGCACCAAGCGTTGGCGCTTGGTGCCCATGCATCTGCTGCCTGTCATCGCTGCGAGCTCCTCTCAGGGTGCTCCAAATGAGGGCAGCAGCTCCTCCAACCCTCTGTCAGTCAACGTTGCTTCCATTCAGGCTGGGACAACTGGGAAGGTGCCAGTTCTGGAACTGGCCACTCCCTCCCAGGCAGAGACATCACAGGCTCCACGGGCCAGAGGACAGCCACCAAGGTCATCAACGCCAAAAGGACAGCAGAGTCAGCAGGCTGTCTCACAAGCCAAAACAAAAACAGAATTACCTGGAAAAACTCAGCAGGACTGGCAGCATCGGCAGAGAAGAAAAGAGTTGACATTTTGAGTCCTCATGACCCTTCAACAAAACTGATTGAATTTTAGATGAGGGGTGAAATATAAGCTGGTTTAAGGTGGAGGGGGTGGCGGTGGGGGGAGAGAAGTGGGGAGGAGAGTAGTGGTGCATGGGGATTGTTCGGGCCTCTGTTCGAGGAAGAAGCTAAGGGCCCTCAGACCATCCTGGTGGGGGATGGAGGTGTAGAGGGATTGGACGTCCATGGTGAAGAGGAAGCGGTTGGGGCCAGGGAACTGGAAATTGTTGATGTGACGTAAGGTGTCAGAGGAATCATGGATGTAGGTGGGAAGGGACTGGACAAGGGGAGAGAGAAGGGAGTCAAGATAACGAGAAATGAGTTCCATGGGGCAGGAACAGGCTGACACGATCGGTCTACCAGGACAGTTCTGTTTGTGGATTTTGGGTAGGAGGTAGAAGCGGGCCGTCCGAGGTTGGGCGACTATCAGGTTGGAAGCTGTGGGAGGAAGATCCCCAGAGGAGATGAGGTCAGTGACAATCCTGGAAACAATGATGTTCAGTGGTGGGGTCATGATCCAGGGAGAGATAGGACGAAGTGTCTGCAAGTTGACGCTCAGCCTCCGTGAGGTAGAGATCAGTGCGCCAGACAACAACAGCACCACCCTTGTCAGCAGAAGTGATGCTGCCAGACCTGCTGAGTTTTTCCAGGTAATTCTGTTTTTGTTTTGGATTTCCAGCATCCACAGTTTTTTGTTTTTGTCTCACTAACCACTCTGACTGATGGGGCGGCACCTAGGCGTAGCACCCACAAACGAAAGCGTAAGGCACGTTAGGCACTCAACGGGTATGTCACTGGTGATTTTGTGTTGGCCTTAGAATAGGGTACAATATACTTATCTTTGCAATGGAGAAGTTTCTGTTATATTTTGGACAGAATAAAGTCCACTTTTCTGACCATGGCTGAGAGTGTTTCCTTTGTGCTGCCTTTGTATGTTTCACAGACATATCATGAGTGTTAGAGTGGACATTGATGTTTCTGTACTAAGCTCTTAGTTGCAGCTGATGAGATGGAAGATGTAGCTCCTAAGTGCCACGTGTGGAAGCACCAGGCAATGCTGGTCCTGCTGATCCATGTGTGTGGAGCTAGCTGAAGGTTCATTGGATTAAATTGTCCCGAGTGTCCCTGCCTCCTTGGTGTAATAGCGGGTCGGCATGCTGCCCCTCATCATCACTCTGTGCTTCCTCATCCTCTGAGGCACTGCTGCATTCATCATGTGCAGCCTCATCCACTGCATCAAGGTCTTCATCATCAACTGCATCCTCCCTTTCCAGCACAAGATTGTGCAGAGTGCAGCATGCTACCACCATCAGAGAGACACGATCTGGGGGGTACTGGAGTGCGCCCCCTGAGCAGTCCAGGCAATGGAAGCGTATCTTGAGAAGACCAATGGCTCTCTCCACCACAGCCCTTGTGGTCCCATGTCTCCTATTGTAGCACTCCACAGCTTCTGTTCTTTAATGACGGAGAGGCATCATGAACCACTTTCTGAGGGGATAGCCCTTGTCATCCAGCAGCCAACCATTCATCTGAGCTGGAGCACTGAAGAGCCCCGGCACCTGGGAGTGTCTGAGGATGTAGGCATTGTGGGAGTTGCCTGGGTACCTTGCACACACTTGTAGAATCAGCATCCTGTGATCACACACTATCTGCACATTCATGGAGTGGGAGGCCTTCCTGTTGACAAAGGCTGCTGGTGCCTTGATGGCCACGTGTTTGCAGTCTATTGCACCCTGGAAACGGGGGAAACCAGCAATGGCTGTGAAGCCTCTGGTCATAGTGGAAGTGGATGAAGGTCAATGCCCATCTGAACAGAGCATCTGTAACCTGCTTGACACAAGTGTGGAGAGCTGATTAGGAGACACCGCAAAGATCACCCACCGAGCCCTGGAAGGAGCCAGAGAAATAGAAGTGGAGGGCAGCTGTGAACGTCAGAGATGCTGGCATGAGGTGTCCACCCACAAAGTTAGGGGAGATCTCAGGGCTAATCATCTGACAGATATAGTTGACTGTCTCCCTTGACAGACGGAGCCTCCTTCGGCACTGCACCTCAGTCATATTGAGGTCACTGCTTTGTCGCCTGTATACCCTGGCAGCAGGATAGTGGCATTTGAGGACTCTGTGTCTATACTTGATGGAGTTTAGAAGGATGAGGGGGGATCTGATTGAAAGTTATAGAATACTAAAAGGCCTGGATAGAGTGGAAGTGGGGAGATGTTTCCATTAGTAGGAGAGACTAGGACCCAAGGGCACAGCCTCAGAGTAAAGGGAAGACCTTTTAGAACAGAGATGAGGAGAAACTTCTTTAGCCAGAGAGTGGTGAATCTACAGAATTCATTGCCACAGAAGCTGTGGAGGCCAGGTCATTGAATGTATTTAAGACCGAGATATATAGGTTATTTATTGGTAAGGGCATCAAAGGTTACGGGGAGAAGGCGGGAGAACGGGATTGAGAAACTTATCAGCCATGATTGAATGGCAGAGCAGCTTCGATGGGCCGAATGGCCTAATTTCTGCTCCTATGTCTTATGGTCTTATGGTGTCTTCTGCAGCCCCTTGCACCTTGGACAACCTCCTGCGTCCCTTGTGCTTACGCCTGGCCTCCCAAAGCTGGCTCTCCTGGAGGCTGATTGTCCACTCTTGCCCTCCTCCTTATTCTATCCCTCCCTTCCTCCTCAGAGGAGCTGCCTCCAGTGGCGACGTCAGAACCCATACCCCCAGGCTAAATGGAGGCCTCAGGAAAGCTGCAGGCCCGATAAAGATTCCTGTCTGCAGACTGGTGAGCTGAAGGTTCGAAATGCAGAGAAAGCTGTTGGAAATCAATCTGAACTGATAACAATCACACAGTCAAGTTTAAAACACTTTGTGCATTAAATACTTCAGAAAAAACATTGTCAACTTCTCTGAGCCCACATATCCTGGAAGTGCATGAGTTTTGTTAAAAAAATCACTTACCCGCCTGCCCGTTGGGCCCATGCGCTGAGCCGATGTTTGCACGGGTTCCTCAAAACTGGCGTCAATTGCCAAGTTAAGGGCCCTTAATTAATGGCAAGTATGCATCGCACTGCATAGCGCTCCCACCCACCTAAATATCACGATCACGTGCATCAACGTCAACGTGCAACATTTTAAGCACTCATGTGCTGGCTCCGCCACCCGTGCATCAGCCAGAAAATTCAGCCCCAAAAGTTTGATATTTACAGGGTTTCTCCAGGAGTTTAATACTCACAGGGTTTCCCCGGAGTTTAATATTTTCAGGCTTTCCCCTGGAGTTTAAATTTACAGGGTTTCTCCAGGAGTTTAATATTTACAGGGTATTCCCAGGAGTTTAAAATTAGCAGGGTTTTCCCAGGAGTTTAATATTTAGGGTTTCCCCAGGGGCAGGATTTTGGTTGTCGGGCGGGTGGGCCCGACCCAATCAGTGGTGGCGAGTAGCCGATCTCCGCCGGCGAAACGGGCTGCGCCGCAATTTTGCGTGGGCGGGCCAACTAAGGCCCACCCCACTTCCAACCTGATAGTCGCCCAAACTTGGACGGCCCTCTTCTACCTCCTACTCGGCAACTGCATCCTCCCTTTCCAGCGCAAGATTGTGCAGAGTGCAGCATGCAACCACTATCACAGAGACGGGATCTGGGGGTACTGGAGTGCGCCTCCTGAACAGTCCAGGCCATATCTTGAGAAGACCGATGGCTTTCTCTATTACAACCCTTGTGGTCCCGTGGCTCCTATTGTAGCGCTGCTCAGCTTCTGTTCTTGGAAGGCGGAGAGGTGTCATGAGCCACCTTCTGAGGGGATAGCCCTTGTCACCCAGCAGCCATCCATCCAGCTGAGCCGGAGCACTGAAGAGCCCCAGGCACCTGGGAGTGTCTGAGGATGTAGGCATCGTGGGATCTGCCTGGGTACCTTGCACAAATTTGTAGAATCAGCATCCTGTGATCACACACTATCTGCATGTTCATGGAGTGGAAGCCCTTCTTGTTGATGAAAGCACCGGGCTCACCCGCTGGCGCCTTGATGGCCACATGTGTACAGTCTATTGCACCCTGGACATGGGGGAAGCCAGCAATGACCGCGAAGCCTCTGGCTCACTGTGCCTGACTTGCCTGGTCGCAGTGGAAGTGGATGAAGGTCAATGCCCATCTGAACAGAGTATCTGTAACCTGCTTGACACAAGTGTGGAGAGCTGATTAGGAGACACCGGAGAGATCACCCACCGAGCCCTGGAAGGAGCCAGAGACATAGAAGTGGAGGGCAAATGTGAGCTTCAGAGCCACTGGTATGGGGTGTCCACCCACAAAGTTAGGGGAGATCTCAGGGCCAATCATCTGACAGATATAGTTCATTGTTCGCCTTGACAAGTCGGACTCTCCTTCGGCACTGCACCTCAGTTATATTGAGGTAGCTGCTTCGCCACCAGTATACCATAGCAGCAGGATAATAGCATCTTCTGCGGCCCCTTCCACCTTGGACAACCTCTTGACCCTGCACCACTTGTGCTTCTGCCTGCCCTTCCAAAGCTGACTCCCCTGGAGGCTGATTATCCAGTCCTGGCCTCCTCCTAATTCTATCGCTCTCTTCCTCCTCAGAGGAACTGCCTCCAGTGGAGATGTCAGAACCCATGCCCCCAGGCTAAATAAAGGCCTCTGGAAAGCTGCAGGCCTGAGAAAGATTACTGCCTGCAGACTGATGAGCTGAAGTTTCAAAGTGCAGAGAAAATTGTTTGAAATCAATCTGAAATGCTAATAATCACACAGGCAAGTTTAAAACACTTGCAGCAATAAATACTTCACATAAAACATTGACAACCCCACTGAGCCCTCATATGCTGCCCATGGATGAGGGTTGTTAAAAAGTCACTTACCCACCTGCCCGTTGGGCCCGTGCGCCGAGCCGAAGATCGCATTGGCGCCTCAAAATTGGCATCAGTTGCCGAGTTAAGGGCCTTAACAAGGTCTTTAATTAATGGCGGGCATGCATCGCGTTTTTAGCGTGTCCGTACAGCTAAATATCGCAATGGCAGGCGCTGCCGTTGACACGCTCGCCCGGTGTCAATGCATGCCATTTTAGGCGCTGACATGCGGGGTCCACTTCCCGCACGTCATACATAAAATTCTGCCCCAGGAGTTTATTATTTGCAAGGTTTCCCCAGGAGTTTATTATTTTCAGGGTTTCCTGAGGAGTTTTATTTTTACAGGGTTTCACCAGGAGTTTAATATTTACATGGCTTCCCCAGAAGATTAATATTTACAACGTTTTCCCAGGAGTTGAATATTTACAAGGTTTCAAAAGGCATTTGATATTTACAGGGTTCTCCAGGAGTTTAATATGTACAGGTTTAATATTTTTAGGGTGTCCCCAGGATTTTAATATTCGCAGGGTTTTTCCAGGAGTTTAATATTTCCAGGATTTCCCCAGGAGGTTAATATTTACAGGGTTTCCCCAGGGGTTTAATATTTACAGGATTTCCCCAGGAGTTTAATATTTACAGGATTTCCCCAGGAGTTTAATATTTACAGGGTTTCCCCAAGGGTTTAACATTTACAGGGTTTCCCCAAGAGTTTAACATTTACAGGGCTTTCCTAGCAGTTTAATATTTATAGGGATTGCTGAAAGGTTCTCAAAATTCCCACATTTTTCATATCATCATCAAGGATATGACTTTTGGACTTTTACCTGAAACCAGACAATGAGAGGAGACATAATATGCATTCTTCCCTTTAAAACAATCAACATGAAACTAAAGCCAATCAAAATCTTGCATAAATAATTGCTTCTAACTAAGAGGGCAGTAGGACCACAATCAATGTGATTATGCGAACCTATCAATACTCCACATATACAATGGCTTTCAGATCAAGACTAGTTACGGGGGCAGGAAGACAATGATAAACATCATGCGAGCCTATTAAAAACAACGAGACAACAATCACCCGGTGAAGTCCACCAAAATCAAACAAAGATTCAGATTGATATAAGAAATTCGAAAAAAACAGTATAACTGGGCCTGGAGATCTGAAGTGAGCAGGCTTTGAGCCGACACAGAACGATGAGCAGTTTTGAAAGCTGACACAGGGCAGTGAGCAGTTGGGAACAGTTGTAGCCGAGTTTAAGCAGGGAGCTGAGCCAAGCAGGGAGGAGATTTGGAGGTTTGCAGGCCCGCAGGCAACATCACAGCGAGGGGCACAGGGTGGCAGGCTCAACCGAAGACAACAAAGTCGCAACCGCAGCCCTCCACGAAAATCGACCACCCACAACCACGCCCTCCAACCAGCTGAAGAACCTTCGCAGATTCCACAGAGCAGGACCACGTGGTGATGACAGGCCCCAGAGGACACAAAGAGCGTACCTCAAAACTGCAACCAGCTTACTTGACAGGATTTTGAACTGTCAAGGAACCCTGGTTGGTGAGCATGATCCCTGCCCTCTCCTAGTTCAATTTAGTTAGGTTTTGGGTGTGGGACAAGGGTAAGGGGATTAGTAGAGTGATTTTCCCTTGTCATGCTGTATGTTCCCCATTCTTAACTAAGTGTACTTTGTAAGTCTGTATAAGATCAGTGTAATCCTAATGTTAAAAGTTCATTTGTGACATCAATAAATGCAGTTTTTTTCTTGCACCAAAACCAGTTGTCTGCTGTACTCTGTCAAAATCCCCAAATAAGTCCAAGATCCAGAACCCAGGGAGTGGAAGTGATTCGAACGACTCAGAAGTCAGAGGTGAAGCTGACACACACACCACCATTACCTAAATTCTCCAGGAGTTTAATATTTACAGCGATGCCCCAGGAGTTTAATAATTAAAGGGAGTACTCAGGTGTTTAATATTTACAGGGTTTCCCCAGGCATTTTATATTTACAGAGTTTCCCCAGGAGATTAATATTGACAGGGTATCCCCAGGGGTTTAATGTTTACAGGGCTTCCCCGGGAGTTTAATAGTTACAGGGGTTCCCCAGGAGTTTAACGTTTACAGGGATTCCCCAGGTGTTTAATGTTTACAGCGCTTTCCCAGTAGTTTAATATTAAAAGAGTTTCCCCAGGAGTTTAACATTTACAGGGCTTAACCAGTATTTTAATATTAACAGTGTTTCCCCCTGAATTTAAAATTTACAGGGTTTCCCCAGGAGTTTAACGTTTACAGGGTTTCACAAGGACTTTTCTATTTACAGGGCTTTCCCAGTAGTTTAATATTTACAGGGTGTCACCAGGATTTTAATCTTTAGATGGTTTGCCCGGGAGTTTAATATTTACAGTGCTTTTGGAGTCGTTTAATATTTACAGAGATTCCCCAGGAGTTTAATATATATAGGGTTTCCCCAGAAGCTTAACGTTTACAGGGTTTCTCCAGGAGTTTAATATTTACAGGGTTTCCCCCGGAGTTTAACATTTACAGGAGTTCTCCTGAGTTTAATATTTACAGGGTTTCCCCAGAAGTTAAATCTTTACAGGGCTTTCCCAGTACTTTAATATTTACAGGGTTTCCCCAGGTGTTTAATATTTACATGGTATACGCAGGAGTTTGATATTTACAGGGCTTCCACAGGAGTTTAATATTTACAGGGTTTCCGCAGCTGTTCAATATTTACAGGGTATCCCCTGGAGTTTAATATTTACAGAGTTTCCCCAGGAGCTTACCGTTACATGGTTTCCCAAGGAGTTTAATATTTGAAGAGTTTCCCCAGGAGTTTAATATTTACAAGGCTTTCCCAGTAGTTCAATATTTACAGTGTTTCCTCAGGAGTTTAATATTTTCAGGGTTTCCCCCGGAATTTAAAATTTGCAGGCTTTCTGAAGGAGTTTAACATTTACAGGTTTCCCCAGGAGTTTAACGTTCACAGGGTTTCCCCAAGAGTTTTCTGTTTACAGGCCTTTCCAAAGTAGTTTAATATTTACATGTTGTCACCAGGATTTTAATCTTTAGAGGGTTTGCCCAGGAGTTTAATATTTACAGGGCTTTCTGAATAGTTTAATATTTACAGAGATTCCCCAAAAGCTTAACGTTTACAGGGTTTCCCCGTGAGTTAATATTTACAGGGCTTTCCCAGTGTTTTAATATTGACAGGGTTTCTCTAGGTGTTTAATATTTTCGGGCTTTCCCCCGGAGTTTAATATTTGCAGGGTTTCCCCAGGAGTTAAATCTTTACCGGGCTTTCCCAGTAGTTTAATATTTACAGGGATTCCCCAGCAGTTTTATAAATAAAGGGCTTCCCCAGGGGTTTAATATTTACAGGGCATCTCCAGGAGTTTAATATTTACAGGGTTTACCCTAGAGTTTGATATTTACAGGGTTTCCCCAGGAGTTTCATATTTACAGGGATTCCCCAGGAGTTTGATATTTACAGGGTTTGTCCAGGTGTTCAATATTTACAGGGTTTCCCTGCGATATTAATATTTACAGGGTTTCCCCAGGGGATTAATATTTACAGGGCTTTCCGAGTAGTTTAATATTTACAGGGTGTCACCAGGATTTTAATCTTTAGAGGGTTTGCCCGGGAGTTTAATATTTACAGAGATTTCCCAGGAGTTTAATATATCCAGGGATTCCACAGTGGTTTAATATTTACAGGGTTTCTCCAGAAGCTTAACGTTTACAGGGTTTCCCCAGGAGTTTAATATTTACAGGGTTTCTCCAGGAGCTTAACAGTTACAGGGCTTTCAGTGTTTTAATATTGACAGGGTTTCTCTAGGTGTTTAATATTTAAGAGTTTCCCCCGGAATTTAACATTTGCAGGAGTTCTCCTGAGTTTAATTTTACAGGGTTTCCCCAGGTGTTCAATATTTACAGGGATACCGCAGCTGTTCAATATTTAAAAGGTTATCCCCGGAGTTTAATATTTACAGAGTTTCCCCAGATGCTCCCATTACAGGGTTTCACAAGGAGTTTAATATTTGCATGGATTTCCCAGTAGTTTAATGTTTACAGGGATTCCCCAGGAGGTGACTATTGACAGGGATTCCCCAGGAGTTTAATATTTACAGGGATTTCCCAGGAGTTTAATATTTACAGGATTTACTCACAAGTTTAATATTTACAGGGCTTCCCCAGCACTTTGATATTTACAGGGTTTGTCCAAAAGTTTAATATTCACAGGGTTTCCCCAGGTGTTCATTTACAGGGTTTCTCCAAGAGATTAATATTTACAGGGATTCCCCAGGAGTTTAATATTTAAAGAGTTTCCCCAGGAGTTTAATATTTTCAAGGCTTTCCCAGTGGTTTAATATTTACAGTGTTTCCTCAGGACTTTAATATTTACAGGATTTCTCACGGAATTTAAAATTTGCAGGGTTTCTGCAGGAGTTTAACATTTACAGGTTTCCCCAGGAGTTTAATATTTACAGGGTTTCCCCAGGAGTTAAATCTTTAAAGCGCTTTCCCAGTAGTTTAATATTTACAGGGATTCCCCAGCAGTTTAATAATTACAGGGTTTACTCAAGAGTTTAATATTTAGAGGTTTTTCCCCCAGTGTTTAATATTTACAGGATTTCTCCAGCAGTTTTACAAATATAGGGTTTTCCCAGGAGTTTAATATTTACATGATTTCTCTACGAGTTTAATATTTACAGGGTTTCCCCAGGCGTTTAATATTTACAGGACTTTCCCAGTAGTTTAATATTTACAGTGTTTTCCCAGGCGTTTAATAGATACAAAGTTTCCCCAGGAGTTTAATATTTACAGGGTATACTCAGGAGTTTAATATTTACAGGGTTTCCCCTAGAGTTTGATATTTACAGCGTTTCCCCAGGAGGTTCATATTTACACGGCTTCCCCAAGAGGTTGTTATTTACAGGGTTTGTCCAGGAGTTTAATATTTACAGGGTTTCCCCGGGATATTAATAACTACAGGGTTTCCCCTGGGTTTTAATATTTACACGGCTTCCCCTAGAGTTTGATATTTACAGGGTTTCCCCAGGAGTTTAACATTTACAGGGTTTCCCCAGGAGTTTTCTATTTACAGGGCTTTCCCAGTAGTTTAATATTTACAGTGTGTCACCAGGATTTTAAACTTTAGAGGGTTTGCCCGGGAGTTTAATATTTACAGTGCTTTTGGAGTCGTTTAATATTTACAGAGATTTCCCAGGAGTTTAATATATATAGGGTTTCCCCAGAAGCTTAATGTTTACAGGGTTTCCCCAGGAGTTTATTATTTACAGGGTTTCCCCAGGAGTTAAATCTTTACCGGGCTTTCCCAGTAGTTTAATATTTACAGGGATTCCCCAGCAGTTTAATATTTACAGGGTTTATTCAAGAGTTTAATACTCGCAGGGTTTTTTCCAGGAGTTTAATATTTCCAGGGTTTCTCCAGCAGTTTTATAAATATAGGGCTTCCCCAGGGGTTTAATATTTACAGGACATCCCCAGTAGTTTAATATTTATAGCATTTCCCCAGGCGTTTAATAGTTACAGGGCTTCCCCAGGAGTTTAATATTTACAGATTGTCAGGATTTTAATCTTTAGAGGGTTTGCCCGGGAGTTTAATATTTACAGGGCTTTCTGAGTCGTTTAAGATTTACAGAGATTCCCGAGGAATTTAATATATCCAGGGATTCCACAGTAGTTTAATATTTACAGGGTTTCCCCAGGAGCTTAAAATTTACAGGGCTTTCCCAGTGTTTTAATATTGACTGGGTTTCTCTAGGTGTTTAATATTTTCAGGGTTTCCCCAGGAGTTAAATCTTTAGAGGCCTTTCCCAGTAGTTTAATATTTACAGGGATTCCCCAACAGTTGAATAATTACAGAGTTTACTCAAGAGTTCAATATTTACAGGGATTTACAGGATTTACAGTATTTACAGGATTTCTCCAGCAGTTTTACAAATATAGGGTTTCCCCAGGAGTTTAATGTTTTTATGATTTCTCCACAAGTTTAACATTTACAGGGTTTCCCCAGGCATTTAATATTTAAAGAGTTTCCACAGGAGTTTAATATTTACAGGGTTTCCCCTGGAGTTTGATATTTACAGGGATTGTCAAGGAGTTCAATATTTACAGTGTTTCCCCAGGTGTTCAATATTTACAGGGATTTCCCAGTAATTTAATTTTTACAGCATTTCCCCAGGCGTTTAATATTTAAAGAGTTTCCACAGGAGTTTAATATTTACAGGGTTTCCCCTGGAGTTTGATATTTACAGGGATTGTCAAGGAGTTCAATATTTACAGGGTTTCCCCAGGTGTTCAATATTTACAGGGTTTCCGCAGCTGTTCAATATTTACAGGGTATCCCCCAGAGTTTAATATTTACAGAGTTTCCCCAGGAGCTTACCGTTACAGGGTTTCCCAAGGAATTTAATATTTGCAGGGGTTTCCCAATAGTATAATGTTTACAGGGTTTCCCCAGAAGCTTAACATTTACAGGGTTTCACCAAGAGTTTAATATTTACAGGGCTTTCCCAGTGTTTTAACATTGACAGGGTTTCTCTAGGTGTTTAATATTTTCAGGGTTTCCCCTGGAGTTTAACATTTGCAGGATTTCACCTGACTTTAATATTTACACGGTTTCCCCAGGAGTTATATCTTTTCAGGGCTTACCCAGTAATTTAATATTTACAGGTATTCCCCAGGAGTTTTATATTTACAGGGATTCCCCAGCAGTTTAATATTTACAGGGTTAACTCAGGAGTTTAATACTTACAGGGATTTCCCCAGTTATTTAATATTTAAAGGATTTCTCCAGCACTTTAATAAATAAAGGTTTCACCAGGGGTTTAATATTTCGAGGGCATCCCCAGGAGTTTAATACTTACAGTGATTCCCCTGGAGTTTAATATTTACAGGGTATACTGAGGAGTTTAATATATACAGGGCTTCCCCAGGAGTTTAATATTTACAGAGATTCCCCTGGAGTTTAATATTTACAGGGTATACAGAGGAGTTTAATATATACAGGGCTTCCCCAGGAGTTTAATATTTACAGGGTTTCTCCTGGAGTTTAATATTTGCAGGGGTTTCCCAGTAATTTAATATTTACATGGATTCTCCAGGAGGTTAATATTTACAGGGTATACTGAGGAGTTTAATATATACAGGGCTTCCCCAGGAGTTTAATATTTACAGGATTTCCCCTGGAGTTTAATATTTGCAGGGGTTTCCCAGGATTTTAATATTTATAGGATTTACTCACGAGTTTAATATTTACAAAGCTTTCCCAGGAGTTTAATATTTACAGGGTATCCCCCGAAGTTTAATATTTACAGGATTTCCCCAGGACTTTGATATTCTCATAGTTTCCCCAGGTGTTCAATATTTACAAGGTTTCTCTAAGAGTTTAAATTTAGAGTGCTTCCCCATTTGTTTAATATTTACAGGGCTTCACCAGTAGTTTAATATTTACAGGGTTTCCCCAGGTGTTCAATATTTACCGGTTTTCCCAGGAGTTTAATATTCACACGGTTTCCCCAGGTGTTCAATATTTACAGGGTATCTCGAAAAGTTTAATATTTACAGGGATTACCCAGGTGTTTAATATTTAAAAGGTTTCCCCAGAAGTTTAATATTTACAGGGTATAATCAGGAGTTTAATATTTACAGGTTTTCTCCAGGAGTTTAACATTTACAGGGCTTTCCCAGTGGTTTAATATTTACAGAGTTCCTCTAGGTGTGGAATATTTTCAACGTTTCCCCAGCAGTTTAATATTTACAGGGCTTCCAGAGGAGTTTAATATTTACAGGATTTCCCTCAGTGTTTAATATTTACAGGGTTTCCCCAGGAGTTTGATAATTACAGGGCTTGTCCAGGAATTTAATATTTGCAGGGTTTCCTCAGGTGTTCAATATTTACAGGTTTTACCCAGGTGTTCAATATTTACAGAGTATCCCGCAGAGTTTAATATTTACAGGGATTCCCCAAGAGGTTAGTATTTACAGGGATTCCCCAGGAGTTTGATATTTACAGGGATTTCCCAGGAGCTTAATATTTACAGGATTTAATCACGAATTTAATATTTACAGGACTTCTGCAGGAGTTTAATACTCACAGGGTTTCCCCAGCAGTCTGATATTTACAGGGTTTTTCCCGGAGTTTAATATTTACAGGGTCTCCCCAGGTGTTCAATATTTACAGGGTTTGTCCAGGAGTTTAATATTCACAGGGTTTCCCCAGGAGTTTAACATTTACAGGTTTTTCCCAGGTGTTTAATATTTACAGGACTTTCCCAGTAGTTTAATAATTACATGGTTTCCCCAGGTGTTTGATATTTACAGTGCTTCCCCAGGAGTCTAAAATTTAAACGATTTCCCCAGGAAATTAATACTTACAGGGCTTCCCCATAGGAGCTTAATATTTACAGGGTTTCCCCAGGAGTTTGATATTTACAAGCTTTCCCCAGTCGTTTATTATTTACTGGGTTTATTCAGTAGTTTAATATTTACAGGTTTTCTCCAGAGTTTAACATTTACAGGGCTTTCCCAGTGGTTTAATATTTACAGGGTTCCTTTAGATGTGGAATATTTTCAAAGTTTCTACGGCAGTTTAATATTTAAAGTTCTTCCCCAGGAGTTTAATATTTACAGGGCTTCCCCATGAGTTTAATATTTGCAGTGTTTCCCCAGGAGCTTTAAGTTTACAGGGTTTCCCCAGGAGTTTAATATCTGTAGGGGTTTCCCAGTAGTTTAATATTTATAGGGATTTCCCAGCAGTTTCATATTCACAGGGATTTCCCAAGACTTTAATATTTACAGAGTATACTCAGGTGTTTAATATTTACAGGGTTTCTCCAGGAGTTTAATATTTGCAGGGCTTTCCCAGTAGTATAATATTTATAGGGATCTCCCAGGGGTTAATATTTACAGGGATTCCCCAGGAGTTTGATATTTACAGATATTTCCCAGGAGTATAATATTTACAGGATTAACTCATGAGTTTAGTATTTACAGGGCTTCCCCAGGAGTTTAATATTCATAGGGTTTGTCCAGGAGTTTAATATTATTAGGGTTTCCCCAGGTGGCCAAGGTTTACAGTGTTTCTCCAAGATTTTAATGTTTACAGGGAGTCCCCAGGAGTTTAATATTCAAAGGGTTTCCCCAGGAGTTTAACATTTACAAGGATTCCCCAGTCATTTATTATTTACAGGGTTTATTCAGTAGTTTAATATTTACAGGGCTTTCCCAGTGGTTTAATATTTACATGGTTCTGTTAGGTGTGGAATATATTCAAAGTTTCTACAGTAGTTTAATACTTACAGTTCTTCCCCAGGAGTTTAATATTTACAGGATTTCCCTCAGTGTTTAATATTTACAGGATTTCTCAAGGAGTTTAATATTTACAGGGTTTCCCCAGGAGTTTAATATTTACAGGGCTTCCCCAGGAGTTTAACGTTTATAGGGTTTCCCCAGGAGTTTAACATCTGTAGGGGTTTCCCAGCAGTTTAATATTTATAGGGATTCCCCAGGAGTTTCATATTTACAGGGATTTCCCAAGAGTTTAATATTTACAGGGTATACTCAAGAGTTTAATATTTACAGGGTATCATCCGGAGTTTATCATTTACATGAGTTCCCCAGGCGTTTAATATTTACAGGGTTTCCACAGCAGTTTGATATTTAAAGGGTTTCCCCACGAGTTTAATATTTACAGGATTTCCCCAGGAGTTTGATATTTACAGGGCTTGTCCAGGAGTTTAATATTTGCAGGGTTTCCCCAAGTCTTCAATATTTACAGGGTTTCCCCAGGTGTTCAAAATTTACAGGGTATCCCCTAGAGTTTAATATTTACAGGGATTCCACAGGTGCTTAACGTTGACAGGGTTTCTCCAGGAGTTTCATATTTGCAGGGCTTTCCCAGGAAGTTAATATCTACAAGGATTCCCCAGGAGGTTAATATCTACACGGATTCCCCAGGAGTTTGATACTTACAGGGATTTCCCAGGAGTTTAATATTTACAGGATTTACTCATGACTTTAATATTTACAGGATTTCTCCAGGAGTTTAATAGTCACAGGGTTTCCCCAGCAGTTTGATATTTTAAGTGTTTGTCCAGGAGTTTAATATTTAGAGGGTCTCCCCAGGTGTTCAATATTTACAGGGTTCCTCCATCAGTTTAATATTTGCAGGGATTCCCCAGGAGTTTAATATTTAAAGGGTTTTCACAGGATTTTAACATTTACAGGATTTTCCCAGGAGTTTAATATTTAAAGGGTTTTCACAGGTTTTTAACATTTACAGGATTTTCCCAGGAGTTTAATATTTACAGAGTTTTTCCAGTAGTTTAATATTTACAGGGCTTCCGCAGGTGATCAAAATTTACAGGATTTCTCCAGAAGTTTAATATTTACAGGGATTCCCCAGGAGTTTAATATTTATAGGGATTCCCCAGGAGTTTGGTATTTACAGGGATTTCCCAGGAGTTTAATATTTACAAGATTTACTCATGAGTTTAATATTTACAGGATTTCTTCAGAAGTTTAATAACCACAGGATCCCCAGCTGTTTGATATTTACAGAGTTTGTCCAGGAGTTTAATATTTACAGGGATTCCCCAGGAGTTTATTATTTAAAGGGTTTCCCCATGAGTTTAACATTTACAGGGTTTCCACAGCAGTTTGATATTTACAGTGTTTGTCCAGGAGTTTGATATTTACAGTGTTTGTCCAGGAGTTTGATATTTACAGGGATTCCCCAGGAGTTTCATATTTACAGGGTTTTCCCAGGAGTTTGATAGTTACAGGATTTTGCCAGCAGTTTGATATTTACAGGGTTTGTCCAGGAGTTTAAGTATTAAACTACTGGGGAACCCTGTAAATATTAAAGGGCTTTCCCATGAGTTTAATATTTACAGGGTTTCCACAGGAGTTTAATATTTACAGGGTTTCCACAGGAGTTTGATATTTACAGGGCTTGCCCAGGAATTTAATATTTGTAGGCTTTCCCCAGAAGTTAAACATTTACAGGGCACATTTACAGGGCCTTCCCAGTGGTTTAATATTTACATGGTTCCTCTAGGTGTGGAATATTTTCAAAGATCCCCAGAAGTTTAATATTTACAGTTCTTCCCCAGGGGTTTCCACAGGAGTTTAATATTTACAGGGTTCCCCCTGGAGTTTGATATCTACAAGGTTTCCCCAGCAGTTTGATATTTACAAGCTTTGTCCAGGAGATTAACATTTACATGGATTCCCCGGAGTTCAATATTTACAGGGTCTCCCCCAGATTTTAATATTTACAGGGATTCCCCAGGAGTTTAATATTTACAAGATTTACTCATGAGTTTAACATTTACAGGGCTTTCCCAGTGGTTTAATATTTACAGGGTTCCTCTAGTTGTGGAATATTTTCAAAGATCCCCAGAATTTTAATATTTACATTTTTTACCCAGGAGTTTCCACAGGAGTTTAATATTTACAAGATTTACTCATGAGTTTAACATTTACAGGGCTTTCCCAGTGGTTTAATATTTACAGGGTTCCTCTAGTTGTGGAATATTTTCAAAGATCCCCAGAATTTTAATATTTACATTTTTTACCCAGGAGTTTCCACAGGAGTTTAATATTTACAGGGTTTCCACAGGGGATTTATATTTACAAGGTTTCCCCAAGAGTTTGATGTTTACAGGGCTTGTCCAGGAGTTTAATATTTGCAGGGTTTCCCCAGGTGTTCAATATTTACAGGGTTTCCCCAAGTGTTCAATATTTATAGGGTATCACCCAGAGTTTAATATTTACAGGGATTCCCCAGGAGGTTAATATTTACAGGGATTCCCCAGGAGTTTGATATTTACAGGGATTTCCCAGGAGTTTAATATTTACAAGATTTACTCGCGAGTTTAAATGTACAGGATTTCTCCAGGAGTTTAATACTCACAGGGTTTCACAGCAGTTTGATATTTACAGGGTATATCCAGGAGTTTAATATTTACAGGGTTCCCCCAGGTGTTCAATATTTACAGGGGTTCCCTAAGAGTATAATGTTTACAAGGATTCCCCAGGAGTTTAATATTTACAGGGATTCCCCAGGAGTTTAATATTTAAAGAGTTTTTTCAGGAGTTTAACATTTACAGGGTTTTTCCAGGAGTTTAATATTTACAGGGCTGTCCCAGTAGTCTAATATTTACAGGGATTCCCCAGGAATTTAATATTTGCAGGGATTCCCCAGGAGTTTAATATTTACAGGATTTCCCTCGGTGTTCAATATTTATAGGCGTTCCCCAGGTGTTTAATATTTATAGGTCTTCACCAGGAGTTTAATATTTACAGGATTTCCCTCGGTGTTCAATATTTATAGGGGTTCCCCAGGTGTTTAATATTTATAGGGCTTCACCAGGAGTTTAATATTTACAGGATTTCCCTCGGTGTTCAATATTTATAGGGGTTCCCCAGGTGTTTAATATTTATAGGGTTTCCCCAGGTGTTTAATATTTACAGGGTTTCCCCAGGAGTTTAACGTTTACAGAGTTTCCTCCGGAATTTAATATTTACAGGGTTTCCGCAGGAGTTTAATAATGTGTTTCCCCCGGCGTTTAATGTTTACAGGGTTTCCCCAGGAGTTTTCTATTTACAGGGCTTTCCCAGTAGTTTAATATTTACAGGGAGTCACCAGGATTTCAATCTTTAGAGGGTTTGCCCAGGGGTTTAAAATTTGTAGGGCTTTCTGAATAGTTTAATCTTTACGGCGATTCCCCAGGAGTTTCGTATTTACAGGGGTTCCACAGGTGTTTCATATTTACAGGGTTTCTTCAAAAGCTTAAAGTTTACTGGTTTTCCCAGAAGTTTAATATTTACAGTGTTTCCCCACATGCTCAACATTTGCAGGATTTCTTCTGAGTTTAATATTTACAGGGTTTCCCCAAGAGCTAAATCTTTACAGCGTTTCACCAGGAGTTTAATATTTACAGTGTGTCACCAGGATTCTAATTTTCTTAGAGGGTTTGCCCAGGAGTTTAATATTTACAGGGTTTCCCCTGGTGTTTAATATTTACAGGATGTCTCCAGGAGTTTGATATTTACAGGGTTTGTCCAGGAGTTTAATTTTTACTGGGTTTCTGCAGGAGTTTAATATTTACAGAGATTCCACTAGAGTTTAATATTTAAGGGCATTCCCAGTAGATTAATATTTTCAGGGTTTCCATTGGAGTTTAATATTTACAGGATGTCTCCAGGAGTTTACTATGTACAGGGTTTCCCCAAGAGTTTAATATTTACAGGATTTCTCTAGGAGTTTAATAATTTCAGGGTTTCTCCAGGAGTTTAATATTTGTAGGGCTTTCCCAGTAGTTTAATATTTACAGGGTTTCCCCAGGAGATTACTATTTACAGGGATTTCCCAGGAGTTTAATATTTACAGGGTATACTCAGGAGTTTAATATTAACAGGGCTTCTGTAGGAATTTAACATTTACAGGCGATCCCCACGAGTTTATTATTTACATGATTTCCCCAGGGGTTTAATATTTACAGGGTTTCCCAAGGAATCTGATATTTACAGGGTTTCCCCAGCTTTTTGATATTTACAGGGTCTCCCCAGGAATTTAACATTTACAGAGATTCCCCAGGAGTTTCATATTTACAGGGATTCCACATGTATTTCATATTTACAGGGTTTCCCCAAAAGCTTAAAGTTTACTGGTTTTCCCAGAAGTTTAATATTTACAGTGCTTCCCCACATGCTCAACATTTGCAGGATTTCTTCTGAGTTTAATATTTACAGGGTTTCCCCAAGAGTTAAATCTTTACAGCGTTTCACCAGGAGTTTAATATTTACAGTGTGTCACCAGGATTCTAATTTTCTTAGAGGGTTTGCCCAGGAGTTTAATATTTACAGGGTTTCCTCTGATGTTTAATATTTATAGGATGTCTCCAGGAGTTTGACATTTACAGGGTTTGTCCAGAAGTTTAATTTTTACTGGGTTTCTGCAGGAGTTTAATATTTACAGAGATTCCACTAGAGTTTAACATATAAGGGCATTCCCAGTAGATTAATATTTTCAGGGTTTCCATCGGAGTTAAATATTTACAGGATGTCTCCAGGAGTTTAATATGTACAGGGTTTCCCCAGGAGTTTAATATTTACAGGATTTCTCTAGGAGTTTAATAATTTCAGGGTTTTCCCAGGAGTTTAATATTAGTAGAGCTTTCCCAGTAGTTTAATATTCACAGGGATTCCCCAGGAGTTTAATATTTACAGGGTATACTCAGGAGTTTAATATTAACAGGACTTCTGTAGGAATTTAACATTTACAGGCGATCCCCATGAGTTTATTATTTACATGATTTTCCCAGGTGTTTAATATTTACAGGGTTTTCCAAGGAGTCTGATATTTACAGGGTTTCCCCAGCTTTTTGATATTTACAGCGTCTCCCCAGGAATTTAATATTTACAGCGATTCCCCAGGAGTTTAATATTTAAATGGTTTCCCCACAAGTTTAATATTTACAGGGTTTCCACAGGAGTTTTATATTAACAGGGTTTCCCCACGAGTTTGATATTTACAGGGATTCCACAGGAGTTTAATATTTACAGGGTTTCTTCAGGAGTTTCAATTTTACAGGGCTTGTCCAGGAGTTTAATATTTACAGGGTTTCCTCAGGTGTTCAATAATTACATGGTTTCCCCAGGTGTTCAACATTTACAGGGCATCCCCAAGAGTTTAATATTTACAGGAGTTCTCCAGGAGGTTAATATTTACAGAGATTTCCCAGGTGTATAATATTTACAGGATTTACTCATGAGATTAATATTTACAGGGCTTCCCCAGAAGTTTAATATTCACAGGGTTTCCCCAGCAGTCTGATATTTACAGGGTTTGTCCAGGAGTTTAATATTTACAGGGTTTCCCCAGGTGTTCAATATTTACAGGGTTTCTCCAAGATTTTAATGTTTACAGGGAGTCCCCAGAAGTTTAATATTCAAAGCGTTTCCCCAGGAGTTTAACAGTTACATGTTTTTCCCAGGAATTTAATATTTACAGGTTTTTCCCAGTAGTTCAATATTTACAAGGTTTCCCCAGAGGTTTTATATTTACAGGGCTTCCCCAGGAGTTTAATATTTAGAGCGTTTCCCCAGGTCATCAAAATTTACAGGATTTCTCCAGGAGTTTAGTATTTACAGGGATTCCCCAGGAGTTTAATATTTACAGGGCTTCCCCAGGAGTTTCATATTTAAAGGTTTTCCCCAGGAAATTAATACATACAGTGCTTCACCAGGTGTTTAATATTTACAGGGTTTCCCCAGGAGTTTGATATTTACAGGGCTTGTCCAGGAGTTTATTATTTACAGGGTTTACTCAGTAGTTTAATAATTAAAAGTTTTCTCCAGGAGTTTAACATTTACAGGGCTTTCCCAGCGATTTAATACTTACAGTGTTCATCTACGTGTGGAATATTTTCAAAGCTCCCCAAGAGGTTAATATTTACAGGGCTTGCCCAGGAGTTTAATATTTACAGGGCTTGCCCAGGAGTTTAATATTTACAGGATTTTCCTCGGTGTTTAATATTTACAGGATTTCTCCAGAAGTTTAATACTCACAGGGTCTCCCCGGCAGTTTGATATTAACAGGCGTTCCCCAGGTGTTCAATATTTACAGGGTTTCCTCATGGGTTTAATATTTACAGAGCTTCCCCCAGTGTTTAATATTTACAGGGTTTCCCCCGGAATTTGATATTTACAGGGTTTTCCCTGTACTTTAAAATTTACAGGGATTCCCCTGGAGTTTAATATTTACAGGGATTCCCCAGGAGTTTAATATTTAGAGCGTTTCCCCAGGTCACCAAAATTTACAGGATTTCTCCAGGAGTTTAGTATTTACAGGGATTCCCCAGGAGTTTAATATTTACAGGGCTTCCCCAGGAGTTTCATATTTAAAGGTTTTCCCCAGGAAATTAATACTTACAGGGCTTCACCAGGTGTTTAATATTTACAGGGTTTCCCCAGGAGTTTGATATTTACAGGGCTTGTCCAGGAGTTTATTATTTACAGGGTTTACTCAGTAGTTTAATAATTAAAGGTTTTCTCCAGGAGTTTAACATTTACAGGGCTTTCCCAGTGATTTAATATTTACAGTGTTCATCAACGTGTGGAATATTTTCAAAGCTCCCCAGGAGGTTAATATTTACAGGGCTTGCCCAGGAGTTTAATATTTACAGGATTTTCCTTGGTGTTTAATGTTTACAGGATTTCTCCAGAAGTTTAATACTCACAGGGTCTCCCCGGCAGTTTGATATTAACAGGGGTTCCCCAGGAGTTCAATATTTATAGGGTTTCCTCATGGGTTTAATATTTACAGAGCTTCCCCCAGTGTTTAATATTTACAGGGTTTCCCCCGGAATTTGATATTTACAGGGTTTTCCCTGTACTTTAAAATTTACAGGGATTCCCCAGGAGTTTAATATTTACAGGGTTTCAACAGCAGTTTGACATTTACAGGGATTCCCCAGGAGTTTAATATTTAAAGGGTTTCCCCAGGAGTTTAATATTTACAGGGTTTCCACAGGAGTTTGATATTTACAAGACTTGCCCACGAGTTTAATATTTTCAGGCTTTCCCCAGGAGTTTAACATTTACAGGGCTTTCCCAGTGGTTTAATATTTACAGAGTTCCTCTAGGTGTGGAATATTTACTGGGTTTCTACAGGATTTCCCTCAGGGTTTAATATTTACAGGATTTCTCCAGGAGTTTAATATTTACAGGTTTTCCACAGGACTTTAATATTTACAGGGTTTCCCCTGGAATTTGATATTTACAGGGCTTGTCCTGGAGTTTAATATTTACAGGGTTTCCCCAGGAACTTAATATTTACAGTGTTTCCACAGGAATTCAATATTTACAGGCTTTCCCCAAGACATTTACAGGGCTTGTCCAGGAGTTTAATAAATGCAGGGTTTCCCCAGATGTTCAATATTTGCAGGGTTTCCCCAGGAGTTTAATATTTAAATGGTTTCACCATGAGTTTAATATTTACAGTGTTTCCACAGGAATTTAATATTTACAGGATTTCCCCAATTCTTTGATATTTACAGGGCTTGTCCAGGAGTTTAATATTTGCAGTGCTTCCTCAGATGTTCAATATTTACAGGGTTTCCCCAGGAGTTCACTATTTACAGGTTATTCCCCAGTGTTTAATATTTATAGGGTTTCTCCAGGAGCTTAACATCGACAGGGTTTCCCCAGAAGCTTAATATTTGCAAGGCTTTCCCAGTAGTTTAATATTTACAGGGATTCCCCAGGAGTTTAATATTTACAGGGTTTCCCCAGGTGTTCAATATTTGCAGGATATCTCTAAGAGTATAATGTTTACAGGGTTTTCCCAGTAGTTTAATATTTATAGGGTTTCCCAAGGCATCAAATATCTACAGTGCGTTCCTAGTAGTTTAATATTTACTGGGATTCTACAGGGGTTTAATATTTAAAAGGTTTCCCCGGAGTTTGCTATTTACAGGGTTTACTCAGTAGTTTAATATTTACAGGTTTTCTCCAGGAGTTTAACATTTGCAGGACTTTCCCAGTGGTTTAATATTTACAGGGTTCCTCTAGGTGTGCAATATTTTGAAAGATCCCCAGAAGATTAATATTTACATTTCTTCCCCAGCAGTTTAATATTTACAGGCTTTCCCAAGGAGTTTAATACGTACAGGGCTTCCCCAGGAGTTTAATATTTACAGGCTTTCCCCCGGAATTTACAGGGTTTCTCCAGGACTTTATTATTTACAGGTTATCCGCCGGAATTTAATATATGCAGGATTTCCCCTGGAGCTTAACGTTTACAGGGATTCCCCAGGAGTTTAATATTTACTGGGATTTCCCAGGAGTTTAATATTTACAGGGATTTCCCAGGAGTTTTATATTTACAGGGATTTTCCAGGAGTTTAATATTTACAGGGATTTCCCAGGAGTTTAATATTTACAGGGATTTCCCAGGAGTTTTATATTTACAGGGATTTTCCAGGAGTTTAATATTTACAGGGTATACTCAGGAGTTTAACATATACAGTGCTTCTGCAGGAGTTGAATATTTACAGGGTTTCCCGCGGAGTTTATTACTTACATAATTTCCCCAGGGGTTTAATATTTACATGGTTTCCCCAGGAGTTTGATATTTACAGGGTTTGTCCAGGAGTTTGATATTTACAGGGATTTCCCACGAGTTTAATATTTACAGGGATTCCACAGGAGTTTAATATTTACAGGGTTTCTTCAGGAGTTTCAATTTTACAGGGCTTGTCCAGGAGTTTAATATTTACAGGGTTTCCTCAGGTGTTCAATAATTACATGGTTTCCCCAGGTGTTCAACATTTACAGGGCATCCCCAAGAGTTTAATAATTACAGGAGTTCTCCAGGAGGTTAATATTTACAGGGCTTCCCAAGGAGTTTGATATTTACAGGGATTTCCCAGGTGTATAATATTTACAGGATTTACTCATGAGTTTAATATTTACAGGGCTTCCCCAGAAGTTTAATATTCACAGGGTTTCCCCAGCAGTCTGATATTTACAGGGTTTGTCCAGGAGTTTAATATTTACAGGGTTTCCCCAGGTGTTCAATATTTACAGGGTTTCTCCAAGATTTTAATGTTTACAGGGAGTCCCCAGAAGTTTAATATTCAAAGCGTTTCCCCAGGAGTTTAACAGTTACATGTTTTTCCCAGGAATTTAATATTTACAGGTTTTTCCCAGTAGTTCAATATTTACAAGGTTTCCCCAGAGGTTTTATATGTACAGGGCTTCCCCAGGAGTTTAATATTTAGAGCGTTTCCACAGGTCATCAAAATTTACAGGATTTCTCCAGGGGTTTAGTATTTACAGGGATTCCCCTGGAGTTTAATATTTACAGGGCTTCCCCAGGAGTTTCATATTTAAAGGTTTTCCCCAGGAAATTAATACTTACAGGGCTTCACCAGGTGTTTAATATTTACAGGGTTTCCCCAGGAGTTCGATATTTACAGGGATTCCCCAGTCGTTTATTATTTACAGGGTTTACTCAGTAGTTTAATAATTAAAGGTTTTCTCCAGGAGTTTAACATTTACAGGGCTTTCCCAATGATTTAATATTTACAGTGTTCATCTACGTGTGGAATATTTTCAAAGCTCCCCAGGAGGTTAATATTTACAGGGCTTGCCCAGGAGTTTAATATTTACAGGGCTTGCCCAGGAGTTTAATATTTACAGGATTTCCCTCGGTGTTTAATATTTACAGGATTTCTCCAGAAGTTTAATACTCACAGGGTCTCCCCGGCAGTTTGATATTAACAGGGTTTCCCCAGGTGTTCAATATTTACAGGGTTTCCTCATGGGTTTAATATTTACAGAGCTTCCCCCAGTGTTTAATGTTTACAGGGTTTCCCCCAGAATTTGATATTTACAGGGCTTTCCCTATACTTTAAAATTTACAGGGATTCCCCTGGAGTTTAATATTTACAGGGATTCCCCAGGAGTTTAATATTTACAGGGTTTCAACAGCAGTTTGACATTTACAGGGATTCCCCAGGAGTCTAATATTTACAGGGTTTCCACAGGAGTTTGATATTTACAAGGCTTGCCCACAAGTTTAATATTTTCAGGCTTTCCCCAGGAGTTTAACGTTTACAGGGCTTTCCCAGTGGTTTAATATTTACAGAGTTCCTCTAGGTGTGGAATATTTACTGGGTTTCTACAGGATTTCCCTCAGGGTTTAATATTTACAGGATTTCTCCAGGAGTTTAATATTTACAGGTTTTCCACAGGACTTTAATATTTACAGGGTTTCCCCTGGAATTTGATATTTACAGGGCTTGTCCTGAAGTTTAATATTTACAGGGTTTCCCCAGGAACTTAATATTTACAGTGTTTCCACAGGAATTCAATATTTACAGGCTTCCCCCAAGACTTTGACATTTACAGGGCTTGTCCAGGAGTTTAATATATGCAGGGTTTCCCCAGATGTTCAATATTTATAGGGTTTCCCCAGGAGTTTAATATTTAAATGGTTTCACCATGAGTTTAATATTTACAGTGTTTCCACAGGAATTTAATATTTAGAGGGTTTCCCCAATTCTTTGACATTTACAGGGCTTGTCCAGGAGTTTAATATTTGCAGTGTTTCCTCAGATGTTCAATATTTACAGGGTTTCCCCAGGAGTTCACTATTTACAGGTTATTCCCCAGTGTTTAATATTTATAGGGTTTCTCCAGGAGCTTAACATCTACAGGGTTTCCCCAGAAGATTAATATTTGCAAGGCTTTCCCAGTAGTTTAATATTTACAGGGATTCCCCAGGAGTTTAATATTTACAAATTTACTCACGAATTAATATTTATAGGATTTCTCCTGGAGTTTAATACTCACAGGGTTTCCCCAGCAGTTTGATATTTACAGGGTTTGTCCAGGAGTTTAATATTTACAGAGTCTCCCCAGGTGTTCGATATTTGCAGGGTTTTTCTAAGAGTATAATGTTTACAGGGATTCCTTAGGAGTTTCATATTTAAAGGGTTTCCCCAGGAGTTTAACATTTACACGGTTTTCTCAATGATTTAATATTTACAGTGTTCATCTACGTGTGGAATATTTTCAAAGCTCCCCAGGAGGTTAATATTTACAGGGCTTGCCCAGGAGTTTAATATTTACAGGGCTTGCCCAGGAGTTTAATATTTACAGGATTTCCCTCGGTGTTTAATATTTACAGGATTTCTCCAGAAGTTTAATACTCACAGGGTCTCCCCGGCAGTTTGATATTAACAGGGTTTCCCCAGGTGTTCAATATTTACAGGGTTTCCTCATGGGTTTAATATATACAGAGCTTCCCCCAGTGTTTAATGTTTACAGGGGTTTCCCCCGGAATTTGATATTTACAGGTTTCCCCGGCAGTTTGACAGTTGCAGGGCTTTCCCAATAGTTTAATATTTACAGGGATTCCCCAGGAGGTTGATATTTCCAGGGATTCCCCAGGAGGTTGATATTTACAGGGACCTCATGGGGGTTTAATATTTACAAGATTCACTCACAAGTTTAATATTTACAGGATTTCCCCAGGTGTTTAATATTTATAGGGCATTCCTAGGAGTTTAAAATTCATAGGGTTTACACAGGGGATTGATATTTACAGTGCTTCTCCAGGAATCCAATATTTACAGGGTTTCCCCAGGTGATCAAAATTTACAGGATTTCTCCAGGAGTTTAATAATTTTAGGGATTCCCCGGGAGTTTAATATTTAAAGGATTTCCCAGGAAACTAATATTTACAGGGCTTCCCCAAGAGTTTAATATTTACACGGTTTCCAGGGGATTTTAATATTTACAGAGCTGTTCCAGTTGTTTAATGTTTACAGGGTTTCCCCAGGAGTTTAATATTTACAGGATGTCTCCAGGTGTTTAATATTTACAGGGTATACCCCGGAGTTTAATATTTACAGGATTGCTCCAGGAGTTTAATATTTACAGGGTTTCCCCAGGAGTCTAATATCTACAAGGTGTTCCCAGTAGTTTAATATTTACTGGGTTTCTCTATGTGTTCAATATTTACTTTGCCTCCCCCAGAGTTTAACGTTTACAGGGCTTCCCCAGTAGTTTATTATATAATGGGATTTCCCAGGAGTTTAATACTTACAGGTTTTCTGCAGGAGTTTAATATTTACAGGGTTTCACTAGGAGTTTATATTTACAGGATTTCTCCAGGAGTTTAATAATTTTAGGGTTTCCCCAGGAGTTTAATATTTGTAGGGCTTTCCCAGTAGTTTAATATTTACAGGGATTCCCCAGGAGTTTGGTATTTACAGGGATTTCCCAGGAGTTTAATATTTACAAGATTTACTCACGAGTTTAATATTTACAGGATTTCTCCAGGAGTTTAATACTCACAGGGTTTCCCCAGCAATTTAGTATTTACAGGGTTTGTCCAGGAGTTAATATTTACAGGGTCTCCCCAGGTGTTCAATATTTGCAGGGTTTCTCTAAGAGTATAATGTTTACAGAGATTCCTCAGGAGTTTAATATTTATTGGGTTTCTCCATGAGTTTAATATCTACAGGGTTTCCCCAGGAGTTTGATATTTACAGGTTTCCCCAGCAGTTTGATAGTTGCAGGGTTTGTTGAGGAGTTTAATATTTACAGTGATTGCCCAGGAGTTTAATATTTAAAGGGTTTCCCCACGAGTTTAATATTTATAGAGTTTCCACAAAAGTTTAATTTTTACAGGGTTTCTCCAGGAGCTTAACGTTTACAGGGTTTTCCCAGGAGATTAATATTTACAGGGCTTTCCCAGTATTCTAATATTTATAGGGTTTCCCCAGGTGTTTAATATTTACAGGGTTTCTCCATGAATTTAATATTTACAGGGTTTCCCCAGGAGTTTGATATTTACAGGTTTCCCCAGCAGCTGGAGAGTTGCAGGGCTTTCCCAGTAGTTTAATTTTCACAGGGATTCCCCAGGAGGTTGATATTTCCAAGGATTCCCCAGGAGCTTGATATTTACAGGGAACTCCCAGGAGTTTAATATTTACAAGATTTACTCACAAGTTTAATATTTACAGGGTTTACACAGGGGATTGATATTTACAGTGCTTCTCCAGGAATCTAATATTTACAGGGTTTCCCCAGGAGTTTAATATTTATAGGAATTCCCCAGGAGTTTAATATTTACAGCGTTTCCCCAGGTGTTTAATATTTCAGGGGTTTCCTTAGGTGTTTAATATTTACAGGGTTTCCCAAGGCATCAAATATCTACAGGGCGTTCCTGGTAGTTTAATATTTACTGGGATTCCCCAGGGGTTTAATATTTAAAGGGTTTCCCAGGAAAGTAATATTTACAGGGCTTCCCCAAGAGTTTAATATTTACACGGTTTCCACTGGATTTTAATATTTACAGGGCTGTTCCGGTTGTTTAATATTCACAAGGTTTCCCCAGGAGTTTAATATTTACAGCGTTTCCCCAGGTGTTTAATATTTCAGGGGTTTCCTCAGGTGTTTAATATTTACAGGGTTTCTCAAGGCATCAAATATCTACAGTGCGTTCCTGGTAGTTTAATATTTACTGGGATTCCCCAGGGGCTTAATATTTAAAGGGTTTCCCCGGAGTTTGCTATTTACAGGGATTCTCCAGTCATTTATTATTTACAGGGTTTACTCAGTAGTTTAATATTTACAGGTTTTCTGCAGGTGTTTAACACTTACAGGGCTTTCCCAGTGGTTTAATATTTACAGGGTTACTCTAGATGTGGAATATTTTCAAAGATCCCCAGCAGATTAATATTTACAGTTCTTGCCCGGGAGTTTAATATTTATAGGATTTCCCTTGGTGTTTAATATTTACAGGATTTCTCCAGGAGTTTAATATTTACAGGCTTTCCCCCGGAATTTGATATTTACAGGGTTTCTCCAGGACTTTATTATTTACAGGTTATCCCCCGGAGTTTAATATATGCAGGGTTTCTCCAGGAGCTTAACGTTTACAGGGATTCCCCAGGAGTTTAATATTTACAGGGATTTCCCAGGAGCTTAATATTTACAGGGTACACTCAGGAGTTTAACATATACAGGGCTTCTGCAGGAGTTTAATACTTACAGGGTATCCCGCGGAGTTTATTATTTACATGATTTCCTGAAGGGTTTCATATTTACAGGGTATCCCCAGGAGTTTGATATTTACAGAGTTTGTCCAGGAGTTTAATATTTACAGGGTTTCCCCACGAGTTTAATATTTACAGAGCTTCACCAGGAGTTTAATATTTACAGGGCTTTCCCAGTGGTTTAATATTTACAGTGTTCCTCTAGGTGTGGAATATTTTCAATGCTTCCCCAGCAGTTTAATATTTACATGGCTTCCCCAGGAGTATAATATTTACAGGATTTCCCTCGGTGTTCAATATTTATAGGGATTACCCAGGTGTTTATTATTTATAGGGCTTCCCCAGGAGTTTAATATTTACAGGGTTTCCCCAGGGGTTTGATATTTATAGTGCTTTCCCAGGAGTCTAATATTTACAGGGTTTCCCCAGGTGATCAAAATTTACAGGATGTCTCCAGAAGTTTATTGTTTACAGGTTTTCCCCAGGAGTTTAATATTTACAGTGTTTGCTCTGGAGTTTAATATTTACAGGGTTTCCCCAGCATTTTGATATTTACAGGGTTTGCCCAGAAGCTTAATATTTACAGCGATTCCCCAGGAGTTTAATATTTAAACGGTTTCCCCACAAGTTTAATATTACAGGGTTTCCACAGGAGTTTAATATTTACAGGGTTTCCCCAACTGTTTGATATTTACGTGGCTTGTCCAGGAGTTTAATATTTACAGGGTTTCCCCAGGTGTTCAATATTTACAGGGCATCCCCAAGAGTTTAATATTTACAGAGTTTCTCCAGGAGCTTAACGCATACAGGTTTTCCCCAGGAGTTTAATATTTGCAGAGCTTTCCCAGGAGTATAATATTTACAGGATTTACCCTCGAGTTTAATATTTACAGGGCTTCCCCATGTGTTTAAAATTCACAGGTTTTCCCCAGGAGTTTAATATTTACTGGGTTTCCGCAGGAGTTTAATAATTAGTGTTTCCCCAGGAGTTTAACGTTTACAGGGTTTCCCCAAGAGTTTAATATATACAGGGCTTTCCTCGTAGTTTAATATTTACAGTGATTCCCCAGCAGTTTAATATTTACAGGGCTTCCACACGTGTTTACTATTTACAGTATGTCCCAGGAGTTTAATCTTTACAGGGTATCCCCAGGAGGTTGATATTTACAGGGTTTGTCCAGGTGTTTAATATTTACAGGTTTTCTGCAGGAGTTTAATATTTACAGAGATTCCACTAGAGTTTAATATTTAAGGGCATTCCCTGTAGATTAATATCTTCAGGGTTTCCCCCGGAGTTTAATATTTACAGGGTCCCCAGGAGTTTGATACTCACAGGTCTAGTCCAGTAGTTTAATACTTACAGGGTTTCTGCAGAAGTTTAATATTTACAGGGTTTCCCTAGGAGTTTATATTTACAGGATTTCTCCAGGAGTTTAATAATTTAAGGGTTTCCCCAGGGGTTTAATATTTACAGGGCTTCCCCAGGTGTTTAATATTTACAGTATGTCTCCAGGAGTTTAATATTTACAATGTATCTTCAGGAGTTTGATATTTAAAGGGTTTCTGCAGGTGTTTAATATTTGCAGAGATTCCACTAGAGTTTAATATTTAAGGGCATTCCCAGTAGTTTAATCTTTTCAGGGTTTCCCCCAGATTTTAATATTTACAGGATGTCTCCCGGAGTTTAATATTTACAGGGTGTCTCCAGGTGTTTGATATTTACAGGTCTTGTCCAGGAGTTTAATACTTATAGGTATTCTGCAGGAGTTTAACATTTACAGGGATTCCCCAGGAGTTTAATATTTACAGGGTATACTCAGGAGTTTAATATTTACAGGGCTTCTGCAGGAGTTTAACATTTGCAGGGTATCCCCACGAGTTTATTATTTACATGATTTCCCCAGGGGTTTAATATTTACAGGGTTCCTCTATGTGTTTAATATTTATAGCACTTCCCCCAGGGTTTAACGCTAACATGTCTTTCCCAGTAGTTTAATATTTAATGTGATTCCCCAGGGGTTTAATATTTACAGGATTTACTCAGGAGTTTAATATTTACAGGGTTTCCCCCGGAGTTTAATATTTACAGGATTTCTCCAGCAGATTAATATTTACAATGTTTCCCCAGGGGTTTAATATTCACAGCATTTCACAAGAGTTTGAAATTTACAGGGTTTGTCCAGGAGTTTAATATTTACAGGGTTTCCCCAGAAAGTTAATATTTCCAGGTTTTGTCCAGGAGTTTTATATGTACAGGGTTTCCCCAGGTGTTTAGTAGTTACAGGGTTTCTCTAAGAGTTTAATATTTACAGGGCTTTCCCAATAGTTTAATATTTACCAGGTCCCCCAGGTGTTTAATATTTACAGCGCTTCCCCAGGAGTTTAATATTTACAGGTTTTCCCGAGGGGTTTGATATTTACAGTGCTTCCCCAGGAGCCTAATATTTACAGGCTTTCCCCAGGTGAGCAAAATCTACAGGATTTCGTCAGCAGTTTAATATTTACAGGGATTCCACAGGAGTTTAACATTTAAAGGCGTTCCCCAGGAAATTAATATTTACAGAGATTCAACAGGAGTTTAACATTTAAAGGGGTTCCCCAGGAAATTAATATTTAGACGGCTTCTGCAGGAGTTTAATATTTAAAGGGTTTCCCTAGGAAAGTAATATTTATGGGGCTTCCCCAGGAGTTTAATATTTACACAGTTTCCCCAGGGGTTTGATATTTACAGAGATTCCCCAGTAGTTTATTATTTAGAGGGATTCCCCAGTAGTTTATTATTTACAGAGTTTACTCAGCGGTTTAATATTTACAGGATTCCTCTAGGTTTCGATTATTTTCAGAGTTTCCCCCGGAGTTTAATATTTACAGGGTTTTCTAGGAGCTTTACGTTTATATGGTTCCCCAGGAGTTTAACAATTGCAGGGCTTTCCCAGTAGGTTAATATTCACAGGGAATCCCCAGAAAGTTAATATTTACAGGGTTTCCTCTGAAGTATAATACTTACAGGATTTCCCCAGGGGTTTAGTATTTACAGGTTTTCCCCAGGAGTTTGATATTCACAGGGTTTCCCCAACACTTTGATATTTACAGGGCTTCCCCAGGAGTTTCATATTTACAGAGTTTCCCGAGGGGTTCAATAGTTACAGGGTTTGTCCGGAGTTTAATATATACAGGGATTCCCCAGGTGTTAAATATTTACAGGCCTTCTCCAAGAATTTAATATTTACAGGAATTCCACAGGAGTTTAATATTTAAAGGGTTTCCCCAGGAAATTAATATTTACACAGCTTCTCCAGGAATTTAATATTTACACGGTTTCCCCAGGAGTTTGATATTTACAGGGATTCGCCAGTCGTTTATTATTTACAGGGATTCCCTAGTAATTTAATATTTACAAGGTTTACTCAGTGGTTTAATATTTACCTGTAAATAGGTTTCGAATATTTTCAGAGATTCCCCAGGAGTTTAATAATTACAGGGCTTCCCCAGGTGTTCAATATGTACAGGGTATCCCCCGGAGTTTAATATTTACAGGGTTTCCCCAGGAGTTTAATATATACTGGGTTTCCCCAGTTGTTCAATATTTACAGGGCTTCTCCAAGAGTTTAACATATTCAGGGTTTTTCCAGAAGTTTAATATTTACAGGGCTTTCCAAGTAGTTTAATATTTAAAGGCTTTCCCCAGGAGATTAATACTTACAGAGTTTCCCCAGGAGTCTAATATTTACAGGGTTTCCCCAGGTGATCAAAATTTACAGGGTTTCCCCAGGAGTTTGATATTTTGAGGGTTTGTCCAAGAGATTAATACTTACAGGGTGTCCCCAGGAGATTAATATTTACACGGTTTCCCCAGGAGATTGATATTTACAGGGATTCCCCAGGAGTTAAACATTTACAGGGTTTACTCAGTTGTTTAATATTTACAGGGATTCCCAAGGAGTTTATTATTTACAGGGTTTACTCAGTGGTTTAATATTTAAAGGGCTCCTCTAGGTTTGGAATATTTCCAGCGTTTCCCCAGGAGTTTAATAGTTACAGGGTTTTCCAGGAGCTTCACATTTACAGGGTTTCCCCAGGAGTTTAATATTTGCAGGGCTTTCCAAGTAGTTTAAAATTTATAGGGATTCCCCAGAAAGTTAATATTTACAGGGTTTCCTCTGGAGTTTAATACTTACAGGATTTCCCCAGTGGTCTAGTATTTACAGGTTTTCCCCAGGAGTTTGATATTCACAGGGTTTCCCCAACAGTTTGATATTTACAGGGTTTGTCCAGGAGTTTCATATTTACAGGGTTTCCCCAGGTGTCCAATAGTTACAGGGTTTGTCCAGGAGTTTAATATATACAGGGATTCCCCAGGTGTTAAATATGGTTTCTCCAAGAGTTTAATATTTACAGTGGTTCCACAGTAGTTTAATATTCAAACGGTTTCCCCAGGAAATGAATATGTACACAGCTTCTCCAGGAGTTTAATATTTAAAGGGTTTCCCCAGGAAATTAATATTTACAGGGCTTCCCCAGGAGTTTAATATTTACACGGTTTCCTCAGGAGTTTGATATTTACAGGGATTCCCCAGTCGTTTATTATTTACAGGGATTCCCCAGTAGATAATTATTTACAGGGTTTACTCAGTAGTTTAATATTTAAAGGGCTCCTCTAAGTTTGGAATATTTCCAGAGATTCCCCAGGAGTTTAATAGTTACAGGGCTTCCCCAGGTGTTCACTATTTACAGGGTATCCCCCGGAGTTTAATATTTACAGGGTTTCCCCACGAGCTTCACGTTTACAGGGTTTCCCCAGGAATTTAACATTTACAGGGTTCCGCAGAATTTTAATATTTTCAGGGTTTTCTCTGGAGTTTATTACTTACAAGTTTTCCCCAGGACTTTACTATTTAGAGGTTTTCCACAGAGTTTCATATTCACAGGGTTTCCCCAACACTTTGATATTTACAGGGTTTGTACAGGAGTTTAATATATACAAGGTTTCCCCAGTTGTTCAATATTTACAGGGCTTCTCCAAGAGTTTAACAGTTACAGGGTTTTCCCAGGAGTTTAATATTTACAGGGCTTTCCCAGTAGTTTAATATTTACAGGCTTTCCCCAGGAGATTAATATTTACAGGGTTTCTCCAGGAGTCTAATATTTACAGGGTTTACCCAGGCGATCAAAATTTACAGGGTGTCCCCAGGAGTTTGATATTTTGAGGGTTTGTCCAAGAAATTAATACTTACAGGGTGTCCCCAGGAGTTTAATATTTACACGGTTTCCCCAGGAGATTGATATTTACAGGGATACCCCAGGAGTTTAATATTTACAGGGGTTCCCAAGGAGTTTATTATTTACAGGGTTTACTCAGTGGTTAATATTTTAAGGGCTCCTCTAGGTTTGGAATGTTTCCAGCGTTTCCCCAGGAGTTTAATAGTTACAGGGTTTTCCAGGAGCTTCACGTTTACAGGGTTTCCCCAGGAGTTTAACATTTGCAGGCCTTTCCCAGTAGTTTAACATTTACAGGGATTCCCCAGAAAGTTAGTATTTACAGGGTTTCCTCTGGAGTTTAATACTTACAGGATTTCCCCAGGGGTTTAGTATTTACAGGTTTTCCCCAGGAGTTTGATATTCACAGGGTTTCCCCAACACTTTGATATTTACAGGGTTTGTCCAGGAGTTTCATATTTACCGGGTCTCCCCAGGTGTTAAATAGTTACAGGGTTTGTCCAGGAGTTTAATATATACAAGGTTTCCCCAGGTGTTAAATATTTACAGGGTTTCTCCAAGAGTTTAATATTTACAGTGGTTCCTCAGTAGTTTAATATTCAAAGGGTTTCCCCAAGGAAATGAATATGTGCACAGCTTCTCCAGGAGTTTAATATTTAAAGGGTTTCCCCAGGAAATTAATATTTACAGGTCTTCCCCAAGAGTTTAATATTTACACGGTTTCCCCAGGAGCTTCATTATTTACAGGGATTCCCCAGTCGTTTATTATTTACAGGGATTCCCCAGTAGATAATTATTTACAGGGTTTACTCAGTGGTTTAGTATTTAAAGGGCTCCTCTAGGTTTGGAATATTTCCAGAGATTCCCCAGGAGTTTAATATTTACAGGGTTTCCCCAGGAGGTTCACGTTTACAGGGTTTCCCCAAGAGTTTAACATTTACAGGGATTCCCCAGAAAATTAATATTTTCAGGGTTTTCTCTGGAGTTTATTACTTACAGGTTTTCCCCAGGACTTTAGTATTTACAGGTTTTTCCCAGGAGTTTGATATTCACAGGGTTTCCCCAACACTTTGATATTTACAGGGTTTGTCCAGGAGTTTAATATTCACAGGGATTCCCCAGGTGTTAAATATTTACAGGGTTTCTCCAAGAGTTTAATATTTACAGGGATTCCACAGGTGTTTAATATTCAAAGGGTTTCCCCAGGAAATTAATATGTACACAGCTTCTCCAGGAGTTTAATATTTACAGGGTTGGTCCAGGAGTTTAATATATACAGGGTTTCCCCAGTTGTTCAATATTTACAGGGTTTCTCCAAGAGTTTAACATTTACAGAGTTTTTCCAGGAGTTTAATATTTATATGGCTTTCCCAGTAGTTTAATATTTACAGGCTTTCCCTCAGAGATTAATACTTACAGGGTTTCCCCAGGAGTCTAATATTTACAGGGTTTCCCCAGGTGATCAAAATTTACAGGGTGTCCCCAGGAGTTTGATATTTTGAGGGTTTGTCCATGAGATTATTACTTACACGGTTTCTGCAGGAGATTGATATTTACAGGGTTTACTCAGTGGTTTAATATTTACAGGGATTCTCAAGGAGTTTATTACTTACAGGGTTTAGTCAGTGGTTTAATATTTAAAGGGCTCCTCTAGGTTTGGATTATTTCCAGCATTTCCCCAGGAGTTTAATAGTTACAGGGTTTTCCAGGAGCTTCACGTTTACAGGGTTTCCCCAGGAGTTTAACATTTGCAGGGCTTTCCCAGTAGTTTAACATTTACAGGGATTCCCCAGAAAGTTAATATTTACAGGGTTTCCTAATGGAGTTTAATACTTACAGGGGTTTAGTATTTACAGGTTTTCCCCAGGAGTTTGATATTCACAGGGTTTCCCCAACACTTTGATATTTACAGGGTTTGTCCAGGAGTTTCATATTTACAGGGTTTCCCCAGGTGTCCAATAGTTACAGGGATTGTCCAGGAGTTTAATATATACAGGGATTCCCCAGGTGTTAAATATTTACAGGGTTCCCCCAGGTGATCAAAATTTACTGGGTGTCCCCAGGAGTTTGATATTTTGAGGGTTTCCCCAGGAGATTAATACATACAGGGTGTCTGCAGAAGTTTAATATTTACACGGTTTCCCCAGGAGATTGATATTTACGGGGTTTACTCCTTGGTTTAATATTTACAGGAATTCCCCAGGAGTTTAATATATACAGGGTTTCCCCAGTTGTTCAATACTTACAGGGTTTCTCCAAGAGTTTAATATTTACAGGGATTCCACAGGAGTTTAATATTCAAAGGGTTTCCCCAGGAAATTAATATGTACACAGCTTCTCCAGGAGTTTAATATTTACAGGGTTGGTCCAGGAGTTTAATATTTTCCGTGTATCTCTAGGTGTTTAATATTTACAGGGATTCCCCAGGAGTTTAATATATACAGGGTTTCCCCAGTTGTTCAATACTTCCAGGGTTTCTCCAAGAGTTTAACATTTACAGGGTTTTCCCAGGAGTTTAATATTTACAGGGTTTCCCCAGGAGATTAATACTTACAGGGAGTCCCCAGGTGTTTGATATTTACAGGGTTTACTCAGTGGTTAATATTTTAAGGGCTCCTCTAGGTTTGGAATATTTCCAGCATTTCCCCAGGAGTTTAATAGTTACAGGGTTTTCCAGGAGCTTCACGTTTACAGGGTTTCCCCAGGAGTTTAACATTTGCAGGACTTTCCCAGCAGTTTAATATTTACAGGGATTCCCCAGAAAGTTAATATTTACAGGGTTCACTCTGGAGTTTAATACTTGCAGGATTTCCCCAGGAGTTTGATATTCACAGGGTTTCCCCAACACTTTGATATTTACAGGGTTTGTCCAGGAGTTTCATATTTACCGGGTCTCCCCAGGTGTTAAATAGTTACAGGGTTTGTCCAGGAGTTTAATATATACAAGGTTTCCCCAGGTGTTAAATATTTACAGGGTTTCTCCAAGAGTTTAATATTTACAGTGGTTCCACAGTAGTTTAATATTCAAAGGGTTTCCCCAAGGAAATGAATATGTGCACAGCTTCTCCAGGAGTTTAATATTTAAAGGGTTTCCCCAGGAAATTAATATTTACAGGTCTTCCCCAAGAGTTTAATATTTACACGGTTTCCCCAGGAGCTTCATTATTTACAGGGATTCCCCAGTCGTTTATTATTTACAGGGATTCCCCAGTAGATAATTATTTACAGGGTTTACTCAGTGGTTTAATATTTAAAGGGCTCCTCTAGGTTTGGAATATTTCCAGAGATTCCCCAGGAGTTTAATATTTACAGGGTTTCCCCAGGAGGTTCACGTTTACAGGGTTTCCCCAAGAGTTTAACATTTACAGGGATTCCCCAGAAAATTAATATTTTCAGGGTTTTCTCTGGAGTTTATTACTTACAGGTTTTCCCCAGGACTTTAGTATTTACAGGTTTTTCCCAGGAGTTTGATATTCACAGGGTTTCCCCAACACTTTGATATTTACAGGGTTTGTCCAGGAGTTTAATATTCACAGGGATTCCCCAGGTGTTAAATATTTACAGGGTTTCTCCAAGAGTTTAATATTTACAGGGATTCCACAGGTGTTTAATATTCAAAGGGTTTCCCCAGGAAATTAATATGTACACAGCTTCTCCAGGAGTTTAATATTTACAGGGTTGGTCCAGGAGTTTAATATATACAGGGTTTCCCCAGTTGTTCAATATTTACAGGGTTTTTCCAAGAGTTTAACATTTACAGAGTTTTTCCAGGAGTTTAATATTTATATGGCTTTCCCAGTAGTTTAATATTTACAGGCTTTCCCTCAGAGATTAATACTTACAGGGTTTCCCCAGGAGTCTAATATTTACAGGGTTTCCCCAGGTGATCAAAATTTACAGGGTGTCCCCAGGAGTTTGATATTTTGAGGGTTTGTCCATGAGATTATTACTTACACGGTTTCCGCAGGAGATTGATATTTACAGGGTTTACTCAGTGGTTTAATATTTACAGGGATTCTCAAGGAGTTTATTACTTACAGGGTTTAGTCAGTGGTTTAATATTTAAAGGGCTCCTCTAGGTTTGGAATATTTCCAGCATTTCCCCAGGAGTTTAATAGTTACAGGGTTTTCCAGGAGCTTCACGTTTACAGGGTTTCCCCAGGAGTTTAACATTTGCAGGGCTTTCCCAGTAGTTTAACATTTACAGGGATTCCCCAGAAAGTTAATATTTACAGGGTTTCCTAATGGAGTTTAATACTTACAGGGGTTTAGTATTTACAGGTTTTCCCCAGGAGTTTGATATTCACAGGGTTTCCCCAACACTTTGATATTTACAGGGTTTGTCCAGGAGTTTCATATTTACAGGGTTTCCCCAGGTGTCCAATAGTTACAGGGATTGTCCAGGAGTTTAACATATACAGGGATTTCCCAGGTGTTAAATATTTACAGGGTTCCCCCAGGTGATCAAAATTTACAGGGTGTCCCCGGGAGTTTGATATTTTGAGGGTTTCCCCAGGAGATTAATACATACAGGGTGTCTGCAGAAGTTTAATATTTACACGGTTTCCCCAGGAGATTGATATTTACGGGGTTTACTCCTTGGTTTAATATTTACAGGAATTCCCCAGGAGTTTAATATATACAGGGTTTCCCCAGTTGTTCAATACTTACAGGGTTTCTCCAAGTGTTTAACATTTACAGGGTTTTCCCAGGAGTTTAATATTTACAGGGCTTTCCCAGGAGTTTAACATTTACAGGATTTCCCCAGGAGATTAATACTTACAGGGTTTCCCCAGGAGTCCAATATTTACAGGGATTGTCCAGGAGTTTAATATATACAGGGATTCCCCAGGTGTTAAATATTTACAGGGTTCCCCCAGGTGATCAAAATTTACAGGGTGTCCCCGGGAGTTTGATATTTTGAGGGTTTCCCCAGGAGATTAATACATACAGGGTGTCCGCAGGAGTTTAATATTTACAAGGTTTCCCCAGGAGATTGATATTTACAGGGTTTACTCCTTGGTTTAATATTTACAGGAATTCCCCAGGAGTTTAATATATACAGGGTTTCCCCAGTTGTTCAATACTTACAGGGTTTCTCCAAGTGTTTAACATTTACAGGGTTTTCCCAGGAGTTTAATATTTACAGGGCTTTCCCAGGAGTTTAACATTTACAGGATTTCCCCAGGAGATTAATACTTACAGGGTTTCCCCAGGAGTCTAATATTTACAGGGTTTCCCCAGGTGATCCAAATTTACAGTGTGTCCCCAGGAGTTTGATATTTTGAGGGTTTGTCCAAGAGATTATTACTTACAGGGTGTCCCCAGGAGTTTAATATTTACAGGGTTTAGTCAGTGGTTTAATATTTAAAGGGCTCCTCTGGGTTTGGATTATTTCCAGCGTTTCCCCAGGAGTTTATTAGTTACAGGGTTTTCCAGGAGCTTCACGTTTACAGGGTTTTCCCAGGAGTTTAACATTTGCAGGGCTTTCCCAGTAGTTTAACATTTACAGGGATTCCCCAGAAAGTTAATATTTACAGGCTTTCCTAATGGAGTTTAATACTTACAGGATTTCCCAGAGGTTTAGTATTTACAGGTTTTTCCCAGGAGTTTGATATTCACAGGGTTTCCTAAACACTTTGATATTTACAGAGTTTGTCAAGGAGTTTCATATTTACAGGGTTTCCCCAGATGTCCAATAGTTACAGGGTTTGTCCAGGAGTTTAATATATTCAGGGATTCCCCAGGTGTTAAATATTTACAGGGTTTCTTCAAGAGTTTAATATTTACAGTGGTTCCAAAGTAGTTTAATATTTAAAAGGTTTCCACAAGGAAATGAATATGTACACAGCTTCTCTTGGAGTTTAATATTCAAATGGTTTCCTCAGGAAATTAATATGTATACAGCATCTCCAGGAGTTTAATATTTAAAGGGTTTCCCCAGGAAATTAATATTTACAGGGCTTCCCCAGGAGTTTAATATTTACACGCTTTCCCCAGTCGTTTATTATTTACAGGGATTCCCCAGTAGATAATTATTTATAGGGTTTACTCTGTGGTTTAATATTTAAAGTGCTCCTCTAGGTTTGGAATATTTCCAGAGATTCCCCAGGAGTTTAATAGTTACAGGGCTTCCCCAGGTGTTCTCTATTTACAGGGTATCCCCCGGAGTTTAATATTTACAGGGTTTCCCCAGGAGTTTAACATTTGCAGGGCTTTCCCAGTAGTTTAACATTTACAGGGATTCCCCAGAAAGTTAGTATTTACAGGGTTTCCTCTGGAGTTTAATACTTACAGGTTTTCCCCAGGACTTTAGTATTTACAGGTTTTCCCCAGGAGTTTGATATTCACAGGGTTTCCCCAACACTTTGATATTTACAGGGTTTGTCTAGGAGTTTAATATTTACAGGGTCTCCCCAGGCGTTCAATAGTTACAGGGTTTGTGCAGGAGTTTAATATATACAGGGATTCCCCAGGTGTTAAATATTTACAGGGTTTCTCCAAGAGTTTAATATTTACAGGGATTCCACAGGAGTTTAATATTCAAAGGGTTTCCCCAGGAAATTAATATGTACACAGCTTCTCCAGGAGTTTAATATTTACAGGGTTGGTCCAGGAGTTTAATATTTTCCGTGTATCTCTAGGAGTTTAATATTTACAGGGATTCCCCAGGAGTTTAATATATACAGGGTTTCCCCAGTTGTTCAATACTTACAGGGTTTCTCCAAGAATTTAACATTTACAGGGTTTTCCCAGGAGTTTAATATTTACAGGGTTTTCCCAGGAGTTTAACATTTACAGGCTTTCCCCAGGAGATTAACACTTACAGGGTTTCCCCAGGAGTCTAATATTTACAGGGTTTCCCCAGGTGATCAAAATTTACAGGGTGTCCCCAGGAGTTTGATATTTTGAGGGTTTGTCCAAGAGATTATTACTTACAGGGTGTCCCCAGGTGTTTGATATTTACAGGGTTTACTCAGTGGTTAATATTTAAAGGGCTCCTCTAGGTTTGGATTATTTCCAGCATTTCCCCAGGAGTTTAATAGTTACAGGGTTTTCCAGGAGCTTCACGTTTACAGGATTTCCCCAGGAGGTTAACATTTGCAGGGCTTTCCCAGTAGTTTAACATTTACAGGGATTCCCCAGAAAGTTAATATTTTCAAGGTTTTCTCTGGAGTTTAATACTTACAGGTTTTCCCCAGGACTTTAGTATTTACAGGTTTTCCCCAGGAGTTTGATATTCACAGGGTTTCCCCAACACTTTGATATTTACAGGGTTTGTCTAGGAGTTTAATATTCACAGGGTCTCCCCAGGTGTTCAATAGTTACAGGGTTTGTCCAGGAGTTTAATATATACAGGGATTCCCCAGGTGTTAAATATTTACAGGGTTTCTCCAAGAGTTTAATATTTACAGGGATTCCACAGGAGTTTAATATTCAAAGGGTTTCCCCAGGAAATTAATATGTACACAGCTTCTCCAGGAGTTTAATATTTACAGGGTTGGTCCAGGAGTTTAATATTTTCCGTGTCTCTCCAGGAGTTTAATATTTACAGGGATTCCCCAGGAATTTAATATATACAGGGTTTCCCCAGTTGTTCAATACTTCCAGGGTTTCTCCAAGAGTTTAACATTTACAGGGTTTTCCCAGGAGTTTAATATTTACAGGGTTTCCCCAGGAGATTAATACTTACAGGGAGTCCCCAGGTGTTTGATATTTACAGGGTTTACTCAGTGGTTTAATATTTAAAGGGCTCCTATAGGTTTGGAATATTTCCAGCGTTTCCCCCGGAGTTTAATAGTTACAGGGTTTTCCAGGAGCTTCACGTTTACAGGGTTTCCCCATGAGTTTAACATTTGCAGGGCTTTCCCAGTAGTTTAACATTTACAGGGATTCCCCAGAAAGTTAATATTTACAGGGTTTCCTCTGGAGTTTAATACTTACAGGATTTCCCCAGGACTTTAGTATTTACAGGTTTTCCCCAGGAGTTTGATATTCACAGGGTTTCCCCAACACTTTGATAATTATAGGGTTTGGCTAGGAGTTTAATATTTACAGGGTCTCCCCAGGTGTTAAATAGTTACATGGTTTGTCCAGGAGTTTAAAATATACAGGGATTCCCCAGGTGTTAAATATTTACAGGGTTTCTCCAAGAGTTTAATATTTACAGGGATTCCACAGGAGTTTAATATTCAAAGGGTTTCCCCAGGAAATTATTATGTACACAGCTTCTCCAGGAGTTTAATATTTACAGGATTGGTCCAGGAATTTAATATTTTCTGTGTCTCTCCAGGAGTTTAATATTTACAGGGATTCCCCAGGAGTTTAATATATACAGGGTTTCCCCAGTTGTTCAATACTTACAGAGTTTCTCCAAGAGTTTAACATTTACAGGGTTTTCCCAGGAGTTTAACATTTACAGGCTTTCCCCAGGAGATTAATACTTACAGGGTTTCCCCAGGTGATCAAAATTTACAGGGTGTCCCCAGGAGTTTGATATTTTGAGGGTTTGTCCAAGAGATTATTACTTACAGGGTGTCCCCAGGAGTTTAATATTTACACGGTTTCCCTAGTAGATTGATATTTACAGGGATTCCACAGGAGTTTGATATTTACAGGGTTTACTCAGTGGTTTAATATTTACAGGGATTCCCAAGGAGTTTATTATTTACAGGGTTTACTCAGTGGTTTAATATTTAAAGGGCTCCTCTAGGTTTGGATTATTTCCAGCGTTTCCCCAGGAGTTTAATAGTTACAGGGTTTTCCAGGAGCTTCACATTTACAGGGTTTCCCCAGGAGGTTAACATTTGCAGGGCTTTCCCAGTAGTTTAACATTTACAGGGATTCCCCAGAAAGTTAATATTTACAGGGTTTCCACTGGAGTTTAATACTTACAGGATTTCCCCAGGGGTTTAGTATTTACAGGATTTCCCCAGGAGTTTAGTATTTACAGGATTTCCCCAGGAGTTTGATATTCACAGGGTTTCCCAAACACATTGATATTTACAGGGTTTGTCAAGGAGTTTCATATTTACAGGGTTTCCCCAGATGTCCAATAGTTACAGGGTTTGTCCAGGAGTTCAATATATACAGGGATTCCCCAGGTGTTAAATATTTACAGGCTTTCTTCAAGAGTTTAATATTTACAGTGGTTCCACAGTAGTTTAATATTCAAAGGGTTTCCCCAAGGAAATGAATATGTACACAGCTTCTCCTGGAGTTTAACATTTAAAGGGTTTCCCCAGGAAATTAATATTTACAGGGCTTCCCCAGGAGTTTAATATTTACACGCTTTCCCCAGTCGTTTATTATTTACAGGGATTCCCCAGTAGATAATTATTTACAGGGTTTCCTCTGTGGCTTAATATTTAAAGGGCTCCTCTAGGTTTGGAATATTTCCAGAGATTCCCCAGGAGTTTAATAGTTACAGGGCTTCCCCAGGTGTTCTCTATTTACAGGGTATCCCCGGAGTTTAATATTTACAGGGTTTCACCACGAGCTTCACGTTTACAGGGTTTCCCCAGGAATTTAACATTTACAGGGTTTCCCCAGGAATTTAACATTTACAGGGATGCCCCAGAAATTTAATAATGTCAGGGTTTTCTCTGGAGATTATTACTTACAGGTTTTCCCCAGGACTTTAGTATTTACAGGTTTTCCCCAGGAGTTTGATATTCACAGGGTTTCCCCAACACTTTGATATTTACAGGGTTTGTCCAGGAGTTTAATATTTACAGGGTTTCCCCAGGTGTCCAATAGTTACAGGGTTGGTCCAGGAGTTTAATATATACAGGGATTCCCCAGGTGTTAAATATTTACAGGGTTTCTCCAAGAGTTTAATATTTACAGGGATTCCACAGGAGTTTAATATTCAAAGGGTTTGCCCAGGAAATTAATATGTACACAGCTTCTCCAGGAGTTTAATATTTACAGGGTTGGTCCAGGAATTTAATATTTACAGTGTCTCTCCAGGAGTTTAATATTTACAGGGATTCCCCAGGAGTTTAATATATACAGGGTTTCCCCAGTTGTTCAATATTTACAGGGTTTCTCCAAGAGTTTAACATTTACAGGGTTTTCCCAGGAGTTTAATATTTACAGGCTTTCCCCAGGAGATTAATACTTACAGGGTTTCCCCAGGAGTCTAATATTTACAGGGTTTCCCCAGGGGATCAAAATTTACAAGGTGTCCCCAGGAGTTTGATATTTTGAGGGTTTGTCCAAGAGATTATTACTTACAGGGTGTCCCCAGGAGTTTGATATTTTGAGGGTTTGTCCAAGAGATTATTACTTACAGGGTGTCCCCAGGAGTTTAATATTTACACGGTTTCCCCAGGAGATTGATATTTACAGGGATTCCACAGGAGTTTGATATTTACAGGGTTTACTCAGTGGTTTAATATTTACAGGGATTCCCAAGGAGTTTATTATTTACAGGGTTTACTCAGTGGTTTAATATTTAAAGGGCTCCTCTAGGTTTGGAATATTTCCAGCATTTCCCCAGGAGTTTAATAGTTACAGGGTTTTCCAGGAGCTTCACGTTTACAGGGTTTCCCCAGGAGTTTAACATTTGCAGGGCTTTCCCAGCAGTTTAATATTTACAGGGATTCCCCAGAAAGTTAATATTTACAGGGTTCACTCTGGAGTTTAATACTTGCAGTATTTCCCAGGGGTTTAGTATTTACAGGTTTTCCCCAGGAGTTTGATATTCACAGGGTTTCCCCAACACTTTGATATTTACTGGGTTTGTGCAGGAGTTTCATATTTACAGGGTTTCCCCAGGTGTCCAATAGTTACAGGGTTGGTCCATGAGTTTAATATATACAGGGATTCCCCAGGTGTTAAATATTTACAGGGTTTCCCCAGGTGATTAAAATTTACAGGGTGTCCCCAGGAGTTTGATATTTTAAGAGTTTCCCCAGGAGATTAATACTTACAGGGTGTCCGCAGGAGTTTAAAATTTACACGGTTTCCCCAGCAGATTGATATTTACAGGGATTCCCCAGGAGTTTGATATTTACAGGGTTTACTCAGTGGTTTAATATTTAAAGGGCTCCTCTAGGTTTGGAATATTTCCAGCGTTTCTCCAGGAGTTTAATAGTTACAGCGTTTTCCAGGAGCTTCACATATGCAGGGTTTCCCCATGAGTTTAACATTTGCAGGGCTTTCCAAGTAGCTTAACATTTACAGGGATTCCCAAGAAAGTTAATATTTACAAGGTTTCCTCTGGAGTTTAGTACTTACAGGATTTCCCCAGGGGTTTAGTATTTACAGGTTATCCCCAGGAGTTTGATATTCACAGGGTTTCTCCAACACTTTGATATTTACAGGGTTTGTCTAGGAGTTTCATATTTACAGGGATTCCCCCAGTGTCCAATATTTACAGCGTTTCCCCAGGTTTCCAATAGTTACAGGGTTTGTCCAGGAGTTTAATATATTCAGGGATTCCCCAGGTGTTAAATATTTAAAGGGTTTCACCAAGAGTTTAATATTTACAGTGGTTCCACAATAGTTTAATATTCAAACGGTTTCGTCAGGAAATTAATATGTACACAGCTTCTCCAGGAGTTTAATATTTAAAGGGTTTCCCAAGGAAATTAATATTTACAGGGCTTCCCCAGGAGTTTAATATTTACACGCTTTCCCCAGTCGTTTATTATTTACAGGGATTCCCCAGTCGATAATTATTTAGAGGGTTTACTCTGTGGTTTAATATTTAAAGGGCTCCTCTAGGTTTGGAATATTTCCAGAGATTCCCCAGGAGTTTGATATTCACAGGGTTTCCCCAACACTTTGATATTTACAGGGTTTGTCTAGGAGTTTAATATTTACAGGGTCTCCCCAGGTGTTCAATAGTTACAGGGTTTGTCCAGGAGTTTAAAATATACAGGGATTCCCCAGGTGTTAAATATTTACAGGGTTTCTCCAAGAGTTGAATATTTACAGGGATTCCACAGGAGTTTAATATTCAAAGGGTTTCCCCAGGAAATTAATATGTACACAGCTTCTCCAGGAGTTTAATATTTACAGGGTTGGTCGAGGAATTTAATATTTACAGTGTCTCTCCAGGAGTTTACTATTTACAGGGATTCCCCAGTTATTCAATATTTACAGGGTTTCTCTAAGAATTAAACATTTACAGGGTTTTCCCAGGAGTGTAATATTTACAGGCTTTCCCCAGGAGATTAATACTTACAGGGTTTCCCCAGGAGTCTAATATTTACAGGGTTTCCCCAGGTGATCAAAATTTACAGGGTTTCCCTAGGAGTTTGATATTTTGAGGGTTTGTTCAAGAGATTATTACTTACAGGGTGTCCCCAGGAGTTTAATATTTACACGGTTTCCCCAGGAGATTGATATTTACAGGGATTCCCCAGGAGTTTGATATTTACAGGGTTTACTCTGTGGTTTTATATTTACAGGATTTCCCCAAGAGTTTAATACTTACAGGGTTTCCCCAGTGGTTTAATATTTACAGGGATTCGCCATGAGTTTAATGTTTACAGGGTTTCCTCAGGAGTTTGATATTTACAGGGTTTGTCCAGGAATCTAATATCTGCGGGGCGTTCCCAGTAGTTTAATATTTAATGGGTTTCCCCAGGAGTTTAATATTTGCAGGACTTCCCCAAGAGTTTAATATCTACAGGGTTTCCCCTGGAGTTTAATATTTACAGGATTTCTCCAGGAGTTTAATATTTCCAATGTTTCCCCAGGGTTTAATATTCACAGGGTTTCCCCACGAGTTTGATATTTACAGGGTTTGTCCAGGAGTTTCATATTTCCAGGGTTTCCCCTGATGTTCAATATTTGCAGGGTTGCTCCAAGAGCTTAATATTGACAAGAATTCACCAGGATTTAAATATTTAAAGGGTTTCTACAGGTTTTTAATATTTACAGGGTTTCCCCAGGAGTTTGACATTTACAGCGTTTCCCCAGGAGTTTAATACTTACAGGGTTTCCCCAGGGGTTTAATATTTACAGGGATTCGCCAGGAGTTTGCTATTTACAGCGATTTCCCAGGAGTTAAATTTTTACAAGATTTCCCCCGCACTTTAATATTTACAGGTTTTCTCCAGGAGTTTGATATTTATAGGATTTCTCCAGGAGTTTAATATTTACGGGGATTTCAGAGGAGTTTAATATATACAGGGCATACTCAGAAATTTAATATTTTTCAGGGTTTTCCTATGAGTTTAATAATTACAAGATTTCTCCAAGAGTTTAATATTTACAGGTTTTCCCCAGGGGTTTAATATTTCCAGGGATTTCCCAGGAGTTTAATATTTACAGGGATTTCCCAGGTGTTTCATATTTACAGGGCTTGCCCAGGAATTTAATATTTACAGGGATTTCACAGGAGTTTAATATTTACAGGATTTACTCAGGTGTTCTACTATTCACATGGTTTACCTAGGAGTTTAATATTCACAGGATTTCTCCAGGAGTTCAATATTCACAGGATGTCCCCAGTGGTTTAATATTCACAGGGCTTCCTCAGGAATTTAATATTTACAGGGATTTCCCAGGTGTTTAATATTTACAGGATTTACTCGGGTGATATACTATTTGCATGGTTTACTCGGGAATTTAATATTTACAGTACATGGTTTACTCAGGAATTTAATATTACAGGATTTCTCCAGGAATTTAATATTTACAGGGTATCCCCAGGGGTTTAATATTTACAGGGCTTCCCCAGAAGTTTAATATTTACAGGGCTTCACCAGGAATTTATTATTGTCAGGAGTTCCCACGGACTTTAATATTTACAGGATTTCTCCAGGAGTTTAATATTTACAAGATTTACTCAGGAATTTAATAATTAGAGGGTTTCCTCAGGAGTTTAATATTTACAGTGTTTCTCCAGGAGTTTAATATTTACAGGGTTTTCCACGGAGTTTAATATTTACAGGATTTCTCCAGGAGTTTAATAGTTACAGGGATTCTCCAAGAGTTTACTATGTACAAGGATACCCCAGGAGTTTAATATTTACAGGGTTTTTCCAGGGGTTTAATATTTACAGGGATTCAACAGGAATTTAATATTTACAGGGTTTCCTCAGGAGTTTAATATTTACAGGGGTTCACCAGGAGTTTAATATTTACAGGATTTCCCACGGAGTTTAATATTTACAGGGTTTCCCACAGATTTTAACATTTACAGGATTCCTCCAGGAGTTTAATATTTACTGGGATTTCACAGGAATTTAATATTTTTCAGGGTTTTCCTATGAGTTTAATAATTACAGGATTTCTCCAGGAGTTTAATATTTACAGGGTTTCCCCAGGGATTTAATATTTACAGGGATTTCCCAGGAGTTTAATATTTACAGGGTATCCCCATGGGTTTAATATTTACAGGGCTTCCTCAGGAGTTTAATATTTACAGGATTTCTCCAGGAGTTTAATATTTACACGACTTACTCAGGAATTTAATAATTACAGGCATTTCTCCAGGATTTTAATATTTACAGGGTTTCCCACGGAGTTTAATATTTACAGGATTTACTCAGGTGTTATACTATTTACATGGTTTACCTAGGAATTTAATATTTACAGGATTTCTCCAGGAGTTTAATATTTACAGGGTATCCCCAGTGGTTTAATATTCACAGGGTTTCCCCAGCAGTTTAATATTTACAGGGATTTCCCAGGTGTTTAATATTTGCTGGATTTACTCGGGTGTTATACTATTTATATGGTTTACTCAGGAATTTAATATTTACAGGATTTCTCCAGGAGTTTAATATTTAGAGGGATTCCCCAGGAGTTTAATATTTACAGGGATTTCCCAGGAGTTAAATTTTTACAGGATTTCCCCCGGACTTTAATATTTACAGGATTTCTCCAGGAGTTTAATTTTTACAGGGATTCCCCAGGAGTTTAATATTTACATGATATGCTCAGAAATTTAATATTTTTCAGGGTTTCTCAAGGAGTTTAATAATTACAGGATTTCTCCAGGAGTTTAACTTTTACAGGTTTTCCCACAGATTTTAATATTTATAGGATTTACTCAGGAATTTATTAATTACAGGGTTTCCTCAGGAGTTTAATATTTACAGGGATTCACCAGGAGTTTAATATTTACAGGATTTCTCCAGGTGTTCAATATTTACAGGGTTTACCCAGGAGTTTAATATTTACAGGGTTGTCCAAGAGTTTAATATTTACAGGGTTTCCCCAGGACTTTAATATTTACAGGGTGTCCCCTGGAGTTTAATATTTACAGGATTCCTCCAGGAGTTTAATATTTACGGGGATTTCATGGGAATTTAATATTTTTCTGGGTTTTCCTAGCAGTTTAATAATTACAGGATTTCTCCAGGAGTTTAATATTTACAGCGTTTGTCCAAGAGTTTAATATTTACAGGGTTTGTCCAAGAGTTTAATATTTACAGGGTTTCCCCAGGACTTTAATATTTACAGGGTATCCCCCAGATTTTAATATTTATAGCATTCCTCCAGGAGTTTAATATTTACGGGGATTTCACGGGAATTTAATATTTTTCTGGGTTTTCCTAGCAGTTTAATAATTACAGGATTTCTCCAGGAGTTTAATATTTACAGGGTTGTCCAAGAGTTTAATATTTACAGGGTTTCCCCAGGACTTTAATATTTACAGGGTGTCCCCTGGAGTTTAATATTTACAGGATTTCTCCAGGAGTTTAATATTTACGAGGATTACACGGGAATTTAATATTTACAGGGATTTCCCAGGAGTTTAATATTTACAGGGTCTTCCCAGGTGCTTAATACTTACAGGGCCTCTCCAGCAATTTCATATTTACAGGGATTTCCCAGGAGTTTAATATTTACAGGAATTCTTCAGGAGTTTAATATTTACAGGGTTTATTCGGGTGTTATACTATTTACATGGTTTACTCAGGAGCTTAATATTCACAGGATTTTTCCAGGAGTTTAATATTTACAGGATTTACTCAGGTGTTATACTATTTACATGATTTACCTAGGAGTTTAATATTTACAGGGTATCCCCAGTGGTTTAATATTCACAGGGCTTCCCCAGGAATTTAATATTTACAGGGATTTCCCAGGTGTTCAATATTTGCTGGATTTACTCGGGTGTTATACTATTTATATGGTTTACTCAGGAATTTAATATTTACAGGATTTCTCCAGGAGTTTAATAGTTACAGCGTATTCCCAGGGATTTAATATTTACAGGGCTTCCCCGGAAGTTTAATATTTACAGGGCTTCCCCAGGAATTTATTATTGTCAGGCTTTCCCACGGACTTTAATATTTACAGGATTTCTCCAGGAGTTTAATATTTGCAGTGTTTCTCCAGGAGTTTAATATTTACAGGGTTTCCCACGCAGTTTAATATTTACAGGATTTCTCCAGGAGTTTAATATTTACAAGGATTCCCCAGGAGTTTAATATTTACAGGGTTTCCCCAGGGGTTTAATATTTACAGGGATTCACCAGGAATTTAATATTTACATGAATTCCCCAGGAGTTTAATATTTACAGGGACTTCCCAGGAGATAAATTTTTAAAGGGTTTCCCCCGGAGTTTAACATTTACAGGATTTTCTCCAGGAGTTTAATTTTTATAGGGATTCCCCAGGAGTTTAATATTTACAGGGTATGCTCAGGAATTTAATATTTTTCAGGGTTGCTCAAGGAGTTTAATAATTACAGGATTTCTCCTGGAGTTTAACTTTTACAGGTTTTCCTATGGACTTTAATATTTACAGGATTTACTTAGGAATTTAATAATTACAGGTTTTCCTAAGGAGTTTAATATTTACAGGAATTCACCAGGAATTTAATATTTATAGGCTATCCCCAGGAGTTTAATATTTACAGGGTTTCCCACAGAGTTTAATATTTACAGGGTTTCCCCAGGGGTTTAATATTTACAGGGATTCACCAGGAATTTAATATTTCCAGGGATTCCCCAGGAGTTTAATATTTACAGGGATTTCCCAGGAGTTAAATTTTTACAGGGTTTCCCACGGACTTTAATATTTACAGGATTTCTCCAGGAGTTTAATTTTTATAGGGTTTCCCCAAGAGTTTAATATTAACAGGGTATGCTCAGGAATTTAATATTTTTCAGGGTTTCTCAAGGAGTTTAGTAATTACAGGATTTCTCCTGGAGTTTAACTTTTACAGGTTTTCCCACGGACTTTAATAATTACAAGATTTACTCAGGAATTTAATAATTGCAGGTTTTCCTCAGGAGTTTAATATTTGCAGGTATTCACCAGGAATTTAATATTTACAGGCTATCCCCAGGAATTTAATATTTACAGGGTTTCCCCAGCAGTGTAATATTTGCAGGGCTTTCCCAGTTGTTTAATATTTACAGGGATTCCCTGTGAATGTAATATCTACACGGATTTCGCAGGAGTTTAATATTTACTGGGCTTAATGTTTAGAAGGTTTCCAAAGGAGTTTGATATTTACAGGGTTTGTCCAGCTGTTTAATATTAACAGAGTATCCCCCGGATTTTAATATTTACAGGATTTCTCCAGGAATTTAATATTTACAAGATTTACTCAAGATCTTAATTACAGGGTTTCTTCAGGAGTTTAATATTTACAGCATTTCTCCAGGAGTTTAATATTTACAGGATTTATCCAGGAGTTTAGTATTTGCCGGGTTTCCCCAGTGGTTTAATATTTACTGGGATTCACCAGGAGTTTAATATTTACAGGGATTTCCCAGGAGTTTAATATTTACAGGGATTTCCCAGGTGTTTAATATTTACAGGATTTCTCCTGGCGTTTAATATTTACAGGGATTTACTAAGAGTTTAATATTTACAGGGATTTCCCAGGAGTTTAATATTTACAGGGTTTCTCCCGGAGGTTAATATTTACAGGATTTCTCCTGGAGTTTAATATTTACTGGGATTTACTAGGAGTTTAATATTTACAGGGATTTCTCAGGAATTTAATATATAGAGGGTATTCTCAGGAATTTAATAATATTTGGGTTTCTCAAGAAGTTTAATTATTACAGGATTTCTTCGGAAGTTTAATATTTAGAGGGATTCCCCAGGAGTTTAAAATTTACGGGGATTTCCCAGGAGTTTAATATTTACAGGGCATACTCAGGAATTTAATATTTTTCAGGGTTTCCCCAGGTGTTTAATATTTACAGGGTTCCCCCTGGAATTTAATATTTACAGGGATTTCACAGGAGTTTAACATTTACAGGGCATCCCCTGAAGCTTAACTTTTACATTGTTTCCCCAGGAGTTTGATATTTACAGGGTTTATCCAGGAGTTTAATATTTACAGAGTATCCCACAGTATTTAATATTTACAGGATTTCTCCAGGAGTTTAATGTTTACAGGCTGTCCCCAGGAGTTTAATATTTACAGGGTTCCCCAAGAGCTTAACATTTACAGGGTTTTCCCAGCAGTGTAATATTTGCATGGCTTTCCCAGTTGTTTAATATTTACAGGGATTCCCCGTGAATGTAATATCTACACGGATTTCCCAGGAGTTTAATATTTACTGGGCTTAGTGTTTACTGGGCTTAGTGTTTACAGGGTTTCCAAAGGAGTTTGATATTTACAGGGTTTGTCCAGCTGTTTAATATTAACAGAGTATCCCCGGATTTTAATATTTACAGGATTTCTCCACGAGTTTAATATTTACAGGGTTTCCCCAGGAGTCTAATATCTACAAGGCGTTCTCAGTAAATTAATATTTACAGGGTTTCTCTAGGTGTTTAATATTTACAGCGCTTCCTCCAGAGTTTAACATTTACAGGGTTTCCCCCGGAGTTTAATATTTACAGGATTTCTCCTGCAAACTTTAATATTTAATGTTTACAGGGATTTTGCAGCAGTTTAATTTTTACAGGGATTCCCCAGAAGATTAATATTTACAAGAATTTCCCAGGAGTTTAAAATTTTAAAGGTTTTACTCAGGAGTTTAATAATTACAGGGTTTCCCCAGCAGTTTAATACTTACAGAGTTTCCCTCGAAGTTTAATATTTACAGGATTTCTCCAGCAGTTTAATATTTACAGAGTATACTCAGGAATTTAATATTTTTCAGGGTTTCCCTAGGAATTTAATAGTTACAGGATTTCTCCAGGAGTTTAATATTTACAGGATTTACTCAGTGGTTTAATATTTACAGGGCTTGTTCAAGAGTTTAATATTTACAGGGTCTCCCCCGGAGTTTAATATTTACAAGATTTCTCCAGGCGTTTAATATTTACATGGTTTTCCCAGGTGTCTAATATCTACAGGGTGTTCCCAGTAGTTTCATATTTACAGGGATTTCCCAGGAGTTTAATATTTTCAGCGCTTCCCACGGACTTTAATATTTACAGGATTTCTCCAGGATTTTAATATTCACAGGGTTTCCCCAGGAGTTTAATATTTACAGGGTATCTCCAAGGGTTTAATATTTACAGGGCTTCCCCAGGAATTTAATATTTACAGGGCTTCCTCAGGAGTTTAATATTTTCAGCGTTTCCCACAGACTTTAATATTTACAGGATTTCTCCAGGAGATTAATATTTACAGGGCTTCCCCAGGAGTTTGATATTTACAGGGCTTCCCCAGGAGTTTAATATTTTTCAGGGTTTCCCACAGAATTTAATATTTTAAGGATTTCTCCAGGAATTTAATGTTTACAAGGTGTCCCCAGGAGTTTAATATTTACAGCCTTTCCCCAGGAGCTTAATGTTTACAGGGTTTCCCCAGAAGTTTAATATTTACAGTCTTCCCCTGCAGTTTGATATTTACAGTGCTTCCCCAGGAGTTTAATATTTACAGGTTTTCTCCAGGAGTTTAATATTTACAGGTTTTCTCCAGGAGCTTAATATTTACAGGTCTTCCCCTGCAGTTTGATATTTACAGTGCTTCCCCAGGAGTTTAATATTTACAGGATTTCTCCAGGAGTTTAATATTTACAGGATGTCCGCAGGAGCTTAATGTTTACAGGGTTTCCCCTGCATTTTAATATTTGTAGGTCTTTCCCAGTGGTTTAAAATTTACAGGGACTCCCCAGGAATTTAATATTTACAGTTTTTCCACAGAAGCTTAATGTTTACAGGGTTTCCCCCAGAGTTTAATATTTACAGGATTTCTCCAGTATTTTAATATTTATAGCGTTTCCCCAGGAGGCTAATATCTATAGTGCGTTCCCAGTAGTTTAATATTTACAGGGTTTCTCTACGTGTTTAATATTTACCACACTTCCCCCGCAGTTTAACTTTCACAGGGTTTCCCCCGGAGTTTAATATTTACAGGATTTCTCCTGTAAATATTTAACATTTACATGGATTTCACTGTAGTTTAATATTTACAGGGATTCCCCAGGAGTTTAACATATACAGGGATTTGCCTGGATTTTAATATTTACAGTGTTTACCCTGGAATTTAATATTTACAGGATTTCTCCAGGACTTTAATATTTATAGGGTTTCCCCAGGAGTTTAATATTTACAGGGATTTCCCAGGAGTTTAATACTTACAGGGTATACGCAGGGTATAGGAGTTTAATTGTTACAGGATTTCTCCAGGAGTTTAATATTCTCAGGGTTTCCCCAGGGGTTTAACATTTACATGGTTTCCCAAGGAGCTTAACATTTACTGGGTTTCCCCAGGAGTCTAATATTTACAGGGCTTTCCTAGCAGTTGAATATTTATAGGGATTCCTGAAGAATTCTCAAAATTCCCACATTTTTCATATCATCAACAAGGTTATGACTTTTGGACTTTTACCTGAAACCAGACAACGAGAGGAGACATAATATGCATTCTTCCCTTTAAAACAATCAACATGAAACTAAAGCCAATCAAAATCTTTAATAAATAATTGCTACTAACTAAGGGGGCAGCAAGACCACAATCAATGCGATTATGCGAACCTATCAATACTCCACATATACAATGGCTTTCAGTTCAAGGCTAGATATGGGGACAGGAAGACAATGATAAACATCATGCGAGCCCATTAAAAACAAGGAGACAACAATCACCTGAAGAAGCCCACCAAAAATCAGACAGAGAACTAACCTTGATTTGGATTGAGATAAGAAATTCGAAAAAACAGTATAACTGGGCCAGCAGTTACAAAGGGGGGTGAGCAGTTTGGAGCGGTTGAAGCAGTTTTGGAGGGTGAGCAATTTTTGGAGCGGTTGAAGCAGAGTTTAAGCAGGGAGCTGAGCCAAGCAGAGGAAGGAGATCTGGAGGTTTGCAGGCCTGCAGGCAACGTCACATCGAGGCGCACAGGGTGGCAGGCTCAACCGAAGACAACAAGGCCAAAATCGCAGCCCTCCACGAAGATCGACCACCCAACTGAAGTACCTTCGCAGATTCCACAGACCAGGACCACGTGGGGACGGCAGGCCCCAGAGGACACAAGAGTGTACCCCAAAACTGCAACTGGCTTACCTGGCTGGATTTCGAACTGTCAAGGAACCCTCGTTGGTGAGCATGATCCCTGACCTCTCCTAGTTCAATTTAGTTAGGTTTTGGGGGTGGGACAAGGGTAAGGGGATTAGTAGCGTGATTTTCCCTCGTTATGCCGTGTGTTCCCCATTGTTAACTAAATCCACTTTGTAGGTCTGTATAAGATCAGTGTAATCCTAATGTTATAAGTTCAATTGTGACTTCAATAAACTCAGTCTTTTTTCTTGCACCAAAAGCAGTTGTCTGCTGCACTTTGTCACAACCCACAAATAAGCCCAAGGGAGTGGGAGCAATTCGGACCACTCAGAAGTCAAAGGTGAAGCTGACACATACCACCACCCCCTACAATGGGTGCCTAAAAATGACTGTTGATTGACGAATTAAGGGACTTAACTAAATTAATGGCGGGCATGCGTCAAACTTAAATTATGCACTCGCCCAGCGAAATATTGTGATGGAGCGCGGAGACATCAGGACGCTCGCCCAACATTGCCGCACATCATTTTACGCACGGACGGCCTGCGCCTGCACATCAAACGGAAAATGCTGCCCCAGGAGTTTCATATTTACAGGGTTTCCCCAGGAGTGGCATCTGAGACAGCCTGCTGACTCTGCTGTCCTGTTGGCCTCGATGACCTTGGCGGTCGTCCTCTGGCACGTGGAACCTGTGCTGGCCCTGCCAGGGAGGGAGCTGCCAGTTCCACAGCTGGCATCTCCCCAGTCGTTGCAGCCTGACTGGGAGCAATGGTCACTGGCAGAGGGGCGGACGAGCTGCCGCCCTCACCCTGAGCGCCCTGAGAGGAGCCCGCAGAGACGACAGGCAGCTGCTATGCCAATGTGAGGTCACTTTGGACCTCCCTGCTTGCTCACTGTAGATGGATGGGCACCGAGTTGGGAAATGTGGTTCCCACACCATCTCCCACACTGGCACTGACCAGCTGAGGTCAATGCTGATGTGAGGGCTTGCAGGTCTGAGCACATCCCCAGGAAGCCCTGATGGGTCTCCTGGAGGACGCATGGCGCTCGGACATGTGGCTCATTGCATTGGCAAGCGTCCAGAGACCAAGCCAAGCAGAGCCTCATGTATCTCTACCGGATGCTCTTGCACACCTGGCCGCATTCCCTGCCCCTGCTGCATCGTGGGCAACTCCAAAGGCACATCATCAGGCACCGACTGAGCATGTGCCTGGCCCCCTGCAGTCCTCCAACTGCTGGCGCCATGGGCACTCTCTGTCTCTGCCAGGTCCTCCAGCGACTGTGAAATGCCCTCACCGCTGTGCCCCAGGAAATTAGCCAATGTTGTAATTCCCACCGAGGTACTAGTAGCTGCGCTGGTGCCTGCCTGGCAAAGATGGTGTGACGCTGGTGAGACTTCAGGTCCCTCAGGTGTGAGAGGGGGACCCCGCTGCTCCTCCTCCCGTTTTCTGCCTGGCCTGCTCACCAGCAGTACTCTGGGGAGCTCTTCCACTGGCAATGATTTGCAGCCTTTGAAAGGCTGCAGCGACTTTTTAAAACAGGCCACCGGGTCACCATTGGACCGGTGGTCATTGCAGTCCTGCTGCAACCTGCCCACTCTCGCTGTCCTCAGGAGCCGCAATTCACACTGGGCTGGCCTTAATTGGCCTGCCTGCGTAAAATGGGGGCGGGGACCCGAGCGCACCCGCCAGCGCCCGCTCCTGCTCCGTCTGCCTGACAGGCAGAAAATTCTACCCCAGGAGAAGGTGTTCGACAGGGTGGATCACGAATACCTGAGTATTCAGGTTCGGGATGCATTTCGTTGCCTGGATCCGACTTCTGTACACAGCCGCAGAATATCTAATGAAGGTCAACGGGTCCCTGACAGCACCCATTCGCTTTGGGAGGGGAGTGCGTCAGGGCTGCCCCCTGTCTGGTCAATTGTATTCTATCTTTGTGGAGCCTTTCCTGCACCCCTTTGCGGAGAAGGTTGTCAGGATTGATTCTGTGTGGGCCGGGCATTGGAGTGGTCCTCTCGGCTTACGCTGATGACGTACTCCTCATGTTCACGGATCCGACTGATCTGAGGAGGATGCATGAGTGCCGCATCCTCTGCCAGGATCAACTAGGGTAAATGTTTTGGACTACTGGTCAGCCCGTGGTAGATGGATCCCCTACCTGAGGAGCTCAGGCTTTTCACCTGGAGCAGGACTGGCCTCCTCTACCTGGGGGTCCATCTCTGCCCTGTTGCAGAATCCTGGCCGGTGAAATGGCAGGAACTGGAGACGAAAGTCACCTCTCGTCTGCGGCGTTGGACAGGACTGCTCCGACTGCTGTCTTACAGGGGTTGAATTCTGGTCATAAACCAGCTGATTTCCGCCATGTTGTGGTACCGGCTGGTCACTTTGCCCCTCCCCTGGACTTTGTCACGAAAATCCAGAGAACGTTCGTCGACTTCTTCTTGGACAGAAGGCTGCACTGGGTCGCTGCTGAGGTTCTGAGTCTCCCGCTTAGGGAGAGCGGTCAGGCCCTGGTGTGCTTACGCAGCCAGTTGGCAACTTTCCACCTTCAGGCCCTGCAGCAAGAGTTTTATGTTGAGCCCCTCTGAGATGCTGTGCCCTGGCAACTTATTTCTTACACCAGGTGCACGGCCTGAATTATGATGTGTAGTTCCTGTCTGTAGACCTCAGGGGCCTTCATGGCTCCTTGCAGGCATTGCCCATCTTTTACCAGGACCTGATCAAAGTCTGGAACGTGGTCGCCTCGCGATGCAGCTCTCCCCCATCAGGAGTAGCGGCTATCGTCAGAGAGCTGCTGCTCAGGAATCCGCTCCTCTGTCCATTTCAATGGCTGGTGGAGAGGAGGGCTGTAGCTGCCGGGGTGACTAGGATTAGGGACATACTGGATGGCGGAGGAGTGGGCTGGATGCTTCCACAGGAGTTGGCAGGTGGCGGGTCGTGCATCCGTAGACATCCAGCTCGCAGCCAATGCCATTCAAGACCTCAGGACGGTCGTGCTTGGCCCCGACATATAGTGGGCCTTGAGGTGGCGCAGGAGCACGGTGGTCTTCTGTCCGAGTGTACCCCTGTTTGGACGGAATTCCACATTGGGCCCAAGCCCTGAACCCTCCCTCAGGAGCAGGTGCCCCGCAACCTGAGTTGCCTCATGGAAATGCCCTCTGTGTCCTTTAGCACGGCGCGGAGGGGTTTCCTGTATGGGCTGCTGCTACGCACCTTTCACTTCCTTGCCCTCGCCTGCTGCCCGGACACACCCTGGCATGTCTTGTTGCCATCCAGCTGCGAGGTCCCAATTGGGGGGCCCTCTACAGAGTGTCCTCCCCTTTTCCATCGGAGACCTGGGGTGGAGGGTATTGCACGCAGCAATCCCATACAACTGGAGGATGTATTGGTTCATGGACTCCCGAGATACCTGCATCTTTTGCGGCCTTGTGGAGTCCGTGGACCATGTCTATGTACGTTGTTGTAGGCTGCACTCCCTTTTTAGCTTTTTGAAAAACTTTTTATTGCTGTTTTGTTTGCACTTCAGTCCCACGCTCCTGATCTATGGGCACCCGGTGCAGAGGGGGGCCAGGATGGAGGAGGACCTCCTCATGAGCCTGCTCCTGGGCCTGTCCAAATCGGCCATTAACAGGTCCAGGCAGTGGGCGAGCATGTGGGTCACCCGACCCGACTGTCTGCCCCTCTTCCGCGGCTACGTTCGCGGCCAGGTGTCCCTGGAGAGGGAGCACGCGGTGTCTGCCAGCACCATCAAGGCCTTCCGTGTGCGGTGAGCACCGCAGGGTCTGGGGTGTTTTATAGACCCTTTTGATCGCATTTTGGTTGATGTTTGTAAATTTCCTTTGAATTTTGTCTTTGTTTTTGCAGTTTCCCTTTAAGGGGCTGCTTTTACTCTGTCCCTTATTTTGTTAATTTAGTTTAATTAGTTTCACTCAGAAGAGTTACGTCTTCCTCGGACATCCACTGTAAACGTGGAGGTAACCTGTTGACTGCTATGCTGCTATGTCCTGTCTCTGATGACCTTGACATCATCACAGACAGGGCATCCTCTGGAGGGCTGAGACTTGGAGGGCCCAAGCCTGCTTTTGAGGTCCTGCTCTGTGGCAGTTGCACCCTCATTGGCCTATGAAACTGGAGCTGCTGAGGTCACAGGAAGAGGGGATTCGGATGGGCTGGAGACTCCCAGAGTCACCTGGGTGGATGGCCCCGGAGTGTGCACCTGCTGATCCTTCTCCCTGTGGGTGCCTGAGGGCCCCTGGCTGACTCTGTGAGCGGAAGGGGTAGCTGGAGTGAGATCAAGCTGCCTAGCACCCCTCTCACATACACACTGTTGGAGGCCAACTATGGCACCAGCGATGGAGTTAAGCCCACACAGCAGTGCAGGAATGAGGTCCTGGACCAAGGTCTCTATGGTGGCCACCATCCTACCAGTGTTGACCTCGGTGCTTTGGCATGCCAGCACTATCACCTCAGCCTGAAGACGGACAGACTCCTCCATCGTGCCTTGCAATCTGAGGAATGCAGCGGACATCCCTTCCTGATGTTCCCAAGCTTGCCTTTGCAGCTCCAGCATCTGTGACATGACCAAGTCCAGATACTCATCATCTGACTTGGACTCAACAACATTCTGGTCTCCAGCAATTCCCTTCAGTGCCAGAAACCTTGGAAGTCCCTGCTGCTGCCTGCTGTGGATCAGAAAGTGTGATGTGGTCACCAGATGGTGATCCTGAGGCTACCCTAAAGCTAGGTCCCACTGAGCTGTGTGTCTCTGCACTGAGGGAGGGTGTGGGTGAGCACTGTGACAGGACTTCAGGGAGGGTGCCTTCAGATTCCTCTGCTTCGGGGCTTGATTGGAGCCCCTGGGTTGTGAACTCCATCCACTGTTTACTAGAAACAGGGGAGGCAGTGGCATAGTGGTATTATCACTGGACTAATATTCCAGAGACCGAGGGTAATTCTTTGGGGGCCCAGGTTCGACTCCCACCATGGCAGATGGTGGAATTTGAATTCAATACAAATTAAAATCCTGATGATGACCATGAAACTATTGTCGATTGTTGTAAAAACCCATCTGGTTCACTAATTTCCTTTAGGGAAGGAAATCTGTTGTCCTTACCTGGTCTGCCTCCATAAGACTCCAGACCTACAGCAATATGACTGACTCTTAAGTGCCCTCTGAACAATTAGGGATGGGCAATAAATGCTGGCCTAGCCAGGAACACCCACATCCTATGAATGAATGAAAAAAAGATGTGCCTGTGGAAGCAATGGGAGATAATTAGTGCATGGCAGGGCCTGTGAAACAGGACACATCACTCACAGCATGGTCACCTGATGGATGTTACACTGCTGGATCCTCACTTGCTTGTGCACTGCCAATCTCACCATCAGCACAGGAATGGTCCAGATCATTGCCGGCCAGCTGGATGGCTGTTTTCAAAGTCCGTGAGGACCTTGATTTCGGGTATTCCTCCGTCGGTCTGCGACGTCTTCCTGTTGTTGTGTGCCAGCTTGTCCTGCATGATTAGGGATGGAGGCGAGAGTGTAAGCAGAATGCCCGCCAGGCCAGTTGACAAATATGCCTGGCCTGTGTGGGTGGTGAGTGGTCCCATGGACAGAGTAAGGACAATGAAGGTGTGTGTGAGAGAGTGAATAGTGATATCCCTTGAACCAGCAGTTAGTGAGATCCCTGTGTACGTGATGGGTTCGTGAGTGTGTGAGTTGAGGGTGATGAGAAGAGTGACTTATCCTGGCAGAATGGAAGAGATCATTAATCCTCTTTCAGGACAGATCTGGTGTCTGTCCTCTTTTGCGGGGCGTTGGCACTGACCACCACTGCCACCACCTCCCAAGCCAGGTTAGTGATGTTGCTGCCCATCCTGAGGCCAGAGCGGGGGTAGAGGACATCACGGCAAGCTTCCACTGCATCCAAAAGGTGTTAGAGGGATGTGTGACTAAACCTGGGGGTTGCAGTCTTTTTGCCTTTCAAGGCCATCCTGTCTTCCATGCAGCAGTCCTGAGCTGGAAGCACTGAGAGGTGTGCAGCTACATTTTAAATATGGCACCAGGCATGATGAAGCAGCGAGGTGATGGTGTGGCGGGTGAATGAGAGTCAGCCCACTATCAAAAAGGCATGTTTCTTGGTAATGTCTAATCAATGTGGTGGGTTTGGGGTGAAACAGCATGAGAAGCCACCATTGCAGCCGGTGGGTAAAACATGATTTTCCCTGCCCACTAAGGCACTTAGTACAAATCTGGGACAATTCTGCCCAGTGTTTCTGGCAGTTGCAGACCAGTTGCATACTGAGAGAGTGGAACCCTTTCCTGTTGATGTATTGTTGTGGCTACTGCCAGGGAGCTCTTAAAGCCTCGAGTCTTAAAGCAGTCAATGGCACCCTGCACCTGTGGGAATCTGGAAATAATAGCAAAGCCCAGTAATCTGGCAACCTGCTTGGCTTTATCTCAAGAAAACTTTACGTAATTGTGTGCCTTGGTAAATAGGGTGCCTGTCACCTCCTGTATGCTGTGAGAATAGATGTTATTTTTAAAAATATTTTGGGGAATATTGTGTTATTCTGCAAAAAAGGCTGAGTGTCTGTGTGTGTGTGTGTGTGTGTGTGAGTGATTTAATTAAACTGGGAAGAGTTTGATAGAAGTCACGTTGTCTGGGGGTTTGGAAACATAAAAAGGATAGAGGTGTTGAGGTACAAGTAAATAGGCTAGGTCTAGCATTTGCATTTTTAGATAAGTTGAGAGTTTGCTTGAATATCAAAGGGAAGTCAGAGGTGACAAGAAAATGTTTGCATCTATAGATGCTATAGGAAAGATCCTATATTTGGAAGGATTTGGGTTTCAAAGGGGTATGTGAGAACAACAGAAAAAGATGAAAGGGAAAAAAGGAGTATTAGAGTTACTGTGGATAGCTTTGGAGCTGGATAGCCGGAGAGAGAGCTAGAGGTGACTGGAGCTGTTTGAGCTGTTGAGATAGATAGAACACTGGGCTGGAGGAGGGTGCAGCTTGAATCACCCATCCAGTCAAACCAGAAAAGTCTTGGGCTGCAACAAGCAGTTTTATTCTAAAATGAATTTCACTGCAGAGCGGAAAAGGGTAACGGTTATGTGGCACACCTTTATTGAAATGACAGCAGTTTGCCCTGTGTAATATTACTGGATTTCATATTTAACCATCTATAAGGGAGTGTTGCCTAGAAGGTGTTGATTTTTGGGTTTGACCAAGTAGAGAGCTTTTGGGGGAATGTTCTATAAGACTAACCTTAATTGTATAACTGAAATCTTGTGTGCTTAAGTTTTCTTTTATTTTTACTTTTATTTTTTAAATCCCAAAAGTGTTACTGGACCTCTAACTGCTGACATTGGTACATAGTCTTCTTGGTTTCAGAATACAAAAAAAGGGTATGTCCCATAAGCCCCTTGTTCATCAGGGTGCGCCTCTTCCCTTTGCCTAGCATGGTGCCAACAACATCTAGCATGGTGACCTCCTCACTGCAATGACAGTGCTTTGGACAGGCACTTGGATGTGCCAGCTGCTGGAAGCCTGAGACAGGGCAGTCTGAGGTTCCATCCTTTGGCTTACACCGCAACCCAAATGACCAGAGAGGGAATGAGAGTATTTTAGGCGGGGGTGGGGGGGGGGGGGGTTCCCATCTCTAAACCTGCCAGCTGTGAGATTTAGAGGTGTTATGACCAATTGGGATCTGCAGTCTGTATTCTGTACTGTTGCCCCCTTGTCTATTGGTACCTTCTTAAAATCAGGATTTGCCAAGAGTGGAACAACGCGCTTTGGAAAAGAGATTGTCTAATGGCCCGAATATAAATTACCCTCACATGAGTGCGCTATAACAGTTAAGGTTCCAGATTCCCTCAATGGGATTTGGAATGCTCCTAAATCATTTCAGCTGTCTTCCTCTTCATTTGGAAATTTGGAATTTAGGAGGGTGTCCCTTCAGCCAGCCCACAAGTGCAGTGGTTGACTCCTCCCACAAGCTCTGAGATCCGTCCCCTGCAAATTCTTTTCATACTTTCTCTTTTAACCGTGCTATAGATTCAGGTTGGAAAATGGTGGTGCTGAGGTTCTACTTCCAGACCCTCCCCCCATGACTCTCGAATTCCCTTCCATCCTCCTGGAGGAGCATCAAGTTCAGGATTCCCTCCCTCCAATCACTCTCCTTCCTCCCCCTCTAATCCTTGATCCCATAGTCAGTGTGGATATCCCTGTCCTACCTCCAAATCCTTTGATGTTGATGTTCCGATGCCCCCATGTTGAATTGACCCCTCCCCTTCTTGAGGCCTACTGCCCTGTCACATCCAGAGACCTCCCCCACTCCTCTACCGTGAGACCATCGAGTGCCTGCCCTTACCGTATCTCTTTCCCATCTTTAGGCTGCAGATGCCTTCCTTGGCTGTGACTGTGCCAGCTGCGGCCCAGTATAAAGCCAGAAACTCCCAGGACCAATGTGTGTGACGGGGTCACCATGACCTGCACACACCATGCTAGGCATGACTGACACAGGATTGACAGGGCTTCTCCCTTCCTGGACTGGGGCAAGGACAATGTAGGATCCTGTACCCTGGTATGTTGGGACTTAAGGATCCAGGTTGCATGCTTGTTTCGAGATGACTGAATTGGTACCTTAGATAAAGAAGATCAGCAGATCATTCTTAGACAAAACACATTCTGTTTATTTACAAAAGGAACTCAGCAATTATATTTATGTGCTTACAACTCAAAACTCTATCTTTACTCTTCAGACTCTAACTAAAGATTACTGACTAGAGGTAGCCTGTGCTATTCTGCCATTGGATACCAAGATCACGTGATCTTCCATTACAACATTCGTCTTCAAGGTATATTACACATCAGATTGCTACAGACAGTCTTGCCAAGCTCAGCCCTCTAAATTGTGTACTTCTCCACAGAACTGTCTTTCCATTCTGGCTCCGAGTAAATTTTCTCCCAACCCCCAAGTTATGTGTCTGTGTATACCCTTCCCCAGTCTTCCCCACCCCCAGTCAAGCCTTTGCCCCCAGCCCCTCCCCTTGCCGCTGTCTTGTGTGACACCCCAATCCCTTTGTCTTCCAGCACCTTCCACACTCCCTCCATTCTCCAAATCAATCTGCTACATTTTGTGCCATACAAATGCCAGCAGTTACAAGAAGTGACGAAAGTTTCTACACTACAGAAATTGTGGAAAACCATCATTGAAGGATGGCCTGATTCAACTCAACATGTCCACGAACCCGTGAGATCATTTTGGCCTTGCTGGGGCAAGCTAGGTATTTCCGGGGAGTCATTTTTAAAGGCAGGCAGCTCATCATAGCGGAATCTTTGCGACTTGATCTTCGTCAACAACTTCATCACTCACACATCGACATAGCTTGGACGAGAAAACTCACATGACAGACAGCCTATTGGCCAGGTATAAACAATTATATTAAAGTTGTTGCCAAGTGTGAGGTGCGTCAAGAGCATGAAGAACCACTGATTCCGCATTGCGTCAAGAATATAAGAACTCAATTACAACCAGGAACCGACATCCAAGAATGACAATCCCACAGATCACTATGAACAATTAAAGAATCCTCCAGACAAGGTTACCATTTCAAGCTCAGGGCATACCAGCAGATTATCTTTAGGCTTTAGAGACTCATTGATTTGTCACTTCTGTGCATTTATGTAATGGTAACTAAACATGAACCTGTAAATAGTTATACTTCATTTGAAGGGAGGAAAGTGTCTTTAAAAAGAAAGCAGGATGTTGTAAGATGCTATTAAGGGCTATCAGCATGACATCACTAGAAGGGAAATGTGTCATGTGATCCAGTCTCGGTTTCATGTTTGCTTTGAGCAGAGCACACACATGGCTCTGATGACTCCAAGCTTTATATCTATATATAACTGTTCTCCTGTCTAAATAAATAACCTCACAATGTGTTTACCGAATCCCTTATGAGTGATTGGTGCCTTGTGTCTTGTACAGTAAATAAGCCCAAAGTATTATGCTGGGCACAGCCTTCTGTGGGAAACCTTCCTCCATCTCCCTTCCCCCTTCTCCCCTTCCTTATCCTCCACCCCCTTGTCCACCTCCACCCCTCTCCCTCCTCCCCTTACTCCCTCTCCCTCTCCTTGACCTCTTCCCCCTCTGTTCCTTCTCCTTTCATCTCTCCCTATACGTTCTCTCCTTGTTCCCTCTTCTCTCCCTCCCTCCCTTCCCCAACCTCTCCCCATATCCCCTTCCCCATCCTCTCCCTCTTCCCTCCCTTTTCCCTGTCCTTTCCCCTTCCTCTACTTCCCTCCTCACCCTCTCCCCTCCATCTCCTCCCCTCCTCACCCTCTCCCCTGCCCTCCCCTCCTTCTCTCTATTTGCAGAGTTTCTGCTCTTTGCAGCCTCTCCTCCATTTGTGTGTATTACAGACCTGGAGGTACTGCAACCACAATCCCTATACCTCTTTCAGACTTGGTAACCAAATCCCAGATTGGATGTACTAACAGGCCTCCAAAATAAGCCACAACACTTCCACAAAATGTACTGCAGCAGAAGTAAGTCAAAACCACCTCACCTGCAAATTGAATAGCTGGTCCTTTGAATAGCACTAGTGGTGAGATCCCTCATGCAGCTGAGCACATGGACAGTAGGAAGTGACTAACACAAGAGTTCCAGTGGACCTGTACACTCCTGCATTTAGAAATCTCTCACAAATCATAATTGGATCTCTCCTAATGGTTCCAGTAAATACACTTCACACTCAAGTTAATGCCATTCCCAGTATAAGGGGCCACATGGGCTCTGCTGCAAGTAACTGGAAACACAGACAGCATTGTTTTATAGCTTCAGGCCTTCCGTAACTCTAGGACCAATGGCATTGTGGAGTAGGGTTGCAGAGTGAAGCTATTCCAGGAGATGTTTTTTCTGCGAACATGATGACACCATCGATTGACCTTTGACCTGTCATTTCTAAACACATGCACAACAAATCCATCATTTTTTATTTTAGTGTGGGTGTCGCTCCCACCACCATTGGTGCCAGCTGTGCCAGAATGCTCCTCACCAGGGTCATTCATCATTTTGGGTTTTCTTTTTGAGCTTTGTTAATAGCCATTAAAACTATTAGGTTAGCTCTCTTCTAGCTATAATGTAAGCAACAACCAACGGCACTCCTACCAAATTACCTCGGCTCAAATGACTTTCTCAGACTACTTGGCTTGAGACAAATCTCTTGGTCAAAAGTTTCTAAGTTTGACTTTTAGGGCTTTTTAATCAATATTTCGAGCCCAGCAGCAAATCAAGAGCTGGAACCTGCCTTTGAGTGAGTCTTGGCCTCACTTGGGACTTTCTTTTCAGTCGGGGCTTGGGGAGTTACTTCCAGCTGGTCTAGCCTGGTGGGACTGTGGGCATGAATTTTCTAGAAAATTGCAGGTAATGGGCTGGCAGTTTCCAGGATTTAAAAGAGTTCTGTTGCCCTATCACTCACTCCTTTAGCCCTGGCTAGACTGGCTCCTTCATTCATTCTGTAACGCTCTCTCTGAGTCTCAGGTCAATCGAGGCTCAGCGCCAGCCACAGTGGGATAAAAACAGGTACTTGCAAGCACAGTGTGCATGCGTAGCTATGACATAAACTTTCTATGTTATCATGCTGGTTCTGCCTGTGCAGAGTGCTGCCAATGCCTGCCAATTGAGACCAGATCAGCCATGATCTGATTGAATGATGGAGCAGGCTCAAAGGGCTGAATGGTAAATCATATGTTCCTACGTGAGATGCCATTCAGTTAAACGGACTCTGTGATTGCTAGGAGTTAATCAATGGGGAATCCTATCATTTTAAAATCTCCAAGAGTGCTTTTAATAGCTGTTGGGAGAATGAGAGCAATTATAGTAGTCTGGCCAGCATATATTAATAGATGCAGGGGTCCCACAAGAGTCCCACACATTCCCAGGATGTTTAATATGGCAGAGGGGCTCTCCAGGCCTTTAGTGAACAGGGCAGACTGTACATTAGCTCAGTCACTATAAACACACACACACACCTGACACAGGTTAACTGGTCAGTGATTGTGAGCTCACTCATGCTCTCTGACTTCCAGCCTCTCAATTCAATGCTGCTCTTTGCTGCAGTTTTGTGATTCAGGTTAAACTCACAGGTTAATGGTACCACACACTGAATCTGTTTGAGTGATGTTCAGGTTCCAGGCTCTTCCCTTTTGTTTAGTTACCCACACTCCAAGTTCTGCTCTTTGGAGGAAGTCTCGGGTTCACTGTGGCTTTGTTGGAAGTTCTATTCTCTGAAATCAGAATTATTAAAAACATTTAGTTCCTCTCTCTTTCAATCACCTTTACCCAGAAATGTATAGTCATGTCCTGGACATTTGCTGCTTCCATGCACTAAGCAATTTAACCCCTTGTATACTGCATTACATTTTACTGCGATTCCTTGCTGGTTGTCTCCTTCGACATTCCTACTTTGGGAAATCAGTAACTGGCTCACATTTGGTAGAATCTGCCTATTAGTTCAGACTGAAATCACAAGCACTTGACCCCTCATGGACTGTTTCTCATCAGTGCATTGTTGTATCATCCTTCATTTCTTTAGCCCAGGGGCCAGTGTTTGCTATGCAATTGGAGAAAATATATGCCTCTGATTGTTGGCTTTCATTGTTTTCAAATCCCTATTTGGCCTTGCCCCTCCCTATCTCTGTAATCTCCTCCAGCACCACAATCCTCTGGGATATCTGTGCTCCTCTAATTCTGGCATTGTGAGCATTCCCGATTTTAATCACTCCACCACTTGTGACCATGTGTTCCACTCCCAAGGCCTTAAACTCTGGAATTCCCTTCTTGTATCTCTCTGCCTCTTGACCTCACTTTAAGATATTCCTTAAAAGCTACCTCTTTAAGAAAGCTTTGGTCATCTCTCCTAATATCTCCTCAACTTTGGTGTCAAATTGCACTTAATAATACTCCTGTAAAGTGCCTTGGGATGTTTTATTCCATTAGAGTGGGACCTCACCTGCATCTAGTGAGGATCGGAAAATGATCCTCAGAGCATCTGTTTTTCCTTCCCTGGTTGTTCCTCATAGTCATTGGCTGTCCTTTGACAAGGTTGGCTCCAACTATTGGCTTGGAGGATACTTGGTGACCATACCCCTTGGCTCTGACCTTTCTGAAGGGAGGGTAGGGCTCTGGATCCTTCTGTCTCTCCAACCCTGGGATATTGAGGCTAATTTAGTAACACGGTGAAAGATACCTCCTGATGACCGAAGCTGATTTGGAGTGGGAGCTGTAGTGGTCCTACTGAGTGTTGGAGCTGCTGGGACTGCAAGAGCTGCCACCAATCTATTGGCCAGCAGCTTTCAAGGGTGGGACTTCCTTACACTGAGGGGCGGAAGTCCCACTCTCGGCTTGCTTAGGCTGCCGGCAGCCTTTTTTCCAACCAACTTTACTAATGCACAGGAGAAAAGCAAAAGCCCCCTACCCAACGCCTTAAAACTTGGCCCATAATCTTGAGCTGCAGTTAAAATGCCATAGGTTCAAAAAGATCACATAGTTGAATGTGTGTCTGAAGGAGTAGTGTAGGAGACAGGAATTTCAACTCATGGGGAAAGAAAGAGCTGTTTCACTGTGGCAGACTCTACTTAAATTGGACTAGGGCTCGTCCTCTGATGAATCATATAATTAGGGCTAGAAAAAGAGGTTTCAACTAAAAAAGGTTGGAGTAGGAAGAGAGAGAAGGGGCCCAATGGGAAGAAAACAGTTAAAACTGGAAAATAAGATTACTGGTCTGAACTGGCTTTCCATTTTGAGGTACACAAGACCAGTTCAGACCAGTACTCTTATTTCCCAGTTTTTACTGTTTTTTCCACTGTGGGGGCAGGGTTCAAATTCAGGCACTTCTCCCAAACTCACAATCTCTTCAGATTTACAAGCTGCATATAGTGTAATAAGCACCTCATGGTTTCCGCCCACTGCCATTCCCCTCACACCCTACCCTTATAGATTTCTCCTGTCAGATAGCCAAGAACTGCAAACTGGCCAGACAGTGGAGGAAGAGGAAGAGGTGGAAGTGCAGGAAGGCAGTGATGAAGAATAAACATCATCACTCGATAGCACACTTGCAATCAAATATCAGTTCAGCTATTGGCACTGCTTGGAGGGTTAGCTTAGGATCTATATATGGTGAGACATTGAGCAGGAGTAGCCTGCAGCCAGACAGGGGAAAGGACAGGGAAGGTGCCAGCTCACCAGAGGGTGAGGTCGCACATGATTTGTGCTGAAGAGGACTCAGATGAGGACTTTGATGGAGCAATGTACAGAATGTGGATGGGATGTACACAGGAAAAGATGGTGCATTGGCAGGCCTGTTGGAAAGCTTGCTGTTAAGGAGCATGGGGGAATCTGGCATCAACATTGCACAGGGCTTTGTGCAGAGCTCAGTGCCCATCCGCACGAATTTGGAAATGGTGGCCTATCACGTGCAGACCTGACTATGATGCAGTATCTGATGGCCAATGTCTCAGCTTCTATTGCAGAAGCCACCAAGTCTTTGGGTGCTGCAGTGGGAAGCTCAGACTGAAGTCACGCAAGTTCAGCTTGTTGCCACAAGCTGCTGCAATCATGGCCGTGGATACCGCTACTGAAGAATGTTTGCAGTGTCTCACAGCAGTCTCGCAACCTGTCCTCTGACACATTACCAGGATTGCTTAAGTGTTGCGCAGGGATGTGGCAGTAGCTCCATGGTGCACAAACCTGTTGTCCTCTCCCTCAGGTTAACAGCATCTGGCTTCCCACCACTGCCCCTCCAGCAGTGTTCTTGCTGTCTGTCAGTCAGTCCAGAATGCTATGCTGCAATCTGAAGTTAGGCCTTCAAGGCCCAGAGCTGCTCAAAGTCATCCTTCCTCCAGCCATGCTGCAGCCAATGGCATAGTATTATGTACGAGCATTGAGATAGGCAAAGGTACATGGAAGACAGGCACCAAGAGAATGTGCAATGGCGATTGGTTGACATTTGTATCCAATACATGATGCTTTGATTTATAAATCGGGTTGAAATAATAATTTTATGCTGAATATGTTGAATTGTGACCAAGTGGATGCTGTGATTGTCAGTGATGGCAGAAGGTGTGGGGACTGTTGAATGGGGAACTGGGGTTACAGTTACTGGTATTGCAGTAAGATGGGCCAATCACAGACAGTCCACTGGAAAGGGCCTGTGTTGGTTGCCTCCTCTCCTTTCTCCTCATCATCTCATCAGCTGTTCTCCATATATCTGGTACAAAGGGCTGATTCCTCATTGTGGTGAGGTAAGGTAGCTTGCTGCAGAACATCATGAATCTTGACACCTGCTCTACCAAGTACTGTAGGGCTCCTCAAGACTGCAGGATTGTAGGCTCAAGTTTCTGAGAACTCTGGAAACCTGACATTAGCACCATTTCCAGGTCCCGCTTCCACTCAAGGTCCATGCATGATGTCTGGCTGAATATTATGGGAGACAAACAATTAGTTGTTCACCTCCGCAATCGCCATCCAATAAAGGATGACAAACGTTCAGGAGGTGGGAGCTAGATGTGCCTGGCCCCATTTAAAGGACAGACGTCAGCTATCGATGTGACTGCATGCACATTGTATCATTATAGAGTGTACAATAGTGGAGAGGAGCAACAGTGCCACAGTTTACTGATGCCTCCCTGGAAATTCTGAAAGAGTTGGTAAGGGCCCACAGGAAGGCAGGTGGAGGCCTGGTAGCCAGACAAAATAGGCATGACAGGCAATCAATTGAGAGCTCAGCAGCTGCAGCATAGTGAGCAGGGCATGAGTCCAGTGCAGGAAGAGCTTCAATGACTTTCTGAGTCTGGCAAGGTGACTAAGATGGCAGACATGAAGTAATTGTATGATCTGGACACCCAGCCCACTCCTCACCCGAGAGCTCACAGCACTTTTGCTTTAGGAGGGTATAGAGTTAAACCCACGGACAGTAAATTGCCAGATCAGCTCATTTGAATGTGTCTCAGTCTCATGATGTTATGATGAGAAATATCATAGTGTTACAGGTGGGAGGGGGTTAAATTATCAGCACTAATTTTTCCTCTCACCATCACTACCCATCCGTAAACAGAAAAGTGTTTTGATTTGCTTCCTACTTTATAAGCAGTGGTGTATTTCCCAGCCCCTTGGTTTTGGTGTGATCCAATTTCTATTAAAAACCCCTCAGCAAACTCGAGATAGGATGAACTCAAAGGGTTAGTTTATTTGCACACACTCTAAGGCGGGGGGAAACAGGGACAGTCACCATCTTTCCCCCTTTGCATTCATATTCTAAAAGCGGAATAGAAAAGAAAGAGACCACAGAGAAAAGAAATGGTGTTTCATGTGGGTTCCAGAGTCCAGCATCAAATCCAATGAGGTATTCCTGGAGGTCGGCAGGTTGAAAAACAATGCTGTATAATCCACTTTTTCAGTACTGTTAACTTCACATGATGAGATAGGCAGAGAATCGGTCTTGTAGGCAATGGTACAGATTGGGAACAGTGTAGATGGGGACAGGCATTCAATTTGGGATGAGCCCCTTTTCTGTGCTGCAGCTAGTTAGATGGTAAAATGGCAGACTAAGTTTACAGTACAGCAAGGCAATATAACTGGTTCCACTGGCTAGAGGTCCATGTCACATGACTCCCACCTCTCCACATTGTCTTTGACAAAGGATGTATATTCCTCATCTGGATCCCTGAGATGGTTAAATGTTCCAACAATTAAGACTTGAAAGGGAGGTTGCAGTGTCCTTTGTCCTAGCAGATGAATAGATTCCGGTTGGCCAGCCTTGCTTATGTAATGCGGATGACCTGGCCTTTGTATAGCTCTCTTTGAATTTGGTCTCTGCAACCCACAGGGGGTCATTAGTGTCTCTTCAGAGATAATGAGGTACATGTTTTTGCAATACTGCCATGATAGCCCCTTTTGTTTGCAGACGGACATAGATTCGGCCATTTTAAAAGGTCATTGTCCAGTTTTTAAAATTCTAGGAATAGCCATGAGGATATATATAAATTTCATAAAAAATACACAGAGGTCTTAGCCCCCTCACAATAGTCTAAACACTCTCGATCTGCACCTTGCAAGAAAAATGGGGGACACTTCGTGTGAGAAGTTGTTCTGGGGGTGGAGTGGCCTACTTAACAGTATTGGTCCTGATGGAGGAGCTGGAGACCTGTGATACTGGCAGAGTAGCCCCAACACAGGCAGTCGCTGAGGGTGTGATGGGAGTCCAGCAGAGAGAGTGAAAGACTCTTGTCCTATCCAGGCAAACACCTTGGAGCAGCTTCCTGATTTGTATGGTTGTACCTAGTAGACCACAGTTGATGGTCAGCTAGACATCTGATGATGCAGCTACTGAGAGATGGGAGGACAAGAAATAGATGTGTTCTCTCTTCCACAGGGCCAATGTCAGAGGAGCAGCAGCAGGCAATGTTGGTGGCTGTGGTGACTGCAGAGGGTGAGATACATTCTGAGGACCCACCATCACTGGAGTCAAGTGCAGATATACATACCCCAGTGAAGACTCAGGAACCGTTAGAACATGACGAGGTGATAGAGTGTTATGATCCCAGCTGATGTTATCCCTGGACAAGACTAACCCCAGAGTGGAACCCAGCTTGATAGATCCTAACTTTTATTTTTGTTTGTTGGATACGTGGAGAGTACTGAACAGAATCACAGGAGTCAGCTGATGAACTTTTAACAAAAGAATAAAACATCTATTCAACAAGAAAAGATTAACTATATTACAATACTCCTTCACCTACAACTCTACCTTCACATATGTATACAGATTTGTAAGGATAACACAAGCTACAAAAGCTATCTTATAGTCTAATGTTCACAGTAAACACATAGTCCACACAAACCTATGGCACCCTGTGGTCAGACACATCACACTCTGAAACCAAGTGACAGATGCCACCTCAAACAGATGCTATGGATCACTCCTCAACTCCCTCCAGACACTTCTCACACCATGAACCAACCAGTCTCATGAATTCCGTCCTTCACACAAGAGATTCCAATCTCCACTCTCCAGGACCTTGCCTGGGAAACTTCTCCCAAACTGACATTTTCTCTCAGGCACCTTCCATAAGAGTTCACCTCCAGGGTTTCGAACTCTCTTTCTGATGTTCCTCTTCCTGGGTCACCACATGCACTCAAGCTGTCTTCCATGCACTCTCTCTCACCAACTCAGCCTTAACAGTACACCACTGCTTCACATGCCCATAGCAAAGAATTAAAGGCCTTCAGTTGTCTCTTTGAAGCTTCTTGCTTCTTGCAAGCTGTTCTCACTTTAAATCTGAAGTGTGGAGCCTTTCTCTCTGCTTCTCACTCTTAACTTCACTTAACAGGACCTTTTCCCAAGTTCCTGTACTTCCTTTAACTAGATGGTCTTCTTTGGACTTTCTCTTCTTCCGCTCCCCTGGATATTTAGGGTTTTTCTTAGCTTGGGACTTGCTATCTGTCACCTTTTTGGCTGATTCTGCTTCAGAGCTGCCTCAAACCAACTGAACTCAAGCTGCTTTCAAAACAAACTACTGGCTTTCTTTTGTGTGTGTATCTCGGTGGGAGGAACCTGCCTATCTGACTCCCCATTGCTAGGCAACAGTGCTTTTCTTCCTACTCTTGTACTTACTTTTACATTATAGGGGTCGTAAATGTCTCATTAGAAATGCAAGCAGCCTTTTAAAATGAAAATAAAACTCCATTTGACCTTTCTTAATACACAGATACAGAAATACAAATTAAACTTAAACCTTAGAGCTAAAACTCATTCCTAACACCCACAAGTACAAGTATAACTTACTTAAACTATCTCCATTTCCTAACATGGAGGCAGTGGCAGCTGTGGACAATCCCCATTAGAGCATACAGGACAGCTCTAGCTGTGCTCACCTAGCTGGAGACACTGAGCCTCGGGGTCAGATACAAGGTGGTTTCTTGTGGAGCAGCAAAGTGAAATGTTTGTCCGTCTGTGAGTTTCCTGAGACAATGCAATCCCTTGGGCAAAAAATGGAGGCGACCATTCATGCCATGAGCACCACCACGTCTCAGGTATATGAGCGCATGGAAAATGTGGCTACCCTCAGGGAGAATCATATGTAATAGTCTGCCAAGTGGATGCAGGAGCAGTGAACTGGCATAGATTGAATATATGACACATCCTGCAACATTGACTGTTCTGTTGCAATGCAAGTGTATAGATGCATGGGTAGGCAGCTGGGTACTCTCCCATTCCTGGTAAGTGAAGGTGGGCCATGATATTGAAGGGGATGATGTAGATGGTGCCACTCCAGAAGGGCCCCATTTCGGATGCTGGCCCCTCAGGCAGAGTCACACATGATGCCGCTAGTCCCGACAGAGGTCACCTATGCACAAGTCCAGCTGGTGCAGCCTTTGATGGTGCCGTCATAGGCACTGTGACCATGAGAATGGGCATCATAGGCACCAGGAGCATCTCAGTTAATAGGACACCATCTCGAGAAGTCTACCTCCACAGCTACTCCAGCCAGAGGAGGAGAACCATATAGAAGCTCTTGTAAGAGAACAGAGAAGTGGTGTTGGTATGACTTTGGGATCGACTGGGGTATGACTCATGATGCTTCTTTCAATTGTATGTATGTTATTGCAATGAAACAGGTAGTTTCTAGACCCTTACATTTGCCATATCATTACTATTGAGACATTGCAACAGCAGTAGAAGGTACAATAGGAGAGTGGCATAAGTAAATGTGGGTCCCTTAGAGGGTGAGAAATTATAATGGGGAATAAGAAAATAGTAGAGATACCAAACGAATACTTTGCATTTGTCTTCACACAAAATGCTTGCCAAAAATGATGGGGAACCAAGGGTCTAATTAGGGTGAATAAAGTCATTAATATTAATAAGGAAAAAATGAGATTAAAACTGGACAAATACTCTAGGCATCTAAAAGTGATAGTAGATGCGTTCATTGCAATCTTACAAATTTTCTGAAATGCTGGAGTGATCCCACTGGAATGGAAGATGGCGAATGTAACATCAAAGAAGGAGGGAGAGAGAAAACAGAGAACTATAGGCCAGTTAGACTGACAACTTCTTGAGTTCTCTACCTGAATGTCGATCCTTTGTGATTATTTTCCAAACCATAGCAAAGTGCTTTGAAATGTGCTGCAGGAAGGATGAGAAGGTGGTCCCTGAGTCTACCTCTATCAAAATAGGAATTAAACCCTGTACTGTTGGTGCTAATCTGAGCCACATGCTAGCTGTCTAGTCAGCTGGGCTAACTGCCACTGCCAGCCTGACACCAATCATCAGAAAAGGACCAAAATCTTTATGAAGGAAGTAGTAACAGGGCACTTAGGAAATCATAATATTTTTAGTCAGAGTCAATATGGTTTTATGAAAGTGTTTGATAAATCTATTTGGCATTCTTGAGGATGTAACTAACAGGAGAGATAAGGAGCCAACAGATGGAGTATATTTGGATTTTCAGAAGGTATTCAATAAGGAACAACACAAAAGGTTGTTATACAAGATTAAGGGTTCATGGAGTTGGGAAAATATATTAACATGGATAGAGGATTGGTTGAAGGTTAGAAAAACTGGGGCCTCAGCTATTTACAAACAATACTAATGACTGGATGGAGAGGCAGGTAGTACTGTATCTAAGTTTACTGCGGATGCAAAGCCAGGTGGGAATGTCAAACGCAAACAAACTTGGGCCTCTGCTGGGTATAATTCTGCCTCCAGCCATTGGCAGCTCCAGTGCTGGGTGTCACTTGCACATCAGGCTTGGCAAGAAGCATTTTAACTAGCTGCCCTGGCAGGCTGGGTCAGAATGGGTCTTTAAATGTGGAAATGACAACTCTCTCAAAGGGAAGATTAATACCCAGGCCATGACTGGAAATTGATCGAAAAATGTTAAACCCGTACAAACAACATATTTTTGCCTGTTTTATGAGGTGTTTGTTTTGGTTTGTGGAACTTTATATTTATTAAAGAATACAGAATCTATAACAGAAAATGCTCATCATTTTCTATGCATTTAACTCGGGCAGTAATAGAGACTATGGGTGGAATCTTCCGGTCCCTCCAGCAGCGGGAAGCTTAGCAGGGGGAGGAACTTAATTTGGTGTGTGGCCACAAATCAGTTTCCTGACAGCAGGATGAACTTTAGCAATTAGCTTCTCGGGACTTTAAAGGCAGGTTAAAGGCTGGTTGAGCTTCCCGACAAATAATGTCGGGAAGCCTTTTTGCATGCATTAGCATGTCTGCATGCACTGGGTTCAAGAAAGCAGTTCATCATCATCTTCTCAAGGACAATTAGGGATGGGCAATAAATGCTGGCCTAGGCAGTGACACCCACATCCCATGAATGAATAAAAAGAAATGACATGCATGCTCACTGAAAGACCCCTTGTCAAAATTAAGCTCCTCCTCCATATTAAGTTCCCAGCTAGTGAGAAATTAGAATATTCACATCTACGACTGTATATAAATGGCATTCAACCGGCGAGCTTCACTTCTTCCTGGACTTTGAAGTGAGTGGATGCTGCTTTGACCTACTTGGGGACTGCTCACCAGTCTCAGCCTCTTGACTCAGATCGGATGCCAGCAGGCCAAGCTGCACGAAAGCTGGACTTGGGAGGCAGGCTGAGAGGGGGACGGTGCAAAGGGGGTAGGGTGGAAGAATGGATAGAGGCAGGACATGTGAAACAGGCATGGGAGTGGTGTGTGAGAGAGGTGGAAGGGTGGGGAGAAGGCTGGGCATGGGAGGCAGGGAGCTGCCACTCATTCTGTGTGATTTGCCATCAGCTGCTGTCAGAGGCAGGGATGAAGGGAGGGGGGAAGTGGATGCCTCCAAGGGGCACGGCTGCTGGACAGCAGCAAAACCGAATCCAAACCTCCATCCTCCCGGGTGAATGGTCATGGCTGACAAGGGCTTATGTGGTAAGTCTTTCTATGCTGCCAAGGCAATAGTCTCTCTACAGAGATCTCAAGAGTAGTGGAGACAAGCTGAATAGTGTCTCACACATAGCTGTTATCGCCCTGGTCAAAGAGCAATGTCTCCATGCACAGTCATGTATGAATGGGAGGAACACCCATCTCTGTTCCTCCAGGATGTCCTTTACCTGGAAGGGGTGGGGTAGGGATGCCATGTCTCGTTGGAAGCCAGGCACAGGGCTTTGCATTGGCTTGGTGGCTCTGAGGCGGAGGCAAACGGCAAACCTGAATGGTTTGACTGATTACTGCAATTCGTTCACAGGTCCACTGAAGCCTAGGTGATGTAGGCTCCAGGCAACTCTGACCTACTGGCCCTCATCCAGATGAGGAGGAAGGGGGACCAACATAGGTTTTCCCAGGGCCAGGAGGAGCAATGGCCTGAGCAAGAGGCAGTGGGGCCTCAAGAAGGTCAAGATGCTGACGAACAGGGTCTACTACAATGGTGAGCACAGGTATATCGCAGACGGTGCAGCTACCTACAGATGAGCGAAAGGCTATGCAGGAGGTGTATTAGAACATCCCACAATGCAGTTGCACATATCTGCCAGCTTCCCCGCGATGGTCTGTGGCTGCAAGGACTTAGAGGCAATCCCATGTCTGTGGCAATAAAGATCACCACTGCCTTAAACTTCTTTGCCAGTGGTTCCTTCCAGGGTTCCACTGGGGATCTGTGCAGCATCTCCCAGTCAGCGACACACAAGTATATCTAAGAGATGACAGATGGCCTGTTGAGGAGAATGCATCGATTTGTCCAATTCCGCCTGGATCCCGAAAGCCAGGTTGCAAGAACATTGAGTTTTGGAGCAATCTCAGATTTCCCACAAGTGCAGGGTGCTATTGACTGCACACATGGCCTTGAAAGCTCCTTGGCAACAGCCAGTCACATTCATCAATAGGAAAAGTTCCCACTCTTTGAGCGTGCAGCTGATATGTGATCACAGAAGACAAATCCTGCATGTTTGTGCTTGGTTCCCAGGAAGCTCTCGAGATGCCTACATTCTGACCCACTCCCAGGAGCAACAGGGTTTTTAAGGACCTTGGCAATTGCAGGGCTGTCTCCTTGGGGACAAGGAATACTCCCAGAAGACCTGACTGATGATGCCAGTTCACCGTCTGCAGAGTGTTGTTGAGAAGAGGTACAATGCCGTACATGCCTCCTATGTCAGAGCAGACAATAGGCCTCCTAAAGATGAGGTTCAGATGTTTGGACCGCTTAGGTGGGACCCTCCAATGCTCACCACAGAGTGGGTCCCAGATCATCATTGTCTGCTGCATCCTGCACAATCTCGCAATACAAAGGGGGAAATTGTAGATGGAGATGTCTCCTCTGACGATGAGGACAGTGAAAGGGGTGGACATGACGAGGGCCAGATTATCGTGGAGTCACATGCAGAGGCCATAGCAGGGATACGACGTGACAGACAGGCCGGTGTCAATCTGATAGCTACCAGATTCCAGGCAGAATAAGCTGCCGAGACATTTCCTTTGCTATTCGGTTTTCCATCCTCTGCTTGCTGGAAGGCTGCAGCTACTTTTTGGTTTCAGGCACCTAATGTACCTTGATTTAAGGTAGCCTAATTAAACTGCACTACTTAATGTCTGCCCTGCTGGTGATTTGATCCTTTACATGCGCCAAATTATGCTAATATTCAGAGCCCTGGCACTACATGTGTGCATTAGAATCTGCACAGCACTCTGTTCTCCCACAACCTCGGGAATTTGATTTTACCCATGCCCTCACAAAGTCTGTTTGCATGGCAACTTAAAAGCAATATTAAATCTTACCTCTGCAGGGATGCTCTCATGTCACCCTCACACTGGTCCCAAAGTGGGTCAGACCTGGCAGAGAGCTCTTTCAGGCAGAACCAGATAGATGGGTGCACAGGGAGGAGCAGCATGAAAACACCATTGGCCCCTCAACATCGCTCCTCCATGCAGGTTAATCAGGGAATATTGTGTTCCTGGTTCATGATCACCCATATTCCCTTGACATCTTTATCAAGCTGAAAAGTTTCAAGGTTATTTTGAGTCCACTCACTGAGAGCGCTAAGACTGTGCTATCAATTGCTCAGTAGCAACCACCCCGGACTCTCCAATTGCAGAGGCTTCTACAAGTCTCAGTCTTGGATTAACATTAGTGTGAGACTGTGATCCATCATTGTGGACACCCCATCCAAGGTAAACATCTTTCCTGCATGGACCCTGCAGAGCCCTGTTAGCACTGCTGATGCTTCACATGGATAATCTCATGGTCCTCAGCATGGTCCAGTGAACAGGCCCATTCTACTCTCTCTCACCTCATAGAATAAGACCCCAGTCCTTCAATGATATCCCTTTGTGCAAACCCTTTATGTGAGGTCTACTCCCACCCTTGATAAGGAGATGAGCAGGCCAAACAAATCTCCATGTGACATCTGACAAAGGCTTCAGTCAACTGCATACACACCTCTTGAATCCTACACTCAAATCCCTCTTGTAGTCAAGGCTAACTTTCACTGTTGCCTCACTTGCAGCTGTCACCTGCATATTAGATCAAAATGACAAATCACCAAGGAAGGCCATTAACGATTGGGCATGCCCACCACAGCTTCCTCCAGACACGTAGGGCAGCTTCTGCTTTTCTACTATTAAGAAAACAAGCGTAGAGCTTCACTCTCTCCACCCTGAAACTGCATCTACAGTGTTCCTAACCTCTCACGTAGCAGGTTTAACTCCCCTCGAATGCTTGTGGCATCCACCCACATCTTACATCAGGGCAACAGCAGTAGGAGCTGCAATAGCCTGGTGAACACATTTTCAGAGGTCAGGACATGGTGAGCTGCAAGGAATGGTTGCATGATGCATGCCAGGCTGCACACTCACAAATGATGGTCAGTGTCTAATAATGCACATGTAGGTAATCACATTGAGTAATTACTATGCTGATATGGGGAGAGAAGTGAATCTATAGGAGTTCATTTTCGGACTCTGTTAGGGACCCACATTCTAGACCCTTAAGTGCGCACAACCATTAAAGCAACTAGGAGCAAGAGGGAATCCAGGAAACATCCAAACAATGCAAGTATCAAAATTTTCTACAATGATTGTATAGCTGTGTGCCTTCCTAAAGTTTTTATCTTTCATTGCCTACCACTACATCTAAGTGCAGCCTCAACAACCGCAGCTGGGGTGGAGGCAGCCTGCTGATTGCTATGCTCTATTGACTGTGATGACTTTACTGGGCTTCCGCTCTGGCCTCAGGCCTAGAGGGATCTGGCCTGCTAAAGGTCTCCTGATAAAGTGCAGGTACACTCTCCTCGGCCTGGCCTTCTGGAGGGGATGGGGTCACTGGCAGGTGGGAGTGTCCTGGGATGAAGCCCCTGGGGGGCCTGGCTGGCTCTCCTCCCTCTGGGTGCCCAATGGCACCTCCCTGACTTATTGAGGAGAAGGGCACCTGGAGGAAGGTTGAAGTGCCCCATTCCCCTCTCTCCTAGCCACTGCTGCACTACACCCATGGTGAGGGGGGCGGAGTGCAGATCCGAGTGCATATCTAGCAGCCACTGTGCATTCTACTGGCCCTGGGTCTCCAAGGCAGCTGCCACCCTTTCCATGGAGGCAGCCAAGTGCTCGCATGCTGGAGCCGCAGCAGCAGACAGAGCATGGACAGACTCCTCCAGCCTTCAGTCCAGCCTGCGCATGTCCTTTGGCATCTCTGTCTGATGTTCCCCTGCCTGTCTCTGCATCTCCACATGTCTCTTAGGGCTGACTCCAGAGGCACATCATCTACATGGGGTTGAGCAGGGGCCCGATCTCCAGTGTCAGAGACCTCAGCGGCCACTTCCCCCGCCAGTTGTGGACCCGTGTCAGTGATGTACTCACTGGATTTTGATCCTGAGCTTACTCTAGAATGTGGACCCACTGAGGTGAGAGACATGTGGAGATGCAGAGACAGGCAGAGGAACATTATATTTCAACTCTTTCTTGGACTCGAACTCAAGTTCTGTCAAGGGTCATGAGGACTCGAAACATCAACTGTTTTCTTCTCCGCCGACGCTGCCAGAGCTGCTGAGTTTTTCCAGGTAATTCTGTTTTTGTTTTGGATTTCCAGCATCCGCTGTTTTTTTGTTTTTACCAACTATTCTAATCCCATTTTCCAGCACTAGGCCCATAGCCATGTATGCCATGACATCGCAAGTGCACATCCAAATACTTCTTAAATGTTATGAGGGTTTCTGCCCCTATCACCCCTTCAGGCAATGAGTTCCAGATTCCCACCTCTGGGTGAAAAAATTCTTCCTCACATCCCCTCTAATCCTCCTGCTCCTTACCTTAAATCTATGCCCCCTGGTTATTGATCCTTCCACCAAGGGGAAAAGTTCCTTCCTGTCTACCCTGTTTATGCCCCTCATAATTTTATACACCTCAATCATGTCCCCCCTCAATCTCCACTGCTCCAGGGAAAATAACCCCAGTCTATGCAATCTCTCCTCATAACTAAAACTCTCCAGTCCAGGCAAGATCTTGGTAAATCTCCTCTGCATTGTCTCTAGTGCAATCACATCCTTCCTATAATGCGGATTCCAGAACTTCATGCAATACTCTAGCTGTGGCCTAACCAGTGTTTTATACAGTTCCAGCATAACCTACCTGCTCTTATATACTATGCCTCGGCTAATAAAGGCAAATATCCCATATGTCTTCTTATCCCATATGCCTACCCAAGTAAGTGATTAACAAGCAGGATGCCCTGTAACTGATAGAAGATTGAGAGTGTGAAGTGGCCGGCACACATTCAGTGCCCATGTCCCGTCCGTTGGTGAGTGCTACAATCCAAACTCCTGTCTGACATCCCCATGCACTCACACACTTAGACTGCCTGATGCCATTGTGAGTGTCAATTTACAGTGAGCAGATGGTGCCACTTACCCTGGCAGAGTGCAGCAGATTATTTATCCTCTTCCTGCACTACTGGGCATTTACTTGGTGGGCACCACAAGCGCTAACCTCTGCTATGATCTCTATCCAGGCTGCTGTGATCAGCCGGGGGGGCCTCCTGCTACCATCCTGGGGAACCAGCACCTCCTACCTTTCCTGGTGGGCCTGGAGCAGAATCTCCAAGGAGGCTTTGCTGTACTGTTGGGCCACATATTGTTTGATCTGGGATGTCCTGGTTGATGCAATCTTCAATGGCTGACAGACTAAATCCCCTGGCTTGCATTGAGAGAATGGCTGTCTGGGTGCCCTTTAAGTATGAGGCTCAGACCTTCAACCTCATGACATAATGGTGGGGATGGAGACTTCCTGTCAGCCCTGCTGTGAGATTCAGCGAGCGCCTCGTGGAAGCATAAGTGATGAGCTGAACAGTGCAATATTGCGCATGGTCAGACATCCCATCCCTGCAGCGCAAATCACTCTTACTTTGTTCTGGAGTCTAAGTTCAGTGGTGGACTGTGGAAGATCCTGGCCTATAGATGGGTCAGTGGAGGATCTAGTCTGGCTGAAATATAATGAGGGGCTTCGTTTTGATGTGTGTGTTGGTGCTTGTATGTGTATGTGTGTGTCTTTACATTTATGTGTATGACTGTTCATGTGACTGTCTATGCTTGTGTGCGTGTCTGTATGTGTGTGCATGTGTCTGTCTGGTTGTGCACGTGTGTGTCTGCATGTGTGTGTTTCTGTGCATGTCTTGTATGTGTCTACGCCTGTGTTTATCTGTGTTCTTGTATGGGTGTCCGTATGTGCATATTTGTCTGCATATGTATGCGTCTGTGTATATGTACATATCACTGTGTGTGCATGAGTTGGTGCCTGCACTTCTGTATTTGTGTGTAGGTGCATGTGTACCTGTGAATGCTTGTTGCTCTGTCAGACACTCCTTAGCCTTCCTTTTTCCTATGGCTAACAATGGTTGAATATTCAAACCTTACTGTTGACCATTCTCTCTATCCTTTTTTAAAATTCATTCTCGGGATGTGGGTTTCGCTGGCAGGGCCAGCATTTATTGCTCATCCTTAGTTGCCCTTGAGAAGGTGATGTTGAGCTGCCTTCTTGAACTGCTGCAGTCCATGTGGTGTAGGTACACCCACAATGCTATTGGGGAGGGAGTTCCAGGATTTAGACCTAGCAACAGTGAAAGAACGGCGATATATTTCCAAGTGAGAATGGTGAGTGACTTGGAGGGGAACTTCCAGGTGATGGTGTTCCCATCTACCTGCTGCCCTTGTCCATCTAGATGGTAATAGTCGTGGGTTTGGAAGGTGCTGTCTAAGAGGCCTTGGTGAGTTCCTGCAGTGCATCTTATAAATGGTACGCACTGCTACCACTGTGCATTGCTGGTGGAGTGGGTCAATATTTTTGGGTGTGATACCAATTAAATGGGTTGCTTTGTCCTGGATGGTGTCCAGCTTCTTGAGTGTTGTGGGAGCTACACTCATCCAGGCAAGTGGAAAGTATTCCATCACACTCCTGACTTGTGCATTGTAGATGGTGGACAGGCTTTGTGGAGTCAGGTGAGTTACCCATCGCAGGACTCCTAGCCTCTAACCAGCTCTTGTAGCCACAGTATTTATATGGCTAGTCCAGTTGAGTTTCTGGTCAATGATAACCTCCAGGATGTTGATAGTGAGGGATTCAGTGATGGTAATGTCAAGGGGGGATGGTTGGATTCTCTCTTGTTGGAGATGGTCATTCACTGACACTTGTGTTACTTGCCACTTGTCAGCCCAAGCCTGGATATTGTCTAGGTCTTGCTGCATTTGGACATGGACTGCTTCAGCATCTGAGGAGTCACGAATAGTGCTGAACATTGTGCAATCATCAGCGAACATCCCCACTTCTGACCTTATGATGGAAGAAAAGTCATTGATAAAGCAGCTGAAGATGGTTGGTTCGAGGACACTACCCTGAGGAACTCCTGCAGTGATGTCCTGGAGCTGAGATGACAGACCTCCAAACAATCACAACCATCTTTCTTTGTGCTAGGTATGACTCCAAACAGCAGAGAGTTTTCCCCAATTCTCATTGATTCCAACTTTGCTCGGGCTCCTTGATACCACAGTTGGTCATATGTGGCCTTGATGTCAAGGGCAATCACTCTCACTTCACCTCAGGAGTCTCTTTTGTCCATGTTTGAACCAAGACTGTAATGAGGTCAGGAGCTGGGTGGCCCTGATGGAACCCAAACTGGGTGTCAGTGAGCAGGTTATTGCTAAGTAAGTGCTGCTTGATAGCACTGTTGATGACCCCTTCCATCACTTTACTGATGCTACAGAGTATACTGACAGGGCGATAATTGGCCGGGTTGGATTTGTCCTGTTTTTTGTGTACAGGACATACCCGGACAATTTTCCACATACCTGGGTAGATGCCAGTGATGTAGCTGTACTGGAACAGCATAGGTGGAGGGGCAGCAAGTTCTGGAGCACAAGTCTTCAGTACTATTGCTGGAATATAGTCAGGGGCCATAGCCTTTGCAGTGTCCAGTGCCTTCAGCCATTTCTTGATATGACATGGATTGAATAAAATTGGCTGAAAACTGACATCTGTGATACTGGGGACCTCCAGAGGAGGCCGAGATGGATCATCCACTCAGGACTTCTGGCTGAAGATTGTAGAAAATTAGCAAATGTAGCAAATCTTTTGCACTGATGTGCTGGGCTCCTCCATCATTGAGGATGAAGATATTTTTGGAGCCTCCTCCTCCAGTGAGTTGTTTAATTATCCACCATTCATGACTGAATGTGGCAGGACTGCAGAGCTTAGATCTGATCCGCTGGTTGTAGGGTCGCTTAGCTCTGTCTATCACTTGCTGCTTATGCTGTTTGACACTCAAGTAGTCCTGTGTTATAGCTTCACCAGATTAACAGCTCATTTTTAGGTATGCCTGGTACTGCTTCTGGCATGCCCTCCTGCACTCTTCATTGAACCAGTGTTGATCCCCTGGCTTGATGGTAATGGTAGAGTGGGGGATATGCTGGACCATGAGATTACAGATTGTGTTTGAGTACAATTCTGCTGCTGCTGATGGCCCACAGTGCCTCATGGATGCCCAGTCTTGAGTTGCTAGATCTGTTCGAAATCTATCCCATTTAGCACGGTGGTAGTGCCACAGAACTCAATGGAGGGTATCCTCAGTGTGAATGTGGGACTTCGTCTCCACAGCGACTGTTTACGGTGGTCACTCCTAGCGATACTGTATGGACAGATACATCTGTAGCAGGCAGGTTGGTGAGGATGAGGTCAAGTATGTTTTTCCCTCTTGTTGGTTTTCTCACCACCTGCCGCAGACCCAGTCTAGCAGCTATGTCCTTTAGGATTCGGCCAGCTCAGTTAATAGTGGTGCTACCGAGCCACTCTTGGTGATGGTCGTTGATGTCCCCCACCCAGAGAACATTGTCACCTTCAGTGCTTCTTCCAAGTGGTGTTCAACATGTAGGAGCACTAATTCATCAGCTGAGGGAAGGCAGTAAGTGGTAATCAGCAGGAGGTTTCCTTGCCCATGTTTGACCTAATGCCATGAGACTTCATGGGATCCGGAGTCAATGCTGAGGACTCCCAGGGCAACTCCCTCCCGACTGTATACTACTGACAGTGGGACAGGACATACCCAGGGAGGTGTTGGTGGTACCTGGGACATTATCTGTAAGATATGATTCCATAAGGATGACAACGTCAAGCTGATGCCTGATTAGTCTGCGGGACAGCTCTCCAAATTTTGGCACCCAGGTGTTAGTTGTTTTTTTAAAAAAGGGTCAACAGGGCTGAGTTTGCTGTTGTCATTTCCAGTACTTAGGTTGATGCCGGGTGGTCCTTCCAGTTTCATTCCCTTTTTGTGACTTTGTAATGGTTTGTTACAACTGGGTGGCTTGCTAGGCCATTTCAGAGGGGATTTAAGAGTCAACCACATTGCTGTGGGTCTGGAGTCGCTTGCTGGCCAGAACAGGTACGGGTGACAGATTTCCTTCCCTAAAGGACATTACTGAACAGATGGGTTTTTACAACAATCATCAATAGTTTCGTGGTCATTATTGGCCTTTTAATTCCAGATTTTTATTGAAATCACATCCCACCGTCTGCTGTGGTGGGATTTGAATCCAGGTCCGCAGAGCATTACCTGGGTCTCTGGAATACAAGTCCAGCAACAATACCATCTAGCTAGCCAGCCAATCCCCTGTTAACAGGCACTGAAACAGCCTCTTAATCTCTTTCTATAGTACAGAGGGATCTGAGTATCCTGGTACATGGATCACAAAAAGTTAGCATGAAGGTACAGTAAGTGGTTAGGAAGGAAGATGGAATGTTGGCACTTACTACAAGGGGAGTGGAATATAAAAGCAGGGAATACTGTTGGTCACAGCTGTAAATATGTGGGTGACCTTGCTGGTACAGCTCACGCTCTGCACACCTGTTGGATCAAAGCCACCTCCTCCTCACCCAGCTAGACAGCCAGTCCAGCTCTCTGAACTGCCAGTCACACTCTCACTCAAACACACATCCTTCACCACAAGCCTCCACACATTGCACGCAGGTTCCTACTACCCTGGCCAGCTGACAGATTGATCTCTGAGTCAACCCCCTAGCCTCTCAAGTCACCTCAAACCACTTTGTGGCAAAACCCTTTCAAGATCACAGAGCAGGTGGTTAATCATAGAGTCTGTGCTTTGGCTTAGTTCTTATATTTCTCTATTTGATGTTTATACCAACTCCCTCCCTTTAGCTAGCCTGGCTGATCCCCTGCTAACAGGCACTGAAAAAGCTTCTTGATCTCCTTCTGCAATACAGAGAGATCTGGGTGTCCTGGTACATGAATCACAAAAAGTTAGTATGTAGGTACAGCAAGGGATGAGGAAGGAAGATGGAATGTTGGCACTTACTACAAGGGGAATGGAATATCAAAGCAGGCAAGTTTTGCCACAGTTGTCCAAGGCCTTGGTGAGACCACATCTGGAATACTGTGTTGTCATGAAAACATAATAATTTTCATAGTATTTTTGTGATTTACTGTAAAAGTAGGTTGATAGTGGGGTTTGGATTAGTTTCTCTGTGTGAGGCTGTGTGTGTGGTGGGGGGTGGGGTGGTTTACTTGAATTGCAGACAGCTAGTCTGGAGCTTTTGAGTTAACAAAAGAAAAGCTAGGTTTAAAATGCAAAATATGTAAACATGGCTGAAGTTTTAGAATGTGAGGTGTGAAGCACTTTGCATTTTTAGATAAACCAGAGTCATGAATTTCAAAGAGATGGTAAGGTATTACACCAACAGAGGCTCAGCCAAACAGTGTATTTATTTTTCCCAAGGATTACTGATAATATGAGTACTATGAAAAGATTTATCTTATGGAAAAAGTAAAGCTGCAGAGATATATTGGGACAATGGAATTCACTTTAAAAAGGGAGAAACCTGTATAAAGGAGATGAGGTTATGTATAAGGAGAACAATTTCTAAGATCTAACAAGTGTGAAAAGCTTCCAGCTTCTACGCATCAAGCTGCTGTCTACAGGAACCGAAGCTAGGAAAACTCACTGTGAATATCCCTGTCCAGGATATTTTGTGCTTTGCCTGGGTCTGTTGAAATCTATCTTGTTTTACTGTTGTCTTAACGGAGGTGTAACTGGGAGTCAGATTAATTAGGAGATTCAGAATCTATTGCAATAGTAATTTGTAGACCTATGTATATGCTTAAAATCTTTGTCTTCTATTAATAAATGTTTAATTTACTTTTGTAAAAAACCTTAAGTCTTGGTGAGTTCATTACTACTGAATTCAAGACATCTCAAAATAAAGTACAAATTGCAAACAGCTGTTTCAAGATTCCCTCTGGCATTTGAGCAGCTCAGCATTTACCATCCACTGTGCCACAACAGTGTGCAGTTTTAGTCTTCTTGTAAAAGATATAATTGCATTAGAAGCAGTTCACTTGACTAATTTCTGGGATGAAGGGGTTATCTTATAAGGTTGAATAGGCCGGGCCTGTATCCATTGGAGTTTAAAAGAATGAGTGGTGATCTTATTGAAACGTATAAGATCCTGAGGGGACTTAACAGGATGGATGCTGAGGGGATACAGTTTAAAACTAAGGGGTCTCCTAATAACGCCAAAGGTTAGAATTTTTTCTCTCAGAGGAATTCACTTCCCAGAGAGCAGTGGAGGCTGGATCATTGAATATTTTTAAGGCTGAGTTAGAGAGATTCTTGATTGACAAGAGAGTCAAAGGGTATAGGTGGTAGGCAGGAGAGTAGAGTTAAGGCCATGATCAGTTCAGCCATGATCTTATCAAGTAACAGAGCAGGCTCAAGGGGCCGAATGGCCTACTCCTCCTCTGAATTCATATGTTTGAATGCAATCCCTCACCCTTTCCAATAACTCTCTGGAAATATAGAATACCACTCTCCTCCTCTAGAGCTTGTCATTTCTCACCCAAGCTAGATTTGACATGTTGTAGATCCAGAAAGAAACACCTTTCCTGCTGTTCCTAGGCACTCTGTCTGGTTACATTGTTGTCCCACTCCAAATTCAGTTTCAACAATGATCCATTGCTGGAAAGGTAAAGGCCAGCTAGCATAATTAATGTGTAAAGTGACAAGCAATTTACAGTAAGAGATAAGCCAGGAATGCTGATTCTCCACAAATTGCTGAATCATTTGCACAATTTACCTCACAAAAACTGTTAGAAAATAACCTTACCATGAGCTTCCATGGTAATATATTGTACGACATGTAATGGGCTGTTAACCACAAATTAATCTCACCGCTGTATTTAATGCTGGTCTGTTATTTACAATCTATATTAATGACTTAGGCAAAGAGACACGGAGTAATGCATCTAAATTTGATGATGATACTTGAATGGCGGGATTTTTAAATTCATTCATGGGATGTGGGCATCGCTGGCTAGGCCAGCATTTATTGATCATCCCTAATTGCCCTCGTTCAGAGGGCATTTTGAGAATCAACCACATTGCTGTGGATTTGGAGTCACATGTAGGCCAGACCAGGTAAGGACGACAGATTTCCTTCCCTGAAGGACACTAGTGAGCTAGATGGGTTTTTATGACAATTGGCAATGGTTTTGTGGTCATCATCAGACTTTTATTGAAGTCAGATTTCACCATCTGCCATGGTGGGATTCGAGCCCAAGTCCACAGAGCATTACCCTGGGTCTCTAAAATACTGGTCCAGGGGGTTGTCCTCTGATGGCAGGCTGAGTGAATCAGGCTTATATTCTCTGGAGTTTGGAAAAACAGAGGCAATCTCATTCAAACATCAAGAGTTTGAAAGGTTGAGAGGCTGTTTCCCCAAGCTGGGGAATCTAAAACACAGAGACACAGTCTCAGGATAAAGGAACGATTATTTAAGACTGAGATGAGTATAAACTTCTTAACTCAATGGTATTGGTATTCTCTGCATAGGAAAATAGGAAATAGGAGCATGAGTAGGCTATTTGGCCCCTTGAGTCTGCTCCACCAATCAGTTAGATCATGGCCGATATTCTACCTCAATGCCATTTTCCTGCACCATCCCCACACCCCTTGATGTCTCTAATGTGCAGAAATCTATTGATCTCAGTCTTGAATATGTTCAATGACTGAGCCTCCACAGTCCAATTCCCAAGATTCACCGCCCCCTGAGTGAAGAAATTCCTCCTCATCTCAGTGCTAAATGACCAGCCCCTTATTCTGAGACTGTGTCCCCTGGTTCTAGCACCCCCAGCCAGGGGAAACATCCTTTCTGCATCTACCCTGTCGAGCCCTGTAAGTATTTTGTATGCTTCAATGTGATCACCTCTCATTCTCCTAAACTCTTGAGAATGCAGGCCCAGTCTCCTCATCCTCTCCCCAAAGGACAATCCTGCTTTCCCAGGAATCAGTGTGGTGAACCTTTGTTGCACTCACTGTATGGCAAGTATGCAGGGAGTAAGGTAAGGAGACCAAAACTGTATACAGTATTCCAGGTGCGGTCTCACCAAGGCTTTATACAATTGCAGCAAGACATCTTTACTCCTGTACTCAAATCGCCTTGCAAGAAGGCCAACATACCATTTGCCTTTCTAATTGTTTGATGCACCTGCATGTTAGTTCTCAGTGACTTGTGAAAAAAGACACCAAGGTCCCTTTGGACTTTAACACTTCCCAATCTCTACCCATTTAAGAAATACTCTGCATTTCTGTTTTTCCTATGAAAGTGAATAGCTTCACATTTTTCCATATTATATTTCATCTGTCTGGTTCTTACCCATACACTTTGCCTGTCCAAATCCTCTTTGCATCCTCCTCACAACTCACATTCTCACCTAGTTTTGTATCATCAGAAAACTTGGAAATATTACATTTAATCCCCAGATCCAAATCGTTGATATAGATTGTGAGTAGCTGGGGCCCAAGTACTGATTCTTGCAGTACACCATTAGTCACAGTCCACCAACCCAAGAATGATCTGTTTATTCCTACTCTCTGTTTTCTGTCCGTTAACCTATCCTCAATCCCATGTGCTCTAATTTTGCTTACTAACCTTATCAAAAGCCTTTTGAAAATCCAAATACACCATATCCACTGCTTCTCCATTATCTATTCTGCTAGTAACATCCCCAAAAAACTCCAACAGGTTTGCAAACATGATTTCCCTTTCACAAATCCATGCTGACTCTTTCCAATCCTACCATTATTTTCTAAGTGTGGAGTTATCACATCCTTTATAATAGATCCTAGCATTTTCCCCACTACTGATGTTAGGCTAACTTGTCTTTAGTTCCCTGTTTTCTCACTCCCTCCTTTTTTAATTACTTTGCCACCTCCCAATCCGCGGGCATTGTTCCAGAATCTATAGAATTTTGGAAGATGACCATCAGTTCTTCCACTATCAACCTCTTTCAACACTCTGGGATGTATATCATTAGGTCCAGAGGATTTATCAACTTTCAGTCCCCTTAACTTCTCCAGTACTACTTTTTTAATAATAATAATTTCTTTTAGTTCCTCATTCTGACTGGTCCCTTGTTTCTCTAATATTCATGGGAGATTTTCTGTATCTTCTTCCATGAAGACAGACACAAAGTATTTGTTTATTTTCTCTGCTATTTCCTTATTCTTTATTATAAATTCTCCTGTCTCTGCCTGTAATGAACCCATATTTGTCCCTGCTAATCATTACCATTTCACATACCTATAGAAGCTTTTATGTTTCTTGCTAGTTTACTCTCATATTCTATTTTTCCCTTCCTTATCAGTTTCTTGGTCCTCTTTTTCTGAATTCAAAAAAGCTCCCAATCCTCAGGTCTACTACTTTGACAACTTCATTAGCCTCGTCCTTTGATCTAAGAGAATCTTTAACTCCCTTTAGCCACATTGGATCACTTTACCTGGTGGGTTTTTGTGCCTCAAAGGAATGTATATTTGTTGTAAACCATGTATTAATTCTTTAAATGCTAGCCATTGCCTGTCTACCATCATACCTTTTCACGTGGTTCCCAATCTGCCACAGCAACTTGTCCCCATACCTTTGTAGTTTCCTTTGTTTAGATTTAAGATCCTCATTTCGGATTGAACTACATCACTTTCAAACTCCATGTAAAATTCTATCACATTATGGTCACTCTTCCCTTGAGGCTTCTTTACAATGAGATTATTAATTAACCCTTTCTCATTGCACAATACTAGATTAAAATAGTCCATTCTCTAGTTGGCTCCTCAACATACTGTTCCAAGAAGCCATCTCGTATACATTCCAGAAATTCATCCTCCACAGCATTTGTGCTAATTTGGTTTACCCAGTCTATACGTAGATTGAAGTTCCCCATTATTACTATATTACTCTTGATACATATACACCTCTAATTTCCTGATTTATACCATGCCCTACATTACCAATACTGTTTGATGATCTACAGACAACACCCACCAATGTCCCTGCTGCCCCTTTCTATATCTTAGTTCCATTCAAACTGAGTCTACATCTTGAGCTAAGATCCTCTATCACTAAGGTACTGATTCCATCCTTTATTAACAGTGCTACCCTGCCTCCTTTTCCTTTTTTCCCGTCCTTCCTAAATGTTGAATATCCTTGAACATCTAGTTCCCAGCCTTGGTCACCTGTGGCCACATCTCTGCATTAGCAATTATATCATACCCATTTACTTCCATTTGCGCCATCAAATCATCAACCTTGTTGTGAACGTGGCGTGCATTCAGAAAGAATGTCTTTAATTGTCTTTTTATTATTTTTACAACCTCTGCACTTTTAAGTTTATACACTCTGTCCCTTCCTTCCATACACAGAGTGTTAACTTGCTCTCTTGCCCGTCCTCTTTATTTTTCACTTGATCCCTCGCACCCACTATTCAGTTTAAACGCTCTCTACTGCCCTAGTTATACGACTCACCAGAACACTGTTCCAGGCATGGTTCAGGTGAAGACTGTCCCACTTTCCCCAGTACTGGTGCCGGTGCCCCATGAATCAAAACCTATTTCTCCCATGTCAATCTTTAAGCCACACAATTAACTCACTAATCTTATTTACCCCACTCCAATTTGTTCATGGTTTATCTATTATCTTTGAGGTTCTGCTTTATAATTTAGTCCCTAGATGCTCATAATCCCTCAGCAGTACCTCTTTCTGAGTCCTACCTATGTCAGTGGTGCCCACGTGGATGACAACTGGATTCTTCCCCTCCCGCTGCAAGTTCCTCTCTAAATCTGAGCAGATGTCCCGAACCCTGGCACTGGGCAGGCAACTCAGACTTCTGGACTCTCGCTTTAAGCTGCTGACAGTGTCTATCCCCCAACTATACTGTCTCCAACTACATTCCACCACATTCTTATTAACTCCCCCTGCTTGAATGGCTTCCTGTATCATGGTCAGTTCGCTCATCCACCCTGCAGCCCCTGCTTTCATCCATGCAAGTGACAAGAACCTTGAACCTGTTAGACAATTGCAAGGGCTGAGGCTCCTCCACTTCTATCTTCTTGTTCTCCATACCTGCCTCACTCACAGTCACACCCTCTTATCCCTGAACTTGAACCAAATCAGAAGATCTTATTCTGAAGTGTGTGACTGCCTTCTGGTGCAAAGTGTCCAGGTAACTTTCCCCCTCCCTGATGTGTCACAGTGTCTACAGCTCAGTCTCCAGGTCAATGACTCTGAGTCAAAGCTCCTCCAGCTCCAGACACTTAATGCAGATGTGTTTGCCTTAGGTCACACTAGTGTCCACGAGCTCCCACATTCTATAGCCACCAAACATCACCTGCCTTGCCATCGTTATAGCATTTAATTAATTATTTTACTGATTACATTTTAATTAATGTCTCTAGTCTTGCCAGTGCTTATATTCTTATTATTTCAATAAATGTTCTACTTACCCTGATTGAAATTCCCAAGATAAGATAAATAGGAAATACACACCAGCCAATCTAATAAGCTTTAATACTATTGGTAAACCTTATTACTATTAATAAAACCTTTCAATTGTTAAAATTACCCAAGTTTTGAAAAATAAATGAGAAAAATCCTCACCAACCAATCAACTACCTACTTCCTGTGACATCATACTTTGACCTGTGGCCTGTTTTCTTGTGATGTCACAAATCTACCCCAGGGAGTTGTAGATGCTCCATCATTGAATATATCCAAGGCTGAGTGCTACAATCCCCATGGGCATCTGCAAACCAAAATAACCAAATTTACCAAACAACCCCCAAAAGAAGAAATTACCCAACAAGATTTCACTTCTTGTAACTTTGCTTTAACATAAATCAGAATCAACGTAAATTAAACATGAACTAACAAACAAATTACAGTCAGTACAAACTATAAATTACACATGGAATAGCAGGTGCAACAAGACTATCTCATTGTGGTAGGAGGCAGGCTACTCCTCCTATATGGTCCCAGCTTCAGCCACATAGCTTTTCCAAGCAGAATTCCAGTTCTTTTCCTTCAAGGACTTAGTCAATTCTCTGCAGGCAACAGCTTCCTTGTAAACAGCGTTCTTCCCCCTATAGCGTTCTTCTTTCTGGGACCTTCTCAACTCGCAGCTTCTCTCTTCTTGGTCTCTTTGTTCTTGTCCCTGTGTGCCACCTGGCCTCTACATTTTAACTTCCTTCCTGTTGGTACTGCTTCCAATCAAGGGTCACCAGGTCACATGGGCTAGTATTTCTTATTATCCAGAAACTGTAATTGATCCTTTTATCATTGATGCAACTCCTAAAATACCTTTCCAAACATTTGTGAAAACAGTTACAGAGTATTAACAAATTTTCCTTATGGTCACAACTTTCAGATCAAAGGCCATCAGACCTCACCAACTTTCTTTTTGAGTTTCTCTCCCATGGCAACAAGATCACATGGGCATGCCTCTAAGCTGAGGTGTTGATCCGGAATTCTCTGTTTTACTTTCATAAATTAAACTGGGGGAGAAGGTATTTTGTTTTGATCCTTAAATAAGACACATTAGGTCGTTTTCAATCGGATTTTGCTAAGACTCAATTACTGAAGTAATTAGGCAGCAAACAATCTGCTGAAGATCCACCAGGGTTACTGAATGGAGCAATGGTTCAGACCTTGACATTTCACCTCTGGAACAAATCTGGGGGTTTATATTGAAAGAACAAGCAACAAAGTATGTCCTGTCACAAAAAACAGAACAAATCCATCCCAGCCACCTACCACTCCATCAGTCTACACTCAATCATCAGTAAAGTGATGGAAGGTGCTGTCAACAGTGCTATCAAGCAGCACTTACTCAGCAATAACCTGCTCACTGGTGCCCAGTTTGGGTTCCACCGGGATCACTCAGTTCCTGACCTTATTACAGCCTTGGTTCAAACATGGACAAAAGAGCTGAACTCCCGAGGTGAGGTGAGAGTGACTGCCTTTGACATCAAGGCAGCATTTGACCAAGTGTGGCATCAAGGGACCCTAGCAAAACTGGAGTCAATGAGAATCAGGGAGAAAATTCTCTGCTGGTTGGAGTCATAGCTAGCACAAAGGAAAATGGTTGTGATTGTTGGAGTTCAGTCACCTTAGTTCCAGGACATCACTGCAGGAGTTCCTCAGGGTAGTGTCCTTGGCCCAACCAACTTCAGCTGTTTCATCAATAACCTTCCCTTCATCATAAAGTCAGAAGTGGGAATGTTTGCTGAGGATTTCACAATGTTCGGCACCATTCGTGACTCCTCAGATACTGAAGCAGTCCATGTCCAAATGCAGAAGACCTGGATAATATTTAGGCTTGGGCTGATAAGTGACAAGTAACAGTCATGCCATACAAGTGCCAGACAATGACCATCTCCAGCAAGAGAGAATCCAACCATCGCCCCTTGACATTCAAAGGCATTACCATTGCTGAATCCCCTACTATCAACATCCTGGATTACCATTGCTCAGAAACTGAACTGGACTAACCATATAAATAAGGAGCAGGTCAGAGGCTAGAAATCCTGTGACGAGTAACTCACCTCCTGAATCCCCAAAGCCTGTCCACCAACTACAAGGCACAAGTCAGGAGTGGCATCACATCCATAAACATTCACTCCCTCCACCACCGACACACAGTAGCAGCAGTGTGTACCATCTACAAGATGCACTGCAGGAATTCACCAAGGTTCCTTAGGCAGCACCTTCCAAATTCACAGCCTCTGCTACTTAGAAGGACAAATTCAGGAGATGAATGGAAAAGCTGCCTTCTGCAAGTCACTCACCATTCTGACTTGGAAATATATCGCCGTTCCTTCACTGTCGCTGGGTCAAAATGCTTGAACTCCCTGCCCAACAGCACTGTGGGTGTACCTATGCCACATGGACTGCACCAGTTCAAGAAGGCAGCTCACCACCAGCTTCTCAAGGGCAACTCGGGATGGGCTATAAATGCTGGCCCAGCCAGCAACACCTACATTCCATGAAAGACATGTTAGAAGTTGATTAGCAATAGCCTAAACATTGGAGAATATAAAAGATTGATGTGAGTCTTCACTGCCTCTGAAGAAGAACATTTCTGTTTATCAACATTTTCTGATTTAGGCTATCAGCCCAGATTCCAACACAATTTAAAGGTATTCAGTGTTTGTGAGTGTGATTGCAAGTGCGCATTCAGCCTGATGAGGTGAGTCCCACCACACAGGAGCATCCAATAAACATGCCTGTCCTTTGCCCTTTGACACCAGAGGCTTCATGGCCACACCCACTGCAACTCTGAACTCATGCTCATAATTAAACAACCAGAATGATTTCCAAACATCACTTCATTTTTAGATAAACTCCTGTTTTCTTTGGAGAAGTGAAGTTAAGGAGGTTCGATGAGCCGAGGTTTCAACATTCTGGCGATTAAAAGACATATAGCTGGAGACAAAGCAAAGAATCATTTTCTCCTGAAATGCAGTTTAATTTTCTGCTGTGTATTCTGGGGAAGGTTACAGTGAGTCTCTGGTCTCCTGTTTCCTGTTTAATGCTGACATATGAAGTGCTCTGACCACAGTCGAAGCCGCTTAACTCAAGCCAAAGGGCCAACTTGCTGATCCTATCACCTCCTGCCACTGTTATGCTCGGAACAGATTGCTGAGCTTTTCCCACAATCACCTAAATATAAAACACCATTTTTGTTCAGTGGTAATGGATTTAGAAAATGATATTTTTTTGCCAAAAGGACAAACTGCGATCATGCAAAGGTTGGCAGAAAAGGGATTTTCTCTCGATCCTTAAATAAGACACATTAGGTAATTGACTTTTGCTCAGACTCAGTTCCTGAGGTGTGTAGACAGTGAACAATCTGGTAAAGGTCCACCAGGGTTGCTGAATGGAGCAAATGGTTGAGACCCTGGTACTTTATCTCGGGGGTGAACTGGGATTTATATTGAACAAAGAAGCAATGAGAGGACTTGTATGTCTCTGGACCCATTCACAATCTCAGGACGGCACAAAGCACTTCACAGCTAATGCAGTACTTTATGAAAGGATAATCACTGGCGGAATCTTCTGCTGTCTCTATTGGAGGGGGAAGGATATTTAATCTGGTGGAAGGGTGGCAAGGGAGCACCATGTTGCCTTCCCACCTCCACCCCGATTAAGTCCGGGCAGGAAGGCACGTGGTCAGCCTAAATACCTCACCACCAATTAAGATCCTTAAATGGACGATTAATGACCAGTTAAGGGCCTCATCCCACTGCCGCTGGTATGAACTGAGCTGTGGGCGGGCCCGTGTCACCTCCACAGGATACCGTATTTAACTGTAGGAAATGAAGCAGCCAATTTGAGCACAGTATAATCCCAGAAACAGAGATGGGAAAGTGAACAGTTAATCAGTTGAGGGGGAAATATATTCCAAGACACCAGGCATATCTTTGAAACTCTCTAACTTGCATATTGCTCCCTCACACAGATATCACTTCCTCACTCTGCAAGAAAATCATTCACTCTGATATATGGCATTCAATCTAATATTTATTATTTTATAGGCTACAGGAATCACTTGCAAGTCCGGCATTTGTTGCTCATCCCTAATGGCCCTTGAACTGAGTGGCTTGATATGCCATTTCAGAAGCCATTTAAGAGTCAACCACATTGCTGTGCGTTTGGAGTCATCTGCGGGCCAGACGGGGTAAGGATGGCGGATTACCTTCCCGAAAGGATATTAGTGAACCAGAGGGCTTTTTACAACAATTGATGATAGTTGTCATGGTCATCATTACTGAGACTAGCTTTCAATTCCAGATTTATGAATTGAATTTAAATTCCACCAGCTGCGGTGGTGGGATTTGTACACATGTCCCCAGAACATTAGCCTGGTTCAATGGATTACTCGTCCACTGACTATACCATGATGTGCTCATCTCCCCCTCTCCTCGAGACTCCTCCCTGATAGTGCTTCAATTCACTCACTCTGATATACCTCACTCACTCTGATGAATCTCTGTCACTCTGATATACCTCACTCACCCTGATATAGTTCACTCACTCTGATACACCTTCCTCACTTTGATACACCTTCCTCACTCTGATGTAACTTCCTCACGATGTACCTCCCTCACTCTGAAAAATTTCCTCACTGATATAATTTCCTCACTCTGATATAATTTCCTCACTCTGATAGATCTCTGTGACTCTGATATACCTTACTTAACCTGATATACTTTGCTCACTCTGATACACCTTCCTCACTCTGATACACCTTCCTCACTCTGATATAACTTCTTCACTCTGATGTAACTTCCTCATGATGTACCTCCCTCATTCTGATATAACTACCTCATTCCGATATAATTTCCTCACTCTGATAAATCTGTCACTCTGATATACCTCACTTACTCTGATACACCTCCCTCACTCTGATACACCTCCCTCACTTTGATATAACTTCCTCACGATGTACCCCCCTCACTGAAATAACTTCCTCACTCTGATAAATCTGTCACTCCGAAATACCTCACTTACCCTGATATACTTCACTCACTCTGATACACCTCCCTCACTCTGATACACCTCACATACGCTGATATACTTCACTCACTCAAATAAACCTCCCTCACTCTGATACACTTCCCTCACTCTGATATAACTTGCTCACTCAAATGTACCTCCCTCACTCTATTATAACATCTTCACTCTGGTAAAACTCACTCTGATACACCTCCCTCAGTCTGAAAAATCTCCCTCACTCTGATATAACTCACTCACTCACTGATATACATCCCTACTCTTATATACCACACTCAATCTGACATAACTCCCTCACTCGGATGTACCTCCCTCACTCTAATATAACATCTTCACTCTGACAGATCTCTGTCACTCTGATATAACTCTCTTACCCTGTAATAATTCGCTCACTGTTATGTACCACCCTCAATGTGGTATGCCTCCATCCCTCTGATACACCTCCCTCACTCTGAAATACCTCCTTCACTCTGATATAACTCACTCACTCACTATGATATACATCCCTCACTCTGATATACCTCACTCATTCTGATATAACTTCCTCATTCTAATACACCTCCCTTACTATGTTATACCTCCCTCACTCTGATCTACCTCCCTCACTCTGATCTACCTCCCTCAATCTGATCCAACTTCCTGACTCTGTAATTCCTCCATCACTCTGATTAACCTCCCTCACTCTGATTAACCTCCCTCACTCGAATAATCCTCCCTACCTCTGATATCCCTCCCTTAGACATTCATCACTCTGATATGTGTCCTAAACTCTGACATTCCTCCCTCATTATAATATGCCTCCCTGCAGTCTTATATACCTCCCTCAATTGGATAATCCACCCTCACTCTGATAATCTTCACTCACTCTGATATATATCCATCACTCTGAAATACCTCACTCACTTTTATATACCTCCCTCACTCTGATATAACTTCCTCGCTCTGATAAATCTCTGTATCAGAGTAAGGGAGGTGTATCAAAGTGAGTGAGGTGTATCAGACGGAGTGAAGTAAATCAGGGTAAGTGAGGTATATCAGAGTGAGGGAGGTATATCAGAGTGAGGGCGGTATATCAGAGTGTGGGAGGTATATCAGAATGAGGGAAGTGTATCACAATGACAGAGGTGTGAAGGATGTATATCATAGTGAGTATGGGAGGTGTATCAGAGGGATGGAGGCATATCACTTGAGGGTGGTACATAACAGTGAGCGAAATATAACAAGGTGAGGGAGTTATATCAGAGTGACAGAGATTTATCAGAGTGAAGATGTTATATAAAATTGGGGGAGTTACATCCAGGTGAGGAAGTTATATCAGAGTGAGGGAGGTATGTCAGATTGAGTGAGGTATATCAGACAGTATGTATAACAGAGTGAGTGAGTTATATCAGAGTGAGGGAGATTTTTCAGAGTGATGGAGTTATATCAGAGTGAGGGAGGAACATCTGAGTGAGGAAGTTATATAAGAGTCAGGTAGGTGTATCAGAGTGAGGGAGGTTTATCAGAGTGAGTGAGGTGTATCAGAGTGAGTGAAGTATATCAGGGTAAGTGAGGTATGTCAGAGTGACAGAGATTTATCAGAGGGAGGAAGTTATATCAGTGAGGGAGGTACATCGTGAGGAAGTTATATCAAAGTGAGGGAGGTGTATCAGATTGAAGGAGGTACATAAGACTGCGGGAGACATAGAGTGTGGGAGGTATATCAGAGTGTAGGACACATATACTCCCTCATCCTGTTATATTACGCTCACTGTTACGTACCACCCTCAATGTGATATGCCTCTATCCCTCTGATACACCTCCCTCACTTTGAAAAACCTCCCTCTCTGATATAACTCACTCACTCTGATATATATTCCTCACTCTGAAATACCTCACTCACTCTTATATATCTGCCTCACTCTGATATAACTTCCTCACACTGATAAATCTTTGTATCAGAGTAAGGGAGGTGTATCAGAGTGAGTTAGGTGTTTCAGATGGAGTGAAGTAAATCAGGGTAAGTGAGGTATATCAGAGTGAGGCAGGTATATCAGAGTGAGGTAGGTATTTCAGAGTGAGGAAAGTATATCAGAGTATGGGAGGTATATCAGAGTGAGGGAAGTGTATCAGAATGACAGATGTGTATCAGAATGAGGGAGGTATTTCCAAATGAGGGAGGTATATCAGAATGAGGAAGGATTTCAGAGTGAAGGAGGTTTTCAGAGTGAGGGAGGTATTCAGAGTGAGGGAAGAGTATCAGAGTGAGGGAGGTATATCAAAGAGAGGGAGATATATCAGAGGGAGGAAAGTATTTCAGAATGAGGGAGGTGTATCAGAGGGATAGAGGCATATCACATTGAGGGTGGCACATAACAGTGAGCGAAATATAACAGGGTGAGGGAGTTATATCAGAGTGACAGCGATCCATCAGAGTGAAGATGTTATATTAGGGTGACAGAGGTACATCCGATATGCCTCCCGCAGTTTTATCTACTTCCCTCAATCTGATATACTTCCCTCACACTGATACATCTCCCTCACCTTGAAATACAACACTAACTCTGATATAGCTTCCTCACTCTGATAAACCTCTGTCACTCTGATATACCTCACTTGCCCTAATATAATTTACTCATGGATATACCTTCCTCACTCTGATATAGGTTCCTCACTCTGATAAATCTGATACAACACCCTAATGCAGATATAGCTCCCTCACTCTGATATACCTCCCTCACTCTGAAATGCCTCCCTCACTGATATGCCTTACTCACTTTGATATAGCTCCCTCACTCTGATCTACGTCCCTCACTGATGAACATCCCTCACCTTAAAATACATCACTCAATCATAAAAAACATCTGATATAGGTTCGTCACTCTGATAAATCTCTGATACACCTCTCTCATGCTGAAATACCTCCCTCACTCGGATATACCTCCCTCAATCTGAAAAACTCACACTCTGAAATGCCTCCCACACTCTGATATACCTCCCTCACTTTGATATACCTCCCTCACTCTGATTTACCTCCCTCACTATGAAATACATCGCTCAATCTGATATAGCTTCATCACTCTGAAAAATCACTGTCACTCTGATAGACCCCACTTACCCTGATATACTTCACCCACTGATACACCTTCCAGATTCTGATATAGCTCCCTCACTCTGATAAATCTCTGTCACTGTGATATATCTCCCTCATACTGAAATACCTCCCTCATGCTGATATACCTCCCACACTCTGAAAAACCTCTCTCACTCTGAAAAACCTCTCACTCTGAAACACCTCACAGACTCTGAAGTGCCTCCCTCACTCTGAAATGCCTTCCTCACACTGATATACCTCACTCACTTTGATATACCTCCCTCACTCTGATCTACCTCCCTCATTGATACACCTCTCTCCCTTTGAAATACATCACTTAATCTGATATAACTTCCTCACACTGAAAAATCTCTGTCACTCTGACATACCTTACTTACCCTGATATAATTCACCCACTGATACACCGTCCGCTCTCTGATATAGCTTCCTCACTCTGATATACCGCCCTCACTCTGAAATACCTCTCTCACTATGGCACAACTACCTCACTCTGAGATACCTCCCTCACTTTGATATACCTCCCTCACTCTGATACACTTCTGTCATTCTGTTACAATCCCCTCACTATGATATACCTCCCTCACTCTGATACACTTCTGTCATTCTGTTACACTCCCCTCACTATGATATAACTCACTCACTCTGAGATACCACCCTCACTCTCATATACCTCGCTCACTCTGATATGCCACCCTCACTCTGATATACCACCCTCACTCTGATACACCTCTCTCACTCTGATATACCTCCCACACTCTGAAATAGCACCCTCACACTGAAATACCTCCCTCACTCTGAAATAGCACCCTCACACTGAAATACCTCCCTCACTCTGATATAACTCCCTCATTCTGAAGTACCACTCTCATACTGATATACCTTCCTCACACTGATATACCTACCTAACTCTGTAATAACTCCCTCACTCTGATATATCTCCCTCACTCTGATATATCTCCCTCACTTTGATATAACTCCCTCACTTTGATATACCTCCCTCACTCTGATACACCTGTCATTCTGATACACTTCCCTTACTCTGTTATGACTCCCTCACTCTAATATACCTCCCTCACTCTAATATACCACCCTCACTCTGAAATACCACCCTCACACTGAAATACCTCCCTCACTCTGATATACCTCCCTCAATCTGAAATACCACCCTCATACTGATATACCTCCCTCACTCTGATACACCTCTCTCACTCTGAAATACCACCCTCACACGGATATACCTTCCTCACTTTGATATACCTCCCTCACTCTGATCTACCTCCCTCACTTTGAAATACATCACTCAATCTGATAGAGCTTCCTCACTCTGATAAATCTCTGTCACTCTGATACACCTCCTTCGGTTTGATATAACTTCCTCAGGCTGATCTACCTCCCTCACTGATACATCTTACTCACTTTAAAATACATCAATCAATCTGATGTAACTTCCTCACTCTGAAAGATCTCTGCCACGCTGATATACCTCACTTACCCTGATATACTTCACTCACTAATACACCGAACTGACTCTGATATACCTCCCTCACTGGGAAATACCACCCTCACACTGATATACCTCCCTCACTCTGATACACCTCCCTCAGTCTGATATACCTCCCTCACTCTGATACACCTCTGTCATTCAGATACGCTTCCCTCACTATAATATAACTCCCTCACACTGATCTTCCTCCCTTTCTCTGATTTACCTCCCTCACTCTGATATACCTCCCTCACTGATATACCGCCCTCACTCCGAAATACTGCCCTCACTCTGATATACCTCCCTCACTGATATACCTCCCTCACTCTGAAATACCACCCTCATACTGATATACATCCCTCACTCTGATACACCTCTATCACTCTGAAATACCACCCTCACATGGATATACCTCCCTCACTCTGAAATACTTCCCTCACTCTGATATATCTCCCTCACTCTGATATACCTCCCTCACTCTGATACACCTCTCTCACTCTGAAATACCACACTAACATGGATATACTTCCCTCACTCTGTAATACCTCCCTCACCCTGATATATCTCCCTCACTTTGATATACGTCCCTCACTCTGATACACCTCTGTCATTCTGATACACTCCCTTCACTATTATATAACTCCCTCACTCAGAGGTACCTCACTCACTCTGATACACCTCTGTCATTCTGATACGCTTCCCTCACTTTAATATAACTCCCTCACTCTGATCTATATCCCTTTCTCTGATCTACCTTCCTCACTCTGATATACCTCCCTCACTGATACACCGCCCGCACTCTGAAATACAGTCCTTACTCTGATATACCTCCCTCATTCTGATACACCTCCCTCACCTTGAAATACAACACTAACTCTGATATAGCTCCTTCACTCTGATAAGTCTCTGTCACTCTGATATACCTCACTTGCCCTAATATAATTTACTCACGGATACACCTTCCTCACTCTGATATAGGTTCCTCACTCTGATAAATCTCATATACCTCCCTCATGCTGATATACCTCCCTCACTCTGATATACCTCCCTCACTCTGAAAAACCTCCCTCACTCTGAAATGCCTCCCTCACTCTGATATACCTTCCTCACTTTGATATACCTCCCTCACTCTGAACCACCTCCCTCACTTTGAAATACATCACTCAATCTGATATAGCTTCCTCACTCTGATAATTTCTGTCACTCAGATACACCTCCCGCAGTTTGATATAACTTCCTCAGGCTGATCTACCTCCCTCACTGATACACCTTACTCACTTTAAAATACATCAATCAATCTGATGTAACTTCCTCACTCTGAAAGATCTCTGCCACACTGATATACCTCACTTACCATGATATACTTCACTCACTGATACACCTAGTTGACTCTGATATACCTGCCTCACTCGGAAATACCACCCTCACACTGATATACCTCCCTCACTCTGATACACATCCCTCACTATGAAATACCACCCTCACTCTGATATAACTCCCTTACTCTGAGATACCTCCCTCACTCTGATCTTCCTCCCTCACTATGATATACCCCCCTCACTGTGATATACCGCCCACACTCTGATATACCGCCCTCATTGATATAACTCCCTCACTCTGATACACCTCACTCACTCTGAAATACCACCCTCACACTGATGTACCTCCCTCACTCTGAAATACTTCCCTCACTCTGAAATACCTCCCTCACTCAGATAAATCTCCCTCACTTTGATATAGCTCTCTCACTCTGATACAACTCCGTCATTCTGATATGCTCCACTCACTATGATATAACTCCCTCACTCTGAGGTACCTCCCTCACTCTGATACACATCTGTCATTCTGATACGCTTCCCTCACTCTGAGATACCTCCCTCACTCTGATATAGCTTCCTCACTCTGATACACTTGTCATTCTGCTACACTCCCCTCACTATGATATAACTCCCTCACTCTGAGGTACCTCCCTCACTCTGATATACCGCCCTCACTCTGATACACCTCCCTCACACTGAAATACCTCCCTCACTCTGATATAACTCCCTCATTCTGAAGTACCACCCTCATACTGATACACCTCCCTCAGTCTGATACACCTCCCTCACTCTGATACACCTCTGTCATTCTGATACACTCCCTTCACTATTATATACCTCACTTACTCAGAGGTAACTAACTAACTCTGATACACCGCTGTCATTCTGATATGCTTCACTCACTTTAATATAACTCCCTCACTCTGATCTTTCTCCCTTTCTCTGATCTACCTCCCTCACTCTGATATACCTCCCTCACTGATATACCGCCCTCACTCTGAAATATCACCCTCACATGGATATACCTCCCTCACTCTGAAATACTTCCCTCACTCTGATATATCTCCCTCACTTTGATATACCTCCCTCACTCTAATACACCTCTCTCACTCTGAAATACCACACTCACATGGATATACCTCCCTCACTCTGTAATACCTCCCTCACTCTGATATATCTCCCTCACTTTGATATACCTCCCTCACTTTGATACACCTCTGTCATTCTGATACATTCCCTTCACTATTATATAACTCCCTCACTCAGAAGTACCTCCCTCACTCTAATACACCTCTGTCATTCTGATACACTTCATTCACTTTATATAACTCCCTCACTCTGATCTATATCCCTTTCTCTGATCTACCTTCCTCACTCTGATATACCTACCTCACTGATACACGGCCCTCACTCTATAATACTGCCCTTACACTGATATACCTCCCACATTCTGATACACCTCCCTCACCTTGAAATACAACACTAACTCTGATATAGCTTCCTCACTCTGATAAATCTCTGTCACTCTGATATACCTCTTTGTCCTAATATAATTTACTCACGGATACACCTTCCTCACTCTGATATAGGTTCCTCACTCTGATAAATCTCATATACCTCCCTCATGCTGATATACCTCCCTCACTCTGATATACCTCCCTCACTCTGAAAAACCTCCCTCACTCTGAAATGCCTCCCTCACTCTGTATACCTTCCTCACTTTGATATACCTCCCTCACTCTGATCTACCTCCCTCACTTTGAAATACATCACTCAGTCTGATATAGCTTCCTCACTCTGATAAATCTGTCACTCTGATACACCTCCCTCGGTTTGATATAACTTCCTCAGGTTGATCTACCTCCCTCACTGATACACCTTACTCACTTTAAAATACATCAATCAATCTGATGTAACTTCCTCACTCTGAAAGACCTCTGCCACACTGATATACCTCACTTACCCTGATATACTTCACTCACTGATACACCTAGCTGACTCTGATATACCTCCCTCACTCGGAAATACCACCCTCACACTGATATACCTCCCTCACTCTGATACACATCCCTCACTATGAAATACCACCCTCACTCTGATATAACTCCCTTACTCTAAGATACCTCCCTCATTCTGAGATACCTCCCTCACTCTGATATACCCATCTCACTCTGATATACCAACCACACCCTGATATACCGCCCTCACTGATATACCTCCCTCACTCTGATACACCTCGCTCACTCTGAAATACCACCCTCACTCTGATGTACTTCCCTCACTCTGAAATATTTCCCTCACTCTGAAATACCTCCCTCACTCAGATATATCTCCCTCACGTTGATATAGATCCCTCACTCTGATACAACTCTGTCATTCTAATACACTCCCCTCACTATGATATAACTCCCTCACTCAGAGGTACCTCCTTCACTCTGATACACATCTGTCATTCTGATACGCTTCCCTTACTTTGATATACTGCCCTCACTCTGATATATCTTCCTCACTCTGTTATACCTCCCTCACCTTGAAATACAACAATAACTCTGATATAGCTTCCTCAATCTGATAAATCTCTGTCACTCTGATATACCTCACTTGCTCTAATATAATTTACTCACGGATATACCTTCCTCACTCTGATATAGGTTCCTCACTCTGATAAATCTGATACACCTCCCTCATGCTGATATACCTCCCTCACTCTGATATACCTCCCTCACTCTGAAAAACCTCGCTCACTCTGAAATGCCTCCCTTACTCTGATACATCTTCCGCACTTTGAAATACAACTGTCAATATAATATAGCTTCCTCACTCTGATAAATCTCTGTCACTGTGATATACCACCATCATACTGATATAACTCCCTCATGCTGATATACCTCCCTCACTCTGATATACCTACCTCACTATGAAATACTTCTCTCACTATGGTAAAACTCCCTCACTCTGAGATACCTCCCTCACTTTGATATACCTCCCTCACTCTGATACACCACTGTCATTCTGTTACACTCCTCTCACTATGATATATCTCTCTCACTCTGAGAAACCTCCCTCACTCTGATACACCTCCCTCACCCTGATATAACTCCCTCACTCTGAGATACCTCCCCCACTCTAATATACCTCCATCAATCTGATATACCGCCCTCACTCTGATATACCTCCATCACTCTGATATACCGCCCTCACTCTGATATACCACCATCACACTGAAATACCTCCCACACTCTGATATACCTCCGACTCTCTGAAATACCACCCTCATACTGATATACCTCCCTCATTCTGATACACCTCCCTCAGTCTGATATACCTCCCTCACTCTGATACACCTCTGTCATTCTGATATGCTTCCCTCACTTTAATATAACTCCCTCACTCTGATCTTCCTCCCTTTCTCTGAATTACCTCCCTTGCTCTGATATACCTCCCTCACTGATACACCGCCCTCACTCTGAAATACTGCCCTCACTCTGATATACCTCCCTCACCTTGAAATACAACACTAACTCTGATATAACTTCCTCACTCTGATAAATCTCTGTCACTCTGATATACCTCACTTGCCCTAATATAATTTACTCACGGATACACCTTCCTCACTCTGATATAGGTTCCTCACTCTGATAAATCTGATACACCTCCCTCATGCTGATATACCTCCCTCACTCAGATATAACACCCGCAGTCTGAAAAACCTCCCTCACTCTGAAATGCCTCCCACACTCTGATTTACCTCCCTCACTTTGAAATACATCACTCGATCTGATATAGCTCCCTCACTCTGAAAAATCTCTGTCACTCTGATATACCCCACTTACCCTGATATACTTCACCCACTGATACACCTTCCAGATGCTGATATAGCTTCCTCACTCTGATAAATCTCTGTCACTGTGATATACCTCCCTCATACTGATATAGCTCCCTCATGCTGATATACCTCCCTCACTCTGAAAAACCTATCTCACTCTGTAAAACTTCTCTCACTCTAAAAACCTCCCTCACTCTGAAATGCCTCACTCACTCTGAAATGCCTCCCTCATTCTGATATACCTCCCTCATTCTGATATACCTCCCTCATGCTGATATACCTCCCTCACTCTGAAAAACCTCTCTCACTCTGAAAAACCTCCCTCACTCTGAAATGCCTCCCTCACTCTGATATACCTCACTCACATTGATATACCTCCCTCACTCTGATCTACCTCGCTCATTGATACACCTCCCTCACTTTGAAATACATCACTTAATCTGATATAACTTCCTCGCTCTGAAAAATATCTGTCACTTTGATATACCTCACTTACCCTGAAATACTTCACCCACTGATACACCTAGCAGACTCTGATATAGCTTCCTCACTCTGATAAATCTCTATCGCTGTGATATACCTCCCTCATACTGATATTCCTCCCTCATGCTGATATACATCCCTCACTCTGATATACCTCCCTCACTCTGAAATATCACTCTCACTATGGCACAACTCCCTCACTCTGAGATACCTCCCTCACTTTGATATACCTCCCTCACTCTGATACACTTCTGTCATTCTGTTACACTCCACTCACTCTGATATAACTCCCTCACTCTGAGATACCTCCCTCACTCTCATATACCTCGCTCACTCTGATATGCCACCCTCACACTGATATACCGCCCTCACTCTGATACACCTCCCTCACTCTGATATACCTCTCTCACTCAGAAATTGCAACCTCACACTGAAATACCTCCCTCACTCTGATTTAAGTCCCTCATTCTGAAGTACCACCCTCATACTGATATACCTCCCTCACTCTGATAAAGCTCCCTCACTCTGAAATACCTCCCTCACTATGAAATACCTCCCTCACTATGGTAAAACTCCCTCACTCTGAGATACCTCCCTCACTTAGATATACCTCCCACACTCTGTAACACCACTGTCATTCTATTACACTCCCCTCACTGTGATATAACTCCCTCACTCTGAGATACCTCCCTCACTCTGATACACCTCCCTCACCCTGATATACCTCCCTCACTCAGAAATACAACCATCACACTGAAATACCTCCCTCACACAGATATAACTCCCTCACTCTGAAGTACCACCCTCATACTGAGATACCTCCCTCACTCTGATATACCTCCCCCACTCTAATATACCTCCCTCACTCTGATATACTGCCCTCACTCTGATCCAGCTTCCTCACCCTGATATAGCTCCCACATTCAGATATACTACCCTAACAATGAAATACCTCCCTCACTCTGATATACCTCCCTCACACTGATATACTTCCCTCATTCTGATCCACCTCCCACATACTGATATACCTCCCACACTCAGAAATACCTCCCTCAGTCTGATATACCTCCCTCACTCTGATACACCTCTGTCATTCTGATACACTCCCTTCAATATTACATAACTCACTCACTCAGAGGTAACTCCCTAACTCTGATACACCTCTGACATTCTGATACGCTTCCCTCACTTTAATATAAATCCCTCATTCTGATCTTCCACCCTTTCTCTGATTTACCTCCCTCACTCTGACATAACTCCCTCACTGAAATACCACCATCACTCTGAAATACTGCCCTCACTATGATATACCTCCCTCACTCTGATACACCTCCCTCACCTTGAAATACAGCACTAACTCTGATATAGCTTCCTAACTCTGATAAATCTCTGTCACTCTGATATACCTCACTTGCCCTAATATAATTTACTCACGGATACACCTTCCTCACTCTAATATAGGTTCCTCACTCTGATAAATCTGATATACCTCCCTCATGCTGATATACCTCCCTCACTGAAATACCACCCTCACTCTGAAATACTGCCCTCACTATGATATACCTCCCTCACTCTGATACACCTCCCTCACCTTGAAATACAGCACTAACTCTGATATAGCTTCCTAACTCTGATAAATCTCTGTCACTCTGATATACCTCACTTGCCCTAATATAATTTACTCACGGATACACCTTCCTCACTCTAATATAGGTTCCTCACTCTGATAAATCTGATATACCTCCCTCATGCTGATATACCTCCCTCACTCTGATATATCTCCCTCACTGTGAAAAAACTGCCTCACTCTGAAATGCCTCCAGCATTCTGATATACCTTCCTCCCTTTGATAGACCTCCCTCACTCTGATCTACCTCCCTCACTTTGAAATACATCACTGAGTCTGATATAGCTTCGTCACTCTGATAAATCTCTGTCACTCTGATACACCTCCCTCGGTTTGATAGAACTTCCTCAGTCTGATCTACCTCCCTCACTGATATACCTTATTCACTTTAAAATACATCACTCAATCTGACGTAACTTCCTCACTCTGAAAGACCTCTGTCACTCTGATATACCTCACTTACCCTGATATACTTCACTGACTGAACTATCTACCTGCCTCTGATATACCTCCCTCACTCGGAAATACCACCCTCACACTGATATACCTCGCTCACTCTGATACACATCCCTCACTATGAAATGCCTCCCACACTCTGATATACCTCCCTCACTCTGATTTACCTCCCTCACTTTGAAATACATCACTCAATCTGATATAGCTTCCTCACTCTGAAAAATCTCTGTCACTCTGATATACCTCACTTACCCTGATATACTTCACCCACTGATACACCTTCCAGATGCTGATATAGCTTCCTCACTCTGATAAATCTGTCAGTGATATACCTCCCTCATACTGATATACTCCCTCATACTGATATACCTCCCTCATGCTGATATACCTCCCTCACTCTGAAAAACCTATCTCACTCTGTAAAACTTCTCTCACTCTAAAAAACCTCCCTCACTCTGAAATGCCTCACTCACTCTGAAATGCCTCCCTCATTCTGATATACCTCCTTCATTCTGATATACCTCCCTCATGCTGATATACCTCCCTCACTCTGAAAAACCTCTCTCACTCTGAAAAACCTCCCTCACTCTGAAATGCCTCCCTCACTCTGATATACCTCACTCACATTGATATACTTCCCTCGCTCTGATTTACCTCGCTCATTGATACACCTCCCTCACTTTGAAATACATCACTTAATCTGATATAACTTCCTCGCTCTGAAAAATATCTGCCACTCTGATATACCTCACTTACCCTGATATACTTCACCCACTGATACACCTAGCGGACTCTGATATAGCTTCCTCACTCTGATAAATCTCTATCACTGTGATATACCTCCCTCATAATGATATTCCTCCCTCATTCTGATATACATCCCTCACTCTGATATACCTCCCTCACTCTGAAATATCACTCTCACTATGGCACAACTCCCTCACTCTGAGATACCTCCCTCACTTTGATATACCTCCCTCACTCTGATACACTTCTGTCATTCTGTTACACTCCCCTCACTATGATATAACTCCCTCACTCTGAGATACCTCCCTCACTCTGATATACCTCGCTCACTCTGATATGCCATCCTCACACTGATATACCGCCCTCACTCTGATATACCTCCCTCGCTCTGAAATAGCACCCTCACACTGAAATACCTCCCTCACTCTGATATAACTCCCTCATTCTGAAGTACCACCCTCATACTGATATACCTCCCTCACTCTGATAAACCTCCCTCACTCTGAAATACCTCCCTCACTCTGATATATCTCCCTCACTTTGATATACCTCCCTCACTTTGATATACCTCCCTCACTCTGATACACCTGTCATTCTGATGCACTTCACTTACTCTGTTATGACTCCCTCACTCTAATATACCTCCCTCACTCTGATATACCACGCTCACTCTGAAATACCACCCTCACACTGAAATACCTCCCTCACTCTGATATACCTCCCTCACTCTGAAATACCACCCTCATACTGATAGACCTCCCTCACTCTGAAACACCTCTCTCACTCTGAAATACCACACTCACACGGATATACCTCACTCACTCTGTAATACCTCCCTCACTCTGATAATTCAGCCTCACTTTGATATACCTCCCTCACTCTGATACATCTCTCTCACTCTGAAATACCACACTCACACGGATATACCTCCCTCACTCTGTAATACCTCCCTCACTCTGATAAATCTCCCTCACTTTGATATACCTCCCTCACTCTGATACACCTCTGTCATTCTGATACACTCTCTTCACTATTATATAACTCCCTCACTCAGAGGTACCTCCCTCACTCTGATCTACCTCCCTCACTCTGATATACCTCCCTCACTGATACACCGCCCTCACTCTGAAATACTGCCCTTACTCTGATATACCTCCCTCATTCTGATACACCTCCCTCACCTTGAAATACAACACTAAGTCTGATATAGCTTCCTCACTCTGATAAATCTCTGTCATTCTGATATGCCTCACTTGCCCTAATATAATTTACTCACGGATACACCTTCCTCACTCTGATATAGGTTCCTCACTCTGATAAATCTCATATACCTCCCTCATGCTGATATACCGCCCTCACTCTGATATACCTCCCTCACTCTGAAATAGCACCCTCACACTGAAATACCTCCCTCACTCTGATATAACTCCCTCATTCTGAAGTACCAACCTCATACTGATATACCTCCCTCACTCTGATAAACCTCCCTCACTCTGAAATACCTCCCTCACTCTGATATATCTCCCTCACTTTGATATACCTCCCTCACTTTGATATACCTCCCTCACTCTGATACACCTGTCATTCTGATACACTTCCCTTACTCTGTTATGACTCCCTCACTCTAATATACCTCCCTCACTCTGATACACCACGCTCACTCTGAAATACCACCCTCACACTGAAATACCTCCCTCACTCTGATATACCTCCCTCACTCTGAAATATCACCCTCATACTGATAGACCTCCCTCACTCTGAAACACCTCTCTCACTCTGAAATACCACACTCACACGGATATACCTCACTCACTCTGTAATACCTCCCTCACTCTGATAATTCTGCCTCACTTTGATATACCTCCCTCACTCTGATACATCTCTCTCACTCTGAAATACCACACTCACACGGATATACCTCCCTCACTCTGTAATACCTCCCTCACTCTGATAAATCTCCCTCACTTTGATATACCTCCCTCACTCTGATACACCTCTGTCATTCTGATACACTCCCTTCACTATTATATAACTCCCTCACTCAGAGGTACCTCCCTCACTCTGATCTACCTCCCTTTCTCTGATATACCTCCCTCACTGATACACCGCCCTCACTCTGAAATACTGCCCTTACTCTGATATACCTCCCTCATTCTGATACACCTCCCTCACCTTGAAATACAACACTAAGTCTGATATAGCTTCCTCACTCTGATAAATCTCTGTCATTCTGATATGCCTCACTTGCCCTAATATAATTTACTCACGGATACACCTTCCTCACTCTGATATAGGTTCCTCACTCTGATAAATCTCATATACCATCCTCATGCTGATATACCTCCCTCACTCTGATATACCTCCCTCACTCTGAAATGCCTCCCTCACTCTGATATACCTTCCTCACTTTGATATACCTCCCTCACTCTGATCTACCTCCCTCACTTTGAAAAACATCACTCAGTCTGATATAGCTTCCTCACTCTGATAAATCTGTCACTCTGATACACATCCCTCACTATGAAATACCACCCTCACTCTGATATAGCTGCCTTACTCTGAGATAGCTCCCTCACTCTGTTATATCCCTCTCACTCTGATATACCGCCCACACTCTGATATACCGCCCTCACTGATATACCTCCCTCACTCTGATACACCTCGCTCACTCTGAAATACCACCCTCACACTGATGTACCTCCCTCACTCTGAAATACTTCCCTCACTCTGAAATACCTCCCTCACTCAGATATATCTCTCTCACTTTGATATACCTCCCTCACTCTGATCTACCTCTCTCACTGATACACCTCCCTCACCTTGAAATACATCACTCAATCTGATATAACTTCCTCACTCTGAAAAATCTCTGTCACTCTGATATACCTCACTTACCCTGATATAATTCACTCACTGATACACCTTCCTCACTCTGATATGCCTCCCTCACTCTGAAAAACCACCCTCACACTGAATATACCTCCCTCACTCTGATATACCCCATTCATTCTGATATAACTCACTCACACTGATGTACCTGCCTCACTGTGATGTACCTCCTTCACTCTGATCTACCTCCCTCATTCTGATGTATCTCCCTAACTCTGATCTACCTCCCTGACTCTGAAATTCCTCCCTCATTATGATATTCCTCCCTCTCTCTGATTAACCTCCCTCACTTTAATAATCCTCCCTACCTCTGCTTTCCCTCTCTTAGATGTCCATCGTTGATATACATCCTACACTCTGATATTCCTCCCTCACCATAATATGCCTCCCTTGTCTTATATACCTCCCTCAGTGTGATAATCCTCCCTCACTCTGATAATCTTCCCTTTTTCTGTTAGACTTCCATTTCACTGATATACCTCCCACACTCTGATATGCCTCCCACATTCTGATATAACTCCCTCACACTGATATACCTCACTCACTCTGATCTACCTCCCTCACTCAGATACACCTCCCTTACCTCACTTACCCTGACACATTACACTCACTGATACATGTTTCTCACCCTGATAAATCTCTGTCACTCTGATACACCTCCCTCACTCTGATACAACTCCCTTACTCTGAAATACCTCCCTCACTCTGATATACCTCCCTCACTCTGCAATACCTTCCTCACTCTGCAATACCTCCCTCACTCTGACATACCTTCCTCACTCTGATCTATCTCCCTCACTCTGAATAACCTCCCTCACTCTGATATAGGTTCCTCACTCTGATAAATCTGATATACCTCCCTCATGCTGATATACCTCCCTCACTCTGATATATCTCCCTCACTGTGAAAAAACTGCCTCACTCTGAAATGCCTCCGGCATTCTGATATACCTTCCTCCCTTTGATAGACCTCCCTCACTCTGATCTACCTCCCTCACTTTGAAATACATCACTGAGTCTGATATAGCTTCGTCACTCTGATAAATCTCTGTCACTCTGATACACCTCCCTCGGTTTGATAGAACTTCCTCAGTCTGATCTACCTCCCTCACTGATATACCTTATTCACTTTAAAATACATCACTCAATCTGACGTAACTTCCTCACTCTGAAAGACCTCTGTCACTCTGATATACCTCACTTACCCTGATATACTTCACTCACTGATATATCTACCTGCCTCTGATATACCTCCCTCACTCGGAAATACCACCCTCACACTGATATACCTCGCTCACTCTGATACACATCCCTCACTATGAAATGCCTCCCACACTCTAATATACCTCCCTCACTCTGATTTACCTCCCTCACTTTGAAATACATCACTCAATCTGATATAGCTTCCTCACTCTGAAAAATCTCTGTCACTCTGATATACCTCACTTACCCTGATATACTTCACCCACTGATATATCTACCTGCCTCTGATATACCTCCCTCACTCGGAAATACCACCCTCACACTGATATACCTCGCTCACTCTGATACACATCCCTCACTATGAAATGCCTCCCACACTCTGATATACCTCCCTCACTCTGATTTACCTCCCTCACTTTGAAATACATCACTCAATCTGATATAGCTTCCTCACTCTGAAAAATCTCTGTCACTCTGATATACCTCACTTACCCTGATATACTTCACCCACTGATACACCTTCCAGATGCTGATATAGCTTCCTCACTCTGATAAATCTGTCACTGTGATATACCTCCCTCATACTGATATACCTCCCTCATGCTGATATACCTCCCTCACTCTAAAAAACCTCCCTCACTCTGAAATTCCTCACTCACTCTGAAATGCCTCCCTCATTCTGATATACCTCCCTCATTCTGATATACCTCCCTCATGCTAATATACCTCCCTCACTCTGAAAAACCTCTCTCACTCTGAAAAAACTCCCTCACTCTGAAATGCCTCCCTCACTCTGATATACCTCACTCACATTGATATACTTCCCTCGCTCTGATTTACCTCGCTCATTGATACACCTCCCTCACTTTGAAATACATCACTTAATCTGATATAACTTCCTCGCTCTGAAAAATATCTGTCACTCTGATATACCTCACTTACCCTGATATACTTCACCCACTGATACACCTAGCGGACTCTGATATAGCTTCCTCACTCTGATAAATCTCTATCACTGTGATATACCTCCCTCATACTGATATTCCTCCCTCATTCTGATATACATCCCTCACTCTGATATACCTCCCTCACTCTGAAATATCACTCTCACTATGGCACAACTCCCTCACTCTGAGATACCTCCCTCACTTTGATATACCTCCCTCACTCTGATACACTTCTGTCATTCTGTTACACTCCCCTCACTATGATATATCTCCCTCACTCTGAGATACCTCCCTCACTCTGATATACCTCGCTCACTCTGATATGCCATCCTCACACTGAAATACCTCCCTCACTCTGATATAACTCCCTCATTCTGAAGTACCACCCTCATACTGATATACCTCCCTCACTCTGATAAACCTCCCTCACTCTGAAATACCTCCCTCACTCTGATATATCTCCCTCACTTTGATATACCTCCCTCACTTTGATATACCTCCCTCACTCTGATACACCTGTCATTCTGATACACTTCACTTACTCTGTTATGACTCCCTCACTCTAATATACCTCCCTCACTCTGATATACCACGCTCACTCTGAAATACAACCCTCACACTGAAATACCTCCCTCACTCTGATATACCTCCCTCACTCTGAAATACCACCCTCATACTGATAGACCTCCCTCACTCTGAAACACCTCTCTCACTCTGAAATACCACACTCACACGGATATACCTCACTCACTCTGTAATACCTCCCTCACTCTGACAATTCAGCCTCACTTTGATATACCTCCCTCACTCTGATACATCTCTCTCACTCTGAAATACCACACTCACACGGATATACCTCCCTCACTCTGTAATACCTCCCTCACTCTGATAAATCTCCCTCACTTTGATATACCTCCCTCACTCTGATACACCTCTGTCATTCTGATACACTCCCTTCACTATTATATAACTCCCTCACTCAGAGATACGTCCCTCACTCTGATCTACCTCCCTCACTCTGATATACCTCCCTCACTGATACACCGCCCTCACTCTGAAATACTGCCCTTACTCTGATATACCTCCCTCATTCTGATACACCTCCCTCACCTTGAAATACAACACTAAGTCTGATATAGCTTCCTCACTCTGATAAATCTCTGTCATTCTGATATGCCTCACTTGCCCTAATATAATTTACTCACGGATACACCTTCCTCACTCTGATATAGGTTCCTCACTCTGATAAATCTCATATACCTCCCTCATGCTGATATACCGCCCTCACTCTGATATACCTCCCTCACTCTGAAATAGCACCCTCACACTGAAATACCTCCCTCACTCTGATATAACTCCCTCATTCTGAAGTACCACCCTCATACTGATATACCTCCCTCACTCTGATAAACCTCCCTCACTCTGAAATACCTCCCTCACTCTGATATATCTCCCTCACTTTGATATACCTCCCTCACTTTGATATACCTCCCTCACTCTGATACACCTGTCATTCTGATACACTTCCCTTACTCTGTTATGACTCCCTCACTCTAATATACCTCCCTCACTCTGATATACCACGCTCACTCTGAAATACCACCCTCACACTGAAATACCTCCCTCACTCTGATATACCTCCCTCACTCTGAAATACCACCCTCATACTGATATACCTCCCTCACTCTGAAACACCTCTCTCACTCTGAAATACCACACTCACACGGATATACCTCACTCACTCTGTAATACCTCCCTCACTCTGATAATTCTGCCTCACTTTGATATACCTCCCTCACTCTGATACATCTCTCTCACTCTGAAATACCACACTCACACGGATATACCTCCCTCACTCTGTAATACCTCCCTCACTCTGATAAATCTCCCTCACTTTGATATACCTCCCTCACTCTGATACACCTCTGTCATTCTGATACACTCCCTTCACTATTATATAACTCCCTCACTCAGAGGTACCTCCCTCACTCTGATCTACCTCCCTTTCTCTGATATACCTCCCTCACTGATACACCGCCCTCACTCTGAAATACTGCCCTTACTCTGATATACCTCCCTCATTCTGATACACCTCCCTCACCTTGAAATACAACACTAAGTCTGATATAGCTTCCTCACTCTGATAAATCTCTGTCATTCTGATATGCCTCACTTGCCCTAATATAATTTACTCACGGATACACCTTCCTCACTCTGATATAGGTTCCTCACTCTGATAAATCTCATATACCATCCTCATGCTGATATACCTCCCTCACTCTGATATACCTCCCTCACTCTGAAATGCCTCCCTCACTCTGATATACCTTCCTCACTTTGATATACCTCCCTCACTCTGATCTACCTCCCTCACTTTGAAAAACATCACTCAGTCTGATATAGCTTCCTCACTCTGATAAATCTGTCACTCTGATACACATCCCTCACTATGAAATACCACCCTCACTCTGATATAGCTGCCTTACTCTGAGATAGCTCCCTCACTCTGTTATATCCCTCTCACTCTGATATACCGCCCACACTCTGATATACCGCCCTCACTGATATACCTCCCTCACTCTGATACACCTCGCTCACTCTGAAATACCACCCTCACACTGATGTACCTCCCTCACTCTGAAATACTTCCCTCACTCTGAAATACCTCCCTCACTCAGATATATCTCTCTCACTTTGATATACCTCCCTCACTCTGATCTACCTCTCTCACTGATACACCTCCCTCACCTTGAAATACATCACTCAATCTGATATAACTTCCTCACTCTGAAAAATCTCTGTCACTCTGATATACCTCACTTACCCTGATATAATTCACTCACTGATACACCTTCCTCACTCTGATATGCCTCCCTCACTCTGAAAAACCACCCTCACACTGAATATACCTCCCTCACTCTGATATACCCCATTCATTCTGATATAACTCACTCACACTGATGTACCTGCCTCACTGTGATGTACCTCCTTCACTCTGATCTACCTCCCTCATTCTGATGTATCTCCCTAACTCTGATCTACCTCCCTGACTCTGAAATTCCTCCCTCATTATGATATTCCTCCCTCTCTCTGATTAACCTCCCTCACTTTAATAATCCTCCCTACCTCTGCTTTCCCTCTCTTAGATGTCCATCGTTGATATACATCCTACACTCTGATATTCCTCCCTCACCATAATATGCCTCCCTTGTCTTATATACCTCCCTCAGTGTGATAATCCTCCCTCACTCTGATAATCTTCCCTTTTTCTGTTAGACTTCCATTTCACTGATATACCTCCCACACTCTGATATGCCTCCCACATTCTGATATAACTCCCTCACACTGATATACCTCACTCACTCTGATCTACCTCCCTCACTCAGATACACCTCCCTTACCTCACTTACCCTGACACATTACACTCACTGATACATGTTTCTCACCCTGATAAATCTCTGTCACTCTGATACACCTCCCTCACTCTGATACAACTCCCTTACTCTGAAATACCTCCCTCACTCTGATATACCTCCCTCACTCTGCAATACCTTCCTCACTCTGCAATACCTCCCTCACTCTGACATACCTTCCTCACTCTGATCTATCTCCCTCACTCTGAATAACCTCCCTCACTCTGATATAGGTTCCTCACTCTGATAAATCTGATATACCTCCCTCATGCTGATATACCTCCCTCACTCTGATATATCTCCCTCACTGTGAAAAAACTGCCTCACTCTGAAATGCCTCCGGCATTCTGATATACCTTCCTCCCTTTGATAGACCTCCCTCACTCTGATCTACCTCCCTCACTTTGAAATACATCACTGAGTCTGATATAGCTTCGTCACTCTGATAAATCTCTGTCACTCTGATACACCTCCCTCGGTTTGATAGAACTTCCTCAGTCTGATCTACCTCCCTCACTGATATACCTTATTCACTTTAAAATACATCACTCAATCTGACGTAACTTCCTCACTCTGAAAGACCTCTGTCACTCTGATATACCTCACTTACCCTGATATACTTCACTCACTGATATATCTACCTGCCTCTGATATACCTCCCTCACTCGGAAATACCACCCTCACACTGATATACCTCGCTCACTCTGATACACATCCCTCACTATGAAATGCCTCCCACACTCTAATATACCTCCCTCACTCTGATTTACCTCCCTCACTTTGAAATACATCACTCAATCTGATATAGCTTCCTCACTCTGAAAAATCTCTGTCACTCTGATATACCTCACTTACCCTGATATACTTCACCCACTGATATATCTACCTGCCTCTGATATACCTCCCTCACTCGGAAATACCACCCTCACACTGATATACCTCGCTCACTCTGATACACATCCCTCACTATGAAATGCCTCCCACACTCTGATATACCTCCCTCACTCTGATTTACCTCCCTCACTTTGAAATACATCACTCAATCTGATATAGCTTCCTCACTCTGAAAAATCTCTGTCACTCTGATATACCTCACTTACCCTGATATACTTCACCCACTGATACACCTTCCAGATGCTGATATAGCTTCCTCACTCTGATAAATCTGTCACTGTGATATACCTCCCTCATACTGATATACCTCCCTCATGCTGATATACCTCCCTCACTCTAAAAAACCTCCCTCACTCTGAAATTCCTCACTCACTCTGAAATGCCTCCCTCATTCTGATATACCTCCCTCATTCTGATATACCTCCCTCATGCTAATATACCTCCCTCACTCTGAAAAACCTCTCTCACTCTGAAAAAACTCCCTCACTCTGAAATGCCTCCCTCACTCTGATATACCTCACTCACATTGATATACTTCCCTCGCTCTGATTTACCTCGCTCATTGATACACCTCCCTCACTTTGAAATACATCACTTAATCTGATATAACTTCCTCGCTCTGAAAAATATCTGTCACTCTGATATACCTCACTTACCCTGATATACTTCACCCACTGATACACCTAGCGGACTCTGATATAGCTTCCTCACTCTGATAAATCTCTATCACTGTGATATACCTCCCTCATACTGATATTCCTCCCTCATTCTGATATACATCCCTCACTCTGATATACCTCCCTCACTCTGAAATATCACTCTCACTATGGCACAACTCCCTCACTCTGAGATACCTCCCTCACTTTGATATACCTCCCTCACTCTGATACACTTCTGTCATTCTGTTACACTCCCCTCACTATGATATATCTCCCTCACTCTGAGATACCTCCCTCACTCTGATATACCTCGCTCACTCTGATATGCCATCCTCACACTGAAATACCTCCCTCACTCTGATATAACTCCCTCATTCTGAAGTACCACCCTCATACTGATATACCTCCCTCACTCTGATAAACCTCCCTCACTCTGAAATACCTCCCTCACTCTGATATATCTCCCTCACTTTGATATACCTCCCTCACTTTGATATACCTCCCTCACTCTGATACACCTGTCATTCTGATACACTTCACTTACTCTGTTATGACTCCCTCACTCTAATATACCTCCCTCACTCTGATATACCACGCTCACTCTGAAATACAACCCTCACACTGAAATACCTCCCTCACTCTGATATACCTCCCTCACTCTGAAATACCACCCTCATACTGATAGACCTCCCTCACTCTGAAACACCTCTCTCACTCTGAAATACCACACTCACACGGATATACCTCACTCACTCTGTAATACCTCCCTCACTCTGACAATTCAGCCTCACTTTGATATACCTCCCTCACTCTGATACATCTCTCTCACTCTGAAATACCACACTCACACGGATATACCTCCCTCACTCTGTAATACCTCCCTCACTCTGATAAATCTCCCTCACTTTGATATACCTCCCTCACTCTGATACACCTCTGTCATTCTGATACACTCCCTTCACTATTATATAACTCCCTCACTCAGAGATACGTCCCTCACTCTGATCTACCTCCCTCACTCTGATATACCTCCCTCACTGATACACCGCCCTCACTCTGAAATACTGCCCTTACTCTGATATACCTCCCTCATTCTGATACACCTCCCTCACCTTGAAATACAACACTAAGTCTGATATAGCTTCCTCACTCTGATAAATCTCTGTCATTCTGATATGCCTCACTTGCCCTAATATAATTTACTCACGGATACACCTTCCTCACTCTGATATAGGTTCCTCACTCTGATAAATCTCATATACCTCCCTCATGCTGATATACCGCCCTCACTCTGATATACCTCCCTCACTCTGAAATAGCACCCTCACACTGAAATACCTCCCTCACTCTGATATAACTCCCTCATTCTGAAGTACCACCCTCATACTGATATACCTCCCTCACTCTGATAAACCTCCCTCACTCTGAAATACCTCCCTCACTCTGATATATCTCCCTCACTTTGATATACCTCCCTCACTTTGATATACCTCCCTCACTCTGATACACCTGTCATTCTGATACACTTCCCTTACTCTGTTATGACTCCCTCACTCTAATATACCTCCCTCACTCTGATATACCACGCTCACTCTGAAATACCACCCTCACACTGAAATACCTCCCTCACTCTGATATACCTCCCTCACTCTGAAATACCACCCTCATACTGATATACCTCCCTCACTCTGAAACACCTCTCTCACTCTGAAATACCACACTCACACGGATATACCTCACTCACTCTGTAATACCTCCCTCACTCTGATAATTCTGCCTCACTTTGATATACCTCCCTCACTCTGATACATCTCTCTCACTCTGAAATACCACACTCACACGGATATACCTCCCTCACTCTGTAATACCTCCCTCACTCTGATAAATCTCCCTCACTTTGATATACCTCCCTCACTCTGATACACCTCTGTCATTCTGATACACTCCCTTCACTATTATATAACTCCCTCACTCAGAGGTACCTCCCTCACTCTGATCTACCTCCCTTTCTCTGATATACCTCCCTCACTGATACACCGCCCTCACTCTGAAATACTGCCCTTACTCTGATATACCTCCCTCATTCTGATACACCTCCCTCACCTTGAAATACAACACTAAGTCTGATATAGCTTCCTCACTCTGATAAATCTCTGTCATTCTGATATGCCTCACTTGCCCTAATATAATTTACTCACGGATACACCTTCCTCACTCTGATATAGGTTCCTCACTCTGATAAATCTCATATACCATCCTCATGCTGATATACCTCCCTCACTCTGATATACCTCCCTCACTCTGAAATGCCTCCCTCACTCTGATATACCTTCCTCACTTTGATATACCTCCCTCACTCTGATCTACCTCCCTCACTTTGAAAAACATCACTCAGTCTGATATAGCTTCCTCACTCTGATAAATCTGTCACTCTGATACACATCCCTCACTATGAAATACCACCCTCACTCTGATATAGCTGCCTTACTCTGAGATAGCTCCCTCACTCTGTTATATCCCTCTCACTCTGATATACCGCCCACACTCTGATATACCGCCCTCACTGATATACCTCCCTCACTCTGATACACCTCGCTCACTCTGAAATACCACCCTCACACTGATGTACCTCCCTCACTCTGAAATACTTCCCTCACTCTGAAATACCTCCCTCACTCAGATATATCTCTCTCACTTTGATATACCTCCCTCACTCTGATCTACCTCTCTCACTGATACACCTCCCTCACCTTGAAATACATCACTCAATCTGATATAACTTCCTCACTCTGAAAAATCTCTGTCACTCTGATATACCTCACTTACCCTGATATAATTCACTCACTGATACACCTTCCTCACTCTGATATGCCTCCCTCACTCTGAAAAACCACCCTCACACTGAATATACCTCCCTCACTCTGATATACCCCATTCATTCTGATATAACTCACTCACACTGATGTACCTGCCTCACTGTGATGTACCTCCTTCACTCTGATCTACCTCCCTCATTCTGATGTATCTCCCTAACTCTGATCTACCTCCCTGACTCTGAAATTCCTCCCTCATTATGATATTCCTCCCTCTCTCTGATTAACCTCCCTCACTTTAATAATCCTCCCTACCTCTGCTTTCCCTCTCTTAGATGTCCATCGTTGATATACATCCTACACTCTGATATTCCTCCCTCACCATAATATGCCTCCCTTGTCTTATATACCTCCCTCAGTGTGATAATCCTCCCTCACTCTGATAATCTTCCCTTTTTCTGTTAGACTTCCATTTCACTGATATACCTCCCACACTCTGATATGCCTCCCACATTCTGATATAACTCCCTCACACTGATATACCTCACTCACTCTGATCTACCTCCCTCACTCAGATACACCTCCCTTACCTCACTTACCCTGACACATTACACTCACTGATACATGTTTCTCACCCTGATAAATCTCTGTCACTCTGATACACCTCCCTCACTCTGATACAACTCCCTTACTCTGAAATACCTCCCTCACTCTGATATACCTCCCTCACTCTGCAATACCTTCCTCACTCTGCAATACCTCCCTCACTCTGACATACCTTCCTCACTCTGATCTATCTCCCTCACTCTGAATAACCTCCCTCACTCTGATATAGGTTCCTCACTCTGATAAATCTGATATACCTCCCTCATGCTGATATACCTCCCTCACTCTGATATATCTCCCTCACTGTGAAAAAACTGCCTCACTCTGAAATGCCTCCGGCATTCTGATATACCTTCCTCCCTTTGATAGACCTCCCTCACTCTGATCTACCTCCCTCACTTTGAAATACATCACTGAGTCTGATATAGCTTCGTCACTCTGATAAATCTCTGTCACTCTGATACACCTCCCTCGGTTTGATAGAACTTCCTCAGTCTGATCTACCTCCCTCACTGATATACCTTATTCACTTTAAAATACATCACTCAATCTGACGTAACTTCCTCACTCTGAAAGACCTCTGTCACTCTGATATACCTCACTTACCCTGATATACTTCACTCACTGATATATCTACCTGCCTCTGATATACCTCCCTCACTCGGAAATACCACCCTCACACTGATATACCTCGCTCACTCTGATACACATCCCTCACTATGAAATGCCTCCCACACTCTGATATACCTCCCTCACTCTGATTTACCTCCCTCACTTTGAAATACATCACTCAATCTGATATAGCTTCCTCACTCTGAAAAATCTCTGTCACTCTGATATACCTCACTTACCCTGATATACTTCACCCACTGATATATCTACCTGCCTCTGATATACCTCCCTCACTCGGAAATACCACCCTCACACTGATATACCTCGCTCACTCTGATACACATCCCTCACTATGAAATGCCTCCCACACTCTGATATACCTCCCTCACTCTGATTTACCTCCCTCACTTTGAAATACATCACTCAATCTGATATAGCTTCCTCACTCTGAAAAATCTCTGTCACTCTGATATACCTCACTTACCCTGATATACTTCACCCACTGATACACCTTCCAGATGCTGATATAGCTTCCTCACTCTGATAAATCTGTCACTGTGATATACCTCCCTCATACTGATATACCTCCCTCATGCTGATATACCTCCCTCACTCTAAAAAACCTCCCTCACTCTGAAATTCCTCACTCACTCTGAAATGCCTCCCTCATTCTGATATACCTCCCTCATTCTGATATACCTCCCTCATGCTAATATACCTCCCTCACTCTGAAAAACCTCTCTCACTCTGAAAAAACTCCCTCACTCTGAAATGCCTCCCTCACTCTGATATACCTCACTCACATTGATATACTTCCCTCGCTCTGATTTACCTCGCTCATTGATACACCTCCCTCACTTTGAAATACATCACTTAATCTGATATAACTTCCTCGCTCTGAAAAATATCTGTCACTCTGATATACCTCACTTACCCTGATATACTTCACCCACTGATACACCTAGCGGACTCTGATATAGCTTCCTCACTCTGATAAATCTCTATCACTGTGATATACCTCCCTCATACTGATATTCCTCCCTCATTCTGATATACATCCCTCACTCTGATATACCTCCCTCACTCTGAAATATCACTCTCACTATGGCACAACTCCCTCACTCTGAGATACCTCCCTCACTTTGATATACCTCCCTCACTCTGATACACTTCTGTCATTCTGTTACACTCCCCTCACTATGATATATCTCCCTCACTCTGAGATACCTCCCTCACTCTGATATACCTCGCTCACTCTGATATGCCATCCTCACACTGAAATACCTCCCTCACTCTGATATAACTCCCTCATTCTGAAGTACCACCCTCATACTGATATACCTCCCTCACTCTGATAAACCTCCCTCACTCTGAAATACCTCCCTCACTCTGATATATCTCCCTCACTTTGATATACCTCCCTCACTTTGATATACCTCCCTCACTCTGATACACCTGTCATTCTGATACACTTCACTTACTCTGTTATGACTCCCTCACTCTAATATACCTCCCTCACTCTGATATACCACGCTCACTCTGAAATACAACCCTCACACTGAAATACCTCCCTCACTCTGATATACCTCCCTCACTCTGAAATACCACCCTCATACTGATAGACCTCCCTCACTCTGAAACACCTCTCTCACTCTGAAATACCACACTCACACGGATATACCTCACTCACTCTGTAATACCTCCCTCACTCTGACAATTCAGCCTCACTTTGATATACCTCCCTCATTCTGATACATCTCTCTCACTCTGAAATACCACACTCACACGGATATACCTCCCTCACTCTGTAATACCTCCCTCACTCTGATAAATCTCCCTCACTTTGATATACCTCCCTCACTCTGATACACCTCTGTCATTCTGATACACTCCCTTCACTATTATATAACTCCCTCACTCAGAGATACGTCCCTCACTCTGATCTACCTCCCTCACTCTGATATACCTCCCTCACTGATACACCGCCCTCACTCTGAAATACTGCCCTTACTCTGATATACCTCCCTCATTCTGATACACCTCCCTCACCTTGAAATACAACACTAAGTCTGATATAGCTTCCTCACTCTGATAAATCTCTGTCATTCTGATATGCCTCACTTGCCCTAATATAATTTACTCACGGATACACCTTCCTCACTCTGATATAGGTTCCTCACTCTGATAAATCTCATATACCTCCCTCATGCTGATATACCGCCCTCACTCTGATATACCTCCCTCACTCTGAAATAGCACCCTCACACTGAAATACCTCCCTCACTCTGATATAACTCCCTCATTCTGAAGTACCACCCTCATACTGATATACCTCCCTCACTCTGATAAACCTCCCTCACTCTGAAATACCTCCCTCACTCTGATATATCTCCCTCACTTTGATATACCTCCCTCACTTTGATATACCTCCCTCACTCTGATACACCTGTCATTCTGATACACTTCCCTTACTCTGTTATGACTCCCTCACTCTAATATACCTCCCTCACTCTGATATACCACGCTCACTCTGAAATACCACCCTCACACTGAAATACCTCCCTCACTCTGATATACCTCCCTCACTCTGAAATACCACCCTCATACTGATATACCTCCCTCACTCTGAAACACCTCTCTCACTCTGAAATACCACACTCACACGGATATACCTCACTCACTCTGTAATACCTCCCTCACTCTGATAATTCTGCCTCACTTTGATATACCTCCCTCACTCTGATACATCTCTCTCACTCTGAAATACCACACTCACACGGATATACCTCCCTCACTCTGTAATACCTCCCTCACTCTGATAAATCTCCCTCACTTTGATATACCTCCCTCACTCTGATACACCTCTGTCATTCTGATACACTCCCTTCACTATTATATAACTCCCTCACTCAGAGGTACCTCCCTCACTCTGATCTACCTCCCTTTCTCTGATATACCTCCCTCACTGATACACCGCCCTCACTCTGAAATACTGCCCTTACTCTGATATACCTCCCTCACTCTGAAATGCCTCCCTCACTCTGATATACCTTCCTCACTTTGATATACCTCCCTCACTCTGATCTACCTCCCTCACTTTGAAAAACATCACTCAGTCTGATATAGCTTCCTCACTCTGACAAATCTCTGTCACTCTGATACACATCTCTCACTATGAAATACCACCCTCACTCTGATATAGCTGCCTTACTCTGAGATAGCTCCCTCACTCTGTTATATCCCTCTCACTCTGATATACCGCCCACACTCTGATATACCGCCCTCACTGATATACCTCCCTCACTCTGATACACCTCGCTCACTCTGAAATACCACCCTCACACTGATGTACCTCCCTCACTCTGAAATACTTCCCTCACTCTGAAATACCTCCCTCACTCAGATATATCTCTCTCACTTTGATATACCTCCCTCACTCTGATCTACCTCTCTCACTGATACACCTCCCTCACCTTGAAATACATCACTCAATCTGATATAACTTCCTCACTCTGAAAAATCTCTGTCACTCTGATATACCTCACTTACCCTGATATAATTCACTCACTGATACACCTTCCTCACTCTGATATGCCTCCCTCACTCTGAAAAACCACCCTCACACTGAATATACCTCCCTCACTCTGATATACCCCATTCATTCTGATATAACTCACTCACACTGATGTACCTGCCTCACTGTGATGTACCTCCTTCACTCTGATCTACCTCCCTCATTCTGATGTATCTCCCTAACTCTGATCTACCTCCCTGACTCTGAAATTCCTCCCTCATTATGATATTCCTCCCTCTCTCTGATTAACCTCCCTCACTTTAATAATCCTCCCTACCTCTGCTTTCCCTCTCTTAGATGTCCATCGTTGATATACATCCTACACTCTGATATTCCTCCCTCACCATAATATGCCTCCCTTGTCTTATATACCTCCCTCAGTGTGATAATCCTCCCTCACTCTGATAATCTTCCCTTTTTCTGTTAGACTTCCATTTCACTGATATACCTCCCACACTCTGATATGCCTCCCACATTCTGATATAACTCCCTCACACTGATATACCTCACTCACTCTGATCTACCTCCCTCACTCAGATACACCTCCCTTACCTCACTTACCCTGACACATTACACTCACTGATACATGTTTCTCACCCTGATAAATCTCTGTCACTCTGATACACCTCCCTCACTCTGATACAACTCCCTTACTCTGAAATACCTCCCTCACTCTGATATACCTCCCTCACTCTGCAATACCTTCCTCACTCTGCAATACCTCCCTCACTCTGACATACCTTCCTCACTCTGATCTATCTCCCTCACTCTGAATAACCTCCCTCACTCTGATATAGGTTCCTCACTCTGATAAATCTGATATACCTCCCTCATGCTGATATACCTCCCTCACTCTGATATATCTCCCTCACTGTGAAAAAACTGCCTCACTCTGAAATGCCTCCGGCATTCTGATATACCTTCCTCCCTTTGATAGACCTCCCTCACTCTGATCTACCTCCCTCACTTTGAAATACATCACTGAGTCTGATATAGCTTCGTCACTCTGATAAATCTCTGTCACTCTGATACACCTCCCTCGGTTTGATAGAACTTCCTCAGTCTGATCTACCTCCCTCACTGATATACCTTATTCACTTTAAAATACATCACTCAATCTGACGTAACTTCCTCACTCTGAAAGACCTCTGTCACTCTGATATACCTCACTTACCCTGATATACTTCACTCACTGATATATCTACCTGCCTCTGATATACCTCCCTCACTCGGAAATACCACCCTCACACTGATATACCTCGCTCACTCTGATACACATCCCTCACTATGAAATGCCTCCCACACTCTAATATACCTCCCTCACTCTGATTTACCTCCCTCACTTTGAAATACATCACTCAATCTGATATAGCTTCCTCACTCTGAAAAATCTCTGTCACTCTGATATACCTCACTTACCCTGATATACTTCACCCACTGATACACCTTCCAGATGCTGATATAGCTTCCTCACTCTGATAAATCTGTCACTGTGATATACCTCCCTCATACTGATATACCTCCCTCATGCTGATATACCTCCCTCACTCTAAAAAACCTCCCTCACTCTGAAATGCCTCACTCACTCTGAAATGCCTCCCTCATTCTGATATACCTCCCTCATTCTGATATACCTCCCTCATGCTGATATACCTCCCTCACTCTGAAAAACCTCTCTCACTCTGAAAAAACTCCCTCACTCTGAAATGCCTCCCTCACTCTGATATACCTCACTCACATTAATATACTTCCCTCGCTCTGATCTACCTCGCTCATTGATACACCTCCCTCACTTTGAAATACATCACTTAATCTGATATAACTTCCTCGCTCTGAAAAATATCTGTCACTCTGATATACCTCACTTACCCTGATATACTTCACCCACTGATACACCTAGCGGACTCTGATATAGCTTCCTCACTCTGATAAATCTCTATCACTGTGATATACCTCCCTCATACTGATATTCCTCCCTCATTCTGATATACATCCCTCACTCTGATATACCTCCCTCAGTCTGAAATATCACTCTCACTATGGCACAACTCCCTCACTCTGAGATACCTCCCTCACTCTGATATACCTCGCTCACTCTGATATGCCATCCTCACACTGATATACCGCCCTCACTCTGATATACCTCCCTCACTCTGAAATAGCACCCTCACACTGAAATACCTCCCTCACTCTGATATAACTCCCTCATTCTGAAGTACCACCCTCATACTGATATACCTCCCTCACTCTGATAAACCTCCCTCACTCTGAAATACCTCCCTCACTCTGATATATCTCCCTCACTTTGATACACCTGTCATTCTGATACACATCCCTTACTCTGTTATGACTCCCTCACTCTAATATACCTCCCTCACTCAGATATACCACGCTCACTCTGAAATACCACCCTCACACTGAAATACCTCCCTCACTCTGATATACCTCCCTCACTCTGAAATACCACCCACACACTGATATACCTCCCTCACTCTGAAACACCTCTCTCACTCTGAAATACCACACTCACACGGATATACCTCACTCACTCTGTAATACCTCCCTCACTCTGATAATTCTGCCTCACTTTGATATACCTCCCTCACTCTGATACATCTCTCTCACTCTGAAATACCACACTCACACGGATATACCTCCCTCACTCTGTAATACCTCCCTCACTCTGATAAATCTCCCTCACTTTGATATACCTCCCTCACTCTGATACACCTCTGTCATTCTGATACATTCCCTTCACTATTATATAACTCCCTCACTCAGAGGTACCTCCCTCACTCTGATCTACCTCCCTTTCTCTGATCTACCTTCCTCACTCTGATATACCTCCCTCACTGATACACCGCCCTCACTCTGAAATACTGCCCTTACTCTGATATACCTCCCTCATTCTGATACACCTCCCTCACCTTGAAATACAACACTAAGACTGATATAGCTTCCTCACTCTGATAAATCTCTGTCACTCTGATATGCCTCACTTGGCCTAATATAATTTACTCACGGATACACCTTCCTCACTCTGATATAGGTTCCTCACTCTGATAAATCTCATATACCACCCTCATGCTGATATACCTCCCTCACTCTGATATACCTCCCTCACTCTGAAATGCCTCCTTCACTCTGATATACCTTCCTCACTTTGATATACCTCCCTCACTCTGATCTACCTCCCTCACTTTGAAAAACATCACTCAGTCTGATATAGCTTCCTCACTCTGATAAATCTCTGTCACTCTGATACACATCCCTCACTATGAAATACCACCCTCACTCTGATATAGCTGCCTTACTCTGAGATAGCTCCCTCACTCTGTTATATCCCTCTCACTCTGATATACCGCCCACACTCTGATATACCGCCCTCACTGATATACCTCCCTCACTCTGATACACCTCGCTCACTCTGAAATACCACCCTCACACTGATGTACCTCCCTCACTCTGAAATACTTCCCTCACTCTGAAATACCTCCCTCACTCAGATATATCTCTCTCACTTTGATATACCTCCCTCACTCTGATCTACCTCTCTCACTGATACACCTCCCTCACCTTGAAATACATCACTCAATCTGATATAACTTCCTCACTCTGAAAAATCTCTGTCACTCTGATATACCTCACTTACCCTGATATAATTCACTCACTGATACACCTTCCTCACTCTGATATGCCTCCCTCACTCTGAAAAACCACCCTCACACTGAATATACCTCCCTCACTCTGATATACCCCATTCATTCTGATATAACTCACTCACACTGATGTACCTGCCTCACTGTGATGTACCTCCTTCACTCTGATCTACCTCCCTCATTCTGATGTATCTCCCTAACTCTGATCTACCTCCCTGACTCTGAAATTCCTCCCTCATTATGATATTCCTCCCTCTCTCTGATTAACCTCCCTCACTTTAATAATCCTCCCTACCTCTGCTTTCCCTCTCTTAGACGTCCATCGTTGATATACATCCTACACTCTGATATTCCTCCCTCACCATAATATGCCTCCCTTGTCTTATATACCTCCCTCAGTGTGATAATCCTCCCTCACTCTGATAATCTTCCCTTTTTCTGTTAGATTTCCATTTCACTGATATACCTCCCACACTCTGATATGCCTCCCACATTCTGATATAACTCCCTCACACTGATATACCTCACTCACTCTGATCTACCTCCCTCACTCAGATACACCTCCCTTACCTCACTTACCCTGACACATTACACTCACTGATACATGTTTCTCACCCTGATAAATCTCTGTCACTCTGATACACCTCCCTCACTCTGATACAACTCCCTTACTCTGAAATACCTCCCTCACTCTGATATACCTCCCTCACTCTGCAATACCTTCCTCACTCTGCAATACCTCCCTCACTCTGACATACCTTCCTCACTCTGATCTATCTCCCTCACTCTGAATAACCTCCCTCACTCTGATATAGGTTCCTCACTCTGATAAATCTGATATACCTCCCTCATGCTGATATACCTCCCTCACTCTGATATATCTCCCTCACTGTGAAAAAACTGCCTCACTCTGAAATGCCTCCAGCATTCTGATATACCTTCCTCCCTTTGATAGACCTCCCTCACTCTGATCTACCTCCCTCACTTTGAAATACATCACTGAGTCTGATATAGCTTCGTCACTCTGATAAATCTCTGTCACTCTGATACACCTCCCTCGGTTTGATAGAACTTCCTCAGTCTGATCTACCTCCCTCACTGATATACCTTATTCACTTTAAAATACATCACTCAATCTGACGTAACTTCCTCACTCTGAAAAATCTCTGTCACTCTGATATACCTCACTTACCCTGATATACTTCACTGACTGAACTATCTACCTGCCTCTGATATACCTCCCTCACTCGGAAATACCACCCTCACACTGATATACCTCGCTCACTCTGATACACATCCCTCACTATGAAATGCCTCCCACACTCTGATATACCTCCCTCACTCTGATTTACCTCCCTCACTTTGAAATACATCACTCAATCTGATATAGCTTCCTCACTCTGAAAAATCTCTGTCACTCTGATATACCTCACTTACCCTGATATACTTCACCCACTGATACACCTTCCAGATGCTGATATAGCTTCCTCACTCTGATAAATCTGTCAGTGATATACCTCCCTCATACTGATATACTCCCTCATACTGATATACCTCCCTCATGCTGATATACCTCCCTCACTCTGAAAAACCTATCTCACTCTGTAAAACTTCTCTCACTCTAAAAAACCTCCCTCACTCTGAAATGCCTCACTCACTCTGAAATGCCTCCCTCATTCTGATATACCTCCCTCATTCTGATATACCTCCCTCATGCTGATATACCTCCCTCACTCTGAAAAACCTCTCTCACTCTGAAAAAACTCCCTCACTCTGAAATGCCTCCCTCACTCTGATATACCTCACTCACATTGATATACTTCCCTCGCTCTGATCTACCTCGCTCATTGATACACCTCCCTCACTTTGAAATACATCACTTAATCTGATATAACTCCCTCACACTGGTATACCTCACTCACTCTGATCTACCTCCCTCACTCAGATACACCTCCCTTACCTCACTTACCCTGATACACTTCACTCACTAATACATGTTTCTCACCCTGATAAATCTCTGTCACTCTGATACATCTCCCTCACTCTGATACAACTCCCTTACTCTGAAATACCTCCCTCACTCTGATATACCTCCCTCACTCTGCAATACCTTCCTCACTCTGCAATACCTCCCTCACTCTGACATACCTTCCTCACTCTGATCTATCTCCCTCACTCTGAATAACCTCCCTCACTCTGATATACCTCGCACACTCTGATATACCTCGCTCATTCTGATATATCTCACTCACTCTGATATAACACCCTCACTCTGATCTACCTCCCTCACTCAGATCTACCTCCCTCACTCTGAAATACCTCCCTCACTCTGAAATATCTCCCTCACTCTAATAATCTTCCCTACCTCTGATATCCCTCCCTTACTCTGTTAGACATCCATCACTCTGATATGCATCCTACACTCTGATATTCCTCCCTCACTATGATATGCCTCCCTGAAGTCATATATGCCTCCCTCAATCTGATAATCCTCCCTCACTCTGAAATACGTCCCTCACTCTGAGATACTTCGCTCACTCTGATATACCCCACTCATTCTGATATATCTCACTCACTCCGATATAACGCCCTCACTCTGATCTACCTCCCTCACTCGGATCTACCTCCCTCACTCTGAAATACCTCCCTCACTCTAATAATCCTCCCTATCTCTGATATACTCCCTTTCTCTGTTAGACATTCATCACTCTGATATTCCTCCCACATTCCGATATGCCTCACTCAGTCTTATCTACCTCCCTCAATCTTATACACCTCCCTCACTCTGATGCAACGCCCTCACACTGATACACTTCCCTCACTCTGATCTACCTCCCTCACTCTGATACACCTCCCTCACCTTGAAATACATCACTAACTCTGATATAGCTTTCTCACTCTGATAAACCTCTGTCACTCTGATACACCTCCCTCATGCTGATATACCTCCCTCACTCTGAAAAACCTCCCTCACTCTGAAATGCCTCTCTCACTCTGAAATATCACCCTCACACTGATATATCTCCCTCACTCTGATATACCTCCCTCAGTTTGATATACATCCCTCACTGATACACCTCCCTCACCTTGAAATACATCACTCAGTCTGATATAACGTCCTTACTCTGAAAAACTCTGTCACTCTGATATACCTCACTTCCCCTGATATAATTCACTCACTGATACACCTTCCTCACTCTGATATAGTTTCTTCACTCTGATAAATCTCTGTCACTCTGATACACCTCCCTCTTACTGGTATTCCTCCCTCATGCTGATATACCTCCCTCACTCTGATAAACTGCCCCCACTCTGAAATACCTCTCGCACTATGTTATAACTCCCTCACTCTGAAATAAATCCCTCACTCTGATATACCTCCCTCACCCTGAAATACCACCCTCACTCAGATCTAGCTCCATCACCTTGATCTACCACCCTCACACTGATATACCTCCCTCACTCTGATATATCTCCCTCACTCTGAAAAACCACCCTCACACTGAATATACCTCCCTCGCTCTGATATACCCTACTCATTCTGATATAACTCACTCACACTGATACACCTCCCTCACTCTAATACAACTCCCTTACTCTGAAATACATCCCTCACTCTGATATACCTCCCTCACTCTGCAATATCTCCCTCACTCTGATATACCTTCCTCACTCTGATCTATCTCCCTCACTCTGAATAACCTCCCTCACTCTGATATACCTCGCCCACTATGATTTATATTGCTCATTCTGATATATCTCACTCACTCTGATATAACGCCCTCACTCGGATCTACCTCCCTCACTCTGAAATACCTCCCTCACTCTAATAATCCTCCCTATCTCTGATATCCCTCCCTTACTCTGTTAGATATCCATCACTCTGATATGCATCCTGCACTCTGATATTCCTCCCTCACAATGATATGCCTCCCCGCCGTCTTATATACCTCCCTCACTCTGATACACGTCCCGTACTTTGATATACGTCCCTCATTCTGATATATCTCCCACACTTTGATATAACTCTCTCACTCTGATATACATCACTTACCCCTTTATACTTTATTCACTCTGATATACCTCATTCACTCTGCTATACCTCCCTCAATCTGACATTCCGCCCTCACTCTGACATACCTCCCTCAATCTGATATACCTTCCTCACTCTGATATACCTCCCCCACTTTGATACCCCTCCCTCAGTGATATACCTCTCTCATTCTGATTGACCTCATTCTCTCTGATGTACCTCCCTCAATCTGATATAACTCCCTCACTCTGATATATTTTGCTCTCTGATATACCATCCACGATGTGATCTGCCTCCTTCCCTTTGATACACCTCCCTCACTCTGATATAGCTCCCTCACTCTGATATGCATCCCTCACTCAGAAATACCTCCCTCACTCTGTTATATTTCCTCACTTTGATAAATCTCCCTCACAGCACTCAAGAATTTCATCGCCATCCAGGACAAAGTGGGCACTTGACCATCACTGTATCCACCCCCTTAAACATTCACTCCCTCCACCAGCAACAGTAGCAGCTGTGTGTACCATATAGAAGATGCACTGCAGCAACTCACCAAGGTTCCTTCGAAGTCACCTTGAGAATATACGACCTCACCTTCCAAATCTACAGCCTCTACCACCTAGAAGAAGAACAACAGTAGACTAACTGCAAGTTTCTCTCCAGACTAGACATCATCCTGACTTGGAATTAGATTGCCATTCCTTCACTGCCACTGACTGAAAATACTGAACCGTGAGCGCATCTATTCCCAAGCTACAACACAGGGCTACATGTGTGCCAAACAGTGGTGACAGCTGCGCTAGACACAGCTACATGACCCCACAACCAATGGATTAGATCTAAGCATTGCAGTTGTGGATGGTACTGGACAGTTAAACAATTAACCAATGCAGTAAGCTACACCAACATCGCCATCCTTAATGGTGGGGAGGCCCAGCACATCAGCGCAAAAGATAAGGCTGAAGAATTTAACAATCTTCAGCCAGAAGTGCCGAGTGAATGATCCATCTCGGCCTCCTCCGGAGCTCCCCACCATCACAGATGTCAGTCTTCAGCCAATTTGATTCACCCCACATGAAATCAGGAAATAACTAAAGGCACTGGAAACTGCAAAGGCTATGGGCCCTGACAATATTCCAGTAATAGTACTGAAGACTTGTGCTCCAGAACTTGCCACACCCCTAGCCAGTACAGTACAGTACAGCTACAACACTGGCATCGACCCAGCAATGTGAGAAATTTCCCAAGTATGTCCTGTACACAAAAAAACAGGATAAATCCAACCCAGCCAATTACCGCCCCATCAGTTTACCCTCCATCATCAGTAAAGCAATGGAAGGGGTCATCAAGCGGGACTTGCTTAGCGATAACCTGCTCTCTGATACCCAGTTTGGGTTTCACCAGGGCCACTCAACTCCTGACCTCATTACAGCCTTGGTTCAAACGTGGACAAAAAAGCTGAACTCCCAAGCTGTGGTGAGAGTGACTGCCCTTGACATCAAGGCAGCATTTGAACGAGTGTGGCATCAAGGAGCCCTAGCAAAACTGGAGTCAATGGGAATAAGGGGGAAAACTCTCTGCTGGTTGCTAGCACAAAGGAAGATGGTTGTGGTTGTTGGAGGTCAGTCATCTCAGTTCCAGGGCATCACTGCAGGAGTTACTCAGGGTAGTGTACTCAGCCCAACCATCTTCAGCTGCTTCATCAATGACCTTCCTTCCATCATAAGGTCAGAAGCGGCTAATGATTGCATAATGTTCAGCACCATTTGCGATAACTCAGATACTGAAGCAGTTTGTGTTCAAATGCAGCAAGATCTGGACAACAATCAGGCTTTGGCTGGAAGTAGCAAGTAACTCTTTCGAGTACAAACACGTTTCCATCTGTTTCAGATGAAGTTACATTGTTTCATAGTTTGCCATTGTGAGATTTGAACTCTTGATACTCTTTCGAGCAGAAACCCATTTCCAGATGAAGTTACATTGTTTCACAGTTTTCGCCATTGTGAGATTTGAACTCTCAATCTTGGGGTTACAAACCCAGTACCATAACCACTTGGCTATTTAGGCCAAGCCCAGAAGTAGCAACTAACATTCACGTCACACAATAGCCAGGCAATGATCCCCAGCTGCACTATCTAATTAAATACTGTAAGGTCAGGTGGAGCAAGGATTGAATACAGAGTAAAGCTCTTTGACAATGACCCAATGAACACTCCCAAGACAGGTAGAGCACAGAGTTAGTTACAGGGTTAAGGTCCCTCTGCATTGTCCCCATCAAACACTCCTGGGGCAGATACAGCACGGGGTTAGATACAGAGTAAAGCTCCCTCTGCACTCTTAAAGAAGGTTCAATACAATGCAGGTACAGAGTAAAGTTCCCTTTACATAACCCCCCATCAAACACTCCCAGGTCAGGTGCTGCATGGGTTAGAGTAAAACCTCTTCTACACTGTCCCAAAAATACACTCAATGCCAATAGAGCTATCTTGCGCTCTATTGGCATTGAGTATGTTTTTGGGACCGTGTAGGAGTTTTACTGTAACCCATGCAGCACCTGACCTGGGGGAGTAACTCTCCCTCTTTGCTACTTTATCAAACCTGGCTACAAGATGAATTCAACACTATTCTGGCTCATTAAAGATTCCAAGAACAATTACAATGCTAGTTAGATACAGGATTGATTGCAAAGTCCAGCACATTAGTACAAGACAAGATGGAAGCATTTCCATCCATCTTCAGCCAGCTGAGTAGATGAATCATCTTGGCCTCCTTGTTAGGCCCCCATCATTACAGAAGTCCCATCTGCAGCTAATTTTGTTCACGCCATGTGAAATGAGTGCATTGGATACAGCAAAGGCAATAGAGTCATCCTGGCCAGGTGGAGGCCAGTCAGCCCATTGAGTCCATGCTGGTTCAATGTTGAATGATCTAATCAGTCCCATTCCTCCACTCCAGTTGATCCCTGTAGCTGTGCAGGTTTATTTCCTTCAAGTGCTCGTCCAATTTCCTTCTGAGATCATTCACTATCGGCACTTCTCTACCCTTGTGGGCAGTGAGTTCCAGGTCAATACCACTCACTGTGTCAAAAAAGTTCTTCACGTTACCCCTGCATCTGTTACCTTAAATCTGTCTCCCAGATCCAGTACCATCAGCTAATGAGAAGAGCTTTTCCTTGTCTACCTTATCCAAATCTGTCATAATCTCCCTTCAATCTCCTTTGCTCCAAAAAGAATAACCCCAGCTTTTCCAACCTAACCTTGTAGCTAAAATTCCCCATCCATTTTGGTAAATCACCCCTGCACCCTCTCAAGGATCCTCACATCCTTCCTAAAATCTGGTGACCAGATGCTTTACTCTAGTGGTGGTCTAACCAGAACTTTATAAAGGTTCAGTGTAACTACCCTGCTTTTGCACTCAATGCCTCTTTATGAAGCTCAAGATCCCATAATCCCATAAACTTTGCTAGCCATTCTCTCAATGTGTCGTGTCAACTTCAGAGATTGATGCACATGAACCCCCAGGTCCCTCTGTTCCTGTACACTCTTTAGAATTGTGCCATTTAGCTTATATTGCCTCTCCCTTTCCCTTTGCCAAAATGGATCACCTCAGATTTCTCTGTATCAAATTCCATCTGCTACTTGTCTGTCCATTCTGTTAGCCTATCCATGTCCTGTTTCTATTGTTTGCCATGCCTCCAAGTTTTATATCATTGGAAAATTTTGAAATTTTACTCAGGTTCCATTATCCAGATCATTTATATCAAAAAAAGCAGTGACCCTAGCACTGAACTTTGCAGAACACTACTGTCTACCATTCTCCAGTCTGCAAAATAACCATTCACCATGACTCGCAGTTTTCTATTCTTAAGCCAAGTTTATATCCAATTTGATACTGACTCTACTGTCCCATCAACCTTAATTTAGTTAACCAGCCTTTTATGTGGTACTTTGTCAAAAGCTTTCTTAAAATCAATACAGACAACATGCACTGTTTTCCCTTCATCAACCTTCTCTGTTACTTCATCAAAAAATTCAATCTGATTATTCAAACATGATCTGCCTTTTACAAATTTGTGCTAGCTCTCCTTAACTCAAACCTCTCCAAGAGCCTGTTCATATTTTTTTCTAAAACCTTACCCACCACTAATGTTAAACCGACAAGCCTGTAGTTACTCAGAATGCTGTTGCTTGAATCAGGCTGCCACTTCTTAAAAAATTATTTCATGGGATTTGGGCATCGCTAACAAGGCCAGCATTTGCAGCCCATCCCTAATTGCCCTTGAACTGACAGGCTTGCTGGGCCATTTCAAACGACAATTAAGAGACAATCACATTGCTGTGGGTTTGGAGTCATACGTATGACAGACCAGGCAGATTTTCCTCTTTAAAGGACACTAGAGAACCAGATGGGGGTTTTATGACAATCAATGCTGTCTTCATGGTTACCATTACTGAGACAAGCTACTAATTGAATTTCAATTCCACCAACCACCATGGCTGATTTGAACTAGTATCCACACAGAATTAGCCTGGATTCTGGATTATTAGTCCAGTGACATTACCACTGCACCACCATACTTAACTCTCTCCAATGCTCTTGCACCTCGGGAAGGTTATTTCTAAATTTAGTGAATATGGCCAGTAGGACTAAAAGAAAGAGCAGGCAGGGAGAAATTACAGAACACAGTGGGACTGTGGGTCTGAAATGCATTTGTTTCAATGCAAGAAGTATAACAGGCAAGGCAGATGAGCTTAGAGCTTGGATTAGTACTTGGGACTATGAAGTTATTGCTATTACAGAGACTTGGTTAATGGATGGACAGGATTGGCAGATAAACGTTCCAGGATTTAGATGTTTAAGGCAGGATAGAGAGGGATGTAGAAGAGGTGGGAGAGTTGCACTGCTGGTTAAGGAGAATATCACAGCTGTACGACAGGGGGACACTTCGGAGGGCTCATGCAGCAAGGCAATATGGGTAGAGCTCCGGAATAGGAAGAGTGCAGTCACAATGTTGGGGGTTTACTATAGGCCTCCCAATTGCTGGCGGGAGATTGAGGAACAGTTATGTAGGCAGATTTTGGAAAGATGTAAAAGCAATAGGGTTGTTGTGGTGGGTGGTTTTTACTTTCCCTATATTGACTGGGAATCACTTAGCGCTAGGGGTTTGGATGGCGCAGAATTTGTAAAGTGCATCCTGGAGGGCTTCCTGAGACAATATGTAGATAGTCCAACTAGGGAAGAGGCAATACTGGACCTAGTATTAGGGAATGAACTCGGCCAGGTGGTCAAAATTTCAGTAGGGGAGCATTTTGGGAAAAGTGACCATAATTCAGTAAGTTTCAAGGTACTGGCGGATAAGGATTAACCTCGGGTTAAGATGCTTAATTGAGGGAAGGCTAATTATAACAATATTAGGCAGGAACTAAGGAATCTAGCTGGAGGTGGATGTTTAAGGGCAAATCAACAACTGACATGTGGGGGGCTTTCAAACGTCAGTTGATAAGAATTCAGGACCGGCATGCTCTTGCTAGGATGAAGGATAAGTATGGCAAGTTTCAGAAACTTTGGATAACGAAGGATATTGTGAGATTAGTCAAAAAGGGAAGCATTCATAAGGGCTAGAAGGCTGGGAACAGATGAAGCCTGTGGAGAGTATAAAGAAAATAGGAATAAACTTAAGCAAGGAGTCAGGAGGGCTAAAAGGGGTCATGAAAAGTCATTGGCAACCAGGATTAAGGAAAATCCCAAGGCCGTTTACGCAAATGTAAAAAGCAAGGAAAACTAGCCAGGGAAAGGGTAGGCCCACTCAAGGACAGAGGTGGGAATCTGTGTGTGGAGCCAGAAGAAATGGGAGAGATACTAAATGAGTATTTCCCATCAGTATTTGTCAAAGAGAAGGACTTAGTCGATTTGTCTAGTGAAGAGTGTGTAGAAAGCCTGGATCATGTTGAGATCAAAAAAGGGAGGCGTTAGGCGTCTTGAAGAATATTAAGGTGGATAAGTCCCCAGAGCCAGATGGGATCTACCCCAGATTGTTGAGAGAGGTAAGGGAGGAGATTGCTGGGTCCTTGACAGAAATCTTTGTAACCTCACTGGCTACGGGTGAGGTCCCAGAGGACTGGAGAATGGCCAATGTTCTTCCATTGTTTAAGAAGGGTAGCAGGGATAATCCAGGAAATTACAGGCTGGTGAGCCTTATGTCAGTGGTAGGGAAATTATTGAAGATTCTTCGTGACAGGATTTACTATCAGTTGGAAGCAAATTGGCGTATTAGTGAGAGGCAGCATGGTTTTGTGAAGGGGAGGTCGTGTCTCAGTAACTTGATTGAGTTTTTTGAGGAAGTGACAAAGATGATCTACGATGAAAGGGCAGTGGATGTTATCTATATGGATTTCAGTAGGGCCTTTGACAAGGTCCCTCATGGCAAATTGGTACAGAAGGTAAAGTTGCACGGGATCAGAGGTGAGCTGGCAAGATGGATACAGAATTGGCTTGGTATTAGAAGACAGAGGGTGGCAGTGGAAGGGTGCTTTTCTGAATGGAAAGCTGTGACTAGTGGTGTTCCGCAGGGATCAGTGCTGGGACCTTTGCTGTTTGCAGTATACGTAAATGATTTGGAGGAAAATGTAACTGGGCTAATTAGTAAGTTTGCAGATGACACTAAGGTTGGAGGAGTTGCAGATAGTGAAGATGATTGTCAAAGGATACTACGGGATATAGATCGGTTGAAAACTTGGGCGGAGAAATGGCAGATGGAGTATAATCCAAACAAATGCGAGGTAATGCATTTTGGAAGGTCTAATACAGGTAGGAAATATACAGTAAATGGCAGAACCCTTAAGTGCATCAACGGGCAGAGGGATCTAGATGTACAGGTCCACAGGTCACTGAAAGTGGCAACGCAGGTGGATAAGGTAGTCAGGAAGGCATATGGCATGCTTGCCTTCATTGGCAGGGGTATTGAGTATAAAAGCTGGGAAGTCATGCTGCAGCTGTATAGAACCTTGGTTAGGCCACACTTGGAATATTGCATGTAATTCTGGTCGCCACATTACCAGAAGGATATGGAGGGGTTGGAGAGGGTGCAGAGGAGGTTTACCAGGATGCTGCCTGGTCTGGAGGTTATTAGCTATGAGGAGAGGTTGGTGAAACTCAGATTGTTCTCACCAGAGCGACGGAGATTGAGGGGCGACTTGATAGAAGTTTACAAAATTATGAGTGGCATGGACAGAGTAGATAGTCAGAAGCTTTTTCCCAGGGTGGAAGAGTCAATTACTAGGGGACATAGATTTAAGGTGAGAGGAGAAAACTTTAGAGGAGATGTACGGGGCAAGTTTTTTACGCAGAGGGTAGTGAGTGTCTGGAATTCGCTGCCAGAGGAGGTGGTGGAAGCAGGTACGACAGTGGTGTTCAAGAGGCAGCTTGACAAATCCATGAATAGGATGGGAATAGAGGGATACGGACCCCGGAAGTGCAAAATGTTTTAGTTTGACAAGCAATATGATCGGCGCAGGCTTGGAGGGCCGAAGGGCTGGTTCCTGTTCTGTACTTTTTTCTTTTCTTTTTCTTTTCTTATTCTGTCACAAGATGTGGGCTTCACTGGCTACGCCAGCATTTATTGCCCATCCCTAACTGCCCTTGAAAAGGTGGTGGTAAGCCAACTTCTTGAACCGCTGCAGTCCATGTGATGTAAGTAGGGAGTTTCACAATTTTCACCCAGCGACAGTGAAAGAATGGTAATACAGTTCCAAGTCACAATGGTGAGTGACTTGGAGGGAGACTTGCAGGTAGTGGTGGTGTTCCTGTGTATCTGTTGTCCTTGTCCTTCCAGGTATTAGAGGTCATGGGTTTGGAAGGTGCAATTGAAAGACCCTTGGTGAGTTGCTGCATCTTGTAGATGATACACACTGCTGCTACTGTGCATTGGTGCTGGAGGAAGTAAATGTTGAAGGTGGTGCCAATTAAGTGGGCTGCTTTGTCCTGGATGGTGTCAAGCTTATTGACTGTTGTTGGAGCTGCACTCATCCAGGCAAGTGGAGAGTATTCCATCACACTCCTGACTTGTGCATTGTAGATGGTGGACAGGCTTTGGAAAGTCAGGTAAGATAATCACTGCAGAATTTCCAGCCTCTGACCTGCTCTTGTTGCCACAGTATTTACGTGGCTGGTCCAGTTCAGTTTTTGTTCATAGTGGGGGTTCAGTAATGGTAATACCATTGAATGAAAGGGGAGAGAGTTAGATTCTCTCTTGTTGGAGATATGGTCAATTCCTTGCATTTGGTGGTACAAAGGTTACTTGCCACTTATCAGTCCAAGTCTGAATGATGTCCAGGATTGCTGCATATGGACACGGACTGCTTCAGTATCTGAAGAGTTGTGAATGGTGCTGAACATTGTACATTGATCATCTGTCATTATCACGTGATAATTATCACATTGAGATTTGCTGAAAAAGGAGACATTTTTTGTCAAAGCTTTTCATCTTGCACTTATCAGGACAATTCACAAGAAAGCAAATGTAAAGGGAATAACAATTTTACTGTATGAGAAGAGAGTGCTGATTGGTTGGCAAGTGAACTCTGATTGGTAGAGGCATTGCCATGTATAATGCTCCAGTTCATGGTGACTGACAGTTAACTGTTTGAAATTTAAACCAGGCTGCTTGACTCTGATTGATCAAGGCCTTTTACAATCCACTTAGAGACTGATAACATATAAAAAAAAGAAATTTGAACTCCCAGTTATTAGCTGGAAGGCAATACAACAAAATTTCAAGTTTTAAGGTGTTTACTATAACAAAAGACAAAATGTTCTCTTAATTAAACACATTCCTCATTTTATAGCAGAAGTAACATGTTGGTCTCCTTGAATCATATTCGTCTCCCAAACCATCACTTTCACTATTATAAGAAGCATTTGTCTTTTCAGGTTTGCCAGCCCCCTCATGGTAATTAGTGTTCTGTTCATTGTCAACTCCGTTATCTCTCCAGCTTCTCTGTAGGTTTGCAAAGAACGATTTGCCGGCACCTATGTATTTGTGGGATAATTTGTAACTATCAGCCAAAACTGTTATTTCCCTTATTTTGAAAACATTATGGTCATCTAGGTGGGACTTGATTCCTAAAATAATACTTTTTTTTAAATTCCTCTATTAACAACACCTCTCTAAGGTTTTCAAAATATTGATCAAATTTCATCATCCTATACCATTGATTAAACACCATTTTTTTTCTCTAGCAAATTCCACAAAAGTCTGATTCTGTCTCATCCTCAGATTTCTAAATTTTTGCCTATAAGTTTTTGGGGCTATGCATTAAGCACAGCAGTCTTAACCATATCATAATCTTCAGACTGTTCATCTGAAAGATCCTAATAAACCTTCAATGCTTTTCTTACCAAAACAGATTCTGTAATAAAATAATCCAAATTTCTCTATGTCATTCGAGCAACTTTCACAATGTCACAAAATACATTTTCAACTCCTTCCTCAATGAATTTAGACACAAAGCAAATATCCCTTGCCAAATCAAAAACAGGAATTAAATCTGACCCATCTTCAAGTCTGCCTGCTACTCCCGGTTCATGCAATGAAAGCCTTTCCCTGACCAATTTAAAATTTCTGACTTCCTTCTTTCTTTGCAATTCAAGGATTTATTTTCTTTTACTCTTTGAAATTCTACCTCTTTTCCTATTTCTTTCCTCACTTTCTAATTTTTCTCTTTGGAATTCAAGTTCAAGTTTTTTTCATTTCTCTTATGAGTTCAAATTGTTTCATTTGTAACTGAATCCTAGCCAACTCAATCTGCATTTTATCTGGAATACATGTTCTTCCTCAAGGTTCAAATGCTGAGCCAATACTTCGTATTTTGCTCTGCTTTTTTAGCGCATACTTTTAAATCTATCTTCAAATTTTTTGCCACTGCTTTTAAATTAATCTTTATTAACTGTTGCAAGGCACTCAAAGACTTTCTTTTGAGGAAAGCATCTACAAAAGGCATAGCCATTTTGCCTTTTCAATAAATATAGTCAAAGTGTCTGAAATCTTATTTGTTAAAACTCTGGTCAAATGCAGTGTACTCATCTCAGCCTGTGGATTGAAATCATGGACGAGCTCCCAATTTGCAGAGGCTGATAATGTTTCGAATAAAACAAAATTTGAATGTCCTGGTAATAGCTGAAAGAATGACTTGATGAGATTTGACATTTTAAGATGGTTACTATAACAAAAGACTAAACACTCTATTGACTAAACACCATTTTTGTAGGCAACTTATATTTTGAACCACAGAATGGAATATCACCTCCCTTCTTTTTTTTTTACAGAATTGAGAAATGCTTCACAAGTATACATTACATTGTCCTTTTAGTAGACATTCAATTCTCCTAGAATTAGTCAAAAATGATGTTTAGCTTCCAATGGTTTGAGTTCTGTTCTTTTCCTTTACCAACCTAGTAACTTCCAACCCCAGAACCATCAACCCCAGAACCATCAACCATCAACTCTCACTCTTCACAGTGAGAGTATTATGGGAGATCCTCCCTCCAGTGCAAGCTAGGAGAATTGTACGGTTTTGTTTTAACTCCTCATGAATTTGATCTTTTCACTCCAAACTTCCACTCGCATTCTGGTGCAATGAGCCATAGAGACTTTGAGACTCTAGCTGCTCTTTCTCCCCCACCGCCACGCACCACCACCACCCACCCTGCAACCCAACCCTCCCACCCCCCTCCCCCCAGGCCCTAGCAGACTAACTTATCTGCGATGTACAGTGATATTTTGGGAAAGCCTGAAACCTGATGTCACAATGGTTTCCTCTGTACCTCTCAAAAGCCATTGCCATGGCTACATGAATCACATGGGCCTTGTATCCAGATAAGATGCTGATTAATTATCCTTAAGATTCCAACTTTCCTTTATCTTGTAAGTAAATGGATAGTTTAAAGCAGAACTATTAACAATCTGACATTCTCCACACCTTTCTGGGGCTTCAGAGGCTCACAGTTTATCCACTGTTAGCACACAGGGTGCTGTCATTGTCTCCAAGTGTAAACACCTTGCACCTTCTTCCCAATAATGTTGTGCACAGTACTGGTCTCCTTATTTAAAGAAAGATGTAAGTGCATTAGAAACAGTTCAGAGAAGGTTTATTAAACTAATACCAGGAATGAGCTAAGGCTGAGGAAAGGCTGGACAGGTTAGGCTTGTACCAGCTGGAATTTAGAAGAGGAAGAGGTGACTTAATTGAAACCTTTGAGATCATAAGGGGTCATGACAGGGTGGATGTGGAGAGGATGTTTCCTCTTGTGGGAGAATCTAGAACTAGGGATCACTGTTTAAAAATAAGGGGTCGCTCATTTAGTACAGAGATGAGGAGAATTTTTTTCTCTCAGAGGGTAGTGAGTCTTTGGAACTCTCTTCCTCAAAAGGTGGTTGAAGCAGAGTCTTTGAATGTTTTTAAGGGAGAGGTAGATAGATTCTTTATTAACAAGGGGATGAAAGGTTATCGGGGTAGGCAGGAATGTGGGGTTGAGGTTACGTTCAGATCAGCCATGATCTTACTGAATGGCCGAGCAGGCTTGGAGTGGCATATTCCTGCTCCTAATTCGTATGTTTGTATGTGGTGTACCAAGCAATCTGTTGCCCCTTTAATCTTTAACAATCAAACCACCCAGGCTTGCTGTCAGACGGATCTAACTAGAGGTCCTATGACCCCCTTCATTACAGCATAAATTTAAAGACACAGTCCAAGGACATAACAAACTTATAAACCTCAGAATTGTAACAACCTTCCCCACCCACACACATTGATTCTCCATATCTTTCTATTCTACTTTCACTAGGCACTGGGAGTATTCCAGAGATTACTATCTTTCAAGTCCCACTCTTTAACTTCCTCCCCAGTTCCTGAAAACTTGCCTGTGGGAGCTCAATACCTGTCCTCTCTATGTCATGGGTCCCAACAATATCTGAGCTGCAGTGCTGAAAACCTATGCTCCAGAACTAGCTGTTCCAGTACAGCAACAACACTGGTATCTACCTGACAAAGTAGAAAATTGCACAGATATGTCATATCCACAAAAAGCAGGGTAAATCCAATCCAGCGAATTACAGCCATACCAGTCTACTCACAATCATCAGCAAAGTAAATGAAGCTCCTCTCTCCACACTGTCAAATTAAAGCCTTCCATCAGGCAAATTAAGTGTTAGATAGAGAATAAAGCTTCCACTTCACGGTCCCATCAAACACTCCCAGAGGAGGTACAGCAGATATTAGGCATAAAGTAAAGCTCCATGTGCACTATCTCACTGAACAATGTCAGGGCAGGCAAAACAAAAACAGAATTACCTGGAAAAACTCAGCAGGTCTGGCAGCATCGGCGGAGAAGAAAAGAGTTGACGTTTCGAGTCCTCATGACCCTTCGACAGAACTAGTTCTGTCGAAGGGTCATGAGGACTTGAAACGTCAACTCTTTTCTTCTCCGCCGATGCTGCCAGACCTGCTGAGTTTTTCCAGGTAATTCTGTTTTTGTTTTGGATTTCCAGCATCCGCAGTTTTCTTTGTTTTTATCTCAATGTCAGGGCAGGTACTATCTGTGTTAGATATTGATTAAATTTCCCTCTAAAATCTGCAATTAAATGTTCACAGGACAGGTACAACACGGGGTTAGATACAGGGTATAGCTCCCTCTACACTGTCCCCATCAAACACTCCCAGGACAGTTACAGCATGGGGTTAGATACAGAATAAAGCTCCCTCTATACTGTCCCCATCAAACACTCCCAGGACAGGTATAACACAGGGTTAGATACAGGGTATAGCTCCCTCTACACTGTCCCCATTAAACACTCCCAGGATAGTTACAGCATGGGGTTAGGTACAGAGTAAAGCTCCCTTTACACTGTCCCCATCAAACACTCCCAGGATAGCTACAGCATGGGTTTAGATACAGAGTAAAGCTCCCTCTACGCTGTCCCCATCAAACACTCCAAGGTCAGTTACAGCACAGGGTTAGATGCAGAGTAAAGTTCCCTCTACACTGTCCCCATCAAACACTCACAGGACGGGTACAGCATGGGGTGAAATACAGAGCAAATCTCCTTTGAGATTGTTGCATCAAACACTCTCATGGCAGATAGTGTGTGGTGGAAAAAGTTTAAAGCTTCCCCTTTGCTGTCCCATCAAACATTTCTCAGATGCCTAATATGAGACCTTACTGGTGCAGGAGTCCATCCAATTTATTTAAACTGCTCTGACCCCAGATTCTCAAATGAGATGAGTACAATACTACCATCTCCCTCTCTGTCTCTTCAAAGTATTTGTCTCCTACAACAGCAACAACTCATACTCAAATACATTCTTTTGCTGTGCAATCAAGAAACATAAATGAGTGCTGAGACAAAGAAGGCGATGTAAGGTGTGGTGATTAAAAGTTGTTTCAAGGTGCATTTAAGGATGGCAATAAAGCAGGAAGATTTCACTGTTGTTTTGCTCCCTGTCTCTCCCTCCGCTGCTTAATTTTGCTTTTGTTTTGGAATGTTGATTCTTGGCTCATGGAGAAACAATCTTAAGTCTTTGTGACATTGTGATGTTTTCTGTCAGCAAAACACAGGTGAGCTATTTGGCTTAAAAATTCTACTGGTGCTTTTATTTTAAAATTGAAAAAATATAGTATTAAAAGGAACTCTCTCCATTTCTGTCCAATTGCTCAATTGTCTCTCTCCCCCTAGTTTAATGCACTTTCTAAAGTTTTAAGACACAGAGGAATGTAATTTAAATATTGCTGAAAAGAAAGACATGTTGCTGAAGTTTTTCATCTTGCACTCTTCAGGACAAACACAAGAATGCCAAATTTCAAACAATCACAACAATTTATACGACAGGAGAAAGGGGTGCAAGTCAACTCTGACTGGCCAAGGCATTGCCATAGAGAAAGAAATGGGGAACTGCAGGCACCTCAAGCTTCCGTGTAATTCAAAAAAGGTGCAAGGCTTGAACATAGTTGTTTTGCTTGCAGAGAACTGATCTCTGCTCATGAATGAATGTCACTTCCCCAGCAAGTGTAAATGAGCCATGTCGCAAGCCCGGTTGATTATCTTAAACTAGTTATTAGTTCATCTATTATTGCACCTAGGATTGTCAGCAACTGCCACCCAATCATGGAATCAAATCTAGAGGTTTTGTTTTGGATTTTATAGTCTCTACAGTTTTATAGTCTGCCTTTTACAATGTTAGAACTTCGCCAGTTGAATTCTTTTCACATTTGATTTTTCCCTGTCCTTTTTATGATGATGTTTGTGCTTTGGGAAACAATGTATAATTTATTTTTCAGAGTGTCCTTTTAAATCCAGAGTGAAACTAGGTTCTGGGAAAGGAATTTATAACCCAAAATTACTACCTTGAGATCACTTCTGGGAAGTGCAGATCTGACCCAGGTTGCTCTGGAAGTGGGAGTTATCCAAAGTAAAAGTAAATAGATAAGTAACTGAATGTTGAGTTATAGCTGGGCAGGAAAAAGATATTCTCACACTGAATCTCGAGGTAGAAGAAGATACAATGGGCAGAATTTTACATCCCACGGACGGCCGCGCGCCCAATCCGATCGGTTGTAAAATTGCGCGGGATAATGTCAGGCGAGTGTCCTAATGTCATCACACACTCACGCAGTATTTCATTCAGCGGGAGCGCACAGGTGCCGGAGTGGCGCCATCATTAGTTAACAGGCCACTTAAGACCCTTAATGGTCAAATTATATGTGATTTTTCCTTACCTGTGCAATTTTCTGCTCATTGCACGGGTAAAACAGGCAGGCAGGCACCTGACATTTTCACACACCTCATCCAAGGGTGGGCTGAAAATGGTCAGCAGCATTGCCATTGTGAGTAGTGAGCAGTTTTGGAGATAGTTTGCAGCTGGTTGCTTATTGGTATTTGGCTGCTTCATCTCTGTCTGGGGCTTCATTCTTAGCATTTCCAGGTTTCAAATCAGGCTCATTGATGTCTGCCAGGTCCCCGGAGGATTCAGACCATGTGGACCCTTCCAGGTATCAGATAGTCTTCCCTTACCCTGGTAATGGGATTGTGCTCTCCGCTGGAGGCACCTCCTCTGAGGAGGAAGAGAGGGGCAGGAGGGAGAGGAGGCCAGGTGTTCCAATGCAGCTTCCAGGGAAGTGACCTGTGGGAAGAGAAATACAGGCACAAGGGGGGCAGGGCCAGCAGGTAGTCCAAGGCAGAAGGGACCACAGAAGATGCCACTATCCTGCTGCCAGGGTTTAAGGGCAGCGATGCAGCTACCTCAATATATCCGACATGCAGTGCCAAAGGTGGCTCTGACTCTCAGGGGAGACAGTGACCTCAATCTGTCAGATGACTGGGCCTGAGATCACCACCAACTGTATGGGTGGACACCCAATGCCAATGGCCCTGAAGATCACAGTGGTCCTCAACTTTTATGCCTCCGGCTCTTTCCAGGGGTCAGTGGGGGATCTGTGTAGAGTGTCCCAATCAGCTGTCCACAGTTGTGTCAAGCTGGTGACAGAAGCTCTGTTCAGGTGGGTCCTGACCTTTATTCTTTACCGTATGGACGAGGCCAGCCAGGCTGAGTGAGCCAGGGGTTTCGTGGCCATTGCTGGCTTCCCCCGTGTCCAGGGTGCAATAGACTGCACACATGTGGCCATCAAGGTGCCAGTAGGTGAGCCTGGTGCCTTCGTCAACAGGAAGGGCTTCCACTCAATAAACGTGCAGATAGTGTGTGAACACAGGATGCTGATTCTACAAGTCTGTGCAAGGTACCCAGGCAGCTCCCACGATGCCTACATCCTCAGACACTTCCAGGTACCGGGGCTCTTCAGTGCCCCAGCCCGACTGGATGGTTGGCTGTTGGGTGACAAGGGCTATCCATCGAAGAGATGGCTCATGACGCCTCTCTGCCACCCAGGAAGAGGCAGGTAAGCGTTACAACATGAGTCATGCCTCCACAAGGGCAGTGGGCGGGGTGGGGGGGGGGGTGGTGGGGGTGGTGGTGTGTGTGTGTGTGTGTGTGTGTGTGTGTGTGGAGTACCATAGGTCTTCTCAAGATGTGCTTTCGAAGCCTGAACCGTTCAGGGGCAGACTACAATACCCCCCAGAACGGGTGTCACTGAGAGTGGTTGCATGCTGCACTTTTCAAAATCTGGCACTGGCAAGGGAAGGCTCACTAGAGGAAAAGGATCTTGATGCAGCTGCACAGGCCACAGATGAGAAGGCCAGTAGTGAGTCCGAAGAAAGATTAACTTTCCACATATTGACTGGGACTCCCATACTGTAAAAGGGCTGGATGGCTAAGAGTTTGTCAAATGTGTTCAGAAAAGATTTCTAAATCAATATATAGAGGTACCAACAAGAGAGGATGCAATACTTGATCTCCTATTAGGGAACCAGACAGGTCAGGTGACAGAAGTATGTGTAGGCAAACATTTTGGGTCCAGTGACCACAATGTCATTAGTTTTAAGTTAATTATGGGTAAGGATAGGTCAGATCCTCGAGTTGATTCTAAATTGAAGAAAGGCCAATTTTGTGGAAATGAGAAAGGATCTAGGAAGGGTGGATTGGGATAAGTTCTTTTCTGGCAAGGATGTGTTCAGTAAGTGGAAGGCAATCAAAGGCGAAATTTTGAGAGTGCAGAGTTTGCATGTTCCTGTCAGGATTAAAGGCAAAGTTAACAGGCAAAGGGAACCTTGGTTTTCAAGGGATATTGGCGATCTGGTTAAGAAGAAGAGAGAGGTGTATAGCAGATATAGGCAACAAGGAGCAAATGAGGTACTTGTAGAGTATAGAAAATGTAAGAAAATACTAAAGAAGGAAATCAGGAAGGCAAAAAGAAGACATGAGGTTGCTTTGACAGATAATGTGAAGGTAAACCCGAAGGGTTTCTACAAGTATATTAAGAGTAAAAGGATAGTAAGGAACACAATTGGTCCCCTTGAAGATCAGAGTGGTCGTCTATGTGTGGAGCCTCAGGAGATGGGGGAGATCTTAAACAGTTGTTTTGCAACAATATTTACTCAGGAAACTGGCATAGTGTATAAGGAAGGAAGGGAAACAAGCAGTAGTGTCATGGAACATATAGAGATTAAAGAGGAGGAGGTGCTTGCTGCCTTACAGCGAATACAGGTAGATAAATCCCCCGGGCCCGACATGATATTCCCTCGGACCTTGAGGGAGACTAGTGTAGAAATTGCAGGGGCCCTGGCAGAAATATTTAAAATGTCCTTAGCCATGGGTGAGGTGCCGGAGGATTGGAGGGTAGCTCATGTTGTTCCGTTGTTTAAAAAAGGCTCCAAAAGTAAACCAGGTAATTACAGGCCACTGAGCCTGACGTCAGTAGTAGATAAATTATTGGAAGGTGTTCAGAGAGATTGGATATATAATTATTTAGACAGCCAAGGGCAGATTAAGGATAGTCAGCATGGCTTTGTGTGTGGTAGGTCGTGTTTAATGAACCTTGTAGAGTTTTTCAAGGAGGTTACCAAGAAAGTAGATGAAGGAACGGCTGTGGATGTTGTCTAGATGGACTTTGTAAGACCTTTGACAAGGTCCCACATGGGAGGTTAGTTCAGAAGGTTCAGACACTTGGTATCCATGGAGAGGTTGTAAACTGGATTCAAAATTGTCTGTGTGGGAGAAGACAGAGAGCGGTAGTGGATGATTACTTCTCAGACTGGAGGCCTGTGACTAGTGGTGTGCCTCAGGGATCTGTGCTGGGACCATTGTTGTTTGTTGTCTATATCAATGATCTGGATGATAACGTGGTAAACTGGATCAGCAAGTTTGCTGATGACACTAAGACTGGAGGCGTTGTGAACAGCGAGGAAGGCTTTCAAAGCTTGGAGAGGGATCTGGACCAACTGGAAAAATGGGCCAGAAAATGGCAGATGGAATTTAATGCAGAAAAGAGTGAGGTGTTACATTTTCAAAGGACAAACCAAGGTAGGACATACACAATAAATGGTAGGGCACTGAGGAGTGCAGAGGAGCAAAGGGATCTGGAGTTCAGATACATAATTCCCTGAAAGTGGCGTCATAAGCAGACAGGGTTGTAAAGAAAGCTTTTGGCATACTGGCCTTCATAAATCAAAGTATTGAGTATAGGAGTTGGGATGTTATGGTGAGGTTGTAAAAGACATTGGTGAGGCCAACTTTGGAGTATTGTGTGCAGTTCTGGTCACCTAACCACAGGAAGGATATCAGTAAAATTGAAAGAGTGCAGAGAAGATTTACTAGGATGTTGCCGGAGTTGAGTTACAGGGAAAGATTAAACAGGTTAGGACTTTATTCCTTGGAATGTAGAAGAATGAGGAGAGATCTGATAGAAGTTTACAAAATTATGAGGGGTATAGACAGAGTAAATGTGAGTAGGCTCTTTCCACTTAGATTAGGAGAAATAAACGTGAGAGGATATGGCTTTCGGGTGAAAGGGGAAAGGTTTAGGGGGAACATTAGGGGGAACTTCTTCACTCAGAGAGTGGTGAGAGTGTGGAACGAGCTACCATCTGATGTGGTAAATGCGGGCTCACTCTCAACTTTTAAGAATAAATTGGATAGATACATGGATGGGAGAGGTCTAGAGGGTTATGGACCGGGTGCAGGTCAATGCGACTAGCAGATTAATATTTCAGCACAGACAAGAAGGCCGAATGGCCCGTTTTTCTGTGCTGTAATGTTCTATGGTTCTATGGTTCTATGAGCAAGGTGAGGAGAATGCTGAGGGCGTGCAGCCAGACTTCAGTAACCTCCAGGGAGGCTGGGACATGAGGGACACCTTGATCCAATGCTCCTTCAGCTAAGCGACCAAAGATCATCTTCAAATGCATGCCAGGGCTGCTGCCTCCATCCTGGATATCTTAAAGGACCCTTTCATTTGAACACAAAGAACACTCAGTGCCTATGCAATAAAGTTCAGAGTAACCAATGTCCAGCATTACATACTTGTGTTCCCCTCACCAAAGAAAGGAAAAGGTAAAACATACTCAGTCCTTGACAACAAAAACACAATTATGTCATTCTGATAATAATCTTAACAGTTCAATAATCTTAACAGAAACGTTTCTGGTATTCAGCATCAGACCAGTGTACATAAAGTAAACAAAAATGAACATAAAATCACCCGTGACCTGTCCCTCTTGTGCTCATTGTGCCTTTAACTTATGTTTGCAGGTGGTATGTCTTGGTGCTCCCCCCCATCGCTGGCAGCGGCATTGGAGACAGCCTACTGACTCGGCCGTCCTGTTGGCCTTGATGACCTTGGCAGTCATCCTATGGCCAGTGGAGTCTGTGCTGACCCCACCTGGGAAGGAGCAACCAGTGCCATGACTGGCATCTTCCCAGTTGCCTCATCAGATGCCACTGTCACTGGCAGAGGGGTGAAGGTGCTGCAGTTGCCATCCAGAGCGCCCTGAGAGGAGCCCGCAGAGATGACAGTCAGTTCGTGCGCCAATGAGAGGTCACTCTGGACTTCCCTGATCACTATTGATGAACAGGCACGTAGCTGGGATACTGGGTGCCCAATCCATCTCACACATTGTCACTGACCAGCTGAGGACATTGCCTGTTTGAGGGCTTGTAAGTCCAAGCACAACCCCAGGAACCCCTGATTCGGTCCCTGGAGCTGCCTCTCCATGAGAGTCGAAACTCTCTCAATGGATGAGGCAATGCACTCTCCCATGAGGGTCAACGCAGTGCTCACACTCTGCATGGACTCCCCCATCACAAGGACCACGGCACGCAGACCCTCATGGATCTCTACCAGATCCTCCCACACATGTTGCTGGACATCAGCATCTGCCACCTAATGGACGACTCCAGAGGTTCACCGTCAGCCTTTGACTGAGCATCATCCTGGTCTCCAGCAGCCCCCTGACTGCCGGCACCCTGGGAACTCTCAGCCTCCGCCTGCACCTCAAAGGAGTGTGAAGTGCCCTCACCAATGTGCATCAAGATACTATCCATTGCTCTAATGTCCACCGAAGTGCGGGTATCTGAGCTGGTGCCTGCTTCACAGAGCGGGTGTGACACAGGTGAAAATAACACCAGGTGTCAGGGGTGGACCTTTGGGGTCTGGAGAGCAAATGCCGGCTGATGAACCTAAAAGGGAGAACAAGGACATGTCGTTAAAGTCATCACACTGTCACTGTGCATAACAGGCACCCTGGTGAGACAATGGAGATCTGCATCATGGTGCCATCTTCTTTCAACAATTAATGGGGACTCCAGATTCATGGCTCACATCAATGAAGGGACTACATTGAATGGTTGCGCAAGCCGAAACTCTCACCTCAGTGCACTGCACTCTTACCTTCGTCTGGCACACCCACCTCTCCAAGCCTGGTTCCAAGTGGGCCATGCCGGCTCTCGAGCTCCAGGGTGTCCTGTTCATATCTCGAGAGGATTAGGCGGCTCTGTCAGTCTGCGACCTTTTTATATCGCTGAGGGCCGTCCTCTGCTGAAACAACAAAGGAACATTGATTAGTCTACTCTGTACCAGCAGCGCCATTGCAGCTTGGCTAACCCCAGCTGAGAAGCACCTGGCAGGGCACATCCAAGTCGTGGCCCTCGAGCTGCAAAGCACTCAGTCCAAGAAGCCAGGGCTCAGCCCCTTGACCAGCTCCAGCGTGATTGACACTCAGACTCTAACACCCCTGAAGTCGACGGGGGGACAGCCAGAACTTAACACATCTGCACAGTGACCCATGCCAACATGGTACTCACCCTTCCTGAGCACAGAAAATCATTGAAGTGCTTCCGGTATTGCACCCAGGAGCGCCACACCAAGTCACGGCAGTTGACCAGCACTGTCACCTCCTCCCATGTTCTTTTGGTGAGGTGCGGTGACATCACCCTCCCATCTCTGGGAACAAAGGTGTCACTCCTGGCATCCACCTCCTCCAGGAGGATGGCAAGCCACTCATCAGAGAAGCGGTGGGCCAAGTTCCCACCTGATCCGCCCTCCTGTCTGCTGTGTCCAGCCGCATTCAGGTCCATAGTGTCGGTTGAGGGGGCATCCTCCACATCAGCCTCCCAGGGGCTGCCTAGACCACTTTTAAACTGGCCGCCAGGTCGTCATTGGACCTAGTGCCCGACAGGACCCCACACCCAACAGCCCCCGCCACCCCCCCCCCCCCCCACCCATCCATCCCACCTCCTTAGCCTTTTCCCTCCAGTGTGGAGCTGCATTTCATGCTGGACGAGCCTTAATTGGCCTGCCAGCATGAAATCGCGGTTGCGGCCTAATTGTAGGTGGGCGTCCATTACGCGGGCCACCCTGGGCCTACCCATCACACCCGCCCGATGACTCGAAAATCCTGCCCAACCTCGCTTTGTGGAGGGCAATTTTACCAAAGCTGACGAGAATGTTGAACAGAGTTCATTCAAGAGGTCAGACAAAGGAGTCTCTGGGAAACCATGCTGGCAGTATTGAGGTGACTAGAAGAAAAAAAGAGTTCATTGAAGTGTGCCTTGCTGATGATAATCATATCTGGGTTTGGACAAAATGGAATGGCTAACACAGAACATTGGAGGATTTGACCGGTGTGGTGAGGAGTGGTGAAAATTTGCAAGAGCGCTGGAACTTTTGGAACTGCCCTTGATATTGCATGTGTGTCTGTAGTGGCTGTGGTGTTGGTTTGAAATGAAATTTACTTTTCTGTTTGAATTACCATTTGCCTTTCAATTAATGTTTGATCTTAGTTGATTTGGGGTTCTTTTGTTACGGTAAAAGTATTTAAAAAGTGAAATCTCATCCTTCAGTTATTTCTGTTGGTATTGAGGGAATTCCTTTGTTTTGAAAAGTTTCTGGTCTCCACAGGGATTGGGGGCTCTTCCAGGATAGATTCCAAATGCTGTAAAGCATGATTGCTGGAATCTCCCAGAATGTAAACAAACAGCATTTTACATTTACTTATGCTATAATGAACATGGCTACTGTTAATGCTCAGATGCTTTTGGAGAGAGAAGACTTGTCCATTAAAACAAAGGATAATTTGATGGCTGTGGCTAGGAAATAGGGGTTGACTTGAAATCAGGAGCTAGCAGGCAGAGATCAAAGTTGAATTGGCTCAGCAGAAAAATTAAAACTCAAAGTACAAAAATCTAAATCGGAGGGTGAACGGTGAGGGTAATCCAGAACCAATACTTTGTACTTTTGATTTGGTAAAAAGGATTTACTTTGTATCTAAGCTTAGTGAGGAAGGAGTGTCATATGAGAAAGTTGCTACAAAACTGGTGTTCTAAAGAAGATTGGACTGTGCTTTTACAGTGCGTTTTTATGGAAAAGCTTTGGAGGTGTACTCATCTCTTTCAAAGAAGCAATCAGGCGACTGTGACAGAGTAAAGGCTGCTGTTTTCAATGCTTCTGAATTGGCACTGGAAGCCCACAGGCAGAAATCTGGAAATCTGAAAAGAAAACTGAGTCAGACCTTTGTGGAATTTGCTAGAGTGAATGAAATATTTGATATGTGATACACATCGATAAAGGTTGAACAGGACTTTGGGAACCTTAAGGAAGTGTTTTTGGTGGAAGAATTTTTTAAAAATGTGTACCATGGGATTAAGGTGCCACCTGAATGAAGATAATTTCGTAAAAAATCAGGGTGACTCCTATAGATTAGACGAATCGAATTGGCAAAGGTAGTGTAAAGGGTGAGTTCACAGATGGTATTCAGGACATTTTCTTAGAACAATACATCTGGAACCAACCAGAGAGCAGGCTATTTTAGACCTGGCAATGTGTAATGAAACAGGATTAATAAATAATCTCATAGTAAAGGATCCTCTAGGCAGAGTCTTAAGAACTGTCACCTACCCAGCCACAGCAATCCAAGGAGAGAGAGGACAGATCAGCACTGATGAAAAAGTATTATCACCTGACCTGCCATTCGTAGCCATCAGCTCTGTTACTGATATTGCATGTATCTGATATAGAACTTGGATCAGCATGGAATGAGTCACTGGGCATGAATGGGCTGCAGCCAGGCCAGGAGGAAAGGATGCTCCATTTCCCAGCTCACCAGAGGGTGAGGTTACAGGCGAGTTGTGGAATAGAGGGCTTAGAAGAGGACCTCGGTGGGGTGGCCTACTGTGGAATGCTGATGAAGATGCAACTCCCCAAAGCCTGTCCACCATCTACAAGTCAGGAATGTGATGGAATACTCTCCACTTGTCTGGATGAGTGCAGCTCCTACAACACCCAAGAAGCTTGACGCCATCCAGAGCAACCAGGCTTGATTTGGCACCACAAACTCTCTCCACCACCGAAGCACAGTAGCAGCAGTGTGTACCATCTATAAGATGTACTGCAGCAACTCATCGAGGCTCCTTCAACAGCACTTTCCTAACCCACAACCACTACCACCTAGAAGGGCAAGGACAACAGAAAGATGGGAGCACCACCACCTGGAAGTTCCCCAAGTCACTCACATCCTGACTTGGAAATATATCGCCGTTCCTTCACTGTCGTTGGGTCAAAATCCTGGAACTCCCTCCCTAACAGCACTGTGGGACCACGGGGACTGCAGCAGTTCAAGAAGGCAGCTTACCGCCACCTTCTCGAGGACAATTAGGGATGGGCAATAAATGCTGACCCAGCCAGCGAAGTCCACATCCCATGAAATCATTTTTAAAAATTTACAGTGAAATGCTGGATGCTTTGGCTGGCCTGGCAGACTGTGCTCCTACCATTGTCAAGGAGAGTCTGACTCCAACATGACAGAAGGCATCTCACTGAGCTTGTCCTATCCACAGCCTCTGCTCCATCTCCCTGTCCTGTTGGGGAACCAAAGGCTCTGCAACTGCAGCCTTTTTGCAAACAGGTCACCTACTCTCTGCCATCCTTGTGAAGATGTAGCATTCATTGCCCATCCCTAGCTGTGCTGTGGATGTGGTGCTGAACCTTCTCTTCATTGAGTACAGCACAGTGCCTGGCTTGCTAGTTTCCCTCTACCTCCCAAGCATATTTCTTCTCCCTTTTCTGTTGATATCTATTTTTGTCTATATCTGTCACTATGCACCTGCCTCTGCCCTTGTCTTGTCTCCCTATTTTCTTATCTCCTCCCTCACTACCTGTGTTTTCCCATTCTTCCTCTCTCAGTGAGAAAGATGGATGTCCCTCTGTAAAGGCATTCCAGTTATCTCCTGTTTTACCAAACATCACTAGCCAATAGCAGTGCAATTCTGTGAATGCACAATGGTATTGAAGGCAGAATGTGGAATGCTTTCTGTTTCTACATCGAGTCATTCACTGACTGCATGGAACTTGTCTGCTTGGAACTCGTTTATAAATTTCCTCACCCGAGCATGACAGTTCGCAGCAAGTAAGTCACGTCTCCGTCAGTGACATGCGGAGGGAGATCATCCAAAGAGCCAACAAGTTAAAATAAGTCAAGCTCAATCTTATTTTAGTTAAAAGAATCAGTTCTAAATATAACAGGTAGATAACACATTAATATAATCAGCAATTTTTAAAATACACTCAGAGATGCAAAATCAGTTTCCGAATTGCAGTGTGTTTAGCTCTCTGTTTAATGTGGGAATAATATGTAAATTTTCCACAATTTGGATCTCATTAAGAGAAAGGATCATGTTTTTACACAGTCTGTGTCTTTTCATATTACTGCTGAGTACAGTTCCCTGGGCTCAAGGGTGTCCCAAGTGGCCCATGTTCCATGTAATGTGCAAAAACCTTTATTTATATCATGACATCAGAAGTCACATGAATGTGGCAAGCCACAGTGTACAAAGGTATTTATCCAAACATCCTCCTTTTCATAAAAAAGAAAAAAATTTGCAGGATCTATCATTTGCAAGTTACCCTATGTACATTGTCCAAAAAGAAAATGATCACATATGAACAAAAATCTGTTTGTTTTTTTTTAGCTTGCTCCAATTTCCTCTGTTCATACACATGCAGGTGGAATTTAATGTAGGTGACAAGGAACTAGCCTGCCAGTGAGGGATCTGAGACCGCTTTTCAGGAAGGCCCGGTTAACTGGGCAGCTTCAGCTCTTCCCCAGAATCATGGGCGCTGAGGGCAAGAGCAGGGGAATGGCTCTCAGGTGCCAGGTCCCTTGATCAGATGCCATGTGAGAGACTCCTCTAGAAGACTGCAAGCAGCACAGACTCCTGCAAGTCTGCCTCCTGCCACTGGATGAACACCAGTAGCAGCAGGATGAGGAATACCACTTAAGAACCTCAATTGGCCGTCCATCCTCCTGCTTGATTAAATGTCCCACTGACACTAAGGTCACCACCAGTGAGGGCAGAAAATTCCACCCATAGCCTTTAAAGCATTCAAATATTTTTATGGTACACCTGTGAATTATTGGCTGTTCGTCTGGTGTTTGATGGTTCCTGGGTTGATGTTGCTTCTCTGGGGAATGTCATTGTCATGGTGAGTGTTGCTGCTGTGGTTATTGTTGCTGCTGATCCATTGCATTTGTTGGGAAGCAGTTGATCTCTGGATCTGATGGCTGTTCAATTCCTTGCTCAAGTGCTGAAATCAAATCTGCCTCATCAGCTACAGCTTCTCCATTTGCGAAGATAGATCTGGTCATTCACTTTCAACAGGTATGTTCAAGATGACAACTTCTCTACACAGTTGCCAAGTTCTCATGTGAGCTGATTTTTGTTGAGTGCATTGAAAGTTTGCACTCTGACCAGCTCTTCCCAACTTTAAGCTCTGTCCAAATGCATTACCTCACACTTCTCTGGAGTGAATTCCATCTGCCATTTTTCTGTCCACTCAACCAAACAATTGATATCATTCTGGAGACAACAGCTATCCTCTTCACTGTCAACTACACGGCCAATGTTTGTGTCACCTGCAAATCATCTGCAGTCATCATTCTAACAGTCACAAACCATTTTTTACCTCAAGAATCTATAGTGCCAACCTGTTTTAGGGAGTAGAGAGATTCATCAGAATTATTGGCTGACATCTTCCCAGCTTGCCTTTCTTCATTCCAGCAAAACACTTGTGTGCAAAGTAGTTCAGCTTCTTACTGTTAGGGCACTGCTTTCTCCACACTGGATATGCTTCCTTTTCTTCTTATGGTGTCTTCCATAGTATTTACATCTAGTACTCCAGCCTTGATGTTTCTGCCTGTTCTTTTCTATGTTTTCCTTCCATTTGTTTATTGACTTGTGTTTGGAGGCTTGGGTTGCCTCTGAGTGCAAAGCCTCTTCGGTTCCCCCTCAATGAACTTCGGCTGACGATTAGCCACTTCAGAGCTACTGCACATGTCAATAGTTTCCTAGAGGGTAAGTTTCTTTTCTCTCAGCAGACATTCTCTCATGGTGGGATCTCTTGTTCGTAAGACAATTCCATCTCTAATCAGATCATCTTTTATTAACCCAAGCTCACAAGATGTCTCAGTGCAGTCACATACTGATCAATGTTCTTCCCCTCTTTCTGAGCACAGGTGTTAAACCCACAGTGCTCCTAAATGACATTAGTAGAGCGTACAAAGTAAGGCCTCATGAAGTCCAAGATTTCACCAACTCTGCTCCTCAGTGAGGTCGAGGGTCAGCATGTAGCTCTCTTTCTCCATCACTGTTAGCAGAGTCATTACTCTGATTTTTTGAGATTTCTTGTTGACCTCTGTGGCAATCTCAAAATTCTGCAATTGAGACTGGAAGAATTGCCAATTCCCTCTCCCTTCATCTCCACAGAAGCAGTTATTAGACAATTAGAAGCCACAATGACTCACCCAGCAGTTGACGGCCTGTACAAAGCTGCAGACCAAAGTTTTAATTATGCTTTGCATTTTTTTTTAACATCTGCTGGCTCTATTCCAGCTATCAAAATCCACTCAATTCTGGTTGCACACTGCTGACATTATGGGCAGAATTTTGCCCTTGGCGGGCGTGCGGGCCCCACTGGCTCAGCGGTGGGTGGACAGCCGACACCCGCCACCGAAACGGGTCTCGCTATTTTGAGTGGGCGGACCAATTAAGGCCGGCCCAGTGGCCTGCCCGACAGGAAACACTCAGGGAGATTAGTGACACTGTCATAAACGTAAAAAATAGAGAAATAAAAATATTAACATGTCCCCTCATGTGACAATGTTGCACAAGATGGGACATGTTAATAAATATCACATGACATTTATTAACGTTTTTAAAAAGGAACATGAAACCTCATCCCGCCAGTGGATGAGGTTTCATGTATTATGAGAAGCCCACTGGGGCTCCTGGCCTGCCTGCCAGCCTTAACGTTGGATGGGCAGGGTCTTTAATTACTTTAATTACCCTGTCAATGGCCTCAATTGGGCATTGACAGGTCGGCAGGCGGACAGCTGATTTCGCTGTCCGCCCGCCTTCCTGAAAATTTAAAGGGACCGGGATGACATTGGGGGTTCTTCCCAACGTCATCCTGCGTCATTTTCCCATTGGCGAGTGGGCCCCGCCCCCAAATCGCCGATGGGAAAATCCTGGCCGATGTTTCACGTGGTGTGTAAAATGACTACTGCCCTATCATGACATCATGATACCATGACATCAGAGGTCACATGAGTATGGCAAGCCACAGTGTAGAAAGGTATTTATCCAAATGGCTCACACATCACACCTAGTGGTATGAGTGCTGATAAGTTATTGGATCATGGAGGCAACATGACAGGATTCAGATCGCAGCAACACCTAACACCTGAACACACGTTCAAGCAGCTGGCCACAGTATTTTGGGTGTAACTACTGGAAGAAGAGCAGAGAAGTTCTCCCCAGTTTACTGGTCAATATTGATCCCTCAACTAATATCACTCATCAGGTCATCTGACCATTTATCTCATTGCAGTTGTGGGATCTTGCTGTGCCAGAATTACCCATAACAGTAATTACACTTCAAAAGTACTTCATTGACTGAAAAGAGCTTTGGGACAAGCTAACACTGCGAAAGTTACTATATAAATAAAAGGTCTTCCTTCATTTTTTCTCTATTATCCAGCTGACTAACAGTGATCAAATCTAAAAGTAGAGATAAAAGCAAAATATTGCGGATGCTGGAAATCTAGAACAAAAACAGAAATACCTGGAATAACTCAGCAGATCTGACAGCATCTGCAGAGAGGGATACAGTTGACGTTTTGAGTCCGTATGACCCGTCATCAGAACTAAGACATATAGAAATGAGATTAAATATAAGCTGGTAGAAATGAGTGGGACAGCAGAGTTCGATAGGGGGCCAGTGATAGGTGGAGGCCAAGACGAAATTATCAAAGATGTCATAGACAAAAGGACAAAGGGGTGTTGATAGTGGTGATATTATCTAAAGGATGTGCTTATGGGGACATTAAGGGAAGCAAGCTAGTGGCAGATGGCCCTGTGCGGGTGGGGTGGGGGGAAGGGATCGAAATGGGCTCAAAGGTGGAGATGAAACAATAGAATGAAACAATACATCGAAATAAATTTAAAAATAGGAGGGAAAAGAAAAAAATATAGTGTAAAAAAATGATAAATTATTGGAAAAAGGGGATCGGAAAGGGGGTGGGGATGGAGGAGAGAGTTCATGATCTGAAATTGTTGAACTCAATATTAAGTCCGGAAGGCTGTAAAGTGCCTAGTCGGAAGATGAGGTGCTGTTCCTCCAGTTTGAGTTGAGCTTCACTGGAACATTGCAGCAGGCCAAGGATGGACGTGTGGGCATAAGAGCATGGCAGTGTGTTGAAATGGCAAGTAACAGGGAGGTCTGGGTCATGCTTGCGGACAGACCAAAGGTGTTCACCCAGTCTGTGTTTGGTCTCTCCAATGTAGAGGAGACCGCATTGGGAGCAGCAAATGCTGTAGACTAAATTGAGGGAAGTGCAAGTGAAGTACTGCTTCACTTGAAAGGAGTGTTTGGACCCTTGGATGGTGAGGAGGGGGGAAGTAAAGGGGTAGGAGTTGCACCTTCTGCAATTGCATGGGAAAGTGCCATGGGAAGGAGTTGAGGTGTAAGGGGTGATGGAGGAGTGGACCATGTCGCGGAGGGAACGATCCCTGCAGAAAGCCACCGGGGGAGGTGAAGGGAAGATGTGTTTGGTAGTGGCATCATGCTGGAGTTGGCGGAAATGGCGGAGGATGATCCTTTGAACCTGGAGGCTGGTGGGGTGATAAGTGAGGACAAGGGGGACCCTATCATGGTTCTGGGAGGGAGAGGAAGGTGTGAGGGTGGATGCGCGGGAGATGGGCCGGACATGGTTGAGGGCCCTGTCAACCACTGTGGGTGGAAAACCTCGGTTAAGGAAGAAGGAAGGCATGTCAGAGGAACTGTTTTGGCAAGTGGCATCATCAGAACAGATGCGACAGAGGCAAAGGAACATGAGAGAATGGGATGGAGACCTTACAGGAAGCAGGGTGTGAGGAGCTGTAGTCGAGGTAGCTGTGGGATTCGGTAGGCTTGTAATGAATATTGGTGGACAGTCTATCGTCAGAAATTGGGACTGAGAGGTCAAGGAAGGGAAGGGAAGTGTCAGTGATGGACCACGTGAAAATGATGGAGGGGTGGAAATTGAAAGCAACATTAATAAATTTTTCCAGATCCAGACGAGAGCATGAAGTGGCACCAAAGCAGTCATCGAGGTACCGGATAGAGAGTTGTGGGAGGGGGCCTGACTAGGACTGGAAGAAGGAACGTTCCACATACCCCATAAAGAGACATACCCATAGCCATACCTTTTATTTGGAGGAATTGAGCCGAGTTTATGGAGAAATTGTTCAGTGAGAGAACAAGTTCAGCCAGATGGAGGAGTGTAGTGGTGGATGGAGATGTTCTTTCTTGAGGCAAGTAAAGATATAAAGTTTAAAATAAGATTTACAACACAATTGTCTATCTCCTGTTCAAAGTCCACTTGTTCATTGGTGACCAAGTTGAGGTAGAAAGTCCAACAGCCTTGGTCCTAACATAGACAAAAGAGCTAAGCTTCCGAGGTGAGGTGAGAGTGACTGCCCTTGACATCAAGGCAGCATTTGACCAAGTGTGGCACCAAGGAGCACTTGACATCAGGGGAAAAACTTGCTACTGGTTGGAGTCATACTTAGCACAAAGGAGGTGGTTGTGACTGTTGGAGATCAATCATCTGAGCTCCAGGACATTGCTGCAGGAGTTCCTCAGGGTAATGTTTTCGGCCCAACCATCTTCAGTTTCTTCACCTTCCATCCATAAGGTGAGAAGTGGGGATGTTTGCTGATGACTGCACAATGTTCAGCACTATTCACGACTCATCAGATACTGAAGCAGTCCAAATGCAACAAGACTTGAACAACATTCAGGCTTGGACTGATAAGTAATAAATAACAAACACGCCACACAAGTGCCAAGCAATGACCATCTCCAACAAGAGAGAATCTAACCATCGCCCCTTGACATTCAATGGCATTGTCATCACTGAATCTCCCACTATCAATAATCATTGACCAGAAACTGAACTGGTCCGTGGAGACACATAAATTCTGTAGGTAGCAGAGCAGATCAAAGGCTGGAAATTCTGTGGCAAGTAACTCACCCCTGACTCCTCAAAACCTGTCTATCATCTACAAGGCACAAGTCAGGCCTGTATTGGAATACTCTCCACTTGTCTGAATGAGTGCAGCTCCCACAACACTTAAGAAGCTCAATGCCATCCAGAACAAAGCAGCCCACTTGATTGGCACCGCACCATAAACATTCATTCCCTCCTCCACCGACGCACAGTGGCAGCAGCGTGTACCATCTACAAGATGCACTGCAGGAATTCATCAACTCACCACTTTGACAGCACTTTCCAAACCTGCGACATCTACCACCTATAAGGACAAGAGCAGTAGATGCATGGGAACAAGTTCCCCTCCAAATCTCACATCATTCTGACTTCACCGTGTCTATCTTTCCATCTCCAAATTCTCAGTTTGCCAAGCCCTCCATTTTGGTCCATTGGTGTCTGTCCCTCCATCATCATTCTTCATTTCATCTATCTATCCATCTCCAATCTTTCACTGTATTTATCCCTTCTTTTCCAATACCTCATGGTGTATATCGCTTCAGCTGCTATCCTTCACTTTGTCTGTACTTGCATTTCCAGTCATCTACCCTGTCTATCCACCCATCAATAAAAGAGTTGAAAACATTCTAATCCATCATATCGTCAACCCCTGTATCTCCATTCCTTCACTGTTTATCCCTCATTGTCTAATTGTTCGCTCTATTTATTGCTACCTTTCCAATCCTTCACTGTGTCTATCCCTCCATCTCTATTCCTGCACGTCTCCATCTGTCCACCTCTGTTCTGTCACTTTTCCTTTCTCTCCTCTTCTAATCCTTCACCATGTCTATTGCTCAACTCTTTATTATAGTTATTGTTCTCTCTCCAATCCTTTACTCTGTCAATACCTCCGTCTCCAATTCTTCAAACTGTCTATTCCTGCATTTAAATTGTTCAGTGTCTATCCTTCATTCTCCAAAAACTTCACTATGTCTATTCCTCCATCTCCATTCTTTCACTTTGTTTATCCTTCCATCTCCATCCCTTCAGCACACCATGTCTATCCCGTTATCTCCATTCCTTCACTGTATCTAGTTCCCCATCTCTGACACTTTACTACATTTTCTTGGTCCATCTTAAATCCTTCATTTTTAATAATTTCATCTCCAATATTTCACTTTGTATATCGTCCCATCTCCAATACTTCAGTCTATCCTTGCATCTCTAATCTCTCATGGTTTCTATCCTTCTATCTCCAAATCTGTATCAATCCTTCCTTCCTAATCCTTTACTGTGCTGATTCCTCCATCCTGAATACTTCTATCACTCCATCACCAATTGTTAAAGGTATCTATCACCCCTTCCCAGATCCATTATTGTATCTTTCCATTTCTATTCAATGTATCCCTCCTTCCATCTCCAATCCTTCACTCTCTCCCTACTTCTTCAATCTTTCACTCTATCTATCCCTCGATTTCCAACACTTCATATGCCCCTCCCTTCATCTCCAATCCTTCATTGACCCTATTTCATATCTCACATTCCCAGTGTCCCTTGGGTGAAGAATGTGGTTCTTGATTCCATAAACAGCCAGTATCTAATTTTAAGGTAATATCCCATTGTTATGAAATCCCCACACGAGGAAATAATTTCTCTGTACCTATCCCAATAATTGCATTTACCATTAATACCTTAGACAAGTGGAAGATAATTTAGAAAAGCAGACATGGATTCATTAAGGGAAAATCTTGCTTAACTAACTTGCTGGAGTTTTTCTGAGGAGGTAACAGAGAAGGTTGATAAGAGAAATGCTGTTGATATGGTGTATATGGATTTTCAAAAGGCATTTGATACAGTGCCACAAAGCAGACTTGTGAGCAAAATTCTAGGTCATGGAATAAAAGTGAAAGTAAGCATTTGGAATAGAAATAAGCTGAGTGACAGGAAACAGAGTAGTGATAAACAGATGTTTTTCAGATTGGAGGAAGATTTGTAGTGGAGTTCCTCAGGGGTCAGTGTTGGAACCCTTGCTCTTCCTGATATATATTAATGACCTAGACTGTGGTGTTCAGGACATGATTTCAAAATTTTCAGATGATACGAAGATTGGAAATGTTGTCAACTGTGATGAGGATAGTCTTGAACTTCAAAAGGATGTAGACATATTGGTGGATTGAGCAGACAAATGGCAAGTAAAGCTTAATGCAGAGAAGTGTGAAGTGATTCATTTTGACAGGAAGAATATGGAGAGGAAGTATAAAATAAAGGGAGAAACTCTAAAAGAGGTGCAGGAATAGAGGGACCTCAGTGTATACGTACATAGGTCATTGATGATGGCAGGGCATGTTGAGAGAGCAGTTAATGAAGCACATAGTATCTTAGGCTTTATTAATAGGGGCACTGAGTACAAGAATAAGGAGGTCATGTTGAACTTGTATAAGACACTAGTTAGGCTTCATCTGGAGTACTGCGTCCAGTTCTGGGTACCATACTTGAGGAAGGATGTTAAGGCATTAGGGAGACCACAGAGAAGATTCACAAGAATGATTCCAAGGATAAATAGTTGTAGCTATGATGATAGATGGGAGAGAATGGGACTGTTTTCCTTGGAGAAAAGAAGGCTGAGAGGAGACTTGATAGAGGTATTCAAGATCCTGAGGGGTACGGACAGGGTAAATAGTGAGAAACTGTTTCTCCCCAAGAGAGCATCGAGAACTAGAGGGCACAGATTCAAAATAATTGGCAAAAGGAGTAAATTTTTTCACCCTGAGGGTGGTTGGAGTCTGGAACAAACTTCCTGAAAGGGTGGTGGAGGCAGGTTCATTCGAGGTATTCAAAAGGGAATTGGATTGTTACTTGAAAAGAGAGAATGTGCAAGGTTATGGGGATAAGGCAGGGGAGTGAGATTAGGGAGAAGGCTCTTTCAGAGAGTCAGTGTAGACTTGATGGGTTGAATGGCCTCCTTCTGCACTGTAAAGATTCTGTGATTTTAAATGCCATGATTAGATCATGACTGAGCTTTCTAAACTCAAGGAATATAAGCTTTATCAGCTCTGGCACCAATCTGATGAATCTGCACTGTATCCTCTCAAAGGCCACTATCTCGTTCCTGAGGTGCAATGTCCAAAACTGAATAAAATGTTCCAGGTAGAGTCTGGCTAAGACTCTGTACAACCGAAGTATCAGTTTGTATTCTAACCCCAACATTCCCTTTGGCTGAAGAAGGGTCATATGGATCAAAATATCAACTCTGTTTCTCTCCACTGATGCAGCTAGGCCTGCTGAGTTTTTCCAGCATTTTCTGTTTTTGATTCCCTTTGGTTTGTTGATTACACTTTATACCAGATTTTAGTGAGTTGTATATGTGGGCTCCTTAGTTTACTTGCTCCTCCACACTTGCTAGCCTCTCACAATTGAGAAAATACTCCCAATTTGTGTTACTCAGATACACAGTGGATGACCTAACAGTTCTCCACACTGAGCTCCATCTGCCATCACTTTGTTCAATTACTTAATCTCGACAATGTCAACTTCCTGCTTCCTTTTGTAGAACTAACTGCACCTCCTAACATCACGCAATCTGCAAACTTAAATGTAAAACTCTCTATCTCTTTTTCCTATCCATTAACATTGATGGCGAAAAGTTTATCTCTGTGAACTGGGCATGCTCAGTGGCTGCATGTTATCTGCATTTTTTAAAATTCTTTCATGGGATATGGGCATCACTGGTAAGTCCAGCATTTGTTACCCATCCCTAATTACCCTTGAACTGAGTGCCTTGCTAGGCTATTTCAGAGGGCATTTAAGAGTCAACCACATTGCTGTGGGTCTTGAGTCACATGCAGGCCAGGTACATTTCCTTCCCCAAAGGACATGAGTGGACCAGATAGGTTTTTAATGACAATTGGCAATGGTTTCATGGTCACCATCACTGAGAATAGCTTTTTACATTCCGGATTTATTAACTGAATTTAAATTCCACCAGCTGCTGTGATGGGATTTGAACCCATATCCCCAGAGCATTAGCCTGGGTCACTGGATTACTGGTCTACATCTAAGCATGTTCAGTGGCCGAGTGTCAGCTTTGTGAACTGGCCAAACTCAGTACTAGCTTATCATCTCTTTTGACCTTGGTTTTGTGCATTGCAAAACAACTCCTCAACCAAAGAACACATGTAACAAGATCATTCCTTTTAGTTTACTCCAAAAAGCAAGAAACTAAACTGATTGCGTTGGGTTTGGGATTCACAAAGGAAATAAATAACACATTGCAAAACATTTTTCAGCCAATGGGATATTCTTTTGAAGTCTAATTGCTGTTGTAATGTAAGAAATGCAGTAGCCAATGTGTGCACAGCAAGATCCCATAAACAGCAATGTGATAATGGTCAGATAATCTGTTTTGGTGAGGTCTCTGGATTGGGACTTCAGCCCACAATCTACTAACTCAGAGTCAAGAGTGCTACCAACTGATCTGTAGCTGATCGTACAGCCTGGAAAATGATGGAGATGTGAGAGACAGGAAAATAAGCAAAGCCAAGAGAACTGAGGAGACAGACAAAAAGAAACAAGGGTGGCTTCTGTAGAAATCGTGTCTTCTGAGCCTCACTAGGAATTTCAACAAAATACGCTGCGAGTTTTGAAAGAAGTCTTTTAGTACTGCAGTGGTTAAATAGTCAGCTACACTTCTTTCCTTTCCCCTCCCTGGAAAGTTTCTTAATGTTGCAGATCATTGGATGTTTATTGAAGGCTAGGTTAATTGTGGTCAGGAGCCAAACACCTCCACTCAATGAAACCCACAGGCCCACTCAGATCCTCCCTCATAATATCACTTCCTTGCTGGGTTAATTTTGATGTATTTTCATCTTCAGCACATCCTGCCCCTCCTAAGCTCAGCTTTATAGTCTCCCAAACAAGTGGATTCAATGTTGCTACTGTCAGATCACTTCCTCCTACAGGACAGTTGACTAATACAAAGCCCTGGTGTTGGTTGGCTTCTGCCTCTCAGCAAGAATGAAACCAATAGTAAAGCAAGCTTAATGATCAAAGGTCCACTCTGGTGTATAAAGAGCTACTTACAACAAAAGAAAGCATGGAATCAGGACAGTTATTTGGTCCATTAAACCAGTTTCTCTGGCAGAGAAGTACTCTCTATCCCATCATGTACTTTACCCATTTGTTTACTCTTCTTCCACACTCCATGTACACTCTACCTTATCATGGGCTCTATCCACCTATTTAATCTACTTTCTCGGCCCACCTACACCCTATACCACCATGGACCATCCTTGGTCTGTGCTGAGTGAACTGGTATTAATTGTTTGCAACTTTATAATTATTAGTCTGGGAGCCCGTGAATAGGAGGAGAGAAAATCAGCTCCCTCTCCTGTTCGCTGACCCCTGGTGGTTAAGGTGACGACAGCATCAGACATGGCTGTGACCTGCCCCTTCTTGAGTTGGATAACCTCCTGTGCACCCATCTATCCATCTCAAATCATCCAGTGTATCCACCCATCAATTTCCAATCCACCAGTGCCCATCCATTCAACCATCTCCAATCCTTCAGTGAGTCCAAAAAACATCTCCAATCCTCCAGTGTATCCATCCATCCATCTCCAATTATCTAGTGTTCATCCATCCATCTCCAATCCTCCATCTGTCCATAAACCTGCAATCCTCCAGTTTGTCTATTCATCTCCAATCCTCCAGTGTGCCGATCCATCCATCTCCAATCCTCCAGTGTGCCCATCCATCCATCTCCAATCCTCCAGTGTGTCCATCAATCCATCTCCAACCCTAGTGTGTCCAGCCATCTCCAACACTCCAATGTGTCTATGCATAAAGCTCCAGTCTTCCATTGTGTCCATCCATCCATTTCCTATCTTCCAGTGTATTCATCCATCTCCAAAGCTCCAGTGTGTCCGTGCATCCACCTCAAGCATCCAGTGTGTCCATCCAACTCCAATTCTCCAGTGCATATCCATCCATCGCCAATCTTCCAGTATACATCCTTCCATCTCCAAACCTCCAGTGTCCATCCATCCATCTCCAATCCTCCTGTGTGGCCATCCATCCATTCCCAATTCTCCATTATTTCCACCCATCTCCAAAGCTCCATTCTGTACATCCACCACTCTCCAATTTTCCAGTGTGTCCATCAATCCATCTCCAATCCTCCATTATGTCCACCCACACATTTCCAATCTTCCAGTGTGTCCTTTCATCCATCTCCCATGATCCAGTGTGTCCATCCATTGCAATCCCCAATGTGTCCGTATATCCATCTCCAAACCTCCAGTGTATACATATATCCATCTCCAATCCTCCAATGTGTCCATCTATCCATCTCCAGTCCTCCACTGTCCATACAACTATCTCCACTCCACCAGTGTGTCCATCCATCTATATCCACTCTGCCAGTGTGTCCATTCAACCATACCAAGCCTTTAGTGTGCCCATCCATCCATCTCCGATTCTCCAGTGTGTAAATCCATGCATCTCCAATCTTCCAGTGTGTCCATCTATCTCCCATAATCCATTTTGTCCATCCACCCATCTCCAATCCTCCAGTGTGCCCATCTGTCTACAATCCTCCAGTGTCCATCCCTCTATCTCCAATCCTCCAATGTCCACCCTCTTTAATCCTCCAGTGTGTCAATCGATCCATCCACCCCCAATCATCCATCTCCAATTCTCCAATGTCCATCCATCCATCTCCAATCCTCCAGTGTCCATCCAATCATCTCCAATCTTACAGTGTCCATCAATCTCCAATCTTCCAGCATGTCCATCCATTCATCTGCAATCCACCATTCAGCGCATCCAGCTCCAATTCTCCAGTGTGTCCATCCATCTCCAATCCTCCAGTGTCTACATGCATCGATCTCCAGTCCTTAGTGTGTCCATCCATCTCCATTGCTCCATTGTGTCTATCCATCCATCTCCAATGCTCCAGTGTGTCCATTGATACTTAATCCTCCGGTGTCTCCATCCAGCCTGAATCCTCCAGTAGGTCCATCTCTCTATCACCAATCCTCCATTGTGTCTATCCATCTCCAATCCTCTAGTGTGTACATCCACCAATGTGTCCATCTATCCACGTCCAATTTTTCAGTGTGTCCACCCATCTCTAATCCCCCAGTGTGTCCATCCATCTCCAATCCTGTAGTGTATCCATCCAACCAACCACAGTCCTCAGTGTGACCATCCATCCATTGCCTTGCCTCCAGTGCCCATCCAGCCATCTCCAATCTGCCAGTGTGTCCATCTATCACCAATGCTCCATTGTGTCTGTGCATCCATCTCCAATCCCCCAGCGTGTCTATTTATCCTTTTCCAATCCTCCAGTGTGTCTATTGATCCATCTCCATTCTCCAGTGTGTCTATCCATCTACCCCCCAATCTCCTGCATGTTCATCCATCCTAACTAACCTGTGAAATGGCCGAGCAAGCCACTCGGTGCATGTCAATTACGGATGGACAACAAATGCTGGCCTTGCCAGTAACACCCAGATTTCAAGAAAGAATAAATAATAAAAAAAAGTATTGTTGGATCTCTTGGGCTTTCTCTTTCCACCACATTCTTTATCTTTCGGTTTTGTCTTTGGGTGTCAGCTTTGAGATATTGCAATGCTCCCTTTCTGACCTGCGGCATTTGGTTGTTCTTCCAGGCAATGAAAGCTGCTCATTTTTGATCCAGGAGGTCACATATTTCAGCACTGTTTTTGTTGAACCAGTACTGGTGCCAATGATGCTTGAACCCAATGATCTGGACACAGGAGTCCAATGCAGCTTGGGCTTTATTTAATCCAACTGTTGTTGAATGTGTGATGATTTTTCAGATTCGTTGTGAGCTGTACTTGAAATTCCTCTCTCGGACTTTTGATTCTTGCGATGTCTTGGTGCTGGATGGATCTTCATCACTGATCTAACAAGTGACCTGTTCAACAGGCTCAGGCCCCAATATGGATCAAGTGATACAGACACCACTATTGTTATGACCACATAGAGACCAATAACTATATATAAGAAAGGAATCCCCATGATGCCAATGGAAGGAAAACTGCTAGACAAGATTTCACTTTTTAAACTTTTACTGTAACAAACCAACTAAAAGAATTCAAACATTAATTAACAGGTGAAGATTATTTCAAATAGAAAAGTAGATTTCACGTTGAATAGCCGACACAACAAAGAAGTGTCTCATTTAGTTACAAACACTTTCATTACTTCCTTCACAAATGTGGTCCATGTGCAATTTCATAGGCTTTCCAACTAGGCTGCACTCTGTTGGATCTCTCACTTTCCCCTCAATTATTTTGGCCTTTGAATCGCATTTAACAGCAGCTGTAATCCATCCAAAGTCCCCGGACATGGTTACCATCAACAAGTCGCATGTCTATGAACCCTCTCTCACTTGGGTCATCACAGTCCTGATGGCACAGAATCACAGATATACCCTTCTCCATGCCCTTACAATGTCTGGTGGGCTTTGACAGTGCTGAGACAGCAACAATGGGTCTTGTCCGATCCACAATCCGTTCCTTCCTGTCTTCAGCTTTCTGTCCTTTCCAGCTTTATAACACACATGGTAACACAGTCTCTTCTCTATTCTCCTAGAACTGATTCAACACCAGGATGTGTTTGAAAACTACCTAACAGGAAACTCTTCCAGTCAGAGTGAACCTTGCTTGTTTCTTCCTTCCCTGATTTCTTGTGTGTTCTGAGCTGCAAAATAGAAAATACAGGCTGAATCAAACTCTCTGCAATTCACTTTCAATTTACCCTTTGTTTCTTAGCTGTTCATTCCCATGGTAACCTCAAGTCACATGGGAATTTCTTGGAGCCTAATGACATAATAATCAGGATACCAATTACCATTATTTAGAATTTTCCCCAGTTCACCCTGGTCTTCAAGGGGACATTGCATAGAAAGAAAATACTAGCTCTTCCCAAGCATCACACTGTATCAATGATGAGTGATGGCATCCTTAGTTCTGCCTCTCTGACAATGCAGCACCCCTTCAGTAACTGCCCCTCCAACAATACAGCACTCCCATCAGTACTGCCCCTCTGACAGTGCAGCACTCTCTCAGTACTGGGCCTCTGACAGTACAGCTCTTTCTCAATACTGCCCCTCCAACATTGCAGCACTTTCTCAGTACTGACTCTCTGACAGTGCAGTACTCTCTCAGTAATGACTCTCAAACAGTGCAGCACTCACTTAGTGCTAATCCTCTGACAGTGCAGCCCTCCCTCAGTACTGACCCTCCGACAGTGCAGCCCTCCCTCAGTACTGACCATCCAACAGTGCAGCCCTCCCTCAGTACTGACCCTCTGACAGTGCAGCACTTCCTCAGTGCAGCCCCTCTGATGCTCCCCTTAATATCATACCGCAATGCCCTCCAGCTGTCCTCTGAGTGTCCTCTGTCCCAGGCTGATACCTGGGAAGTCCCTGATGCCGTCTGCTGTGGATCTGACAGTACGATGTCAGAATTCGGAGTGAACCTTGCTAGTTTCTTCCTTACCTGATTTCTTGTGTGTTCTGAACTGCCAAACAGAAAATACAGACTGAACCAAGCCCTCTGATCATCACCAGATTGTGATCCCGAAGCTACTCTAAAGCTAGATCTCACCGAGATGAGTGTCTCTGCGCTGGCGGAGGGTGTGCGTGAGCGCTGCGATGGGACTTCAGGGAGGGAGCCTTCAGATACCTCTTCAGAGGTTTCTGCAGGGCTTGACTGGAGGCCCTGGGTCATGAACTCCATTGGCCGTTTGGCAGATATGCCTGCAAAAGCAAGGGGAGATAATTAGTGCATGGCAGTGGCCTGTGAAAGAGGATACATCACTCACAGCATGGTTGTCTGATGGCTGTTGCACTGCTGGACCCTCACTTGGTAGAGTAGCACCGACGTCACCGTCAGCACAGGACCAGGATCGCCACTGGCCAGCTGGGTGGCTCTGTTTTCAAAGTCTGTAAGGACCTTGCTTTCAGGCATTCCTGCAGTGGCAAGCGGCCTCTCCCTCTTGTTGTGTGCCAGCTTGTCTTGCATAAATAGAGATGGAGCACAAGCAGGGTGCCTGTCAGGCCAGATAAGTATGCCTGACATATGTGTGTGGAGTGCGGGATCCCGTGGATGGGATAAGGGCAATGAGGATGTGTGTGAGAGAATGAATGGTGATGTCCCTTGAACTGAAAGTGGGTGATGGCCCTGTGGATGTGTAATGAGTTTGTGAGTGTGTGAGTTGAGAGTGATGAGAAGAGTGACTTACCCTGGCAGAACAGAGGAGATCATTCATCCTCTTACACAACTGGGTATCTGTCTTCTTTTGCAGGGCATTAGTGCTGACCACCACTGCCACTGCCTCCCAAGCCAGATCATTGAGGTTGTTGACCATCCTGCAGCCAGATTCAGGGTAGAGGACATCACAGCAAGCCTCCACTGCATCCAAAAGGTGCTCAGAAGCGTCATTGAACCTCAGGGTGCAATTTCTTTGCAGGTGCCGTGAGCTGGAAGCACTGAGAGGTGTGCGCGCGGCTGGACTTTAAATATGGGGCCCAGTGTGATGAAGCAGCAAGGTGATGGCATGGCAGGCAACTGAGAAAGAGCTGCCATGGAAACAGTGTGTTTCTTGGGAATGCAGAATTAATGCAGTGGGTTTGGAATGATACGGCGTGAAAAGCCGCCATTGCAGCCGGCACTTTACCTGCCCACGATCGCACTTAGTGCAAATCTAGGATGATTCTGCCCATAGTTTAAGAGGGTAATTTCTTCTTCATCCACAAATTTCTCTTCTTTAAATTTAAGTGGTCCTCTTTCTTTGTGTCATAAGATCACCAGATCAGAAGAAACGTGAGCATATCTCATCCTGCTCCATGGAGTGGACTCTGGAACGGAAGATGATCTTGAAGGCCTCCGAGGCAAAGAGCAAGGCTTTCTGGCTCTTCACCTCTTAGAGTTCCTCCTTGACAACCCCCATCGACTGCAACCGGAGCAGGTTCTGCATGTTTTTCTGGAGTCGGGACATTTCCCTCTGTACCTTTCTAGCTGCCTGGACGCCTTTGAGGAAGAAAAATCTCTTGATGCTTCCTTTGATTGCTTCCCACCAGTGTGTCAGGGACTCAAAGAGGGGTTTCACGGTTCTCCAACCTTTGTAATCCCTCTTGAGCTCCTCAATGTTCTCTGGGGTCAGCAGTTGCACGTTTAGCTTCCATGCCCCCCTGCCCACCCTCTGGTCTTCCACCAGCATGACCTTGATCTGGCGTTTGCTTGTCCAAATCCCAAAGGTGTCTCTAACCTCAGTGCAGCTCCCAACCTTGTCGACATACCTGGCGAGGAAGGTGAGCACATCGGCGACAGGGACAAACCATTCGTCAGTCCTGGATGCATAGTCGGACAAGATGGGTCCGTCGGTGTGGTTTGAGGGGCTTCAATTATCTCTACTTGGACTATGAAAGTAGATGTGGAAGGTGGGTGGGTAGTGGCGGACCTCCCATGCCCGATCTGAAGCAAACCCTTACTACAATTCGAAAGCACTTGTTCTCCTACTGTTACATTTATCATTCCCCGTTGCATGTCGCATTCGGCACTGTGCATGCTGTACCAAAGTTCCTCCTGCGATGCAGGATAAGCAGTGATGATCCCCAACCTTGTTGCCAATACTGATATGCCCATGACCAGGATCTTAGATCTGTGGAGACATTAACATCGGCTCCCGTTCTCCAGGTTACCGCTAGGTCAATTGTCATGTATCTTTAACTGTGTGTAATGCCTCCATTTACTTCTCGTTTCCAAATCTACAAGTGTATCACCTGTCATAATTACCACGTATGGTCCATGCCTGTTCGCTCCGGGCTCACCTTGACCATCACCTGTTGGTCTCTGACTTCCTTCCTTAACTTATGCAATTGCTTACTTATTTCCCTCACATAGTCTCGCATCCTTCCTTTTAGTGGTCCTACATCTCCCACTCCTACTATGATTCCCTCGGGTAACTGCATTGCTCTCCTTGTTATTATTTCAAATGGGGTGAACCATGCAGTCCTGCTTGGGGTAGCCCTAAGGCGCATTAGAGTATTGGGCTATTCCCTGTCTCTTGAATTGCTTTTGTTACGGATTTTTTTTTAGTTCAGTTTATCCTTTCCACCATCTCCAAGCTCTGTGGCTGGTAGGGAATGTGAAATTTCTGTCTATATTTAAATTTATACATTTCTTTAATGATTCTTCCTGTGAAATGAGTTCCCTGATTTGAATCCATCTGGATAGGGCCCCCCCGACTCCTTCCAGCTTACTGTCTCCTGCTGCTATCCCACGTCGGACCTTAATCCCTTAAACTGCCTACACAATTCTACAATGCACCTTCTTATCCTTTCTTTCAATGGCTCAGTATCTTCACTTCCAGTGACGGTTCTCTTGGCGAGCCGCTTAAGTCTGTCATAGTGTTAATCTTGTGGTCTTACTTTTTATAGCTCGCAGGCACATTAATACAATCAGTAATACATCTATTTAGCCTTTTTCCAGCTTTCCCTTTACCTGTATCCATCTTGTGGTAAATTGTTGTTAAGTATTATTTCGACCAGTTCCACTTTCCCTACCAGCCACAGAGGTGTTAAGGGAAAGAAAGTAAATGAGAATTTATGGTGAGGGAGAATTCATTACAAGGGAATGAATTATTTAAATTAGAATCTATAGGCAGGCCAGCGCAAATCAGTAAATCAACAACTAAACAGTTAAACCAGATGAACCTTTTACACTCTCAAACTTTGTGCGCCCTCAGGGTTTGCAATCACCAGCAAGGTCCTGGGAGTTAGACTGGAGTCAGAGGACGGCAATAACATAGATTAAGTGTGCTCTTCAACAGATAGGGGAAGGACAGATTGTCCCAGCTTAGATAGGAAGGCAGGTCTCTGCCTGGGTAAAAGTAGGGTCAGATGATGTATGTACCTTTGTACCAGAGACCTGTCTGTTTAATGTAAACCTATATGTTGACAAGATTGGAATCTGGAGGATGTTCTTGTATGTGACCAATAATGTATAAATATGGTGAACACTTGTAGCTTAGCAGAGTACTGTCTCAAGCTGTATTGAGATGGTGCCCTCCTTGCAATTGCTCAAATAAACAATTGTAACCTGTACCTGAGTCTCCTGTGGTCCGTTCATCAAAGATACCACAACAAGAAACAAGTTATGAAGATAGGTTGGAGAGGTTGGGACTGTTCTCCTTGGAGAGGAGAAGGCTAAGAGAAGGTTTAATAGAGTGTTCAAAATCATGAGGGGCTGGATAGAGTAGAAAGGAAGAAGCTGTGCCCACTTGTAAAAGGAGCAAAAACGAGAGGGCACAGATTTAAAATGATTTGCAAAAGAAGCAAATGTGGTGTGAGAAAAATGATCACACAGCAAGTGGTTTGAGTCTGGAGCACACTGCCTGGAAGTGTGGTGGAGGCAGGTTCAATCGAGGCATTCAAGAGGGCATTAGATGATTATTTGAATAGAAATAATGTGCAAGGGTACAGGGAAAAGGCACGAGAATTCAGAGAGCCAGTGCAGACACGGTGGGCTGAATGTCCTCCTTTTGCACTGTAACATTCTGTGATTTTGTGAAATTATGCTTTTCCAAGTATCCTGCTATAACCACCTTAATAATGGATTCTAGCAATTTCCCTACAAAATATGTTAGGCGAACTGGCTTGTTGTTACCTGCTTTCTGTCTCCCTCCTTTATTAATTGAAGGTGTTATATTAGCTATTTTCACATCCACTGGGGCCCTTCCAGAATCTAAGGAAATTTGGAAGACTAGAACCATCTCTGCAGTCTCTTCTTTTAAGACCCCAGGATGCAGGCCGTCTGGTCCTGGGGACTGTCAGCCTTTAGGTCTAATCATTTTCCCGGCACTTTCTCCCTCACATTCACATTGTGATTTTGAAGTATCATCGGGAAGTTTTCAAAGTTTTCGAAAGTGAAGACAAGACACGAAATACCTCTTCAACCTCTCTGCCATTTCCTAGTTTTCCATTATCAATTTCCCAGACTCACTCTCTAGAGGGCCAACACTCTTTACCCATTTAGATCCTCATAGAATCTCTTACTATCTGTTTCTATATTACTCATTAACTTTCTCTCATGCTCTGCTTTCTCCCTCTTTTTTTTAAGTCATTCTTTGCTGGATCTTAAAATCTGACCAATCCTCTGACCTACCACTAATTTTTGCAGATTTGTATAATGTTTATTTCAATTTGACACTATCCTTAACTTCCTTATTCAGCCTTGGATGATGCACCCTTCTCAGAAAAAATCTTTGCTGCGAGTTATTAAGTATCTTTTTTTTATTCACTCATGGGATGTAGGCTTTGCTGGCTGGGCCAGCATTTATTGCCCATCCCAAATTGTCCTTGAGAAGGTGCTGGTGAGCTGCCTTCTTGAACCGCTGCAGTCCATGTGATGTAGGTACACCCACAATTCTGTTAGGAAGGGAGTTCCAGGATTTTGATGCAGCAACAGTGAAGGATCAGTGATATATTTCCAAGTCAGGATGGTGAGTGACTTGGAGGGGAAATTCCAGGTGGTGGTGTTCCCATCTATCTGCTGCCCTTGTCCTTCTAGATGGTAGTGGTAGTGGTCGTGGATTTGGAAGGTGCTGTCTAAGGGGTCTTGTTGAGTTTCTGCAACATCTTGTAGATGGTACACACTGCTGCTACTGTGTGCTGGTGATGGACGGAGTGAATGTTTGTGGATGTGATGCCAAACAAGCAGGCTGCTTTGTCCTGGATGGTGTCAAGCTTCTTGAGTGTTGTGGGAGCTGCACTCATCCAGGCAAGTGGAGAGTATTCCATCATGTTCCTGACTTGTGCCTTGCAGATGGTGGACAGGCTTTGGGAAATTAAGAGGTGAGTTAATCGTCGCACGATTCCTAGCCTCCGGCCTGCTCTTGTAGCTACAGTATTTATATGGCTGGTCCAGTTCACTTTCTGGTCAACGGTAACCCCCAGAATGTTGATAGTGGGGGATTCAGTGATGGTAATGCCATTGAATGTCATGGGGCGATGGATAGATTCTCTTTTGTTGGAGATGGTCATTGCCTGGCACTTCTGTGGCGTGAATGTTACTTGCGACTTGTCAGCACAAGCCTGGATATTGCCCAGGTCTTGCTGCATTTGGATGTGGACTGCTTCAGTGTCTGAGGAATTGCAAATGGTGCTGAACATTGTGCAATCATCAGTGAACATCCCCGCTTCTGACCTTATGGAAGGTAGGTCATTGATGAAGCAGCTGAAGATGGTTGGGCTGAGGACACTACCCTGAGGAACTCCTGCAGTGATGTCCTGGAGTTGAGATGACTGACCTCCAACAACCATCTTCCTTTGTGCTAGGTATGACTCCAACCAGTGGAGAGTTTTCCCCCTGATTCCCATTGAATCCAGTTTTGCTGGGGCTTCTAGATGCCACACTCAGTCAAATGCAGCCTTGATGTCTAGGGTAGTCACTTTCACCTCACTCTGGACTTCAGCTCTTTTGTCCATATTTGAACCAAGGTTGTAATGAGGTCAGGAGCTGAGTGGCTCCTGGCGGAATCCAAACTGAGCATCAGGGAGCAGGTTATTGCTAAGCAAAGGCCACTTGATAGCACTGTTACTGACCCCTTCCATCACTTGACTTGATGATCGAGAGTAGCCTGATGGAGCGGACATTGGCTGGGTTGGATTTGACCTGCATTTAGTGTACAGGGCAACTTTCCACATAGCTGGGTAGATGCCAGTGTTGTCGCTGTACTGAAACAGTTTGGCTAGGGGCGCAGCAAGTTCTGGAGCATAAGTTTTTAGTACTATTGCCGGAATATTGTCAGGGCCCATAGCCTTTGCACTATACAGTACCTTCAGCCATTTCTTGATATCATGTGAAATGAATCAAATTGGCTGTGATGCTGGGGACCTCTGGAGGAGGCCGAGATGGATCATCCACTCGGTACTTCTGGTTAAAGATTGTAGCAAACATTGCAAATCTTTTGCACTGATGCACTGGGTTCCTCCATCATTGAGGATGGGGATATTTGTGAAGCCTCCTCCTCTAGTGAGTTATTTAATTGCCCACCATCATTCACGACTGGATATGGCAGGACTGCAGTGTTTAGGTCTGACTAGTTGGTTGTGGGATCGCTTAGCTCTATCACTTGCTGCTTATGCTGTTTGGTATGTAAGTAGTCCTGTGTTATAGCTTAACCAGGTTGACAGCTCATTTTTAGGTATGCCTGGTGCTGCTCCTGGCATGGCCTTCTGCACTCTTCATTGAACCAGGGTTGATCCCCTGGCTTGATGGTACTTGTAGAGCTGGGGATATGCTGGGCCATGAGGTTACAGATTGTGTTTGAGTACAATTCAGCTGCTGCTGATGGCCCACAGTGCCTCATGGATGCTCTTGAGTTGCTAGATCTATTCGAAACCTATCCCATTTAGCATGGTATGTGTCACACAACACGATGGAGGGTATCCTCAATGTGAAGGCGGGACTTCGTTTCCACAATGGCTGTGTGGTGGTCACTCCTACAGATACTGTCATGGACTGATGCATCTGCAGCAGGCAGGTTGGTGAGGATGAGGTCAAGTATGTTTTTCCCTCACGTTGGTTCCCTCACCACCTGTGGCAGACCCAGTTTAGCAGCTATGTCCTTTAGGACTCGGCCAGCTCGGTCAGTAGTGGTGCTACTAAGCCACTCTTGGTGAAGGACATTGAAGTCCCCCACCCATTGTACATCCTGCACATTTCCACCCTCAGTGCTTCCTCCAAGAAGGAGGAGCACTGATCATCAGATGAGGGAGGGTGGTACGTGGTAGTCAGCAGGAGGTTTCCTTGTCCATGTTTGAGCTGATGCCATGAGACTTTATGGGGTCTGGAGTCGATGTTGAAGGCTCCCAGGGCAACTCCCTCCTGAATGTATACTACTGGACCAACACCTCTTCTGGGTCTGTCCTGCTGGTGGGACAGGACATACCCAGGGATGGTGATGGTGGTGTCTGGGATATTATTTATAAGGTATGATTCTGTGAGAATGACTATGTCAGGCTGTTGCTTGACTAGTCTGTGAGGCAGCTCTCCCAATTTTGGCACTAGCTCCTTAGTTCGGAGGACTTTGCAGGGTCGACAGGTTTGCCTTTGTCTTTTCCAGTGCCAGTGGCCCATCTGGTTTCATTTCTTTTTTGTGACTTTGTAGCAGTTTGATACAACTGAGTGGCTTTCTAGGCCATTTCAGAGGGCAGTTAAGAATCTACCACGTCACTGTGAGCCTGGAGTCACATGTAGGCCAAACCAGGTAAGACAGGCAGATTTCCTTCCCTAAAAGGAATTAGTGAACCAGATTGGTCTTTACATGGTCATCCTTAGACTTTTAATGCCAGATTTTTATTAAATTCAAATTCTACCATCTGCCATGGTGAGTCCCCAGAGCATTACCCTGGGTCTCTGGATTACTAGTCCAGCGACAATACCAGCATGCCCCCGCCTCCCCCACATGCGATCTCCTTAAAAGTCTGTCACTGCATCTCTACTGACCTACCTTTTAACCTAGTTTCCCAGTTCACTTTAGCTGGATTTGCTTTCATATCTGTATTCAGGTTTAAAACACTAGCCTTAGGCTTCTCCTCTTCCAACTGAACATGAAATTCTATCACATTATGATCGTTGTTGCCTAGAGGTCCCTTTACTATGAGGTTATTGATTAATCCTGTCTCATCGCTCATTACCAAGTCTAGAATAGCCTGCTCCCTGGTTGGTTCTAGATCATATTGCACTCAATGAACACATTTTCAAGGCCAGAATTTTGACGTCGGCGTGCGGGGACGGGCCTGACAGGCTGACATGTAAAATGATGTGCGATGATGTCGGGCGAGTGTCCCGACATCATTGTGCGTCATTTAGACCTTTTGTGCGCCGGACGGATGCCGGAGGCAGCTATGCGCCCGCCGAACTGTCAAAGGCCTGTTAAGGCCATTAGGGAAGTAATTAAGATAATTATCAGTGCTGCCCGTCCAACCTTAAGGTTGGCAGGCAGGCGAAGAGCCCAAGCGGCCTCCGCATTTTTCAGGAAACCTCATCCATGGGTGGGATGAGGTTTCCTGAATGTTTAATAAAATCAATTAATAAATTCTGCTGAATTGACAAATATGCCCCTGCTCATGTGACACTGTCACATGAGAGGACATGTGTAAATAATTTTTATCTTTATTAAAAAATTTCAATATGTACTTAATCTCCCTGAAGCATGGAGCTGTCTCAGGGAGATTTCTGCATTCTTTTGTGGGCATGCGCGAAAGAGCGCAGGCTCTGACTCTCCCTCCTCCCACCACCCGCACATGCAGCACTACCGGCCTTAATTAGTCCACCCATGTAAAGTGGCGGCATGAAGCCGATCGTGGGTGGCAATCGGCTCAGCATCCACCCGTGCCCACTCCTGACCAGCCCACCTGACATGCAGAAAATTCTCCCCTAAGTCTAGCTTTGACAATCTGGTTTGCTCACTCTACTTGTAGATTAAAGTCACCCATGATTATTGTGGTACCTTTCTTATACACCTCATTTATTTCTTCCTGTATACTCTGTCCTACCATGTAAATACTGTTAAGGGGCATATAAACTATTTCCATAAGTGATCTCTTACCTTTACAATTTCTAATCTCTACTCAAACTGATTCTACTTCTTGCTCTTCTGAGCCAAGGTCACCTCTCAGCACTGTATAAATGATATCCTTAATTAACAGAGCTGCCCCACCACCTTTTCCTAGCTTCCTATCTTTTCACAATGTCAAATACCCTTCAATAATCAGGTCCAAGCCTTGGTCACCCTACAATCATGTCTCTGTAATGGTTATCAGGCCATACATATTTATTTCTATTTGTGCTAACAATTCAATTTTATTTGTGTTAACAATTTTGTTATGAATGCTGCCAGTATTTAGTTACAGAGCCTTTAACTCTGCCTTTTTATCGTTTTTTTCACTCTCTGGCCTTACCTGCAAGTGCACTCTTAAATTTGTACTCTCTGTCCCTTCACAGTCTGGCTATCAGTACCCAAATTGCTACCCTGCTCTACTACCTCATTGTTTCCATTTGATTTACCACATCTCCTCTTGCAAGATCCCCTCCCCCTACTGTTTAATTCAAAGCCCTCTCTACCGACCTAGTTAAACGACTCACCAGAACACTCGACCCAGCATGGTTCAGTTGAAGACCTTCCCAATGGTACAGTTCCTACTTTCCCCAGTACTGGTGCCTGTGCCCCATGAATCAAAGCCCATTTGTCCTACACCAATCTTTCAGCCATGCATTTATCTCTCTAATTATATTTACCGCATGCCAATTTACACATGGCTTAGGTTATAATTGAGGTTTTGCTTCTTAATTGAGTCCCTAGCTGCTTAGAATCCATAAGCAGAAACTCTTTCATAGTCCTATCTATGTCATTGGTAGCCATGTGGACCACAACAACTGGATCCTTCCCCTCCCACTTAAGTCTCTTTCCAACCCAGAGCAGGTGTCCCAACCCTGGCCAGGCAACACAGCTGTCTCGATTCAAGTTTTCGGCTGCAGAGAACTGTGTCTATCCCAGTTGTATGAAGTACTCCAGCCATTCAACAAAATCCTTGTAGACTGAACCCTGAGTGATTGGCTCAAGAAGGACTTAACTTCGTGATGGATAATTATATAATTGAACAGAGACAAAGCAGTTGACTTCAGAAGTTGCACTGGTACCAAAACCTGATGGAAGTCAAAGATTTTGCATTGATTATCTTAAAAGTGATTGCCAAAACAAAATGAATCCCATGCTGAAAATTGAAAATTGCATTGATAGAGTTGGAACCTCAGAGTTGATCAGCAAGTTTGATTTAATAAAAGTGTATTGGCAAATGCCAGTAACAGATCAAGCAAAGGAAATCTCAGATTTTATAATGGCCCAATGGCTTATATCAATGTAAAGTGACGCCATTTGGAATTAAGAATGTAGCAGCTTCTTTTCAAAGGCTAACAAGTCAATCTATTAATGGATTATATTGATAATTATATTGATAGAATTTCTCCAAAAACACTAGTGGGTTAGGTACATATGATCACAGTCTCTGTGGCATTTCCAGAAATATTTACAGGTCTATAGTGAACACTTGGGAAGACCATGGGAAACAGCTCAGTGCACTATTCGAGAGACTACAAAAAGCTGACAGCGACAGGTGAGGTGAAAAGTGAATTTGACAAAGCCGATGTCACTTATTTGGAATGTGTCGTGGGGCAAGGTCGAGTGTTGCCCAGAGAAGCTAAAGTTCCAGCAATTATGGACTTTTCTGTTCTTAAAACCAAAGGTGAGATACTGCAATTCCTCAGAATGTATGGATTTCAACACAGTAGCCACTCCATTAACTTATTGAAAAGAAAGGCAAATATGACTGGGCAAAATCTTGACAGACTGCCTTTGAGATTAAAGACTGTCTTAATAAATGAGCCTGTATTGGCTGTTCCAAATTTCCACAAACCATTCAAGATAACAATTGATGCTAATGACGCGGGTGTGGGAGTCATACCATTATAAGATGATGATGCTAACATAGGGTGTCCAGGCATTTATTTTTCGAGAAAGCTTCATCCTTGTTAACGAAAGTACTCCACAGTTGAAAAGTATGTGTTAAGCCTTGTTTTAGCACTTTAGTAGTTTGAAACATATATTTCTGGAAATGCAGGTGAGACTGTGATCCGTATGGACTTAATTCACTAGCGTTTTCAGAGAAATTCCAGGTCAATAATTTTGACTTGTTTCACTGGAGTCTGACATTGCAACCATTTACCCTAAAAACTGTTCATGCTGCAAGTAGGAACAACATAATTGCAGACTCTTTATCCAGAGTTTGTCTATTTGTTTAAAGTGGGGTACTGAATGATTTTGATGAGGGAATTAAATGTAATATCTCCAAATTTGCAGATGACACAAAGCTGGGTGGGAGGATAAGCTGTGAGGAGGATGCAGAGATGCTTCAGTGTGATTTGGACAAGCTGAGTCAGTGGGCAAATGCATGGCAAATGCAGTATAATGTGGATAAATTTGAGGTTATCCATTTTGGTAGCAAAAACAGGAAGGCAGATTATTATCTGAATGGGTATAAATTGAGAGAGAGGAATGTGCAACGAGACCTGGGTGTCGTTGTACACCAGTCACTGAAAGTAAGCATGCAGGTACGGCAAGCGGTAAAGAAGGCAAATGGTATATTGGCCTTCATAGCCAGAGGATTCGAGTACAGGAACAGGGATGTCTTGCTGCAATTGTACAGGGCCTTGGTGAGACCACACCTGGGATACTGTGTGCAGTTTTGGTCTCCTTATCTGAGGAAGGATGTACTTGCTATAGAGGAAGTGCAATGAAGGTTTACCCAACTGATTCCTGGGATGGCAGGACTGACATATGAGAGATTGAGTCGATTAGGATTATATTCACTGGAATTCAGAAGAATGAGGGGGGGATCTCATAAAAACCTATAAAATTCTAAAAGGACTAGACAGGGTGGATGCAGGAAGGATGTTCCCAATGGTGGAGGGAGTCCAGAACCAGGGGTCACAGTCTGAGGATATGGGGTAGACCATTTAGGACTGAGATGAGGAGAAATTTCTTCACCCAGAGAATGGTGAGCCTGTGGAATTTGTTACCACAGAAAGTAGTTGAGGCCAAAACATTGTATGTTTTCAAGAAGGAGTTAGATATAGCTCTGGGGCGAATGGGATCAAAGGGTATAGGGAGAAAGCAGGAGCAGGGTATTGAGTTGGATGATCAGCCATGATCATAATGAATGGTAGAGCAAGTTTGAAGGGCCAAATGGCCTACTCCTGCTCCTAGTTTCTATAACTGCATAAAGGAGACTTAAAAACTTATTCCATCTGTTTAAATGCTATCGTCTTTTCATCAAGGACCTAGGATTGCAAGATCTTGGTCTTTTTTCACATGCATTCATGGGATGTGAGTATAGCTGGCTAGGCCCACATCCCATGAATGCATGAAAAAAAATGACCAAGATCTTGCGATCCTAGGTTCTTTGACTTTTGATTGAATTATGGGCAGGGGTCTATTGTGTGATATGTTTTTAATGTTAAATGTATTTTAAAGTATCATGAAGGCATCCTCACTTCAGTAAGGCTTTTTGCATTTGAGAGGGGATGTGTGATGGCCCATGTGCTTCTGGGAAAAGAAACTATGTTTTATGACGGGGTGCTGGTCCCTTTAACAGCTAGGTTTCTCTAGATTTCTGGTAAAAAGCAACTTCCTTCCAGTAACTGATCATGTGACCAAGTTGATTGAGAGATAAACAATAGAATGACATTAATTATAGGGGTGAGTAGCTTCCAGGGTGTGGTTCAGTGTTTCAGCAGTTTGGGTTTATTTTAAAACAAGGTGGCTAGAGGAAACATTTCTTTCAAGCAAGATTCAGTGAAATTCTGTGTGTTGACTAAAAGGTTTTTTAAAAACCTGGTTAACCGAAGGACTCTGCTAACAATGAGTTGGATGTCTGGGATAGCCAATCTCAGAAAACAGAGAGAGTTCATAGATAGAAGACTCTGGAGCCAAAGAACGTTAGAGCCAAGAGAGTCCTGACCCAAGGTGGCTAATCTTAAGATGCCAGTGGTACTTGTATTGAACGGAGAGTTCGCAGCCGTGGGACATTTGAAGGGACAATCTTACTGGAAGTAAGCAGAAGGCTCAAGTAATATCAACCTAAAATGAATATTCAAAATAGTATTCAGGCCAAGTGGTTAATCTTCCAATCATTTGAGATTTTTGGGGTGTGTCAAATGGGTACAGAAGGAAATTTGAGTTGAGTAATTCAATTTGAGACTAAGTAACTTCATTTTACTTTTCATATCTTTAGCATAACTGACTATTTAAGATAGTGTGTAATTATTAGTATTCATGTTCTTTGATTTTGGTATAGTAAAATTCTTTTGTTTCAAACAGTGAACCTTGTGGCTACATTCTTTTAGTAAATACCTGGGTTTTCAGATTTCCAAACAGAAGTAAAAAAAGATACTGGTCTCTACCAAGACCATAATACAGTCTAAATGAAAGTTAGAGTCACTCATAATTATTTCATTTTCCTTTGTTACAGGCTCCAATAATTTCTTGTTTAATCCTCTGACCAACAGTATAACTACTGTTAGGGGGCCTATAAACTACCCTCACCAGTGTTTTCTGATTCTTGTTATTCCTTCCACCCATTCTGGTTCTACTTTGTAATCTTCTGAGCCAAGATCCCACGAATATCCTTATGTTATATTTTATAATCAGAACTACCTCTCCTTTGCCATTCTGCCTGTCTTTTTGAAATATTGTGCATCCTGAAATATTTATTTCTCAAACTTGGTCACCTTGTAACTCTGCTCTGGTAATAGTCGAAACCATTTACCTCTACTTGTGCCACTGGCCCACCTATTTTATTGTGGATGCTTTGTGCCTAAAAAAGCCTTTATTTTATTTTTTCACTACTATTCGCTGCATGGACCTGACTTGCTAATGCACTATTACCGTTATACTTTCAGTCCCTTCCAGTCCCAATCTGTCTTTATCCACATCACTTTTGCCTTTTAGTGTACCAGTTACCTCCTCTCTCACCTCAGCCTGAGTAGCATATTCTGCCTTTTTAAAGACAGATGCAAAGTGCTCACTCAACACCTCCACTATTTCTCCAGCCTCCACAGCAAGTCCCCTTTTTGTCCCTAATTGGCTCTACTTTCTTTGACCACTTATTATTTACATGCTTGCAGAAGACCTTGGGATGTTATATGTTCGCTGCCAGTCTCTTGTCATGCTCTCCTTGCTTTTCTTATTAGTTTCTTCACTTCCCGATTCTCCATTGTATTTTCTACCTGACATTTGTCATACCAGTACTTCTTCCTTTTCATCTTTACCTCTACTCTCTTGTTATCCAAGGCACTCTGGATTTATTTGTCCTACCTTTTCCCTTCAAGAGAATATACCCTGATATTATCTGCAATACTTTATCTTTGAAGGTGGCCCATTGTTCAGCCACCATCTTTTCTGCCAACATTTGATTCCAAATCTCTCAACTCAGATGCATTTTCATTCCATTGAAGTTGGCTTTCCCCGAATTAATTTTCCCTGCTCTGGATTGTTCCCTGTCCTTTTCCATGATTAACTTAAACCTTATGATGCAACGGTCTCTGTCCCCTACAGGCTCTTCCACTGACATTTGATCCACTTGGGCCAACTCATTCCCCAGAACCAGGTTCAAAAGTGCATGTCCTCTCATTAGACTGGAAACGTACTGCTGTAGAAAATTACCTTGAACACATTCAAGGATCTCTCACCCTTCTTGTCCTTTTGTACTATTCTTATCCCAGTTTATATTTGGATAATTGAAGTCCCCCATTATGATTACTCTGTTATTCTTGCACCTCTCCATAATTTCTTTGCAAATTTGTTTCTCTACATCCCTTCTACTGGTTGGTGTTCTATATAATACACCGAGATCTATGTTATTATACCTTCCCCTTTCCTTACCTCTGGCCAGAGAGATTCTGTCCTTGGCCCCTCTGTAACATCCTCTCTTTCCAGTCCTGTAATGCCATCTTTAATCAATATTGCCACCTCCCCACCCCCCTTCTTCCTTTCCTGTCTCTCCTAAACACCTAAATATTTAATGCCCAGTCCTACCCTTCTTTGAGCTAGGTCTCTGTTATAGCAATAATGTCATAATTCCATTTGTTAACCAGTGCCTGCAGTTCACCGATCTTATTAATCACACTCTGTGCATTCACATACATGTACATTAACTCTAATTTAGGCTTTTTAACTTTCCCGTTTATTCTGACCCATTTAATGACTTACTGTTGCCTACTCTAATTCTATCAAACTCTCCAAGTATTCTACCTACCATGATGCAACTCTCTGATATATGCTCATTATCAGTTTTTCTCCTCTGCACTCTGAATATCCCCCCAGGTTCCCATTCCCCGGCCAATCTAGTTTAAACCCTCCCCAACAGCACTAGCAAACCTCCCCATGAGGACATTAGTCCCAGTCCTGTCAAGGTGTAACTTGTCCTTCTTGTACAGGTCCCACATGCCCCAGAACTGATCTCAGTACCTCAGGAATCTAAAGCCTTCCCTCCTATTCCATTTCTCCAGCCACGTGTTGAACTGCCCAATCTTCCTATTATGCTCACTAACACGTGGTACTGGGAGTAATCCTGAGATTACTGTTCTTGAGGTCCTGCTTTTTAATTCCCTTCCTAACTCCCCAAAAATCTGCTTTCAGGACCTCATTCCTTTTCCTACCTATATCATTAGTCCCAATGTTGACCACGACCTCTGGCTGTTCACAAGCCCCTAAAAGAATGTTCTGCAGCCACTCTGTGACATCCTTGACCTTGCACCAGGGAGGAGACATACCATCCTGGAGTCACACTTGCGCCACAGAAACGCGTGTCTGCTCCCTGAACTATAACACTTCCACACTTCCTCTTCCCCTCCGGTGCAGGGAATGTGGGATTGCAGCTCCACAATCCTCCATACAGGTACTCCTATCATTTGGTATGGTGTGTATGCTCACTCTCTTACTGTCATCTCCCTCTCTCTGTGCTCTCTTTCTCATGCACTGTGTTCTCTCTCTGTGTCTATCTCTTCCTCTCTCTGCATTCTCTCCTCTCCCCTCTCTGCTCCTGGTCTCGCACACTGTGCGCTCTATCTTTATCCATCTCCCTCTCACCCTCTCACCCTCTCTCTGTACTCTCACTTCTATTTCTGTGCTCCCACTGGCACACACTGTGCTTTCTCTCTATCTCTCCCTGTGTTCCCTCTCTGTGCTCCCACTGGCACACACTGTGCTTTCTATCTCTCTCCGTGGTCCCTCACTGTGCTCCTACAGCACATGCTGTGCTTTCTCTCTCTCTCTGTGCTCTTAGTGGCACACACTGTGCTTTCTCGCTATCTCTCTCTGTGCTCCCTTTCTGTGGACCTACTGGCACATGCTCTGCTTCCTCTCTATCTCTCTCTTTGCTCTCACTTTGCGTTCCCATTGGCATACACTGTGCTTTCCCTTTATCTCTCTGTGTGCTCCCACTGGCACACAGAGCTTTCTCCTTGACTCTATCTGTGCTCCCAATGGCACACACTGTGCTTTCTCTTCTGTCATCTCTACGCTCACTTGCTGTGCTCCCACTGGCACACACTGAGCTTTCTCTCTATCTACATCTGTGCTCCCACTGGCACATACTGAGCTTTCTATTTCCATCTGTGCTCCCACTGGTACACACTGAGCTTTCTCTCTATCTCCCTCTGTGCTCCCACTGGCACACACTGTGCTTTCTCTCTGACTCTATCTGTGCTCCCAGTGGCACACACTGTGCTTTCTCTTCTGTCATCTCTATGCTCACTTGCTGTGCTCTCACTGGCAGATGCTGTGCTTTCTCTCTATCTCTCTCTGTGCTCTCACTGGCACACACTGTGCTTTCTCTTCTGTCATCTCGATGCTCACTTGCTGTGCTCCCACTGGCACACACTGTGCTTTCTCTTCTGTCATCTCGATGCTCACTTGCTGTGCTCCCACTGGCACACACTGTGCTTTCTCCCTGACTCTATCTGTGCTCCCACTGGCACACACTAAGCTTTCTCTCTATCTCCATCTGTGCTCTCACTGGCACATGCTGTGCTTTCTCTCTATCTCCCTCTGTGCTCCCACTGGCACACACTGTGCTTTCTCTTCTGTCATCTCGATGCTCACTTGCTGTGCTCCCACTGACACACACTGTGCTTTCTCCCTGACTCTGTCTGGCTCCCAGTGGCACACACTGTGCTTTCTCTTTTATCATCTCTATGTTCACTTGCTGTGCTCCCATTGGCAGACACTGAGCTTTCTCTCTATCTCCCTCTGTGCTCCTACTGGCACACACTAAGCTTTCTCTCTATCTCCCTCTGTGCTCCTACTGGCACACACTGTGCTTTCTCTCTATCTCCCTCTGTGCTCCTACTGGCACACGCTGTGCTTTCTCTCTATCTCGATCTGTGCTTCTACTGGCATATGCTGTGCTTTCTCTCTATTTCTCTGTGCTCTCACTGGCACACACTGCTTTCTCTTCTGTTATCTCGATGCTCACTTGCTGTGCTCCCACTGGCACACGCTTTAATTTCTCTCTATCTCTCTCTGTGCTCACATGCTGTATTCCCACTGGCACACACACTGATTGTTCTCTATCTCTCACTGTGCCCCAACTAGCACACACTGTGCTTTCTCTCTGTCTCTCTCTGTGTTCCCTCACTGTGCTCCCACTGACATACATTTTGCTTTCTCTCTCTGTGCTCCCACTGACACACACTGTGCTTTCTCTCTATCATCGCTATGCTCACTTGCTCTGCACCCACTGGCACACGCATATTGCTCTCTATCTCTCTCTGTGCCCCAACAGTCGCACACTGTGCTTTCTCTCTATCTCCCTCTGTGCTGTCTCTCTGCGCTCCCACTGGCACACAGTGTGCTTTCTCCCTATCTCTCGCTGTGCTCCCACTGGCACACACTGAGCTTTCTCTCTATCTCCATTAGTGCTCCCACTGGCACACACTGTGCTTTCTCTCTGACTCTATCTGTGCTCCCACTGGCACACTCTGTGCTTTCTCTCTGACTCTATCTGTGCTCCTACTGGCACACACTGTGCTTTCTCTCTATTTCTCTGTGCTCTCACTGGCACATACTGTGCTTTCTCTTCTGTCATCTTGATACTCACTTGCTGTGCTCTCACTGGCACACACTGTACTTTCTCTCTATCTCTCTCTCTGCTCTCAATGGCACACACTCTGCTTTCTCTCTATCTTTCTCTTTGCTCTCACTTTGTGCTCCCACTGGCACACACTGTGCTTTCTCTCTGACTCTATCTGTGTTCCCTGTGGCACACGCTGTGCTTTCTCTTCTGTCATCTCGATGCTCACTTGCTGTGCTCCCACTGACACACACTGTGCTTTCTCCCTGACTCTGTCTGGCTCCCAGTGGCACACACTGTGCTTTCTCTTTTAACATCTCTATGTTCACTTGCTGTGCTCCCATTGGCACACACTAAGCTTTCTCTCTATCTCCCTCTGTGCTCCTACTGGCACACGCTGTGCTTTCTCTCTATTTCTCTGTGCTCTCACTGGCACATGCTGTGCTTTCTCTCTATTTCTCTGTGCTCTCACTGGCACACACTGCTTTCTCTTCTGTTATCTCGATGCTCACTTGCTGTGCTCCCACTGGCACACGCTTTAATTTCTCTCTATCTCTCTCTGTGCTCACATGCTGTATTCCCACTGGCACACACACTGATTGTTCTCTATCTCTCACTGTGCCCCAACTAGCACACACTGTGCTTTCTCTCTGTCTCTCTCTGTGTTCCCTCACTGTGCTCCCACTGGCATACATTTTGCTTTCTCTCTCTGTGCTCCCACTGACACACACTGTGCTTTCTCTCTATCATCGCTACGCTCACTTGCTCTGCACCCACTGGCACACGCATATTGCTCTCTATCTCTCTCTGTGCCCCAACAGGCTCACACTGTGCTTTCTCTCTATCTCCCTCTGTGCTGTCTCTCTGCGCTCCCACTGGCACACAGTGTGCTTTCTCCCTATCTCTCGCTGTGCTCCCACTGGCACACAGTGCGCTTTCTCCCTATCTCTTGCTGTGCTCCCACAGGCACACAGTATGCTTTCTCTCTGTCTCTCTGTGTTCCCTTCCTGTGCTTTCACTGGCACTCACTGTGCTTTCTCTCTATCTTTCCCTGTGCTGCCTCTCTGTTCTCCCACTGGCATACACTGTGCATTCACTCTGTCTCTATCTCTCTATGCTCCCTCTCTGCAAACTCTCTCATGCTCACTTTGTGCTCTTTCTGTTGCTCTGTTCTCTCCCCCCTGTCTGTGCACTCTGTCATTCTGTGCTCCCTCTCTCCAGTATTATGTTCTCTATCTCTCTCTCCTACTCTTTGCCCTGTTTTTCTCCCTCTGTGCTCTGTTGCTATCTCTCTGTGCTCTCTCTCTCCCTTTGGCTGTCACTCTGCTCTCTCTGTCTCTCCCACTGTCTCCCTGTGCTCTCTCTCTCACTCTCTCACACTCCCTGCTCTTTCCCACTGCTTTCTGTGTATCTCTTTTCGCTCTCTCTCTGTCTCACTTTCTCTGTGCTCTCTTTCTGTCTCTCACTCGCTCTCCTCTCTCTCACTGCACTCTCTTACTCTCTCCTCTCCCTTTGTGCTCCTTCTCTTGTGCAGTGAACCCTCTCTCTATCTATCTCTCCCTGCTCTCTCTATCTTCCTCTCTGAACATTCTCTCCTCTGTGCTCTCTCTCCCTTCTCTCTTTGCTCCCTCTGAACACTCACCTCTCTCTATGCTCGCTCTTCGCTCTCTGTGCTTTCTCTTCCCCCCTCTCTCTTTACTCCATCTCTACTCCCTCTCTAAACACTCCTTTCTCTCTCTCTCTCTCTCTCTCCCTTCTCTCTGTGCTCCCCCCTCATGGACTGTGCTTTCTCTATTTGTCTCTCACTTCCACTCACTCTCTGTCTCCCTCTCTCTTCCACTCTCTCTGTCTCCCTCTCTGTGCACTCTCTCACTCTCTGCTCTCCCTCATTTTCCCTTCTCACTATGCACTCCCTCTCTTTGTGCTCCTCCCCTCTCACACTGTGCTCTCTCTCTCCCTCCCTCAATACTGTCCCTCACTCTCTCCTCATTTGTCTCTCTCTGTGTTCCCTCTCTCACACTGTTTTCTCTCTCTCTACATCTCTCCCACTCTGTGCTCTTTCTCTCCTCCTTTCTCTTGCCCCCGTGTACTTTCTCTCCACCTCTCTCTCACTCTGTGGTCTCTTTTTCTCTTGCTCACACTGTGCTCCCTCTCTCTGTGTGCTGCTTCTCTCCCCATTCTCTCTCACTCTGTGCTCTCTGTCCCTCACTGTGCTCCATCTCACTCTGTGCTCCTGATTCTTCTTGTTGAGTTTTCTGAGGTATATGATACATTGTAGAGCTGAGGTAGTTAATGTCGCTCTTCAGAATTATCCTCTAACTCTTCCTTGTCTGCCTCCAACTGTGATTGTATCATTAACCACAGTCTGGGCTCTGAGTCAAAGCTGACCAGGCCTCTTTGTAAACACGTACAAACCTCACGACTTTTAAATTATTGGGAAAAGAAAACCCTTTTGCTAATTTGGCCTGAAATTTGTTTCTCAAAAGCTGGAATTGCAATTTTTACTGTAAAGACTTGTTAGACTTCCCTCCACCACCGCTCCCCCCATCCCACGACTATGTAAAATCTCTCTCTCAACTGAGTCCCAGTTTGAGTATGCTGAGTTGTAAATGCTGTTTAACTCCTTTACTGACACAAGATATATTTAGATGTTAAAGCGAGCCTGCACAGCAGCGCAGCTGTGTTATTAGAAACCACAAGTCAAAAGAAGCAGAGAAAAGAATATGAAAGTTAAGGATGACAGCCAGTTTAGGTTGTCAGGTTTAACTCAGCAGTAGCATCTCCACTAAGAGTAAGGAAGTGTTGGTACAAAATAAATACTCGAGCTTCCAATTCAAAAGGACGTTGCAGCACTGTACTAAGGGAGTATTGGGGGGCAGCACTGAGGGAGTGCCTCACCATCAGAGGGTTGGTACTGAGGGAGTACTGCAATGTCGGAACGTCAGTGCTGATGACCTACTGCGCTGTCGGAAGCTCAGTACTGAGAAAGCACTGCACTGTCAGATGGGCAGTATTGAGGGAGTGCTGTACTGTCAGAGGCTCAGTACTGAGAAAGCACTGTACTGTCAGAGGCCCAGTGCTGAGAGAGCGCTGCACTGTTGGAGTGGCAATACTGATGGAGTGCTGCATTGTCAGAGAGGCAGAACAGAGGATGCCATCACTCACTGCTGATACAGTGTGATGCTTTGGGGAAAGCATGTATGTTCTTCTTGTGCATTGCCCCTTTAAGACCAGGATGAACTGGGGAAAATTCTGAAATAAGGTTAACTGGCATCCTGATTATTATATCATTAGGTTCCAAGCTGGGACAGAGGACACTCAGAGGACAGCTGGAGGGCATTGCAGTGTGATCTAAGGGGAGCATCAGAGGGGCAGCACTGAGGGAATGCTGCACTGCCAGAGGGTCAGTACTGAGGGAGTACTGCACTGTCAGAGATTAGCACTAAGTGAGTGCTGCACTGTTTGAGGGTCATTACTGAGAGAGCACTGCACTGTCAGAGTGTCAGTATTGAGTGCTACACTGTTGGATGGTCAATACTAAGAAATAATGGAACCTTTCCCGAATCTAGGGAATTTTGGAAAATTAAAACCAGTACATCAACTATCTCATTAGCCACTTCTTTCAAGACCTTAGGGTGAAGTACATCCAGACCTGTGGATTTGTCAGTCTCCAGCCCCAACAATTTGCTCAATGCCACTTCCCTGGTGATTATAATTTTCCAAAGTTCCTCCCTCCCTTCCATTTCCTGATTTACAGCTACTTCCAGGGTGATACTTGTGTCCTCTATTGTGAAGACTGAAGCAAAATATCTATTTAATTCATCCACCATCTCCCTACTTTCACTTATCAATTCCCCAGACACATTCTCTATAGGACCAATGCTCACTTTGTTAACTCCAGTATGCTGACCATCATGACATGCAAAGCTTTTTTGAAGCCATCTACTAACCACGGTCAAATGGACAAAATCCCCTTCACTCAGGGGATGGCTTCTCTCTTCTTAAGGATGACAATGCCATTCGTCAAGGCTGGAAAGAACAACTCCTCAACCATGAGTCCACAGTGCCAGGCTATCAGCAGTATCCTGTGGTAGAATCCATGGGTGAACCACTATGGATGGCAGAGCTCCAACAAGCAATCAGATGGATGAAAAACAACAAACCTGCAGCCCCGATAGAAATCCAGCAGAGGTTTTCAAAGCTGGTGGATTTTTCCATACATCAAGACTCCATGCACTAATCCTATGGATTAGGGAGGAAAACTAACTGCCTTCTCCTCCAATTTCAGGAATGCAACAACTGGAATTGTCTTCAAGAAGGGAGACAAATGATGCTGTGAAAAGCATTGAGCTATTTCCCTCTTGTCCAGAGGGAAACTAATGACATGTTTTCTCCTGAATCTTCAACATCCGATGGCTGAGGAAATTGTGGTTTGAGACCTTACAGAGGAATCTCTTATATGGATTTGCTTTCAGACAAATTAAAGAAAAATATTTGAGAACAAAACCAGGAACTCTTCATTGCATTCACTGACATCACCAACAAATATGAGGCACTGAATCGTGAGATTTTGTTCACTGTGATCCAAAGATTGAAGAGAGTGGAGAGAATTTAAAGAGCAAGTCTGAGAAGGAGCAGGGAGACAGCAGAGAGAGTTTAAAGAGTGACTTGGAGAGGGAGCATGGAGACAGTAGAGAGGGTTTAAAGAGCGTGTCTGAGAAGGAGCAGCGAGAGATTGGGGAGAGTTTAAAGATCAAATTTGAGGAGGAGCAGGGAGACAGCAGAGAGAGTTTAAAGAGTGAGTCTGAGAAGGAGCAGGGAGACAGCAGAGAGAGTTGAAAGAGTGAGACAAAGAGGGAGCAAGTAGACGGCAGAGAGAGTTCAAAGATTGAGTCTGAGAGAGAGCAGAGAGATAGCACTGAGTTTAAATAGCGAGTTTAAGGGCCAGCAGGGAGAGAGCAGTGGGAGATCAAAGATTGAGTCTGAGAGGGAGCAGAGAGACAGTGGAGAGAATATAAAGAGCATGTCTGAGAAGGAGCAGCAAGAGATTGGGGAGAGTTTAAAGAACAAGTTTGAACGGCAGCAGGGAAAGAGCAGAGAGAGTATAAGGAGAGAGTCTGAGAGGGAGCAGGGAGACAGTGGAGAGGGTTTAAAGAGCAAGTTTGAAAGGAAGCAGGGAGACAGAGGGGAGAGTTCAAACAGTGAGTCTCAGAGAGAGCAAGGAGATAGCGTTGTGTCTAAATAGCGAGTTTGAGGGCTAGCAGGGAGTCAGCAGAGAGTTTAAATAATGAGTCTGAGAGGGAGCAGGAAGACAGTGGAGAGAGTTTAAAGAACGAGGCTGAGGGGGAGCAGGGAGCGTGCGGGGAGAGTTTAAAGAGTGAGACAAAGAGGGGGCAAGGAGGCAGCGGTGAGTTTAAATAAGAAGTCTGAGTGGGAGCAGAGAGACAGCAGAGCGAGTTTAAAGAGCGAGCCTGAGAGGGAGCAAGGATGCAGCAAAGAGAATTTAAAGAGCAAGTTTAAAAGGAAGCAGGGAGACAGCAGGGAGAGTTTAAACAGTGATTCAGAGAGAGCAGGGAGACAGGTGAGAATTCAAAGAGCAAGTCTGAGAGAGAGCAGGGAGACAGTGGGGAGAGTTCAAAGAGCGAGTCAAAGAGAGAGCAGGGAGACAGCATTGAGTTTAAATAGTGAGTTTGAGGGCTAGCAGGGAGAGAGCAGAGAAAGCTCAAAGATTGAGTCTGAGAGAGAGGGAACAGGGAGACAGCAGAGAGATATTAAAGAAAGTCTGATAGGGAGCAGGAAACAGCAGAGAGAGTTTAAAGACCGTGTCTGAGAAGAAGCAGCGAGAGATTGGGGAGAGTTTAAAGAGCAAGTTTGAGAGGGAGCAGGGAAATGGCAGGGAGAGTATAAGGAGTGAGTCTGAGAGGGAGCAAGGAGGCAGAGAAGAGAATTTAAAGAGCAGATTTAAAAGGAAGCAGGGAGACAGCAAGGAGAGTTTAAACAATGTTTCAGAGAGAGCAGGGAGACAGCGGAGAGAGTTTAAAGAGCAAGTCTGATAGGCAGCAGGGAGACAGCGGGGAAAGTTTAGGGGTGAGGCTCAAAGGGAGCAGGGGGACAGCGGAGAGAGTTTAAAGAGTGAATCAGAGAGGGAGCAGTGAGACAGCGGTGAGTTTGAATACCGAGTTTAAGAGGGAGCAGTAAGACATCAGAGAGAGTTTAAAGAGTGAGTGGAGAGGGACCAGAGGCAGTAGAGAAAGTATAAACAGCAAATCAGACAGGGAGCAAGGAGACAGCGATGAGTTTAAATAGCAGACCTGAGAGTGGGCAGGGAGACAGCGGAGAGAATTTAAGGAGTGAGGCTCAGAGGGAGCAGGGAGGCAGCTGAGAAAGTTAAAGATCGAGGCTGACAGGGAGCAAGAAGACAGCGGAGAGAGTTTAAAGAGCGAGTCTGAGAGGGAGCAGGGAGCCAGTGGAGAGAGTTCAACGATCGAGTCTGAGAGAGTGCAGGGAAACAGCAGAGAGAATTGAAACAGCGAGTCTGAGAGGGAGCAGGTAGACAAAGAAGAGAATTTAAAGAGCGATGCTCAGAGGGAGCGGGGGACAGCAGAGAGACTTTAAAGAGCAAGTCTGAGAGGGAGAAGGGAGACAGTGGAGAGAGATTACAGAGTCAGTCTGATAGGAAGCAGTGAGACAGTGGAGAAAGTTTAAAGAGTGAGCCCGAGAGGGAGCAGGGAGACAACAGAGATTTTAAATTTAGATTTTCACTGTCGCCATGAACAGTCTGGGAAGTGTCCTCTGCAGTCACCGTCGCCGGGAAGCAGTCTGGGAAGAGCGTCCTCTGCAGTCACCGTCGCCGGGAAGCAGTCTGGGAAGAGCGTCCTCTGCAGTCACCGTCGCCGGGAAGCAGTCTGGGAAGAGCGTCCTCTGCAGTCACCGTCGCCGGGAAGCAGTCTGGGAAGAGCGTCCTCTGCAGTCACCGTCGCCGGGAAGCAGTCTGGGAAGAGCGTCCTCTGCAGTCACCGTCGCCGGGAAGCAGTCTGGGAAGAGCGTCCTCTGCAGTCACCGTCGCCGGGAAGCAGTCTGGGAAGAGCGTCCTCTGCAGTCACCGTCGCCGGGAAGCAGTCTGGGAAGAGCGTCCTCTGCAGTCACCGTCGCCGGGAAGCAGTCTGGGAAGAGCGTCCTCTGCAGTCACCGTCGCCGGGAAGCAGTCTGGGAAGAGCGTCCTCTGCAGTCACCGTCGCCGGGAAGCAGTCTGGGAAGAGCGTCCTCTGCAGTCACCGTCGCCGGGAAGCAGTCTGGGAAGAGCGTCCTCTGCAGTCACCGTCGCCGGGAAGCAGTCTGGGAAGAGCGTCCTCTGCAGTCACCGTCGCCGGGAAGCAGTCTGGGAAGAGCGTCCTCTGCAGTCACCGTCGCCGGGAAGCAGTCTGGGAAGAGCGTCCTCTGCAGTCACCGTCGCCGGGAAGCAGTCTGGGAAGAGCGTCCTCTGCAGTCACCGTCGCCGGGAAGCAGTCTGGGAAGAGCGTCCTCTGCAGTCACCGTCGCCGGGAAGCAGTCTGGGAAGAGCGTCCTCTGCAGTCACCGTCGCCGGGAAGCAGTCTGGGAAGAGCGTCCTCTGCAGTCACCGTCGCCGGGAAGCAGTCTGGGAAGAGCGTCCTCTGCAGTCACCGTCGCCGGGAAGCAGTCTGGGAAGAGCGTCCTCTGCAGTCACCGTCGCCGGGAAGCAGTCTGGGAAGAGCGTCCTCTGCAGTCACCGTCGCCGGGAAGCAGTCTGGGAAGAGCGTCCTCTGCAGTCACCGTCGCCGGGAAGCAGTCTGGGAAGAGCGTCCTCTGCAGTCACCGTCGCCGGGAAGCAGTCTGGGAAGAGCGTCCTCTGCAGTCACCGTCGCCGGGAAGCAGTCTGGGAAGAGCGTCCTCTGCAGTCACCGTCGCCGGGAAGCAGTCTGGGAAGAGCGTCCTCTGCAGTCACCGTCGCCGGGAAGCAGTCTGGGAAGAGCGTCCTCTGCAGTCACCGTCGCCGGGAAGCAGTCTGGGAAGAGCGTCCTCTGCAGTCACCGTCGCCGGGAAGCAGTCTGGGAAGAGCGTCCTCTGCAGTCACCGTCGCCGGGAAGCAGTCTGGGAAGAGCGTCCTCTGCAGTCACTGTCACCGAGTGGGGAAAAAAAAAGTGACATTACAGGAAAACCATAAATTCATTGGTTGGTAAGTAACTGCTGGTTTGAACTACCTATTCTATGTTGATTTCAGATTAAAGGTGATTACTGGGCCCAGGATCTGAGGCCTAACACTTCAACTTCAACTCAGCAGAGAGTGAGTTCCAGTTGATTTTAAAAAGTGTATTTTGAATCTCTATTCTAACTTGCTTTCAGATTAAAGGTAAATATGAGAAATAGTTTACAGATTGATAAACTAAAGACCAGTAGGAAATTTAAAAACAAATTGAAAAACTAAGTAAATAAAAGAGAGATGCAGGGCCAGGTGATGTGTTGTAGTTGCAATGATGTGGGAGCTGGTGGACCCCACTGTGGTTCCTAGTGACCACATCTGTAGCAAATGTTGGTTGCTCGAGGAACTCTGGCTCAAGAGTTGATGAGCTGGAGTCTGAGCTTTGGACACTGCGACAGATCAGGGAGGGGGGAGAGTTACCTGGATGCTGTGTTTCAGGAGGCAGTCACACCTTTTAGATTAACTACCTTAAATTTGGCCAGTGGTCAGGGACAGGAGAGTGTGACTATGAGTGAGGCAGGTAGAGGGATCCAGGAAGTAGCACTGCAGGAGCCTCAGCCCTTGCCCTTATCCAACAGGTTCGAGATTCTTGCTCCATGTGGACGAGAGCGGGGACTAAAGGGAGGATGAGCAAACTGATCATAGCACCGAGGGACAGGAAGCGAATCAACTGGGGAGAGAAAAGAGAAATGCAGTTGTAATCGGGGATAGTATAGTTAGGGGAATAGATGCTGTTCTTTGTAGCCAGGATCAAGAGTCCCGAAGGCTGTGTTGCCTACCTGGTGCCAGGGTTAAGGATATCTCAGCTGGGCTGCAGAGGAACTTGGAGTGGGAGGAGAAAGATCCAATTGTCGTGGTCCACGTAGGTACCAACGATATAGGTAGAATGAGGTAAGAGGTTCTGCTGAGGGAACATGAGCAGCTAGGGCTAAATTAAGAAGCAGAACCATAAAGGTAATAATCTCCGGATTACTACCTGAGCCACGAGCTAATTGGCACAGGGTCAATAAGATTAAAGAGGTAAATGCATGGCTCAAGATTGGTGGGGGAGAAATGGGTTTGAATTCATGGGACTTTGCACCAGAACTGGGGGAAGAGGGAGCTATTCCATTTGGACGGACTCTACTTAATCATGCTGGGGCCAGTGTCCTGGCGAATTGCACAACGAGGGTTGTAGATAGGACTTTAAACTAAATAGTGGGGGGGAGGGTTCAGTTACATGGAAATATAAAAAATCAAAGTTTAAGGAGAGGGTAAGAGTGCAGGTTAGTGATGAGGCTGATTGTTACTAAAAAGTGAAAGGAAGGGACAGAGTGTGTGAACGCCATATTGCACCAAAGAATCATAAGAGTAGGGAAAATTGACAATAGGGCAAACTTAAAGGCTTTGTATCTGAACGTGCGTAGCAATCGGAAAAAAACTAATGAGTTAACAGCACAAATAGAGATAAATAGGTATGATTTGGTGGCAATTACTCAGACGTTGTTACAGGGAGGACAGGTTTGGGAGTTGAATATCCAAGAGTATTCAGTGTTTCGGAAGGATAGGCAGGAAGGAAAAGGAGGTGGTGTAGCTTTGTTAGTAAAGGAAGAGATCAGTACTATACTGAGGAATCATATAGGCACTGGAAAGCAAAATGTAGAGTCAGTGTGGGTAGAAATAAGAAATAGCAAGGGAAAGAAGTCCCTGGTGGGAGTAATGTATAGGTCCCGAAACAGTAGTTCAGCAGTATAAACCAGGAAATGCTGGGAGCATGTAAGAAAGACACGGCAATAATCATGGGTGATTTTAATATGCATATTGACTGGACTAATCAAATTGGCAAGGGTAACCTTGAGAGAGAGTTCATAGAGTGTATGAGAGATTGTTTCTGGAAGCAACATGTTGTGGAACCAACCAGGGAGCAGGTTATTCTGGATTTGGTTTTGTGTAATGAGATGGGATTAACTAATGATCACATAGTAAAGGATCCTCTACAGAAGGGTGATCATAGCATGCTAGAGTTTCAAGTTCAGTTTGAGAGCGAGAAACGTGAGTCCCAACTAGTGTTCTAGAGTTAAACAAAGGTAACTGCATAGGTATGAGGGCAAATTTGGCCCTAGTGGAGTGGGCAGGAAGACTACAACATAGGACAGTTGATGAACAGTGGCAGATATTTAAGGAGATATTCAATTCCTCCCAAGGAAAATATATTCCAAAGAGGAAGAAAGATGGTAAGAGGGGAAAAAGCATCCATGGCTAAGCAAGGAAATTAAAGATAACATAAAGGCAAAAACTAAGGCATACCAAATTGCAAAGGTCAGCGGCAGGCTGGAAGATTGGGAAACTTTTAAAGATCAACAAACGGTTACTAAAAAAATAATAAAAAGAGCAAACTAGCGCAAAATGTAAAAACTGATAGCAAAAGCTTCTACAAGTTTATAAAATGAAAGAATACCTAAAGTGAAAATTGTTCCCTTAGAGGATGAGACTGAGGGGTTATTAGTGGGGAATGCAGAAATGGCAGGGATGCTTAATCAATATTTTGCCTCAGTTTTCACACTAGTACCACCCCAATAGTAACAGGAGTTCAGAGGGTATAGAGAAGGAGGAACTTAGAACAATCACCATCACTAGAGAAAAAGTACTGAGCAAACTATTGGGATTAAAGAGTGACAAGTCCCCAGGACCTGATGGCCTACATCCCAGGGTCTTAAAGGAAGTGGCAGTGGAGACAGTGGATGCATTGGCTATAATATTCCAAAATTCCCTGGATTCTGGAAAGGTTCCAGTGGATTGGAAAAATGCTAATATAACGCCTTATTCAAAAAGTGGGGGGGGGGAGGGGGGGCGCCATGGAGGCAGAAAGTAGGAAACTATAGACTAGTTAGTTTAACCTCTGTCGTTGGGAAATTGTTGGAATCCATTATTAAGGATGTAGTAATGGAGCATTTGGAAAGTCAAAATGCAATCCATCAGAGTCAGCGTGGTTTTATTAAGAGTAAATCATGTTTGACTAATTTGCTCGAGTTATTTGAAGATGTGACAAGCAAAGTGGATAATGGGGATCCTGTAGATGCAGTATATCTGGACTTCCAGAAGGCCTTTGATGAGGTGCCGCACAAAAGATTAATGCACAAGATAAGATCACAAGGAGTTAGGGGTAATATATTAGCTTGGATAGAGGATTGGCTAACAAACAGAAAGCAGAAAGTCGGAATAAATGGGTCTTTTTCTGGATGGCAAGCTGTAACTAGTGGGGTGCCACAGGGTTCGGTCCTTGGGCCCCAACTATTTACAATCTATATTAATGACTTGGATTCAGGGATAGCAGGTACTACAGCCAAATATGCAGATGACACCAAAATAGGTGGGAAAGTAAGTTGCAATGAAGAAATAAGAAATTTACAAATGGATATGGACAGGTTAGTTGAATGGGCCAAAATTTGGCAGAAGGAGTTTAACATGGATAAGTGTGAGGTTATCCATTTTGGTTGGAAGAATAAAAAGGCGACTTATTACTTAAATGGAGAGAAGCTTCAGAGTGCTTCAGTGCAGAGGGATCTGGGTGTCCTTGTGCATGAATCGCTGAAAGCTAGTATGTAGGTACAGCAGGTAATAAGGAAGGCAAATGGAATTTTGGCATTTATTGCTAAAGGAATAGAGTATAAAAATAGGGAATTGCTGTTGCAACTGTACAAGGCATTGGTGAGACCGCACCTGGAGTACTCTGCACAGTTTTGGTCCCCTTACTTGAGGAAGGATGTAATTGCATTGGAGGCAGTTCAGAGGAGGTTCATTAGATTGATTCTAGAGATGCGGGGCATATCTTATGAGGAGAGATTAAGCAGTTTAGGCCAATATTCGCTAGAGATTAGGAGGATGAGAGGAGATCTAATTGAGGTATATAGATGCTAAAGGGGATGAACAAAGTAGACGTGGAGTGGATGTTTCCCCCGTGAGGCATTCTAGAATGAGAGGCCATAGTTTTAGGCTAAGGGGTGATAGATTTAAATCAGAGATGAGGAGGAATTACTTTTCTCAAAAGATCGTGAATCTGTGGAATTCACTACCTCAGAGTGCAGTGGATGCTGGGACACTGAATAAACTTAAGGAGATAGACAGATTTTTAATTAGTAACGGGTTGAAAGGTTATGGGGAGAGGGCAGTAAATTGGAGTTGAGGCAGAAATATGATCAGCCATGATCGTATTGAATGGCGGGGCAGGCTCAAGGGGCTGAATTGCCTACTCCTGCTCCTAGTTCTTATATTTTTAAAGAGAGAGGCTTAGAAGGAACAGAGAGGAAGCGCAAAGAGTTTAAAGAGCAAGTCTCAGAGGGAGCAGGGAGAGAATGGAGAGAGTTTACAGAGCTTGTCAGGCAGAGGAAACTTATCATGTGTGACTAAATGGTTTGTGTCATTTGAAGAAGTAACAAGGAATGGTGATAAAGGGGAACCTGTGGATGTGCTGCACTGCAATTCAATATCCAGATGGCATTTGAGAAGAGCCACATCAAAGGTTATGTGGAAACTAAGAGCTTATGGTGTAGGGTTAACACATTAGCATGCGTAGAGGATTGGTTAGCGAAGAGGAAATAGAGAGTGGACATAAATGGGTCACATTCTGTTCGGCCAGTTGTAATTAGTATCCTACCATGGGGGATTAGTGCTGGGACTTCAACTATTTACAATCTATATCCATAACTTGAATGAAGGGACCAAATGTATGGTTGTTAAATTTGCCGATGACACCGAGAAAGGTAGGAAAATAAGTTGTAAGTTGTGAAATAAGTCTGTGAAGGGAGATAGATAGGCTAAGTGAGTGGTCAAATATTTGGTTGATGGAGTATAATGTGGGAAAATTTGGATCTATCCACTTTGACAGGAAGAATAGAAAAGTAGCATATTATTTAAATGGAGACAGATCAGAGAGCAATGAGATACAGAGGGGTCTGGGTATCCTGGTACATGAATCACAAGAAGTTAGTATGTCGGTACAGCAAGTGATTGGAAAGCATCATATCCATAAGACATGAAAGACGTCATAAACTGTTTAAATCAAAGCTTACTTTCTGCTTATTTTAAAAATGGACTTTGCTGGACCAAAATCATGGCTACAACTCACATGATTTGCAAGTTGACCACAGTTCTGTAAGCTTCCAACGGTAATTACTGGACAAAGCTCAACCCTCATCCTTTGGAATTTCACCGCTATCATTGTGGAGACCGATTACAATCAATGAAACAAGGAAGCAGCAGATGGTCTGTCTCCCCAGCCTGGACTTATAACAAAGGGTGAGCCATTGAAACTCATCGTACCTGCCGAGACGCTGATAGCCACCATCTATCTCCTAAGGTGAACATTGGACTTTGACCAGAGACACAGAAACTGATTGTTTACCTGAATCTGGCTCTCATCAATGTGCAACACAATATGACCTAAGCTCCTCTGGTGTTTTGAAAACTTTAATGTTACATTCCTGTACTCCTAGTGAGTCTGCAGTTAACATCCAGCCTGTCAACACCAAAGCCAGACTCCAAGCTGACAACAAAGTCTGCCCCAAGTCAAAGTCTGGTTCTCTGGAAGATTACTGCCATTGCCTCTAGAATGGACCAAGTCCCTGCATACCAATCTCATCTTGCTACACCATCACCACCTTTTGAAGGAATTCAGAAACTCCTGCTTTCAGCTAGGTGAACCCACCTAAACTTTAACTCCTACGTGAACGAACCCTCACTGGACTCTGACATTCACGTGAATTAATATTCCTATCTTTGTTTTTGTTTCTAAGTGATTTCTGGTTGTAACACTCTTTTCTTTCCTATCCCCTTCTTGTGTGCATGTATGTAGTTGCGAAACCAAAGCTTCAGGTTTGAATGTGTGAACGTGTAAAGTTAATACTTCTGTATTAACCCTAAAGTTAGTCATTTTAAAATAGACTTCACAAACAGAGGGTTTGGGGAAACATGACACAGCCTATTTCAAAAATTAAAACACATCTGCTTATGGACAGGCGGTGAGAAAAATAAAGAAGTTCAGTTTGCCTCTCTCCCCTCTGGAACTATCTTCCCTGGAGAGCGGTGGAGGCAGGGTCAATGAATATTTTTAAGGCAGAGGGAGATGGATTCTTGACTAACAAGGGAGTCAAAGGTTATTGGGGGTAGGCGGGATGTGGGGGTGAGGCCGCAAACAGATCAGGCATGATCTTACTGAATGGCAGAGCAGTCTCAAGGGGCTGAGAGGCCTACTCCAGCTCCTAATGCGTATGTTTGTACGAGTCTGAGATAGAGAAGGATTTCAGAGCCAGCGTTTGGAAAGAAAAATTGATGTGTGATACCACAGGGAAGCAGATAAGTGATAGGTTGGTTAGCATTTTCTCCTTTTCTCTTTACCTACACTAGGAAATTTCAATCAGGGCATGTTTAACAGCAACTGAAGGAATAAAAATATAAGCACAAGCAGGACTGAAGGCATTAATTAAAATTTCATTGAGAAATTAATAAATTAATTGTTTAATTAAGACACAATAAGAATGTCAGGACAGATGATGTGTTCCTAGCTTCAGATTGTGGAAACTCATGGACACCTGTGTAATCCACCACAACAGCATCTGTAGTAAGTGTCTGCAACTTGAGGGACTTCATTTCAGATTTAATGAGCTGCAGTCTGAGCTTCAGACAATGCAATGCATCAGAGAGGGGGAAAGTTACCTGGACACTTTGTTCCTGGAGGACGTTACGCCTCTTAGGCTAAGTACTTCTGATTTGGTCCATAGTCAGGGACAGAGGGTGTGACTGAGAGTGAGGCAGGTATGGGGATGTAAAAGGTAGAAGTCAGCCCCTACAATTGTCCAACAGGTTCGAGATTCTTGCAGCTTTTATGGGCAAGAGTGGGAGCTACAGGATGGATGAGCGAACTGACCATAGAACCATGGTGCAGGGTGCTATTCAAGTGAGGGGAGTAAATAGGAATAGATGGTAGGAGGGGACGGTATAGTCAGGGACCCCCACAGACAGTTCTCCGTAGCTGAGAGTATGAGCCCAGCAGACTATGTTTCTGCCTGGTGACAGGGTTTGGGACATATGATCTGGGCTGGAGAGAAACTTGCAGTGGGAGGGGGCTTGTAAGAAAAGTCATTTTAATCTTCACATAGATTGGATTAATCAGATTGGCAAAGGTAGCTTACAGGATGAATTCATGGGGTGTATTCAGGAAAATTTCTGAGAGCAGTACATTCTACTGTGAACCAGGGAGCAGGCCATTTTAAACCTGGTAATGTACAATGAGACAGGATTAAATAGTGGTTGATAGTAAAGGAGCCTCGAAGGAACAGTGATCATAACATGACAGAATTTCACATTCAGTTTGAGAGTGAGAAGTGTGGGTCTTAGACTAGTGTCTTAATCTTGTAATTGCCTTTGGCTAAAGTGAACTGGGAAAATAGGCTAAAAGGCAGAGCAGTGGCAGGCATTTAAGGAAATATTTCATAACCCTCAGCAAAGATATATTACATTAAGAAAGAGAAGGCTGCACCATCCATGACTAACTAAGCAAGTTAAGGATAGTGGCAAATAGAAAGCAAAAAACGTACAATTCTGTGAAGATTAGTGGTAAGTCAGCAGATAGTTGATTTCTAAAATTTGTCCAAAGAAATACTCAAATTTCTCCCTCTTGTTTTTTAGTCAAAGAGAAAGCTAGCTAGAAATATAAAGAGACAATATTTTTACAAGTAATTAAAAAGGAAAAGAGTAACTACAGCAAGTGTTGGTCCCTTAAGAGTGTGAGGAAGCGTTGAACAGATATTTTATGTCCACCTGCACTGTAGACGCCACAAAAGACATCTCAAGAGTACTTGGGAATCAAAAAGCAAAAGAGAGGCAGGACTTAAAAACAATCCATCACCAAGGGAAAGGGACTGTGAAAACTGGCAGAACTAAAAGATGACAAGTCACCTGGACCTGATGGCCTTCATCACAATCCTGCAATTGCTTTATGATGATGACTGCAACTTTCTTGCGGGGGAGGTCTGAAACAGACACCTTCAAAATCCAGACCAGAGTGAAGCAAGGCTGTGTGATAGCCCCCACACTATTTAAAACCTACCTGACAGTGACTATTCATTTCATCAAAGATTATCTGTCCTCTGGTATTAAATACCATCTGGATGGAAAACTATTTAACCTCAGTTGCCTCCATGCCAAAACTAAACTTACCACCAAAAACATACATGATCTAAAGATTGCGGATGAGTGCCCAGATTGCCCAGTGTTTCTGCACCAGATTTTCAAGCCACTCTCAATCGCTTTAATTCTGCATACAAGAAATTCACCTGTCCCTAAATGCTCAGCCTTCTACAAACTATGGCAGCATGGATTTGACATTAAAGGCCTCCACAAATCAACAAAAGTCCCAGCATACAGAGCAGGTGTCATTACAACACTCCTGCATTGCTGTGAGACTTGGACTCTGTATCAGTGACATATAAGAGCATGAGAGAAACTCCATAAGCAAGGCCTCCATTGCATCCTCCGAATTCAGTGGGAGGACTATCGAACAAAACATTAAATATCCTTCTTGAAGCCAGTTTCACAAGCTTTCAGTTAAATCTCCTGCAAAATCACTTTGACTAACTGGTCACTGTGTACAGATGGCTGGAAAATGTCTCCTCCCACAGGTCCTGTTTTCTCCACTCTCAAATGGCCAATCTTCCATGGGAGGGAAAAGAAAATGCTTCAACGACACATTGAAGCTCCCTCTAAGCTTGGCAGCATTGGTCTTAATGCCTTGGTGGAGATTTCAAAAAAATATTCAAAATTGTGACAACTTGACCGACAAGTTGCAACATGATTTGAGTCACAACATCTTAGTGATAAGGCAGAATGGAAGCAGGGAAGGAAAGAAGAAGTAAATCCTGCACTCAGATCCCATTACCTCATGCTGCCCTATGTGCCCAAAGATCCGCGGGTCGAAAATCGGTCTGCTCAGTCCCATGAAGACCCATGGCAGAAACTCGTGGCTCTGAGTAGATGTCATCCTTGAACTGAGGGTCAGTGCCAAGGGAGCGCTGCGCCATCAGAGGATCAGTGCCAAGGAAGCGCTGCGCCGTCAGAGGATCAGTGCCAAGGGAGCGCTGCGCCGTCGGAGGATCAGTGCCAAGGGAGCGCTGCGCCGTTGGGGGGGTCAGTGCCAAGGGAGCGCTGCGCCGTCGGGGGGGTCAGTGCCAAGGGAGTGCTGCGCCGTCGGAGGATCAGTGCTGAGGGAGCACTGCGCCGTCGGAAGGTCAGTGCCGAGGGAGCACTGCGCCGTCAGGGGGTCAGTGCCAAGGGAGCACTGCGCCATCGGGGGGTCAGTGCCAAGGGAATGCTGCACCGATGGATGCTCAGTGCCGATGGAGTGCTGTACAGTCAGAGGCTCAGAATTGAGGGAGTACTGCATTATTGGAGGGTCAATACTAAGTGAATGCTGCACTGACAGAGGTCCATCTTTTGCATTTAATATTAAAGCGCGTCTCAGCTGATCACCAGTGATGTAGGAGATTCCATGAAGCTATTAGAAGAAGAGCAAGTGCGCTGGCTAAAACTTGCGCTTTAAGCAACATCGAAAATTAGCTGCTACATTTCTACATTATGACAGTGACTAAATTCAAAAGTTTTTCATTGTAAAGAGCTTTGGAATACCCAGGGGTCATGACAGCATTATTGAAATGCAAGTCTTTCTTTCAGTTGCAGGAAAGATCAAGGAAAGCAAGGAGTCCTAGACCTCAGATGCAAGGTAAAAATAAATTACAGTAGGAAACAGATGCAGTTTAATTTCAGCACAATGATGGGAACAGATAAAGAACAGTATGTAAACATAAGAAGATAAGAAACAGGAGCAGGAGTAGGTCATTCGGCCCCTCTAGCCTGTTCTGCCATTCAATAAGATCATGGCTGATCTCTGACCTTAACTCCATTTTCCAGTCCGATTCCCACATTCTCTGATTCACCTAGAGTCCAAATATATATAAAAGTCAGTCTTGAATATTCTCAACAACTGAATGTATAACTCTCTGGGAAGAGAATTCCAAAGATTCACAACACTCAGAGAAGGAATTTTTCCATTTCTTTGCATCAAATAATTGTCTCCTTATCCTCAGACTATGCCCCCATGTTTTAGACTGCCCAGCCTGGGGAAAATCCTCTCAATATTTAACTGTCAAGCCCCTTTGAAGTTTTACAGTTTAATGCAATTATCTCTCATTCTTCTAAACTCCAGCGAGTATAGGCCCATTCTAATCAACTTTATCATCTTATCCCAGGAATCAATTACTGAGCCTTCACGATATCACCTCCAAGGCAATTGTATCCTTCCTTAGGTCTGTAAGTAGTACTGCATGGTCTCATCAAAACCCGATACAACTGCATTCTACAACACCCTTAACAGCGCTATAGAGAAACATTTCCCAATGTGTAATACAAATGATCATGTATCCAATAAGCACTGGATGACAGGTAGTATCAATTCGATGATTTACAAATGGCACTCTGCCTATCACCATGCCAATCTATACAGATACTGGCGAAACAAGCTGAACCACAAAATTATAGATGCAAAGTGCAATTTTTACACTGGGCAAATCCAGTGCTTGAAGCAGAGTGATTCAGCAGGATGGTATTAAGACTGATGACATCCGGGTTAATGTACGCCGTGTGGACAGCGATAATCACATGGGGAATGTGAATCATATAGCATCCAGTCCTCATGATGTCCTGTCTCTCTCTCTCTCTCTCTATGGTCACGTTACCAGCTACAAGCCATCCACAAAAACTTGCCCAATAATACAACCGTAGCAGGTTTAGCACAAATTAAAAGCTATAAACATATGATCAGGAGGACCTGACAACATCCCCGTGTACTTGATAAGAGAATTCACAATCAAACTCAGTGTACCGCTGACACGAATTCTCAACAAATCACATCAAGTTGTTAAGGTCCCCTGCCAGTGGAAATAAGTGATCGTCACCACTGTGCCAAAGCCAACTCCAGCTACTGTCGAGAATATGCCCCATCTCTCTCATTGATCATTTTGCCAAATTAGCTGAAAGCTTCATTGCAAAGTGAATGATGAGTGATATGAAAAAATATTTAGAGCATCAGCAGTTTGGTAATAAAAAGGGATTATCCACAGTCAACTGTCTCATGGATCTCTTCAATCAGCTGTATCTTAACATTGATAAACAGAAAACATTATCATTTTAGCAAAGTGTTTAACTGCGTAGATCATAACATTGCGATCAACAATCTCCTTCAATTAGGACTGAGCCTGTCATGTGTACGCTGGATCATGGACTTTCTCAACAGTCGACAAAAATGTGTTCGATATGAATCGAGTACTTCCATCTGGATAATGCTACACACTAGGGTCCCACAAGGAACCAAATTAGACCCTATTACATTTCTAGCCATCTTAAACAATGCCTGTATTGATATCACCATGCCTACTCATCGCTATAAATATGTGGCTGACCTGACCCTCTTAGGAGTGTCATAATCAAGGTGATGCACCTCACATGTAAGGAGCAATCACTTTGTTGAGTGACTGGACAATAGTGAATCACATGAGATTGAACCCCCAAAGGTGCAACATTATGGAATTGTGTTTCATGCACAAACCCCCAATCCCTCTCTGATCAACTTAGACAATGCCAAGATTGTGCTACAAGGGTGCATTAAACTATTAAACATTCAAATTGATCTCAAATGGAATTACCAAGCATGTGAAATGTTTAAAAGAGCAAATGGAAGACTTCACATGCTACATCTTCTCAAGCATCACAATGCATCTCAAACTGACCCATTCATTGTGTTCAAGCTATACAAGGTCCATTGTTAATACAAAGTGCCAGTTGGAACATTGGACTTACCAAAGAGCATATGAACAAGCTTGAAAGCGTTTAGAAAAGAGCATTGAAACTGACCCTGGTTAATGCATCCCAAAGCTATTCTGACACAATCGAACAACTAAATCTGTGTTCCCTTGGTGAAAGGCAAAACAAGCTGTGCCTAGACTTCACTGTAAAACTCTTGAATCCCACCTCCCATCGCCACTCTCTATTGCCACAGCCACACAAAAGTAAATGCGCCCTGGAATTAAAGAGAAAAGAGACCATTCTACAAATAAGATATAAAACAAATAAGCCATAAGACAGCCCAATCGCCTACTTTATAAAACTCATAAATAATATGTAAATGATTGAGAATTTAATGAACGCAACCTGACAACATATGATCTATGGACTTTAATACAAAATGCAGAGTTTAGTGAACCTTTAATTTATATTCCATTAATTAAGGAGACCTGCATTTTACAACATATAATTATTTGTACACTGAAATTATCATAGTTGTGCAATCCTTTTATTATTTTACACTTTATTTTTATTTGAATGATTGTCTATGTCATGATTTAGGATTACTTGTTCGGTCTGTATTGTTATCATAATTTGGCACCTGTTACCATAATGATTTTTCAGTAAACCAATTATCTAGCTAACATCTAAAATAACCTTATCCCTGGTTGATTCAATGATGTGTTGTTCTAGGAAATTGTCTCAAATGCTTTCTACAAATTTATCTTCTAGACCCCCTTTGTCAATTTGCTTCCTTCAATAGTTATGAAGATTAAATTCACCCCACAAGCATCACATTACCTTTGTTACAAATTCCTTGGCTTGAGGCATTTGCAGCTAAGAAACAGGAGGAGGCCATTCTGTCTCTCATGCGTGTTTCACCATTTAACTAGACTTTGGCTGATCTATGCTTCTTAACTCCATTTATCCACATTTATTCCATTCCCTATTGCCTATGCTTACCTAAATAAAATCTATCAATCTCAATACTGAAATCTCAAATTGTCCCCCAGCATCTGCAGCATATTGGGAAAGAGAATTCCAGATTTCTCTACCCTTTGTGTCAAGTGCTTTTTGATATCACCCACTGAACAGCTGAGATCTAATTTTAAGGTTCTGCCCCCTTGTTCTGGATTTGTCCACCAGGGGAAACAGTTTCTCTCTATCTACTCCATCAGATCTTCTTATCATTTTTAACACCTCAATTAGATTATCCCTTAATCTTCTACATTCAAAGGGATACAAGCCTAGCCTATATAATCTATTCTTGTAATTTAACCCTCTTAAAGCCGAGTATCATTCTGGTGAATCTGCACTGCAACACTTTCAAGGCTAGAATATGCTTCTGAAAGTGCGGTCTCCAAAACCTAACCCATCAATCCAGATGCGTTCTAAACAGAGTTCTGCATAGCTGAAGCATGCGACAGAGCTAGACATTCAGGGACTATGGGTTTCTCTCCTGGATTACAGATCACCTAAGAAACAACTAATCTGTCTGATCACATAACTCTGGCTGTCCTCAATGTCCTTCAGTCCGAAGGCATGGAACCCCACAATGACTGGCCTTCCCACTGATCAAGGGTTCTTAGACAATTAAACCTCTCTCAGTTGACAGAAAGTGAGGGAGAATCTAACTCAGCTCAATCTCAGAGCCCTGTAAGCTTAAGGAATACTGGGAATGATAGGTCAATCTTTGTATCCATTTCGTTACACTATAATGTTTTAATGAAAATCTGAGTGCTTCATGGTCACTTTTACTACAGCTTTTTAATTCTTAACTTGAATTTTTAAATTGAATTCAAATTCTCAAACTATCCTGGTAGAAACTGAACTCCCTCTCTGAGTTATTAGTCCAGTAACATAACCACAATGTGCAGTTAACCCTTGTTGATCTAATGTAAAGATTGTATAATATACTCAATAAAAACTCAGGCTCCTTATCTAAGTCCAACTGTTTTATTTCACATTTAATTCACTGATCTGGTGCTGAACAAATTAAACCCTTTCTAAAGCTATTTTAGATCCAGTTTCATGTGGTGAGGGAGGGTTAATTAGTATACCATAGTAAAGGATCCACTGGGAGCAAGTGATCATAATACAATTTAAGTTTGAAAGTAGCATATTCCAATCACAAACATGAGCCTTAAACTTAAACAAAATCAATAACATATGAGGGGCTAACTGGTTAAGGTTGATTTGGTAAATGAACTAAAAGGTATGACAGTAAATAAACAGTGGGAAATACTTAAAAAAAATTCAACAAATATACATTTGACTGAAAAACAAAAACTCAACAAGGAAGATATGTCCATGGCTTACTCGGGAAATTAAGGAAAGCATTAGATTAAAAGAAGAGGCTTATAATGATGCAAAGAATAGTAGCAAGTCTGAGGGTTGGGAATATTTTAGAAACCAACAAAGGGCCAGCAAAAAGTTGATAAAAATTAGGGGAAAAATGAGAGTAAACCATCCAGGAAGATTAAAAACAGTTATAAAAGCTTTTGCAAGTATATAAAAAGGAAGAGAGTAGCTAAAGTCCCTTGGTCGCTGAGAAGCAGAGACAGGAGAAAGACAGGATAAATTATTATCGCTAAAAAAAGAGGTATGTCTAAGCTTTTCATCTTACACTCATCAGGACACTTCGCAAGAATAGCAATATAAGGGGAAAGCAACAATTTATACTGGTATTTTTGCAAAGCATCCTGATGAGTGCAGGACAAAAAGCTTCGACATGTTTCTTTTTTCAGCAATACTCAAGTTCTGTGCAACCAAACAACAATTTGTTATACCTGAGAAATTATCATGGGGAATGAGGAAATGGCAGAGAAAGAGAATAAATATTTTGTATCTGTCTTCAGAGTAGAAGACACAAGTTGCATACCAGAAATAGAGGGTAACCTAATTGCTAAAACGAGTGAGGAACATAAGACCATAAGATATAGGGGCAGAAATTAGGCCATTCGGCCCATCGAGTCTGCTCCGCCATCAATCATGGCTGATAGATTTCTCAACCCCATTCTCCCGCCTTCTCCCCGTAACCTTTGATCCCCTTACCAATCAAGAACCTATCTATCTCGGTCTTAAATACACTCAATGATCTGGCCTCCACAGCCTTCTGTGGCAATGAATTCCATAGATTCACCACTCACTGGCTAAAGAAGTTTCTCCTCATCTCTGTTCTGAAAGGTCTTCCCTTTACTTTGAGGCTGTGCCCTCGGGTCCTAGTCTCTCCTACTAATGGAAACATCTTCCCCACGTCCACTCTATCCAGGCCTTTCAGTATTCTGTAAGTTTCAATCAGATCCCCCCCTCATCCTTCTAAACTCCATCGAGTGTAGATCCAGAGTCCTCAAATGTTCCTCATATGGTAAGCCTTTCATTCCTGGGATCATTCTTGTGAACCTCCTCTGGACCCTCTCCAGGGCCAGCACATCCTTCCTGAGATACAGGGCCCAAAATTGCTCACAATATTCTAAATGTGGTCTGACCAGAGCCTTATAAAGCCTCAGCAGCACATCCCTGCTTTTATATTCTAGTCCTCTCGAAATAAATGCCAACATTGTATTTGCCTTCCTAACTACTGACTCAATCTGCAAGTTAACTTTAAGAGAATCCTGGCCTAGGACTCCCAAGTCCCTTTGCACTCCAGATAATTAATATCAGCAGAAAAAAGGGCAGGAGAAACTTAAGGAACTAAAATCCAACAAATTCCAGGTCCTGATGGCCTACATCCTAGAGTTCTAAAAGTGATATCAGCAGAGGTAGTGGATGCGCTGGCTATGATTTTCCAAGATTCTCTAAATTCTGGAATGGTCCCCGGAGATTAGAAGTTCAAATGTAATACCCCTATTCAAGAAAGGAGGGAGAGAGAGAGAGAAAACAGAACTATAGGCCAGCTAGCCTAACATCAGTTGTTGGGAAAGTGCTGGAATCTAATATTAAGGAAGTGTTAACAATTGACTTGGGAATTATAGTATGATCAGACAAAGTCAAATTGGTTTTATGAAAGGGTTATCCTGATTGACAGATTTATTAGGGTTTTCTGAAAGTGGGTAGATAAAGTAGATATAGTACACCTGGATTTCCAAAAGGCATTGAATAGGGTGCCACACAAACGGTTAATAGGCAAAATAAGGAGTTGGGGGTAATATATTTGCATGGGTAGAAGATTGGTTAATGGACAGGAAGCAGAGAGTAGGGATAAATAGGGCATTTTCAAGGTGGCAGGCTGTGACAAGTGGAGTGCTAAAAGGGTCAGTGCTGGGGTCTCAGTTATTTACAATCTATATCAATGATGGACAAAAGAGTAATGTGTCTAAGTTTGCTGATGATACAAAGCTTGTGGGGGACACAGACAGGCAGCAAAGAGATATAGACAGGTTTAGTGAGTGGAAAACAAGATGGTAGATAGAATATTATGTGGGAAAGTGTGAGGTCATTCATTTGGTTGTGAGAATAGAAAAGCAGAATCTAGTTTTTAAAGGCATGGAACTTGTAAATGTTGATGTTCAGAGAGACTTGGGTGTACCTGCACAAGGAACACAAAGTTAGCATGCAGGTATGGCAATTAGGAAGGCAAAAGGCATGTTGGCCTTTAATGAAGTCTATCTAATAATTGTACAGGGCTTTAGTGAGACCACACCTGGAATACTGCTTGCCATTTTGGTCCCCATATTGAGGGTAGGGTATATTGCATTGGAGGCAGCATAGCAAAGGTTCACTGGCCTGGTATGACAAGTTGTCCCTTGTTGAGAGACTAAGCAAATTGGGCCTATATTCTCTGAAGTTCAGAAGAATGAGAGGTGATCTCAATAAAACATACAAGATTCTGAAGGGGCTTGACAGGGTAGACATTGAAAGGCTGTTTCCCCTGGCTGGGGAATCTAAAACATGGGGGCACAATATCAGGCTAAGGAGCCAATTATTTAGGACTAAGTTGAGGAAAAATAAGGATTGTGAATCTTTGAAATCATCTACCCCAGAGGGTTATGGATGCTTCATCACTGAATATATTTAGGACAGATTCTTGAGTCAGGATTTTTCAGGTGGCTGGGTTTCCCACCTCAGCACCCAAAGAGTAGGAGGGGAACGCATCCCCATCGATACCGGCTGACTTGTAGCCATTTAACGTTTGACAAGGCATTAATTGGCTTAAGGACAAGATTTCCATTCCCATCTGGGATGCAAGAGGAATTAATGGAGACCAGACTGAAGATAACTCCAGGGTATTGGTGGGGGCCTGGATAGCAGGCCCCAGTGAAGAGAATCAGAGGGTTGGGGGGGTTGGGTTTGACAGGGGAGGGAAGAGGGAAGGGTTAAAAGGGGTATGACCTTGAGGGGGTGCTTCTGATGGGCACATGAGACTTCCAAAGGAAGCACTACCTCTTGTCCCTTGCCCAACACTAGCCCGTGATGCTAAAGCTGTCGGGCCACTCAATTGGTATAGGCCTCTCCTGCCTCGGGTAAAATAGCAGCAGGGCAGGAAGAGGCACTTAAGTGACCATTAATTGATCACTTAAGGGCCCCAACAGGCCCAACGCTTTCACCTCCCCTCATGAAATGGGAGGCAGGTGGAGGGGAGGGCAGGTAGGTGGTGGGTTGGCCACATGCTACATTTTATGAGATACTCCCCCGCCATCCCCTGCCTTCAAACACACCAGTGGGGGAACTCTAAAATTCTTCCCTTGGTCTCTGAGAATCAAGGGATATGGGAGCATACAGAAAAATAGAGTTGAAGCCCAAAGTCATATTAAATGGCAGAGCAGAATAACTTATACTCTACTCCTGCTCCTATCTCTTGCATCCTTGTAAGACAGAGCTAATAAATGCCAAAATACTGTTTGTGTGTAAGAAAGAAACAGGGAGTCGGTCAGGGCACTGGACTTCAAAAAATATTAGTGCAATACAGATTCACCAGAAAAATCTGAGGCTAAAAGGGCTAAATTAAATTGAATTGGTGCTTTAGAAAGGACTACACATGGACTGAGAAAGCCACAGAAAGGAGTACACATAGAATGGTGCAGATGGAAATAGAATTTTCAACAGAACAATAGAGATGAAGACAGCACTAACCATGGAACGGTGGAGATGTAGACAGGTTTAGACACAGAATGAGGGATATTTAGAAATATTTAGATATTTATCTTTCCGGTACATCAATGATTAGTTCGGTGCTAAAGTCAAAGCAGATATTTAGAAAGTTCTGTTCATGAATTGGGGAACAAGTTGATAAAACTTTCCATGTAATGGGGAAATATCACAGCACTCTGCATGCAAGAGTGAGGAAGATGTGGGAAGGGCTAGTGGGCATGGAAAGAGAAAGATGTTACAGGGCAATCTGCTGAATGGGGAAGATGTAAACCAGATTATCCATGGAATGGGAAGATGTGGGAGCATTATCCGTGGAACGGAAGAAATTACCCGGGCTATCGATGAGGTGTAGACAGGACAATTCAAGGAATGTGAAAGATGTAGACTGGAGTATTCATGGAATAGGGGAGCTCATTGACTCAGACATTTACAGCATAGAAGGAGGCCATTCGGTCCATCATGTCCACATCGGTCAACAAAGATCTGACTACACTAATCCCATTTTACAGCACTTGGCCCATAGTCCTGGAGGCTATAGCAAAGCAAGTGAATATCTAAATACTTCTTAAATGTTACAAGAGTTTCTGTCTCAACCATCCTTTCAGGCAGTGATTTCCAGACACCCACCATCCCTTGGGTGATAAAATTTCTCTTCAACTCCCCTCTTAGCCTTCTACCTCTTACCTGAAATCTATACCCCCTGGTTATTGACCCCTCGACTGATGGAAGAAAGTGCCTTCCTATCCACCCTATCTATGCCCCTTATAATCTTATACACCTCTATCAGGTCCCCTATCAACCTTCGTTCTCCAAGGAAAACAACCCCAACCTATCCTGATAGTTCAGACCCTCTAGCCCAGGCAACATCCTGGTAAATCTCCTCTGCACCCTCTCCAGGGCAATCACATCCTTCCTATAATATGACCAGAACGGCACACAGTCTTCCAGCTGTGGCCTCACCAAGGTTCTATGCAACTCCAACATGATCTCCCTACTTTTGTAATCTATGCCTCGACTGATAAAGACAAGTGTCCTATATGCCTTTTTCACCACCTCACTAACATGCCCCTCTGCCTTCAGAGATCCATGGACACACACGCCAAGATGCCTTTGTTCCTCAGAGCTTCCTAGTGTCTTGCCGTTCATTGAATACTTCCTTGTCAAAGTACTCCTTCCAAAGTGTATCACCTCACACTTTTCAGGATTAAATTCCATCTGCCACTTATCTGCCCATTTGACCATCCCGTCTATATCTTCCTGTAGCCCAAGACACTTAACCTCACTGTTAACCACCCAGCCAATCTTTGTGTCGTCCGCAAACTTACTAATCCTACCCCCAACAGTCATCTATGTCGTTTATATAAATGACAAATAATAGGGGACCCAGCACAGATCCATGTGGTATGCCACTGGACACTGGCTTCCAGTCACTAAAGCATCAGTCTCTGTCTCCTACAGCTAAGCCAATTTTGAATCCGCTTCATCAAATTACCCTGTATCCCATGTGCATTTGCCTTCTTTATAAGTCTCCCACATGGGACCTTGTCAAAGGTTTTGCTGAAATCCATATAAACAACATCAACTGCACTACCCTCATCTACACACCTGGTCACCTCCTCAAAAAATTCAATCAAATTTGTTAGGCATGACCTCCCTCTGACAAAGCCATGCTGACTATCCCTGATCAAAACTTGCCTCTCCAAGTAGAGATAGATACTCTCCTTCAGAACTTTCTCCAATAGTTTCCCTACTACTGACATGAGACTCACTGGCCTGTAGTTTCCTGGCTAATCTCTACAACCCTTCTTAAATAGCGCAACCACATTAGCTGTTCTCCAGTCCTCTGGCACCTCCCCCACGGCCAGAGAGGAGTTAAAAATTTGGGTCAGACGCCCTGTGATTTCCCCCCTTGCCTCCCTCAGTAGTCTGGGACACAAATCATCTGGACCTGGAGATGTGTCCACTTTTAAGCCTGCCAACACCACCAATACCTTTTCAATCCCTGTATCATCTGCCAACTTCTTGATCATACTCCATACATTTAAATCCAAATCATTTATGTTCACCATAAACAGCAAGGGCCCCAGCACCGAGCCCTGCAGAACCCCAATGGAAACAGACTTCCAGTCAAGAAACATCCCTCTACCATCACCCTCTGCTTCCTACCTCTGAGCCAGTTTTGGATCCAATGTATCACTTTGCCTTGGATCCCATGCGCTCTTACTTTCTTGACCAGTCTGCCATTAGGGAGCTTATCAAAAGCCTTGCTAAAGTCCATGTAGACCACATCAGATGCATTACTTTCATCAACACTCCTAGTTGCCTCCTCAAAAAATTCAAACAAATTTGTCAAACACAACCTTCCCTTAACAAATCCATGCTACCTATCCCTGATTAATCCGTATCTCTCCAAGTGCAGATTTATTCTGTCCCTCCGACTTCTTTCTAGTAACTTCCCCACCACCCTGGCCTGTAATTTCCTGGTCTACCCCTTCCTTCCTTTTTTAATAATGGGACAATGTTGGCAGCCCTCTAGTCCTCTGGCACCTCACCTATGGCTAGGGAGGATTCGAAAATTACTGCCAGGGCCCCTGATATCTCTTCCCTTGCCTCCCTCAACAGCCTGGGATACATCTTGTCCGGGCCTGTGGATTTATCTACTTTTAAGGCTGCTAAATCCGCTAGTACCACCTCTCCCTCTATGTTCATTCTCTCTAATATTTCACAGTCCTCCACCCTGATGTCTATACCTGCGCCGTCCTTTCCCATTGTGAAGACTGACGCAAAGTATTCATTGAGGACTGTACCAAGGTCTTCCGGGTCCACACACAGATTACCTCTATGGACCCTAATTGATCCTACTCTTTCCCTAGTTATTCTCTTGCTCTTTACATATTTTAAATAACTCTTTGTTTTTCCTTTATTCTACCCATGAATGCTTTCTCGTGCACTCTCTTAGCTTTCCTAATTTCCTTTTAAGTTCACCCCCAAACTTTTCATACTCCTCTAGGGACTCTGCCATATTAAGCCCTCGGTATCTACCGTAAGCTTCTCTTTTTTTCTTGATCCTAACCTTTGTCTCCCTTGACATCCAGGGTTCTCCGGATTTGGTCCCGTCCCCTCCCCCCCTCGTCCCCAAGTCTTTACGGGAACATATTTGACCTGTACCCTCGCTATTTCCTCCTTGAATGCCTCTCACTGCTCTGACAGTTTTATCTGCAAGTAGTTGCTCCCCGTCCACCTGGGCCAAATTGTATCTCATCTTAGCAAAATTAGCCTTTCCCCAGTTTAAAACCTTTATTCCCAGCCCAACCGTATCCTTTTCCATTACTATCCTAAATCTAACTGAGTTATGGTCACTATCTCCAAAATGCTCCCCTACTGATACGCTTTCCACCTGCATGGGCTCATTTCCAAATATTAGGTCCAGAACTGCCCCCTCCCTTGTTGGGCTTTCTATGTACTGGCTAAAAAAGTTCTCCTGGATGCAACTTAAGAATCTTGCTCCCTCCCTACCTTGCACACTAAAACTATCCCAGTTAATATTTGGGTAGTTAAAATCCCCAATATACTACTATGAAATTTGATTACATATTTGATTCTCTATCTCTCCCTGACTGTTTGGGGGCCTATACTACACACCCAACAGTGTGATTGTCCCTTTTGTATTTTTGCTTCTATCTATGAATTATATCAAAGATATCATTCCTCCTCACTACTATAATTGATTCCTTGGTAAATATTGCAAACCCCCTCCTGTTCTATCCCCCTCTCTATCTCGTCTGAATACCATATAACCAGGAATGTTGAGCTGCCAATCCTGCCTTTCCCTTAGCCAAGTCTCAGTCATAGCTATGATGTCTTACTCCTACGTGCCTATCTGTGCCCTCAGCTCGTCTGTCTTATTCCTCAGGCTCCTTGCATTAAAATATATTGCATTTAGCCTGGCTAAACTCACTGCTTTCTTATCTAGTGTATAAAAGCTATTGCTGAAGTATCCTTGGAATGGGTGAGTTCGTAGAATCATAGAATGATATAACACAGAAGAAGGCCATTTATCTCACCGGGTCTGTGCCAGCACTTTTGTTAGAGATCTGCAATTAATCCCACACCCCTTCTCATTCAACACAGCCTTGGAAATGGTTTTCCCTTCAAGTAATTATCTGTATCCATTTAATCTGCCTCTATCACCCTTTCAGGCAGTGAATTCCAGATCACAGCTACTCCCAATGTAAAATAAATGTTTCCCCAACAATAACAAAAACAGAAAATACTGGAAAAACTCAGCAGGTCTAACAACATCTATGGAGAAAAAAAAACAGTTAACGTTGAGTCCATTTGACTCTTCTTCAGAGCTAAAGAGAAGTAAAAATGTGATGAAATTTATACTTTTAAGGGGGGTGGAACAGGTGAAGCTGGATAGAAGGCCAGCAATAGATGGGAGCAAAGGAGAGATTGCCACAGATATCATGGACAAAGGGACAAAGGGGTGTTAATGGTAGTGGTAAGGGCTAAAGGAGGTGCTGTTGGTGGCATTAAGGTCAGAAAGCAGAATGTGATAATAGCAGGACAGGAGTATCTGGAAAGAACATGAACAAGTGACAGATGGGCCTAGTGGGGATAGGGTGGGGGAGGGGACAGTGATGGGAAAAAAGATTGAAATAGGGTAAAAGGTGGGGATAAAGCAATTAATAGAAATGAAAATAAATAAAAACAAAAATAAGTGGGTAAAAAATAAAAATAAAAAAATAAAAAATTTAATTTAAAAAGTTAAAATGAATATTGAAAAAAGGGGATAAAAATGGGATGAGGATGGAGGACATAGTTCATGGTCTGAAGTTGTTGAACTCAATGTTAAGAGCGGAAAGCTGTAAAGTGCCTAATTGGAAAATGAGACGCTGTTCCTCCAGTTTGTGTTGGGTTTCACTGGAACATTGCAGCAGACCAAGGATGGACATTTGGGCATGAGCAGGGCGGGGTGTTGAAATGGCAAGCGACAGGGAGATCTGGGCCATGCTTGCGGACAGACCAAAAGTGTTCCGCAAAGCGGTCACCCAGTCTGCGTTTGGTCTCTCCAATGTAGAGGAGACCTCACTGGGAGCAGCGAATGCATTCCCACGGTACCTTCCTATGCAATCGTAGAAGGTGCAACACCTGCCCCTTTACCTCCTCCCTCCTCAACATCCAAGGGCCCAAACACTCCTTTCAGGTGAAGCAGCACTTCACTTGCACCTTCTTCAATTTGGTCTACTGCATTCGCTGCTCCCAGTCTCTACATTGGAGAGACCAAAAGCAGACTGGGTGATCGCTTTGTGGAACACCTTCAGTCTGTCTGCAAGCATGACCCAGACCTCCCTGTCGCTTGCCATTTCAACACCCCATCCTGCTCTCATGCCCACATGTCCATCCTTGGCCTGCTGCAATATTCCAGTGAAGCTCAACACAAACTGGAAGAACAGCACCTCATCTTCCAATTAGGCACTTTACAGCCTTCCTGACTTAACATTAAGTTCAACAACTTCAGACCATGAAATCTCTACTCCATCTTCACCCCTTTTTGATCCCCTTTTTTCAATATTCATTTTCATTTTTTATTTTTTATCCACTTATTTTTGTTGATTGTCTTATCCCACCTTTTATCTTATTTCAGTCTTTTCTCCCCATCACCGTCCCCTCCCGCTGTTCCACCCCCCACTGCACTAGTGCCATCTGTCATGTGTTCATGTTGTTCTTTCCAGAGTCCTTATCCTTGTCCTGCTATTATCACATTCTGCTTTCTGATCTTAATGCCACCATCAGTATCTCCTTTAGCCAATACCACTATCATTAACACCCCTTTGTCCATGACTTCTCTTGCAATCTCTCCTTTGCCTCCACCTATCGCTGGCCTTCTATCCAGCTTCACCTGCTCCAGCCCCTTTAAACAGTATAAAATTCATCACATTTTTAATTCTCTTTAGCTCTGAAGAAGAGTCATACGGACTCAAAATGCCAATTCTGTTGCCGTTAGACCTATTGAATTTTTCCAGCATTTTCTACTTTTGTTTCAGATTTCCAGCATCCGCAGTATTTTGCTTTTATCTAAATGTTTCCTCAGCTTGGCCCTGGTTCTTTTACCAATCACCCAAAGTCTGTATCAACAGGTCATTGGACCTTATGCCACTTGAAACAGTTTCCCTTTATTTACTTATCATAACTATTCATGATTTTGAATACATCTATTAAATCTCTTTTAACCTTTGCTGCTCTAAGAAGGGAGCTTCTCCAGTCTCTCCACACAACTGAAGTCCCTCATCCCTGGCAGCATTCTTATAGATTTCTTCTGCTTCCTCTTCAAAGCCTTGATGTCCCAGAACTGATCACTGTGACACTCCACTAGTTACTATAATAGACATTCCACTAACTATAGTTACCTGCTTTCTGTCTCTCTCCTAAAGTACAGTGCCCAGATTTGGACATTGTGTTCCAGCTGAGGTCTAACCAATATGTTACAAGGGTTTAGCATAACTTCTTTACTTTTGTACTCTATTCCTTTGTTAATAAAGCCAAGGATCCCCTTGTTTTTCTTTGACAGCCAAATCAATCAACTTGCCCTGCAGCCTTCAAATTTTGTGTACGTAAACCTCCAGGTCTCTCTGTTCCTGCAGCCCTTTATAATTGTAACATTTAGTTCATATCCTCATTCCATCTCCTAAGTCTTGCTACTAATATACACAATTTCATACTTCGCTACGTTACATTTCAGTTGTCATGTATCTGCCTGGGCCATGAGCAAATTGGCCTCAGGAAAATAAGATCAGACAGTTGAATACTTGGCTCAAAGATTGAAGTGGGAGGAATCAGTTTTAATTCATGGGGCATTGGCACCAGTACTGGGGAAAGATCAAGGGAGCTGTACCATTGTAATGACTTGCACAGGGACCAGTGACCTTGGGAGTGATATAACAAGGCATGTAGAGAGGACTTTAAAGCAACAAGTTGGAGGAAGGTTCTCATGAGGAGAGATTTAGAAGTTAAGCAAAAAGGGCAGGACACTAGTGCAAGGTAGAGATACGTGGAATGATAACCAGAGTATGATAGGTCATAAGATCTTAATTTCTAATTACTTGCTGTGCCTGCATGCTAACTTTTGGTGATTCATGTACAGAGACACCCAGATCCCTCTGTACTGCAGCATATTACAGTTTCTCCATTTAAATAATATTCTGCTTTTCTTTTCTTCCTGCCAAAGTGGACAGCCTCATTTTCCCACATTATACTCCATCTGCCATTTTTTTTTGCCCATTCAGCTAACCTACCTACATCACTTTGCAGACCTTTTTTTTAACTTCTCACAATTTGCTTTCCTGCCTATCTTTGTATCGGCAGCAAATTTGTCAAAATAAAATCAGTCCCTTCATCCAAGTCATTAATATAGATTGTAAATAGTTGATGCCCCAGAACTGATCACTGTGACACTCCACTAGTTACTATAATAAACATTCCACTAACTATAGTTACCTGCTTTCTGTCTCCCTCCTTTCTTGAATAGTGACAGTACATTTGCAACTTTCCAATGTGCCGGGACCTTTCCAGAATTTAGAGAATTATGGCAGAATTAAAGGCTCTTTATCTGATTGCAGCAACATTCGTAACAAAATGGATGAATTGATAGTTCTGCTTCAACACCAGGATCTGTTCTAAGACTGCCAAACAGAAAACTGGTCCACTAGAAAAGAATTGTGTTTGTTTTCTCTCACCTGAATTCTCAAGAGTGTTCTGTACTGCAAAACAAAAAACACTGGCTAACCCAAATCCACTGGAATTAGTTTTCTTAGCTGTTCATCCCCATGGCAACCCCAAGTCACATGGACATTTCTTGGAAACGAATGATGTCACAATCAGAAAACCAGAATGCTCCCTAGCCCATTTTGGTCTTAAAGATGCATTGCACAAAAAGAAAATACATGCTTTCCAAAGCACATGGGTCATCACAATCCCAACAAAGATATATTCCATTGAGAAAGAAGTCTCTACAAGAAGGATGCACAATCTGTTGCTAACTAAGGAAGTTACGGATGGTATCAAATTGAAAGGTGCAAAAATTAGTGGTAGGCCAAAAGATTGGGAAAACTTTACAAACCATCAAATGATGGCTAGAAAAATAATAAAGAAGGATAAATTAAAATGAGTAAACTTGCAAGAAATATAACAAACTCTAAGTGTCTCTACAAGTACATAAAAAGGGAGTAGCTAAAATGAGAATTCATCCTTTAGAGAGTGAGACTGGGGAATTAATAATGGGAAACAAGGAAATGGCTGAGTTTGAACAACTATTTTGTATCTGACTTCACAGTAGAAGACACAAAAAGCATCCCAAGAATAGTAGAAAATCGTGATGTAAAAAGGGTGGAGGGGGAACTTATAACGTTCATGATCTTAAGGGAAAATGTACTAGGTAAGTTATTGGGACTAAAGGTCGACAGGTCCCTTGGTAGGGGAGATGGTGGCATAGTGGTAATGTCACTGGGCTTGTAATCCAAGGGCCCAGTTCTGGGGACACGGGTTCAAATCCCACTATGGCAGCTGGCGGAATTTATATTGAATTAATAAAATCTGGAACTGAAAGCTTATCTCAGTAATGGTGACCATGAAACTATCATTGATTGTCATTAAAAACCCTTATCGCTCACTGAAATATGCTGTCTTTACCTGGTCTGGTCTACATGTGACTCCGGATCCACAGTAATGTGGTTGACTCTTAAATGCCCTCTGAAATGGCCTAGCGTGCCATTCAGTTCATGGGCAGTTAGGGGTGGACCACAAACACTGGACCATGCCAGTGATGCCGACGTTCCATGAAAGAATGCATTTTAAAAAGTCTAAAGCAGGAGTTCTCAAATTGTTGATCATGAACTTTATGGGGTTGCAGGACGAGCAATTGGGGTTGCTAGCTCTAAGGGAGCAATGATGGCCATGAAGTGGAGAGTCTGGTGGGGCAGTCATGGGAACAGTCCCATGGCCCTTTAATATTAAGGCACATTTTTAAAATTTCTATCCAATATTAACACACTTTTTTCAATGTCTATCCGTGATTCGAATGATGCAGAATTTTCTCCATGACCCCATCAGTGTCAGCACTTCAAAATGATAGTTAAAAAAGCCTTCGCTCTCCAGCTACCCCTCGCCCACTCCACTCTGACAAACTCTCCCTATCCACCCACCGCAGCCCCCCAACCCTCCTTCTGCATTTCAGTTCCATGTTTTGAACAAAAACAGAAAATGCTGGTAGTTTTCAGCTGCTCAGACTGCCTCAGTCGAGTAACAGAGTCAATGTTTCAGATTGATGACCTTCATCAGGACTGAAAGAAGTTTGAGATGTAACAGATTTTAAACAATTATAGAGACAGGGAAAGGGGGAGAGGGAAAGAATAAAAGGAAAGCTCTGTGGTAGGGTGGAAGGCAGGAGAGATTAAATGACAAATGGGGTAAGGAAAGAGAGGATGGAAACTAGACAAGAGCAATAGTTGGGTCTGGTGGAGGTGTAAATGATAATTGTAGAATCTGTAGAGAGAATCTATCTCCACTTGGAGAGGCAAGGTTTGATCAGGGATAGTCAGCATGGCTTTGTCAGAGGGAGGTCATGCCTAACAAATTTGATTGAATTTTTTGAGGAGGTGACCAGGTGTGTAGATGAGGGTAGTGCAGTTGATGCAGTTTAAATGCATTTCAGCAAAGCCTTTGACAAGGTCCCACATGGGAAACTTTTAAAGAAGGCGTATGCACATGGGATACAGGGTAATTTGATAAGGTGGATTCAAAATTGGCTTAGTTGTAGGAGACAGAGGGTGATGACAGAAGGATGCTTTAGTGACTGGAAGCCCGTGTCCAATGGCATACCACAGGAATCTGTGCTTGGTCCCCTATTATTTGTCATTTATATAAACGACATAGATGACTATGTGGGGTGTAGGATTAGTAAATTTGTGAATGACACAAAGATTGGCCGAGTGGTTAACAATGAGGTTGAGTGTCTTGGGCTACAGGAAGATATAGACGGGATGGTCAAATGGGCAGATAAGGAAGATGGAATTTAACCCTGAAAAGTGTGAGGTGATACACTTTGGAAGGAGTACTTTGACAAGGAAGTATTCAATGAATGGCATGACACTAGGAAGTTCTGAGGAACAAAGGGACCTTGGCGTGTGTGTCCATAGATCTCTGAAGGTGGAGGGGCATGTTAGTGGGGTGGTGAAAAAGGCATATGGGACACTTGTCTTTATCAGTCGAGGCATAGATTACAAAAGTAGGGAGGCCATACTGGAGTTGCATAGAACCTCGGTGAGGCCACAGCTGGAAAACTGTGTGCAGTTCTGGTCACATTATAGGAAGGATGCGATTGCACTGGAGGGGGTGCAGAGGAGATTCACCAAGGTGTTGCCTGGGATGAAACATTTAAGTTATGAAGAGCAGTTGGATAGTCTTGGGTTGTTTTCGTTGGAACAGAGAAGACTGAGGGGTGACCTGATTGAGGTGTATGAGATTACGAGTGGCATGGACAGGCTGGATAAGAAGCAGCTGTTCCCTAGTTGAGGGGACACAAGTTCAAGTTGAGGGAAAACTCTTTTACCCAAAGGGTGATGATGGTCTGGAATGCACTGCCTGGGAGTGTGATGGAGGCGGGTTGCCTCATATCCTTTAAAAAGTACCTGGATGAGCACTTGGTACATCATAACATTCAATGCTGTGGGCCAAGTGCTGGTACATGGGATTAGGTAGGTCAGGTGTTTCTCACCTGTCGGTGCAGACTCGATGGGCTGAAGGGGCTCTTTGGCACTGTGTGATTCTGTGATTATCAGCAACTGCTGTGGGAGCAGTGGTTATGATCTGAAATTGCTGAATTCAGTATAGAATCTGGAATACAAGAGTTTACCCAGACCAGTTATCAGCTTCTACTCTGTGCTTCATTCCGGGAGGTTTCCATTTATCCACCCAGGATCTGTCCAACAAAAAGGACTATCAGGGGCTGAAATTCCTCCTGAGTGACATCACAACATTTGCGACAGCCCTGCTTTCACATGAAGGTTCATTCATAGCTGCCTTTCTTGTGGTCACTTTCTTTTCACAATGTAAATATTTTGCCATCTTAAGTCCACCTTGCCTTCCACCACAGGAAGTAAGTTACAGCTGTGGGTTCTTACACAATCACTGCCTGAGGAAAGAGGGGAGAGAGAGAGAAAGAGAGAGAGAGACCGACAGAGAGAGAGAGAGAGAGAGCAGGAGAGAGAGAGTGGGGGAGAGGGAGAGAGAGTGGGGGAGAGAGAGTGGGGGAGAGAGAGAGAGAGTGGGAGAGAAAGAGAGAGTGGGGGAGATAGAGAGAGCGGGAGAGAGAGAGAGTGGGAGAGAGAGAGCACGGGAGAGAGATAGAGCGTGGGAAAGAGAGAGAGTGAGTGGGAGAGAGAGAGCGGGAGAGAGAGAGTAGGAGAGAGAGAGTGGGAGAGAGAGTGGGAGAACGGGAGAGAGTGGAAGAGAGAAAGAGAGAGCGGGAGGGAGAGAGAGCACGGGAGGGAGAAAGAGAGCACGGGAAAGAGAGAGAGCGAGTGGGAGACAGAGCGGGCAAGAGAGAGTGGGAGAGAGCAGGAGAGAGAGTGTGGGAGAGAGAGAGAGCGGGAGAGAGAGAGAGCGGGAGAGAGAGTGTGGGGGAGAGAGAAGAGCGGGGGGAGAAAGAGAGCGTGGGAGAGAGAGAGTGGGAGAGAGAGAGAGAGCAGGAGAGAGAGCGCGCGGGAGAAAGAGCGGGAGAGAAAGAGAGTGCTGGAGAGAGAGAGAGAGAGCAGGAGAGAGACAGAGCAGGAGAGATAGAGCGCGCAGGAGAGAGAGAGAGAGGGCAGGGGAGAGAGCAGGAGAGAGCGGGAGAGAGGGTGAGTGCTTGGGAGAGAGAGAGAGCATGAGTCGGAGAGAGAGAGAGCAGGAGAGAGAGCAGGAGAGAGAGAGCAGGAGAGAGAGAGAGCACAAGAGAGAGAGAGGGCGGGAGAGAGAGAGAGACGGCGGGAGAGAGAGTGCGAGAGAGAGAGTGGAAGGGGGAGAGAGAAAGAGCGTGAGTCGGAGAGAGAGAGAGCAGGAGAGAGAGAGAGTGGGAGAGAGGGAGAGCAGGAGAGAGAGAGACGGCAGGAGAGAGAGAGCGGGAGAGAGAGAGAGGAGAGAGGGAGAGAGAGCGGAAGAAAGAGAGAGCAGGAGGAGAGAGAGAGCAGGAGAGAGACAAAGCGGGAGAGAGTGGGAAAGAGAAAGCGGGAGAGAGAGCAAGAGAGAGAGAGAGCAGGAGAGAGAGTGAAGGAGCAGCAGAGAGAGCAGGGGAGTGGAGAAAGAGCGGGAGAGAGAGAGAGGGAGAGAAAAAGAGAGAGAGACACAGGAAGAGACGGAGACAGACAGTCAAAGGGCAAAAGTGACCGCATGAGAGATAGGAAAGCAAAGATACAGAAGCGGGGAAAGTGAGGAGACTGTAGCAAACTTTGAGGTAGGGAGTGGGGTAGAGACATAGAAAGAAAAAACGAGATGTAGTGACACAAAGTGAGAGCAACAGCGCACGCGCCAGGGGAGAGGGGCCAGGCGAGGGGGTGGGTGCCGGGGAGGGCGAAGGAGGGGGCGAGGGGGCGGGCTCGGGAGGGCAACGGGGCGGGTGCGAGCGGGGTGAGAGCGGCTGGTGCAAGAGGGTATGAGGGGGTGGACGCGAGGGGGGACGAGGGCAAGGGCATGAGGGAGCAGGGTGCAAAGTGTGCATGAGGGGGTAGGGTGAGGGGGGGCGAGGGGGCAAGCGTGAAAGGGGGGCGAGGTGATGGCCACGGGGGGTGGTGCGAGGGGGTGGGTGTGAGGGGGGAGGAGCAAAGGGGGCAGCGAGGGTGCGGGGGCACGAGGGGGCGAATGCAAGGTGGGGTCAAGGGGGTAGGCTCAAGGAATGGGGCGGGTACGAGGTCGGCACGAGGGGGCGGGTGCGAGGGGGGCTAGGGGGTGGGTGCAAGGGGGGCGAGGGGGCGGACGCAAGGGGGGTTGAAGGGGCAGGCTCGAGGAGGGGGGCGAGGGGGCTCGAGGGGCGAGCGGGCGGGCGCGAGGGGGCATGAGGGGGTGGGTGAGAGGGGAGGGCGTGAAGGGGCTGGCGAGAGGTGAGGGCGCGAGTGGGAAGGTGTGAGGGGAGGGCATGAAGGGGTGAGCAAGAGGTGAGGGCGCAAGGGGGCAGGCAAGAGGTGAGGGCGCAAAGGGGAGGGCTAAGGAGAGGGTGCAAGGGGGCGGGTGCAAGGGGAGGGTGAGGGGGCGGGGGAGAGGGGCTGGGCACGAGGGGGCAGGCAAGAGGTGAGGGCGCGAGTGGGCGGCACGAAGTGAGGGCGAGGGGGCAGGCACAAGGGGAGGGCAAGAGGTGAGGGCGCGAGGGGGCAGGCATGAGGTGAGGGCACGAGGGGACGGGCATTAAGTGGGGTGAGGGGAGGGCACGAAGGGGTGGGCACGATTGGGCGGGCACGAAGGGAGGATCCAAGGGCCGGACATGAGGGGGCTGAGGGGGTGGGCATGAGGGGGAGGCGAGGGGGCGGGCGTGGTGGGGGGCGAGGGGTCGGGTACGAGAGGGTGGCGAGGGGGGTGAGGCAGCGGGCGTGAGTCAGGGCGAGGTGGCAGGCGTGAGGGGGGGGCGAGCGTGAGTGGAGGGCGAGGAGAGAGAGAGGGAGAAAGAGAGAGCGGAGAGAAAGAGAGAGGGAAGAGAGTGAAGGGAGAGAGGGAGAAAGGAGCAACAGAGAGAGAGAGAGAGAGAGGGGAGAGAGCTAATCGGACTCCTTCCTAATCCATGATTAGGAAAGCACTATGGAGCCCAAGAAATAGGAGAAGCTTTTGAAAACTGAGGTTTTAAGTTCTTACCGAAATCATTCATGATGTCATCATAGGTCATGTAAACTTTCTATCCCACTCTATCCTGTATGAGCAGGCTTGGTATTGATGGAAAACAAAAATATAAATACCTGGAAAAACTCAGCAGGTCTGACAGCATCTGCGGAGAAGAACACAGTTAACGTTTCGAGTCCGTATGACCCTTCAACAGAACTAAGGAAAAGTAAAAAAGAGGTGAAATATAAGCTGGTTTAAAGGGGGAGGGGGTGGGTGGGACAGGTAGAGCTGTATAGAGGGCCAGTGATAGGTGGAGATTGCCTAAAGATATCATAGACAAAAGGACAAAGAGGTGTTGAAGGTGGTGATATTATCTAAGGAATGTTCCTATTAAGGGTAGAAAGCAGGACAAGCAAGGTACAGATAGCCCTAGTGGGGGCGGGGTGGGGTGAAGGGATCGAAATAGGCTAAAAGGTAGAGATAAAACAATGGATGGAAATACATTTAAAAATAATGGAAATAGGTGGGAAAAGAAAAATCCATATAAATTATTGGAAATAAAGTAAAGTGCCTAATTGGAAGATGAGGTGCTGTTCCTCCAGTTTGCATTAAGCTTCACTGCAACAGTGCAGCAGGCCAAGGACGGACATGTGGGCATGAGAGCAGGGTGGTGTGGTGGAAACTGCATTGGGAGCAACGAATGCAGTAGACAAAATTGAGGGAAGTGCAAGTGAAATGCTGCTTCACTTGAAAGGAGTGTTTGGGCCCTTGGACGGTGAGGAGAGGGGAAGTAAAGGGGCAGGTGTTGCACCTTCTGCGGTTGCATGGGAAAGTGCCATGGGAGGAGGTTGGGGTGTACGGGGTGATGGCAGAGTGAACCAGGGTGTCCCAGAGGGAATGATCCCTACGGAATGCCACCAGGGGCTTGAAGGGAAGATGTGTTTGGTGGTGGCATCATCCTGGAATTGGCGGAAATGGCGGAGGATGATCCTTTAAATGCGGAGACTGGTGGGGTGATAAGTAAGGACAAGGGGGACCCTATCATGGTTCTGGGAGGGAGAGGAAGGTGTGAGGGCGGATGCGTGGGAGATGGGCCCTCAATTTAGTCTACTGCATTCGTTGTTCCCAATGCGGTTTCCTCTACATTGGAGAATCCAAACGCAGACTGGGTGACCACTTTGCAGTACACCTTCGGTCTTTTCGCAAGCACGACCCAAACCTCCTTGTCACTTGCTATTTCAACACTCCACCCTGCTCTCTTGCCCACATGTCCGTCCTTGGCTTCCTGCATTGTTCCAGTGAAGCTCAATGCAAACTGGAGGAACAGCACCCCATCTTCCGACTAGGCACTTTACAGCCTTCCGGACTGAATATTGAGTCCAACAATTTTAGATCATGAACTCTCTCCTCCATCCCCAACCCCTTTCCGATCCCCTCTTTTTTTCCAATAATTTATATTGGTTTTTCTTTTCCCACCTATTACCATTATTTTTAAATGCATTTCCATCCATTGTTTTATCTCTACCTTTTAGCCTATTTCGATCCCTTCCCTTCACCCCACCTCCACTAGGGCTATCTGTGCCTTGCTTGTCCTGCTTTCTACCCTTAATTAGCACATTCCTTAGATAATATCATCACCTTCAACACCTCTTTGTCCTTTTGTCTGTGACATCTTTTGGCTATCTCCACCTATCACTGGCCCTCTATCCAGCTCTACCTGTCCCACCAACCCCCTTAAACCAGCTTATATTTCACCTCTTTTCTATTTTTACTTAGCTCTGTTGAAGAGTCATATGGTCTCAAAAAGTTAACTGTGTTCCTCTCCGCAGATGCTGCCAGACCTGCTGAGTTTTTCCAAGTATTTTTATTTTTGTTTTGGATTTCCAGCATCCGCAGGTTTTTGCTTTTATATTGGTATTGATGGAGATTGGTGCTATTTCTTGGGCCCAGAGCTGTCATTCCAGCAATGCTGCAACGTTACTAACTGTCAGCAGCAAAGCTCATTACCATTACATCTGCAGATCACAATAATTGGAGCAAAATGTGCCACCAAATGGCTTGATGGCTATCTGCACCTTTTTGCCACTGAACCATTCAGCCCTGGAATATCCCAGGTCCCATCTTCAGCCTGTACAGTTAGCTAGGAACAATGCTACAGATGGCCTCATTTAATCTCGAGTACCTGGAAGTGTAAACCAAAAGGTTTTTCTGCACCTTGTCACTATTAACAAAAATGTGTTTGTCACAGGTGGATTAATGAAAAGACCTATGACACCACTGCCCGGGGTCTTCAACCAGATTTAACATCACCATCTCCCACATCTGCCCAAATATGGGCCCCAGTAAAAACTCACTAGGCTGATTTCTGGGATGAAGGGTTTATCTTATCTTAACTCTGAGAAAGAGAAACAAATAGTGTGTGGAAAGCTTCCACAAGAAACTCCCCAGTAGATACCACCATTCCCTTCCTCTCCTGCAGGGGCCAGCAAAATCTCCTGGCACTAAGTCTAAACCAATGATCCATATTTTCAACCCCTCTCAGGGAGGAAATTCCAGAGCTTACAGTCTCAGCAACTAACAGCATGGCTGCCAAGGGTGAAGTGATTCAAATAGGAGATGTGCAAGAGGCCAGAGTTAGAAGTGGGCAGATGTCTCAGAGGGTTGTAGGGCTGGAGGGAGGTTACGGAGATGGAGAGAGCTGAGGTCATAGAGGAATCCGAAAACAAGAATGAACATTTTAAAGTTGGGATGTTATTCAGCTAGGAGGTACTGTCAGTAAGTGAGTGAGTGCAAGGATGATGGATGTATGGGAGTTGATGCGAGTTAGGATATAGGTGTCAGAGTGTTGAGTGAGCTCAGGTTTACGCAGTGTGGAAGATGGGAAGTGCACTCACACAAAGACATGCTGCCTCAGTCCTCTGAGCTGCAGCAGCCATCACTGGATAAATATATGCTCAGAGTACTGATTTATCACAAGCCTTACAAGATAGTTACATGAATGAGCTGGCTGGACAGTTTTTTTTATTGTATAGTAAAACTTCTTTCTTTCTTTGTCTGTTCCTCTCTATCATTCTTTCCCTGTCTCTCTATCACTCTCTCTCTGTGTCCCACTCTCTGTCATGCTTTATCTCTCTCTCACTCTTTAACACCTTCTATTTGTATCACTCTCCCTGTCTGTCTCTCTCTGCCTTTTCTCAACGCCTGTCTCTCTCTATCAAGTTGCGCTGTTTGGGATTGAGCAGCTGGCTACAAACAGGAAACGGTCTGTCCACTGCAGGAAGTTGTGCATTCTGTGTTGTTTCTTCTCTCTCTTTCTATCTCCCAGAGAGATGCCCGAGCCTTGCAAAATCTAACAGATTCTTACCACAAATTCCTGGCACGTTCAAACAATGTTTCAGGCCATGGGGGGAGGAGGGACAGTGAGAATAACAATTATTTACACAATCAGCACCAATGTTGTGCGCTAGAGCTGAGAAATGGCACCTGTTTGAGCAGTTCACATCCTTTACTCACAGAAAATCCTGACTGTGTCATTTGGGCTGATATTCTTTTGATCTCTCACCCTACACAGACCCAAGTCACCCCCTGCTAACTCACTCAACTGACTGCTTTATACCAGTTGCCACAGCAGGTTCTTTGACCACAGTGGTAATCTCATTAGGTGTTCATATTCAGATACTGGGAGCAGGTTCTCAACATTGACCCATACAGGTTACTACCTGTAATCTCCTCCAGAGCTATATCTCCCCTCCAAAACACTCTGGCTATAGCCTCTCATCCATCACCCATTCATCGGTGGCTGGGCCGTCAGCCAACTGGGCCTTCGGCCTGGAAGTTCCTAACAAAAAATCTATCAGATTGGATCTTTGCCATGAAACCAATGTACCCTCTCATAGTGTCTGCAACACTCAGCCAATTGTTTTTATATGCATTGACCCTTTAGTTTTCACACAATAACTTAAAGGGGCTGACTTGTGCGTGTCTTGCACAAGAACCTTTGGGTTGCCATGCAGCCAAGCGGCCGTCTAGCTTAGAGGAACCGTCGTTTAGACCAAAATTTTCATCAGCCCTTCTTATAACTCCTTCTTGGAGAGAGAGAGAGAGCGAGGCGCCCACAGAGTGACAGAGAGAGAGAGAGAGAGACAAGACAAGAAAAAATGAGTGAGAGACAGACAAAGTGAGAAAGTGAGATACACATATACACACAGGCACAGAGCAAGAAAGAGACAAGAATAGAGAATGAGAGAAAGAGACAGTCAGAGGATCTGGGAAACTCGATAAGGCCTGAAAACAGGTGTGAAGATTGTAATGCATGATTAAACTGCTCCTGTTGCTTCCGATGCAGGCAGTGTGCTGCTGCTAATTAACATGATTGCAGTGGTCAGCCAGCACAAAGTGTGTTGTTAAGTGAGAGGTCTGAGCAGAAGCACAAAATCATGAAAGGATAGCACAAATTCAGGGTAACCTGCACTACTTAATTACTGTTGGAGCTGCACTCATTCAAACAACTGGAGAGTATTCTGTAACACTCCTGACTTGTGCCTTGTAGATTATGGACAGGCTTTGGGAAGCAAAGAGAATTGCAGACTTCTGCGCTGTAGAATTCCCAGCCTCCAGCTTGCCCTTATAGCCATAATATTTATGTGGCTGGTCTAGTTAAGTTGCTGGTCAACGCCATGGTGTTGATGGTGGGGATTCAGGTAATGCCATTGAAAGTCAGGAGAAGGTGTTAAGGTAAAAGCAAATTACTGTGGATGCTGGAAATCTGAAACAAAAACAGAAAATGCTGGAAAAACTCAGCAGGTCTAACAGCATCCGTGGAGAAAGAAACAGAATTAAAGTTTCGAGTCCACATGACCCTTCTTCAGAGCTAAAGAGAAGTAAAAATGTGATGAAGCTTAAGGGGGTTGGAACAGGTGAAGCTAGATAGAAGGCCAGCAATAGGTGGGGACAAAGGAAATATTGACAAAGATTTCACGGACAAAAGGACAAAGGGGGTGTTAATGGTAGTGTTAAGGGCTAAAACAGGTACTGATAGTGGCATTAAGGTCAGAAAGCAGAATGTGATAATAGCAGGACAAGGGAAGCACGCTGGAAAGAACAACATGAACAAGTAATAGATGGGCCTTTTGGGGGTGGGGTGGGGGTGGGGTGGGGGAGGGGGGCAGTGGTGGGGAAAAAAGGATAAAAAGTGGGACAACAGTGGGATAAAACAATGAATAAATGAATAAAAATAAAATTAAATAAGTGGATAAAAATAAAAATGAATGTAGAAAAAAGGGGGTTAAAAAAGGGTGAGGATAGAGGAGAGAGCTCATGCTCTAAAGTTATTGAACTCAATATTCAGTCCAGAAGGCTGTAAAGTGCTTAATAGGAAGATGAGCTGCTGTTCTTCCAGTTTGCATTGGGCTTCACTGGAACATTGCAGCAAGCCAAGGACAGACATGTGGGCATGAGAGCAGGATGGGGTGTTGAAATGGCAAGCAGCAGGGAGGTCTGGGTCATGCTTGTGGACAGACCGAAGGTGTTCCGCAAAGCGGTCACCCAGTCTGCGTTTGGTCTCTCCAGTGTAGAGGAGACCGCATTGGGAACAGTGAATGCCGTAGACTAAATTGAAGGAGGTGCAAGTGAAATGCTGCTTCACCTGAAAGGAGTGTTTGGGTCCTTGGATGGTGAGGAGGGAGGAGGTAAAGAGGCAAGTGTTGCACTTTCTGCGGTTGCATGGGAGTTGCCGGTGGAGGGAGTTGAGGTGTAGGGGGTGATGGAACAGTAAATGAAGGTGTCCTAGAGGGAATGGTCCCCACAGAATGATGGCGGGGGGGGGGGGGGGGTGGTGGGAGATGTTGAGGGGAAGACGCGTTTGGCAATGGCATCATGCTGGAGTTGGTGGAAATGGCAGAGGATGATCCTTTGAATGTGGTGGCTGGTGGGGTGAAAAGTGAGCATAAGGGGTTCTATCATGGTTCTGGGAGGGAGAGGAAGGTGTGAGGGCAGAGGCGCGGGAGATGGGTCGGACACAGCTGAGGGCCCTGTCAACCACCGAGGGGGGGAAACCTCGGCTAAGGAAGACAGGTCGGAAGCGACGTTTTGGAAAGCGGCATTATCAGAACAGATGTGACAGAGGCAACGGAACTGAGAGAATGGCATGGAGTCTTTACAGGGAGCAGGCTGTGAGGAGCAGTAGTCGAGGTAGCTGTGGGAGTCGGTGGGCTTGTAATTAATATCGGGAGACAGTCTATCACCAGAAATGGAGGCAGAGAGGTCAAGGAAAGAAGGGAGACGCGTTATGCTCCCATTTGGACCTTGAAAAATGTATCAATTTTGCTTCCAATTTCCAACCCTTTATCACCTTCACATCACCTTCCAACACACCCCATCCCTGAACATTACCAATATCCTGTAAAGTATCTCAACACTCAGTATAAACAATAAAATTTCTCAATGTCCTGTGAAGACCACCGAACTTTCCAAAATCCTGCAGAAACGCAGCATTTAATCAACGTCCCCAACAAACACTGAACATTCTCAAAATCCTGTGTAAACACTGGAATTTCTCAAAGTCCTGTATAAAAACTGAACTTTCTCAACATCCTGTATAAAAACTGAACTTTCTCAATGTCCAGTATAAAAACTGAACATTCCTAACGTCCTGTATAAAAACTGAAGTTTCTCAACATCCCGTTTAAAATCTGAACTTTCTCAACACCCTGTATAAAAACAGAACTTTCCCAAAGTCCTGTATAAAAACTGAACGTTCTCAACATGCTGTATAAAAACTGAACTTTCTCAACGCCCTGTATAAAAAATGAACTTCTTCCACATCCCGTTTAAAAACTGAACTTTCTCCTCGTCCTGTATAAAAACTGAACTTTCCAAACGTCCGGTTTAAACCTGAACCTTCTCAACGTCCTGTATAAAAACTGAACTTTCTCAACATCCCGCTTAAAAACTGAACTTTCTCAATGTCCTGTATAAAAACTGAAATTTCTCAACATCCCATTTAAAAACTGAAATAGCTCAAAGTCCTTTTTAAAAACTGAACTTTCTCAACGTCCTGTATAAAAACTGAAATTTCTCAACATCCCGTTTAAAAACTGAAATTGCTCAAAGTCCATTTTAAAAACTGAACCTTCTCAACGTCCTGTATAAAAACTGAAGTTTCTCAACATCTCGTTTAAAAACTGAACTTTCTCAACGTCCTGTATAAAAACTGAACTTTCTCAATGCCCTGTAAAAAAACTGAACTTTCCTAAAGTCCAGTATAAAAACTGAACGTTCTCAACATGCTGTATAAAAACTGAACTTTCTCAACGCCCTGTATAAAAAATGAACTTCTTCAACGTCCCGTTTAAAAATTGAACTTTCTCAGCGACCTGTATAAAAACTGAACTTACTCAACGTCCTGTATAAAAACTGAACTTCCTCAACGGCCCGATTAAAAACTGAACTTTCTCAACGTCCTGTATAAAAACTGAACTTTCCAAACGTGCCGTTTAAAACTGAACTTTCTCAACGTCCTGTATAAAAACTGAGCTTTCTCAACATCCTGTGATAAAAACTGAATTTCCTCAACGTCCCGTTTAAAAACTGAACTTTCTGAACGTCCTGTATAAAAACTGAACTTTCTCAAAGTCCCGTATAAAAACTGAATTTTCTCAACGTCCTGTATAAAAACTGAACATTCTCAACGTCCCATTTAAAAACTGAATTTTCTCAACGTCCTGTATAAAAACTGAACGTTCTCAATGCCCTGAAAAGCTGAACTTTCTCAATGCCCGGTGTAAAAACAGAACTTTCCCAATGTCCTGTATAAAAACTGAACATCCTCAACATCCTGTATAAAAACTGAACATCCTCAACATCCTGTATAAAAACTGAACTTTCTCAAAGCCCGGTATAAAAACTGAACTTTCTCAGTGTCCTATATAAAAATTAAACTTTCTCAAAATCCTGTATAAAAACTGAACTTTCTCAACGGCCTGTATAAAAACTGAACTTTCTCAACGTCCTGTATAAAAATTGAAAATTCTCAACGTCCCGATTAAAAACTGAACTTTCTCAAGGCCCTGAATAAAAACTAAACTTTCTCAATGCCCTGTATAAAAAGGCAACTTTTCTCAATGTCCTGTATAAAAACTGAACATTCTCAACACCCGGTATAAAAACTGAAATTTCTCAACGTCCTGTATAAAAACTGAACTTTCTCAACGTCCCGTTTAAAAACTGAACTTTCTCAACGACCTGTATAGAAATTGAACATTCTAAACGTCATGTATAAAAACTGAACTTTCTCAATGTCCCGTATAAAAACTGAACTTTCTCAAAATACTGTATAAAAACTGAACATTCTCAACATCCTGTATAAAAACTGAGCTTTCTCAACGTGCCATTTAAACACTGAACTTTCTCAACATCCTGAATAAAAGCTGAACTTTCTCAACGTCCTGCATAAAAACTGAACTTTCTCAATGTCCTGTATGAAAACTGAACATTCTTAAGATCCCGTTTCAACACTGAAATTTCTCAAAACCCTGTATAAAAACTGAACTTTCTCAATGTCCCGTATAAAAACGGAACTTTCCAAATGTCCTGTATAAAAACTGAATTTTCTCAATGTCCTGTAAAAAAAATGAACTTTCTCAACGTCCAGTATAAAAACTGAACTTTCTCAACGTCCCGTTTAAAAACTGGACTTTCTCAACGTCCTGTATAAAAATTGAAGTTTCTCAACATCCTCTATAAAAACAGAACTTCCTCAACGTCCCGTTTAAAAACTGAACTTTCTCAACATCCTCTATAAAAACTGAACTTCTCAACGTCCCGTTTACAAACTGAACTTTCTGAACATCCTGTATATAAACTGAACTTTCCTAACGTCCTGTATAAAACCTGAACCTTCTCAACGTCCTGTATAAAAACTGAAGTTTCTCAACATCCTGCTTAAAAACTGAATTTTCACAACCTCCTTTTTAAAAACTGAACTTTCTCAACGTCCTGTATAAAAACTGAAGTTTCTCAACATCCTCTATAAAAACGGAACTTCTCAACGTCCTGCATAAAAACTGAACCTTCTCAACGTCCTGTATAAAAACTGAAGTTTCTCAACATCCCGTTTAAAAACTGAACTTTCTCAATGTCCTGTATAAAAACTGAAATTTCTCAACATCCCGTTTAAAACCGAAATTGCTCAAAGTCCTTTTTAAAAACTGAACTTTCTCAACGTCCTGTATAAAAACTGAAATTTCTCAACATCCCGTTTAAAAACTGAAATTGCTCAAAGTCCTTTATAAAACTGAAATTTCTCAACGTCCTGTATAAAAACTGAACTTTCTCAACGTCCCGTTTAAAAACTGAACTTTCTCAACGACCTGTATAGAAATTGAACATTCTAAACGTCATGTATAAAAACTGAACTTTCTCAATGTCCCGTATAAAAACTGAACTTTCTCAAAATACTGTATAAAAACTGAACATTCTCAACATCCTGTATAAAAACTGAGCTTTCTCAACGTGCCATTTAAACACTGAACTTTCTCAACATCCTGAATAAAAGCTGAACTTTCTCAACGTCCTGCATAAAAACTGAACTTTCTCAATGTCCTGTATGAAAACTGAACATTCTTAAGATCCCGTTTCAACACTGAAATTTCTCAAAACCCTGTATAAAAACTGAACTTTCTCAATGTCCCGTATAAAAACGGAACTTTCTCAACGTCCTCTATTAAAACTGAATTTTCTCAATGTCCCGTTTCAAAACTGAACTTTCTCAACACCCCGTTTAAAAACTGGACTTTCTCAACCTCCTGTATAAAAACTGAACTTTTCTCAATTTCCTGTATAAAAACTGAACTTTCTCAACGCGCGGTATAAAAACTGAACTTTCTCAATGTCCTGTATAAAAACTGAAATTTCTCAACCTCCTGAATACAAACGGAACTTTCTCAACATCCCGTTTAAAAACTGAATTTACTCAATGTCCTGTAAAAAAAATGAACTTTCTCAACGTCCAGTATAAAAACTGAACTTTCTCAACGTCCCGTTTAAAAACTGGACTTTCTCAACGTCCTGTATAAAAATTGAAGTTTCTCAACATCCTCTATAAAAACAGAACTTCCTCAACGTCCCGTTTAAAAACTGAACTTTCTCAACATCCTCTATAAAAACTGAACTTCTCAACGTCCTGTTTACAAACTGAACTTTCTGAACATCCTGTATATAAACTGAACTTTCCTAACGTCCTGTATAAAACCTGAACCTTCTCAACGTCCTCTATAAAAACTGAAGTTTCTCAACATCCCACTTAAAAACTGAATTTTCACAACCTCCTTTTTAAAAACTGAACTTTCTCAACGTCCTGTATAAAAACTGAAGTTTCTCAACATCCCGTTTAAAAACTGAACTTTCTCAATGTCCTGTATAAAAACTGAAATTTCTCAACATCCCGTTTAAAACCGAAATTGCTCAAAGTCCTTTTTAAAAACTGAACTTTCTCAACGTCCTGTATAAAAACTGAAATTTCTCAACATCCCGTTTAAAAACTGAAATTGCTCAAAGTCCTTTATAAAACTGAACCTTCTCAACGTCCTGTATAAAAACTGAAGTTTCTCAACACCTCGTTTAAAAACTGAACTTTCTCAACGTCTTGTATAAAAACTGAACATTCTCAACGTCCTGTATAAAAACTGAACTTTCTCAACGGCCCGTTTAAAAACTGAACTTTCTCAACGTCCTGTATAAAAACTGAAGTTTCTCAACACCTCGTTTAAAAACTGAACTTTCTCAACGTCTTGTATAAAAACTGAACATTCTCAACGTCCTGTATAAAAACTGAAATTTCTCAACATCCCGTTTAAAAACTGAAATTGCTCAAAGTCCTTTATAAAACTGAACCTTCTCAATGTCCTGTATAAAAACTGAAGTTTCTCAACACCTCGTTTAAAAACTGAACTTTCTCTACGTCTTGTATAAAAACTGAATTTCTCAACGTCCTGTATAAAAACTGAACTTTCTCAACGGCCCGTTTAAAAACTGAACTTTCCCAACGCCCTGCAAATAACTGAACTTTCTCAACGCCCTGTAAAAAAACTGAA